>OY744605.1:9169872-9342372 GCA_963556255.1 Allolobophora icterica | reverse complement strand
CTTAGAGGATTACGGGCATCCCGTCAGGAGCATATTGTTCGGAGAAGGAGCTTATTGACTGACAGTGTTACGTAAATCCGGTCACCGAGGATTGGCTGAGAATTATCTCAATGTTGTCGGTGGGGGTTTGGCATATTATTCTGTGAAAGAATTTTTGGGTAGGCCCCTATTTGTTGGGAAAGAAATTCTGGGTATTTGCTGGGAATGAACTTATGGGTATTCGTTTGGGGAAACAACCTTTGGTTATTTGCTGGAGAAGAGTTTAGAAAGAGTGTACCTATATCGATGTAAGTTAGGATTAGCTCAGCTTATAGTGTTCTGTAAAAGAGTAGTCCAGTCAATGAGGGCTTTGCTTCTGTAGAATGTTCTCGGGAAGAGTTTAGAATTACCACCATCAGGTCTGCACATTGTTGAGGGATAGAGCTTAAGGTTACCTCCATCCAGTCAATGGATTAAACCCAGCGTATTATTGTCGCTCTCGGATAGCTCCACCGTGAGCATTTTTATTCCGGGTCCTTTATATCTGTTTCATGGCTTTCGCACAAGTCCCGCATAAATTTCCGTTTCTCGGCCTCAAACCGTCACATTTTGCCTATATATCAGAACCGGTTTCTTTCAAAATCCCCAGAAGTCGAGCCATAAAAACGTTCCTCAATTTCGAGCCTCATACAGAGAGCGAGCGAAGTTCTTTTCAGCCGAGCATCGTTGACCAATAGAAGATTCGCGTTTTCTATCCTTAAAGCGTCTTGAAGCTCTCATTCTCTAACAACAGTCTGGCTGCTGAAAAGAGCTTTAAAGGTTCCTACGGGCGCAGTATAAATGCCCTTATGCCTCCATACTAACACATTCTCCTTCACCTTTCGTCCTTTATGCAATAAAACTCCGATCTTTTAAGCGGAGCGTGCATAACTAAGCGAAATAACGGCGCACCGAGGACGGGTCGCTTACAACCCCACTGCAACAGGCCACTGCACCGGTCCAATTTACAGGCGATTCTTTTCATAGCGACTGTTCCCATCTGAAAATGAGTCTGGTCTTTATATTATGCCCTTTTACTGTAACTGCTGGAAACTACAGAGACTTTAATATAGATCGACGGCCTATTGGTTACAATGCTCTCTTTAGAAACCTTTAAATCGTGGTTAATTAATGCTATAAGTATATGTAAGATACTAGCCGATTGGTTAGGTGCTCTCTTTAGACACCTTTAATCAGGAAAAACTGATGCTATATATGCGTGAGCACGGTGACCAATTGTATATTATATGCAGAGCTGTAATATGCCGAAGTAATTTCTGTCGACGTCAACAGCCTTTGTTGCTATTCTTCTTTATGTTCTCTGCCCATTGGCAGGTTCGTATGACCATTGACGCCATCGTTCTCTGTCTTGTGCTCTTCTCTTCAGTCCACTGTATCCTTCTTCTTTTGTCATCATCCAGTCTAGCAGCATTGCCCTCGGTCTTCCTCGCGTCTTTCTCCCCTCCATCCTTCCCTCCATGATGTCTCTTAGCAGTGTCTCACTCCTTAGGATGTGCCCGATCCATTTCCTTTGTCGTCCGCGTATAGTACTTATGAGTGATCTTTGTTCTTCTACCATTTGCAGGATTTCCTCGTTCGTCCTCCGTTCCACCCAGCTAACTCTCTCCATTCTGCGCCACACCCACATCTCGAAGGCCTCCAATCTTTTTATGTCGTCCTTCCTCATTGTCCATGTCTCGGAGCCGTACAGCACCACACTCCACACCAGTGTCTTCACCATTCTCTTCTTTAGATTCTTGCTTAAGGTTCCTCTCATCAGCTCTCCTCTTTTGTAAAATGCATCTTTTCCCATGGATATTCTTCTTTTTATTTCCTCGTGGCATCTTGCATCGTCTGTGATCACACTTCCTAGATAGCAAAACTTCTCCACCTGTTCTATTTCTTGTCCGTTTAGTGTGATCTTTATTGTTTGTGGTATTATACCGCTTCTCTTGTTTATCTTCATTACCTTTGTCTTCTTTACGTTTATTTTCATTTCATATTCCAGTGATACCGTATTTAGACGATCCATCATCCTTTGTAAGCCCTCCTGGCTAGTTGCCAGCATCGCCTGGTCATCTGCAAATCTCAATGCCTTCACCCTTCTTCCTCCTACCTTTATCCCCTCCTCCATATCGTCTAGCGTTTCTCTTATGATCTCTTCTATATAGATGTTGAATAGGATTGGTGACAGTGGGCATCCTTGTCTTACCCCTCTTCCTATTTTTCCTGGTTCTGAGTACTCTCCATCAACTCTTATTTTCACTCTTTGTCCCATGTATAGATTACCTATCAATCTTCTTTCTCTCCAATCCACCCCTTTTCTTCTCAGTATTCCCATTAGCTTTCTCCAGTCTACTCTGTCGAAAGCTTTTTCATAGTCGACGAAGCAGATATATATGTCTTGGTCATGTTGGATGCTTCTTTCTGCTATTATCCTCAATGCTGCTATCGCATCTCTTGTCCCCTTTCCCTTTCTAAACCCATATTGGTCCTCTCCCAAGCAATTTTCTGCTTCCGCCTTTGTCTGCAGTCTCTTTGTTATAATTCTTAGCAGGATTTTTGATGCATGTGTCAGAAGGCTTATCGTGCGATGGTCTTCGCAATTTGTTGCATTCTGCTTCTTCTGTATTGGTATAATTATTGTCTGCAGGAAGTCCTTTGGCCATTCTCCCGTGTTGTAGATGTCCCGGCATAGTTGCACCACCTCGCTCATTGCCTTCTCTCCAAGATTTCTGAGTATTTCTATTGGGATGTTGTCAATTCCTTCCGACTTCCCATTCTTCATGTCCTTAATTGCAGCCAAGACCTCCTCTCTCATCACCTCCGGACCCATGCCGTCCTCCACCTGTGTTTCTTCCTGCTTCCGTTCTTGTTTCCTCATTTCTTCCTCGATGCTTCCACTTCCTGTATATAATTCCTCCACATATTCCTTCCATCTTTCCCTTATATCATCTGCGTCCTCCAGTAGTCTGCCGTCCTTGCTCTTGATTGCACCTCCTCTTCCTGTATTTTGCTTCTTGCTTAGTGATTTTATTTTACCGTACACCAAATCGCTTCGCCCCTGTTCCTGCAGGAGTTCCAGTTCTCTGCACTGCTCCTCCCACCACATTTCTCTTGCTTTATCCGTTGTTCTTCTCAGCTGGTTGTTAAGTCTTCTATATTCCTGTTTAGCCTCCTCTGTACTTTGATGTTTCCATTTTCTTCTCTCCTCCATGTCTTTTATCATCTCTGTTGTTATCCATGGTTTACGTGGTTCGTTTCCCTTTTGGAATCCTATCGTTTCAGTCGCCTCTTTCATCAATGCCTCTTTTAGGTTCGTCCACCTCTCTTCTGTTTTTGTTCCCTCTTTTAGATTTTCTACTTTTTCCTCTAGGTTCTTCGATACTTCTCCCATCTTTGTTTTTATCATTTCTTTGTTCCACTTCATTTTCTTCACTCTTTTCTTTTTGATGAACTTAAGTTGTAGGCTCACTGTCATAGCTACCATGTTATGGTCTGTATCTGCATCTGCCCCGGGAAGGGCTCTCGCATTCTTCACACTATTTCTGTACCTCTGCCTTACCATTATGTAATCCAGCTGGTATCTTTCCCTGTCTCCTGGTGATTTCCACGTGTACCTTCGTCTTTTTTCCTGCTGGAACCATGTGTTCGTTATTACCAGTCTTTGCCTTTTGCAGAATTCCATTAATTTCTCTCCTCTCTCATTTCTCTTCCCCAATCCGAATTTCCCTATTATACCTTCCTGTTCGCCCTCTCCCACTACTGCATTCCAGTCTCCCATTACTATCACATAATCCGTACCTTTGATGTCTTCTAATCCTCTCTCTATTTTCTCATACATGTCATCCACCTTCTCTTCCTTATGCGCCGACGTAGGCATATACACCTGTACTATTGTTATGTCTACTGGGTGTGCATGTATTGATACTATTATTGTTGCTATAAGATGTCGTTAAACCCCGGATCCATCCATCCAATTGTATATTAGACTTTCAATAGTTTAAGTTGACGTCAATAGACCTAGCAGACATAAGGTGTCATTAAACATTGTAAGCTACCGATTGGTTAGAGCGATCGCCTTGCAACGTGGAGAGTACGCATTCTCTGTCTGAGACGGTTAATGTGTAGGGACCGTGAGCAAGTCTTTCACTCACAATTGCTCAGCGCCACTGATTCTCTGTCGTACGGATATATATATATATATATATATATATATATATATATATATATATATATATATATAATATATATATATATATATAATATATATATATATATATATATACGTTGGGAGATTTTCCTCTTAACCTAAACAAAACCAACCGTAGCAGTTCCTCTCTCATTATAGGCCTATCACTGGTTTCCTAGCAACCGTATCTTGTTTTGTCATATGGTATATCTCTGGACAACCCCTCTGACTTGATGCAGCCCTCGTGAATAAGCTGGTGCCCAGCGTTGAACCAGAAAGTAGCGCTTCAGAATTTGGAGTTTACAATTCCGATTTTTGTTTATCGACCATACGCTGTCTCTTGGCCTAATGATCTTCTGACTATTAACCTGGTTACGGATTGGTTTTGATGCACCTTGTGCATTACACCCGGCGCTATAGAAGTTCTTAATAATTGCGACGGTTGTGCTTTTTGAGTACAGTTGATCGGTGCTTTGTAGAATTGGGTTCACAGTGACGCTGTTTCAAGCAGGGACGGTAGGTGATTGATTAGAGCGCTCTACTTAGACACCTTTAAAACGGAGTACACCGATGCTATATATGTTGGTTGATCTTTTATAAGTTAAATGATGTGACAATAGTGATATTGTGCAGCTCTGTTTAACACCTTAAAATGGTGTCTCTCAGATGCTATAAGTATTTTGTTTTCTGTGAATTGTACTTGTAAATTGTCGTCAACGGCCATTGATGTCAAAAGACGACGTTAAACTTTGGATTAATAAAAAAAAAATTAAGTTTTGCTCGAACTATGGGAGAAGGAAGAGGGTGATGCTAATCATCTTTGTTAAGATACAGTGTCGTTAAACAGCAACTAACCAACCAAATGTTGATGTTAGAAATCGAATTAGGCCTAATCGTTGATAATTTATATTGTTCAGTGAGAACTGTTCACAAAATATTTACCTATCGACATCAAAGGCTTCTGATGGCAAAGGTTGAATCGAGCGTTTAGTACGATAGGGGTTAAATCTCTAAGTTACAAATAATCAACGTGTTTAATTAAAGGCAACTTTAAATTGAACACCTTTAAAAAGCTTTTATCCGAGGTTATAGATACTTTAGCAGCGTTAATAATAAGATGTATTAGTAAAAACTTTATATATAAGAGGTCGTTGGTAAAAACTAGTTTCTGTTGATAGACGGCCTTCGTTGCCACAAGATGTTGTTAAAAACAGGATCCATCCATGATATGTTAATAAAGGCTGCATTATGACAAAATAATCTTTGCCGACGTCAATCTTTGTCGGTCAGTTAGCCACAAGAAAGCAATACTTGAAAAAGATAGGAAAGCCGGAACCAGTAAAACAACTCTAACTTATAACCAGGCTGTAATCTAGTCCCCCTCTTGTGGGGGGGAAACAAGTTTCCTGGGGGGGGATTTTCCACCCCAACACGTGTCTACATTACAATATTGCTGGATTCTGGGGGGAAAACATCAATCCTGGGGGGGAAATTTACCCCCCCAAAGACGTCTAGATTACTCACTGCTTATAACTGCCCAACCCTAAGAAATCGACCTTCCTTCACAGTTAGCTATAGAGGGTCAAAGGTTTTAAGTCCACCCGTCGTGTTAAAACCGCGAAATGCAATTAACGTACAGTATTTCAGACACTCTTAAAATCAATGTAGAAATAATAATAAAATTTGAAGTCGATGCATGGGTAACCACACCACAATGAAGAACAGTCCTTAGACACCTATTTTTAAGTCTTACTTTCGCCACATAAGTGAAGTAGAAGCCAAACGATTTAATATAAATACTATGCTTTTCATGCGATGCAATAAGATGCCGCTAAGCTGTTGGAATCCAATAGGGTCCCTTGAAGTGGGAGGTAGCCATTGGTATGAAGTGTTAGCGACTTCATTTTTCTTAGCCTCGGCATATGACAGCAGGTGGCGAGTCCTCTATCTCCTTGTCAACTCGTCCTCCAACCGCAATGGAGCAGAAATATCAAAACAGATGTCTGCCCTGGCGGGGGTTTGAAGCGCCAACTTCATGGTTGACAGTCCTGCATGCTAACCACTATTCTATGGCGCGCAATGAATACCCTAATTAAACGTAATCGTAAAATCCAATTTCTATTTTTAAAAATACTTACAAAAGCTAAGCAAAGGACGCAAACTTAGTTCCGAGCCCTGCTAAAAATGTTCGAGAAAGTTCTCTTAATTCATGTACACTTTGATAGTAAATGACAACAAGAATCGAAAATTTGAAGCTATTTGTGAACTGAGTTTTGTGTACAGTCTTGCAGTGCGAGATGTTAGCGTATATATTTAGTGCGTTTACTTTAGTTTCACGTGTATATGTATATATGATAGATGTATAACGTTTAGTCTTAGTGACACGCGCGGCCGGCCGATATCCCCAGCGGCGCGCTATATGTATATTATTAGATTTCGCTTATGCGCACAGAAGACAGGTGTGTCAAGAGGCGCGAAGAATTATGCTGACTAGAGAAGTTTGAATTCGAGTATGTTCGCTGTAGTAGTGTGGCTGACTAGTTGAGTTGTAATCGAATTGAGTTCTGTCTGTTTGTTTCTTATTAAACTAAAAGATATTAAACTGTGTTGCTGATTAATTCAGGTTATACTTATACGTAGAATTAGTGTTCAAAAGGTGAACGTTAAATAGGCGTTAAGTACGAAGAGAACAAGGATTTAATCAGAAGGATTGTCAACGGAAGGATTGGGTTGACATTATTGGTGGCAGCGGTGGGATAAGAACTCACGGTGGATAAGAACTCACGGTGGATAAGAACTCACGGTGGATAAGAACTCACGCTGGATAAATACTCACGGTGGAATAATTACTCACGGTGGAATAAATACTCACGGTGGATATAAACTCACGGTGGATTAAAATTCACGTTATCACCTCCTTCGGCGGATAGAAGAATCTACGACGGTGATAAAAGAATTTACAACGGTGTTAGAAGAATCTACGCGTTGTGTGCTGTGTGACGAGTTTACGATATCAACGACGGTGGAACACGAGAAACGGTATAAAAATTTCGTTGTTTTTCACGAACAAATACAAAAGAAATCCCGTTTGTTTATCGATTCACACAACAAGAAAAACCGTGACTTCTTTGAAAAGATAAATCACCAAAGTAAACAAGTAAGATGGAGAAACTAAGTGCTGAAAGACAAGCAGATATTAAGAAGATGTCTACGGAAAGGCTAAAACAGCGTTTGTTGAAAGCCGGTTTTAAAGAAGAACAATTAGAAGGTATGTCACGTGGTGACATGATACAGGAACTCGCTGAGGTGTGGGTTAAAGAAGAAGTCGAAGAAGAAGGTGCAGTTGGCGGTGCCGTAGAAAAGGCTATTGAAAAACCTCCTGCGCCTATGTCTATGGAGATGTTGATGCAGTGGATGATGATGACTAGGCAGGAAGAGAAGGATAGAGAGGATAAACGAAGACAGGAAGAGAAAGAGCTGAGACAAGAAGCAGAACGTGTAAGACAAGACGAATTGCGCTTGCAGAGAGAGAAAGAAGAGAAAGCAGAACGTCTGCAGAGAGAGAAAGAAGAGAAAGCAGAACGTTTGCAGAGAGAGAAAGAAGAGAAAGAATTGCGCTTGCAGCGAGAGAAAGAAGAGAAAGCGGAACTTGCAAGGCAAGAGGAATTGCGTCTGCAAAGAGAGAGAGAAGATAAAGCAGAACAAGTGCGTAAGGCAGAACTTGAATTGCAAAAGAATCAGTTTGAGATTCAGTTAGAACAGTTGAAAAGAGATAGGGAAGATGCTGAAAGAAGAAGATTGGAGCAGATGATTGAATTTGAAAAAGCTAGAAAAAGTGATGAAGAGGTACGTCAGCAACAGATTGAAGCAAAGAGAATGCGTGAAGAAGAAAAAGAAAAAGCGCGAACGTTAGAGTTAGAACGCGCCGAACAGAGCAGACAAGAAGAACTCAAATTTCAGAAAGAAAGTTTGGAAAAGGCAGAGACAGAAAGACAAGAACGTCTGAAACTGGAGAAATCAAAATTGACATTGAAAGAAACACAAATGAGAGAAGAACGGGAAGCAGAAAGAAGGAAACAGCAAGAAAGTGAAACTTTGGTGTCAAAAATTAAGAAAATAGGTGATGCAATGAAGCATGTATTGCCTCAAATGCCAACTGATATGATGGAGGTGCCATTATATTTTGAAACAGTCGAGAACGCATTTCGCAGTTTTGCTGTGGAAAAGCCGTTTTGGGTGAAATTATTACTACCATTGATGACGCCGAAAGCTCGAACCGTTCTGAATAGATTGTCATTCGATGATCTAGACAATTATGATAGAGTCAAGCAGCACTTATTAAAAGAATTTAAATTGACTTCGAGAGAATACAGAGCCAGATTTGTGGATGCTAAGAAGACGACAGAAGAGACTTATACGATGTTTACGGCAAGACTGAAGAACTTGCTAAATTATTACGTGAGAAGTCGAAACGTGAACAGAGAGTATGATACGCTCTTTGATTTGCTAGTAGCGGATAAGCTAAAAGAATGTTTACCGCCAGGTCCACTACAGTTTGTATTGTCGAAGGAAGGAACTGACTGTCTCCAAGCTAGTGCAGTGGCAGACCTAGCAGACATTCATGTAAACAATCGAATTGGGTTTGCATTTCCAAATATAAACAGTTATCCTTCTCAACGTTCCGTAAACCAAAGCCAGAGTGGAAAGTGGAAAAGTAATCCAGGAACAGGGAATCAGTTCAAAGGTAAAGAAGTCAAGGCTAATGTCCCTGTACCCAATGAGACCAGAAAAGTGACGTTCGGTCGTCAGGGATTTAACAAATCGTCAGCGCCGTTTGCCAAGAGGGAAGGCAACACATCGTTTACGCAGTATAGGAGATATGAAGGAAATGAACAACGAGGTATTTCACAACCATACCATACAGTTGTGAAGCGTTGTCACAACTGTGGTTCAGATAAACATTTGGTTAAATTTTGTCCAGTTCCAGTGGCAGCAGCTAGTTCTAGCAGAAATCAAGAACACACAAGAGTGAATTTGATTCAAGTGGTTAGTGATACAGGTAATCAAACCACGGGTCAAGAAAACCAAGAGACTGAAGTAAAGTCAGTAATGAAATGTGGTATTCAAAAAGAAATTCTATTGGATGCTGAAATTCAGAGAGAAGTCATAGGAAAAGATGACAGTCGAATATTGAAGAAATCGTTCTTGCAATATGTCGAGGTTGAAATTCGTGCAGTAGACGGTAAAGAGCCAGTGAAAGTCAAAGCACTGAGCGACTCGGGTGCAGAGATTCCGGTGATTAGTGAAGAATTACTGGAAGGCATGAAGGTGGAACAAATTGGAAAAGTGAATTTGCAATGTGTGGCAGGAGATGCCATTCCTGCGAAGTTAGTGAAAGTCGATGTTAGACTGTGTGGTAGTGACGTGGAAGAAGAGGGATTTTCGCGTAAAATCCAGTGTTCACTTACACCTTATGTCACCTTGATGTGTGCTAGTATTGCAAAGATGGGCAGTACAGAAAGATTCTTGTTGCATCCAGAGATAATTGCCGAATTAAAAGCCGTACCACAGATGAAGATCAAAACGATACAAGGAGATGTGAGTGTACAAGCAAATGTAATGACGAGAGCGCAGAGTCGGAAACAGGAAATGGTAGATGTTGATGAGAAGAGTGAAACTGAAAGTTCCAGTGATGAGGAAAACGAAAGTAATGAGCAACGAAGCTTATCGCGAGATGGTGTAACATCAGAGATAAACGAGCAAGAGATGGTTGCATGCGAGAATGGCACATTAAATGAAACTGAAGAAGACAATGAATGTGATGTGGGGATAGGAGACTTGCATAGAGATGAAGAAATGGATGAAGAACAAAAGGTGCAGATTGCCGATTCGAAGAAGTTCGAAGAGCAACAGAGTAAGGATGAATCGTTGAAGCCGTGGTGGAAGTTAGCACAAGAGAAAGAATCTGAATTCTGTGTGATCAACGGTTTATTGCATAAGAAATATCAGATATTAGACCAGACGATATATCAACTAGTGTTACCAAAAGAGAGACGAATTAAAGTGATGGAATTGGCGCATGAATCGGTATTTGGAGGACATCTAGGAGAAGAGAAAACAAGAGAACGAATAAAATTATCTTTTGTATGGCCAAAGATGAGAAGAGACATTGTGAAATTTTGTAAGTCTTGCGAGAAGTGTCAACTAAAGGCAAGGAGTCTGGTGATGGATAGAGTACCTATCACTCCGGTCTCAAGAGAAGAGGTCGCCTTCAGGAGAATGACAATGGACCTAATAGACAACCCGAGGAAATGGCACAAGAAAATTCCTTTTCACGAAAAGCATTTGAAAGAACTCAAAGAAACTACGGAGAAAGCATTATTGTTTGCAGAATCTTACTCTCAAGAAAAGCAGTTACAATACCCAAATCAGTATAACAAGAGAGCAAGGCACAAAGGAATTTGCAGCATATCGAATTCCTTTGATTTATCGAGCAGAAGTGGAACGTCAGATCAAAGAAATGTTAAAAACAAACATTATTAAACCATCATCGAGCAGAATGGCAAGCCCTTTGGTTATTGTTAAAAAGAAAGACGGATCTTTAAGACTTGCCTGTGACTACAGATACATTAACTCATTCACAGTGGATTGTAAATATCCGATGCCGATTGTCAGAGACGTTTTGAACAAAGTTGGAAAGTCTAATGTGATTTCTATTTTGGACTGTCGAAGTGCTTATTGGACTTGTCCTGTAAAACAATCTGATCAATGGAAGACAGCTTTTGTAACACATAATGGACTGTATGAATTTACTCGTGTTCCTTTTGGAATGATAAATTCAGGCCGAACTTTTGTTAAGGCGATAAATTTAGTTTTACAGCCTATAAGTGACTTTGCAGAACCATATGTTGATGACATTGCTGTGCATTCTGACAGTTGGAAAGTTCACTTGCAGCATCTAGATGCATTTTTGATGCAAATGAGATTGCATAACGTTACTTTGAATTTGAAAAAATGCATATTTGGTAAGAGTGAAGTAAGGTTTATCGGTCATGTGGTTGGGTCTGGTAAGATAAAGATGAATCCAGACAGAATTGAAAGTTTGAGTAATTTGAAGATCCCAGAAACTAAGAAGCAAGTTAAGCAACTGCTTGGATTTTTTAATTATTACAGACAGTTTATTAAGGACTTTGCACAGATTGCGAAACCTTTATCTGATTTAACTAGTAAACGTGTTTCTGATAAGATTGATTGGACTGTTGAACATCAGCAAGCATTTGATTTACTTAAAGAGGCTGTGCGATCCAAAGTAGTGTTATATGTTTTTGAAGTGGGAAAACCATTCAATTTGTACTGCGATAGTAGTGACTTTGCAGTTGGGGCTGTTTTAACACAGATGGACGACAAGGGAATAGAACGCCCTGTGTCATTTATCAGTCAGAAATTAACTGATACCCAGAAGAGATGGGCTACTGTGGAAAAGGAAGCCTATGCTATTGTTTGGGCTTTAAACAAGTTAAAAGAAATTATAATTGGATCAAAAATTTTCATTTTTACTGATCACAATCCTCTTACATATTTGACTGAGTCAATGTCTAAGTCTGCTAAACTTGTGCGTTGGGCGTTAGCCTTACAAACTTTTGATGTTGAGGTGAAGTACAAGAAGGGCAGATTGAATATTATTGCTGATTGTTTGTCAAGGTTATAAGTAATCGTAAGACTGTTTATTAATTATTTAGATATATATATATATGTTTCATGTATTTTGGTAATTTCGCAAATTTTGAAATTTAATTTGCTCAATTCCAGAAAAAGGAAGGAGGTAATGTGAACTGAGTTTTGTGTACAGTCTTGCAGTGCGAGATGTTAGCGTATATATTTAGTGCGTTTACTTTAGTTTCACGTGTATATGTATATATGATAGATGTATAACGTTTAGTCTTAGTGACACGCGCGGCCGGCCGATATCGGCAGCGGCGCGCTATATGTATATTATTAGATTTCGCTTATGCGCACAGAAGACAGGTGTGTCAAGAGGCGCGAAGAATTATGCTGACTAGAGAAGTTTGAATTCGAGTATGTTCGCTGTAGTAGTGTGGCTGACTAGTTGAGTTGTAATCGAATTGAGTTCTGTCTGTTTGTTTCTTATTAAACTAAAAGATATTAAACTGTGTTGCTGATTAATTAAGGTTATACTTATACGTAGAATTAGTGTTCAAAAGGTGAGCGTTAAATAGGCGTTAAGTACGAAGAGAACAAGGATTTAATCAGAAGGATTGTCAACGGAAGGATTGGGTTGACACTATTTGTACAGTTTAAAACAACAGCAGCAACACTACAATGCTTTTTTCGATACCTTTAAAACTTTTTCAACAGACGTCGTAGGCCTTTGTTGCCAACAATGTCGTCTATCTGCGTATCAAAACGTTTATCACGTTAATAACTCAGCCACTGTCCGTACTTTGGTACTGCCAGTCCAAGTCAGGAAAAATGAGGAGGGCAGCGTTATTCGTCTTTGCTATGGCACAGCGTTGTTAAACAGCGCCTAACCAACCAATCACAGCAATCACCAATCACAGTTCGTATAGACATTGTTGTCAGCTGCCCTAACAGCCACAAACTGTCGTAATACATGATAACAGCGGCCTGTGTTTAGACACCTTTAAATAGCTTTCTACTGATGCAATATATGAGCAAATTTTGTCTTACCGCTATCTAGATCTGTCAAACACCGTCGGGCATGTTCTGCTAAGCAACAGAAGTTACCCTAAAATGTGTGACGCTAATTTGTACAGTGAAGCGTATAACCTGCTAGAATGCAAAAATAAATCTCATTTTATACCACTTTTTGGCGATATAATTATTGTGGCGTGTTTTAAAATGATATATGCCGATTGGAATGTGTTTTGAATATGTTGCTGATTCGGCTTTTAATGCTTTTGCGCTTATATCTTTCAGTTAGAGAGTGACGCGGTAATTTTTGCAGCGGAAAAACCGCGGTAAATAACACGGCAATAGCGGTTTTACCGCGGTAGTGGGCTTACTGTCGAGATAATACTGCGGTAATAGAGAATGAGCCAGCGATAAAACCGCTGTAATGGTAACTAAGATTTGTTTCTTTCAACTCCAACAGTCACTGCTAACGAGGTATTATCCTAATATTAATAAAGCGAGAATTCTGTGTGTCTGTGGGTCTGTCTGTCTGTCTGTCTGTTTGACCGGGCTTAACTTCTACAATTTTGCACCTTTTCACTCAAAACCTTCACTGATGTGTCGGCCTCGGCTTCGGACACCCAGTGGAGGGGTTCGCGTCCCCCGTTTTCACCCCTACCATGGTGAAAATGCCCCAAAACTCTACCCACCCGACCGTCCATCACGCAAAAGCTCGCCTATTCCACTGCCAAGCGAATCTATTTATGGCGCCGGTATTCCCCAACGTCATTAATAATGTGCATAACGACACCGCGGTTCTATTAATGGCGCCGGTATTCCCCAACGTAATTAAAAATGCGCATAAGTTGTTTACTTTCGCACAAAATTTAATGACGATCGATTCGAAGTATATTCATCGTTTTACAGCAAAATTTTAACACATGTATGTTCAAAGACAAAGATCTAAATTATTTACAGTATATCAAACATCCAGTCTGCTTTACTACGGGCGAGGCCGACTACAGACCGGCAGTGAGGGCTAGATTTCTGGCGTTTTCTTTAACACGCCAACGCCCGGTTCAGCCTCTTCGACTGCGAAGCAGTCAGTTCACGGGAGACTGCAAAGCAGTCTCCCCGACAGGTCGCCAGACGCCACAAGGGCCTCCAAGACTGCGAAGCAGTCGCCGCCAGAGGGCGACTGCGAAGCAGTCAGTCCACGGCAGAGGTCGCTAGATGCCAGAAGGCGTATACAAGACTGCAAAGCAGTCTCCCCCTCAGGTCGCCACACGCCACAAGGGCCTCCAAGACTGCGAAGCAGTCGCTGTCACAGGGCGACTGCGAAGCAGTCACTCCACGGCAGAGGTCGCTAGACGCCAGAAGGCGTCTACAAGACTGCGAAGCAGTCTCCGCCAGAGGTCGCCAGACGCCACAAGGGCCTCCAAGACTGCGAAGCAGTCGCCGCCACAGGGCGACTGCGAAGCAGTCAGTCCACGGCAGAGGTCGCTAGACGCCAGAAGGCGTCTACAAGACTGCGAAGCAGTCTCCGCCAGACGTCGCCAGACGCCACAAGGGCCTCCAAGACTGCGAAGCAGTCGGCGCCAGAGGGCGACTGCGAAGCAGTCACTCCACGGCAGAGGTCGCTAGATGCCACAAGGCGTCTACAAGACTGCGGCAGTCGCCGCCAGAGGGCGACTGCCAAGATTGCCAAGCAGTCGTTGTTGTTGTTGTTGTTGTTGTTGTTGTTGTTGTTGTTGTTGTTGGTGGTGGTGGTGGTGGTGGTGGTGGTGGTGGTGGTGTGAAACTTATAACCCCGGGCAACGCCGGGTAATCCAGCTAGTATATAATAAGAATCTGATGTTAGTAAATTACATATTTTATATATTGGTTAGTTGACTACCGAGTATCTATATTACTGCCCTTCAACATTTGGTTCTTACATATCACATGGTTTGGTTTGTGTTATGTATTACATAAACTATTATATTGTATAATAATGCAGAACTGTGTTGCAATGAGGGAATTAAAGCTATGATTTGAATATATGGAAAACAAAGTTTAAACAATTGTAATACATAATATTTATGCATGCTTTGTTAGTTAATTAAATTTATATTCGAGTGTGTTAGATACCTGAACAGTTCAAAAAAGGAGCCCGGTGAACTACCTGTTTCATTTAACGTGTATAGGCCTAGTGCATACTGTTTGTAAAGTTATTACTATTAATTGATGTATGATATGATTATAAGGGTAGATGTTGCCATAGGATGTCATTAAACTGAATATTAATAAATAATTACTCTCAATTCTCAAAAATGGATTAAGAATCTAATGGCATAATTATAATTATTACTATATGCATTGGGCATGTATGCCTGAAGTTATTTTAATATTGGAATAACTAGATTGTGAATCTATTGTGCATTTAGAATACTTATTAAAATGTGTTTGCTTTTTAAAACTATTTATAACCTTACGCATATACATTCATATACCATGCATATGAATGTTTTTTTAACCCTTACCCTAACCCCTGCTGTTGTAAACAGTGGGCATTTGTCTCGCGCTAATAAAGATTACATACATGCATAGATACTTACTCACTTACTTACTTACTCACTTGAGCAAAATGAAAGTGGCGCTATAGAAATTTTAGATTTTATATATATATATATATATATATATATATATATATATATTTATGAAGTAGGGTATATATATTATTGTACAAAGCCACTTTGTGTTTTGAATTATTAGCGGTGTTTAACTGCAGCGCCCGTGGCTGTCATAGAAACGAAATTTTTGAATTTTAGACACCTTTTAAACAGAGGTTAGTTGTACTACATGACCTAGAGCATCTACAGCGTTTAACATTGCACCGATCAACTGCATTAGTCATAACACAGTAAGAACAGTGATGTGGCTGTATTATGCCATGGAAACAGTGAGAACTGTGCGAAATAATTTCTGCCGAAGTCAACGGCCTTGGCTGCCATTAAATATCGTTAAACTGTGAAAAACCTTTTAGCGTTCAAAAGGCTACAAAAAAGGTAAGGTGAGGTAGAAGGCCCAGATATCGTTAAACTACTGCGCTTAGCGTTTGATGTTATGCCATACGAACGGTGAGAACTGTTCACAAAATATTTTCCTATCGACGCTAACGGTCTTTGGTGCAATAAGATGTTCAACTGTTGAATCCAACGTTTAGTGCGGTCGGGTTAAATCAATAAACTATAAATATCAACATGTTTAATAACGACGTTCACTTAAACACCTTTAATACGCTTTCATCCGACGTTATATATATATATATCAACGGCGTAAATCTATACTATTATTTTAGCAGCGTAATGTTTATGGTTAAAACTGTTAAAAATGTTTCTATCGACGTCAACGGCCTTCTACGACAAAAGGCTACAAAAAAGGTAAGGTGAGGTAGAAGGCCCAGATATCGTTAAACTACTGCGCTTAGCGTTTGATGTTATGCCATACGAACGGTGAGAACTGTTCACAAAATATTTCGTTAATTGTACCGGTTGATATAGTCTATGGAATGAAAGAATAGTGTTTTAGAGAGCACCAGACGCACCAGTGAATATCGAAGTGGAGTTGATTTTTTATAACATCTGAAAGAGTGGAATATATTCATTATCCGCGTTTAAACGATATTGTGACATCGGACATAACTTGATTACGGAACGGAGGCGGATTTCGCGGTCTTTCTGCGTGCGTTTCTCAGACAAAACATCTTGGCTGAAGACAACCACTACAGAGGAAGTAGACCTATATGGGGACGAAAGAGCCAGTCAAGTTAGCGACAACACCTACAACTGAAAGGAAGCCGAAGAGGAACTATACTGCCTCTCTGGTCTCTGGCACCCAGACTCAAATCTTTACTTGGGCGTCTCAGCGCTCTTCAATAAGTTGGCGCCCTACTGGGAATAAGCACTGTAACGTTGATTTAGACTGTAACAGTAAAGATACGCTGTCGAATGTTGACAAAAACATTGCTGGATATCTTCAAACTGCGGATCAAAACGGTTCATAACTCCGCCAACTGCCCGTACTCTGTTACTGCCAGTCCCAAGCCAGGATAAAGCAGGAGGGCGACGTTAATCACCTTTGTTATGGCTAAACAGCAAACTAGCCAACTAAACACACCAACAGCGGCAAACATCGTTGCTTATTTTTGGCAACGTCAGGCTTTGTTTAGATACCTTTAAATAGCTCTGTACTGACATTACATATTTGTAAATTTCGCTCTGTCGTCAATTTCTTTGCTGATGAAAAATGAAACCATTAAAGTTGATCTGTCCTTGAAAAAACTTATCAACAAAAAGACAGACTCCCTCATATTATGCTTTTTCCATTAGAATTAATTGATAAATATCTTGATTACACGGCCATCTATACGAATGGAACTCCACTTGAAAGTATACTTTTAGCAGCTTTCTGTGTTGTACCTTCTATACAGTTCCATAATATTTATAGAATAGGAAATGACTTCTCCATTTATTCAGCCCTAGTTGAAGCAATTACATGGATTATTGAAAATGAAAATGAAAATACTACTAAATATATGATATTTGCTGAATCATTAAGTGTAGTCATGACATCTATACAAGAGAGTAGGTATAAATCATGGCCTAATCTCTTTCTTGAATTTTTAGATAATATTAATAAATTAAAACATCGGAATATTTTTGCAGCCACATTGGTTTATCTGGAAATGAAATAGCAGGCACGCTGGCAAAGAAGGGACTAGAAATATCTGACTTTAATTAAACAAATTATTTAGAATTAAAGGAAATCTCAATTTTTGTTCATAATGTCAACAACAGTGTCATTGCAATAGGTGAGGTACAAAGGGCCCTAAAGGGATCATCGATCCCGCTATAGCTGAGGACTCCTGATACACTGGGTAACAAACTGCTCGAGCGGACAATCGTTTTAGACAGTATATACTTGAATAAGGAATTAAGTAATTGATAAATAGCAAATGATCGTGAACCAAAAGGAAAATTCTATAAATCTATTCAACCCTTGGTATTCACAGATATAAAATTTGTCGGTTATCTAAGGAAACGAGGAGTTTAAATTACCAGACGTAGAATGGGGAATATTGTAATTAATACCTGGTTGAAAACTATAGATAGATCCCAATGGACTTACATGTATGTTCTGAATGCCAGTTACCTGAAACAATTGATTATATATTAATTGCTTGTAAAACATAACATAATTATCTCACTTGCTACAATGGTTAGAGCGCTCTCCTTGGACACCTTTAAAACGGGGAAATCCGATGCTATATGTGCGGGCACGTTAGCAGATTGTGTATTACTTTCTCGTTGGTCATAAGGTCGACTTCAATGGCCCTAGCAGCCATATGATGCCATTAAGCATTTGGAGTGACTGTAGCCGATTGTGAGAAACGGTAGCCGATTGGTTAGAACGCTCGCCTTGTAACGCGGAGAGTACGGGCTCGGGCCTCCTCATCTGAGACCGTTTTTGTGTAGGGACTTTGAGCAAGTCATTCACTCAGCGCCATTGATTCTCTGTCGTATGGACAATGTGGCTGATCTCTCATAATGAGTTTAGCTGGTGTTCGGTAAATGCCACAGTGAGGTATGAAAAGCTTCAAGGTAGACTTGAGGTATAGGCCGAGGGAACCATCCTTTTGCTATAGGTTTGTGGGGCTGCATGGACGGGTGATTGTATTGTTGTATGACTCTGTGAAAGTAAATAAAGGAAAGATAAAGGCGACTTCTGTCTCTTATCAGATAAACGTCAGGGAAGAGAGTTCTGTTGTAGACGACTGTGTTGGTGCCAGCTTCAGTGCATCTTTGATTTGTATAGAGTTACTGTTTGGAACATTGACATATTCGAACTATTGTACACGAGAATAGAGAATATGTTATGAATTTCTGTTGGAACTTTTTGTATAATGCGATAGTAAATATAGCTAATATTGAAAAGTGCTAGCAGCCTACTTGGAGTTCTGGAGGCAATATTTGTTAGTTCGAACTGATTTGTTGCGTGTTCTCAATTAATAAATTTTTGTTTATTACTAATACGAGCTGTCAGAACGCAACTTGAACAAACCTTAGACTAACGACGAAATGAGGTACACTGAAGATGAACATGTAACAGCATAAATGCACTCCAGAACTTAGGGAGATGTGATTGTATTTAACATAACCACAGTTACAGCTGTCTTATTTCGTCTCTGGTCCCTTGGCAACCGGATCTTCCTTTGTCATGTCGCATTTCTGGGCAACCCCTCTGACTTGATGCAGCGCTCGTGAATAAGCTGGTGCATTGCGCTGAGTCTTGAAATAGCGCTTCAGAATTTCAAGTTTACATTCCGATTTTTGTTTATCCATCATATGGTGTCTCCTGGCGGATTGACCCCCTGAATATTAATATGGCTTAGTTTTGATGCACCTTGTGCATTACACCTGGCGCTATAGAAGTTCCTAATTAACAATTACGACGGCATTGTGTAGAAATGAATTCACAGTGACGTTGTTTCAAGCAGTGATATTTTTATGTTCAAACTCGAATTAACCATTGATAATAATTGATATTGTCCAATACCTAGCGACATCTTGTGGCTGCCAGGGCCGGTGTCGTCGACCTTACCAGCGGTCACGGTACAATTGATAAGGTAGGTAGTTTCCATAGTCGTACTTTGTATTGTAATGGTGGTGCTCAGTGGGGACATTTTTTAAAGTGGTGGTGACTGTTAACGCCAATTATTGGAACCGCGCTGAAATATTTTTGCGGCATGACAGAGTTATTTTGGGAAGGAAAAAGAATATAGAAGGTACAGAGGAGAGGATTTGTCACCACCACTTTGTAGGGACAAAGTTACGCCCTTTGTAGTTTCTGTGTTATAAGGACGATGGTTAGCGTCGCCCTCCCCTTCATCTTGGTTTCAGACTGGCACTACCTAAAAACGGCAGTGGCGTTGTTGCGTAAGTGATTCGCGAAATAACGTCGACATAACTTGTCCGTGCATCTCAGAAACACATATCTTTTTTAACATTTTCAGTAGTTTCCAGTTCAAGTGTATGAACTATTTCCAGTATTGGGGAGGGGGTTCCATAGAGTAGTGGTAACATCACTGGCGTGAAGAGCAAGAGGTAACGGGATCGCTTCCCGCAACCTCCTCAAATTTAGGTCCACTCAGCCTTTCATTCGCGAGATGGTGCGTTTGTGAAAATGAGATGTAGGACGTGATGGGCGCCTTGCATGGCTGCCATGTACAGTTAAATTCGACTCCTGTAATAACTTGTGATCATCCGTTCATACTAATTTGTAATCATACTGTGTTATTGTCAGTTTGAAGATATTAAACGAAGATTATTGTTATTATTATATAATATCTAACTGGACTGCTCTTCTGCCTGTTGGTTTGACAGCGGATTGATTTTTCTAGCGCTATCGCTTGATGCCTCGTGCTTTAGACACTGACACGATATGAGACACTAATTACAATAGAAACTTACATTTCAATAGTTTTAAACGACATCTTACAGTGTCAACGGCATTAACGTCAATAGGAAATGAGCCAGTTCATTAAAGCTTAAAATAAATTGAAGCTTGTATAGCAGACAAAACTTACGTTTTAAAGGCGTTTCCAAAGCATTTGTTTTCACTTTTTCAGAAGTAGTAACCAGCATTTTCGTCCGCTTGACAATCATCTGCATAAACGCAGTACGGATGGAAACAAACACATATATTGAGCTTTATGTAAAGGTTTTAAAGGTGTCGTACAATCAGCATTTTACTAATTTTTATCAGAAATTTAGTTTCGCTCACCCTACAAATTTGGAAATTATTGTTCCAATGTTACTTTTAATGATTGCTCCGAAATCTTACCTGTTAGTCTTAATTCAATCGTAGGCCGATGCAAAGTTTGATGCTGTTAGTTTCAGCGTATGAGCAGCGTAGAAACTATATACTCGCTAAATATTTATAGTTTTGTAAAAAGTAGGCCAGGTATATTAAGTTACAAAATCGCTCCGTGTTTAAATTATAGGCGTTTTTAGTTGTTAACGGTTCCCGCTGTCATAAGACGAGGATGATTTATGATTAGTTGACACCTAATTAACTAAGATTTATCATAGTAAACGAGCAACAGGCTCAAAAGCGTTGAGCGTTAAAATTAGACCGTGTATACTATCAGAACAATGCTAAATCTGTTTGCAATCGATGTCCACGGCCTTCAATGCCATAAGATGTTGTTAGACTGTTGGAAAACGTTTTACTGTTCTAAAGGCTTAAAATAGGTAAGGTAAGTGCAGCTTCAACGGCCCTGTAAGTCATAAGATATCGTTAAACTACTGCGTTTAGTGTTTGACGTCAAGCCACGTAAACGGTGAGTACTGTTCACAAAATATTTACCTATCGACATCAAAGGCTTCTGATGCTATAAGATAATTATCGTTAAAGGTTGAATAGAACATTTTCTACGGTATAGGTTAAATCACTAAGCTACAAATAAGCAACATGTTTTATGCGACTTTAAAATGAACACCTTTAAAACGTCTTCATCCGAAGTTATATATAATTTAGCGGCGTTAATTGCAAGCTGAATTAATCCGAATTTGTTTTGTTGAACGAAGTCCTTTGTTGCCACACGATGTTGTTAAATACAGGAGTATCCATTATAGATGCATTAGAAGGCTGAATACAGGCTGCATTATGCTAAAATAATTTTTGCCGATGTCAACGGCCTTTGGGTCAGAAAGCCACAATAAATCAACACTTGAAAATGATAGGAAAGCCAGCAACCAGTAAACAACTCTAACTTATAACTGCGTAGCCCAAAGAAATCGACTTTCCTTCACATTTAGCTATACAGAGGAAAAATTTTAAAGTCCACCCGTTCCTATTCAAACCGCGAAATGCAACTGACGTATACAGCACTTCAGACATGCTAAAAATCAATGTAGAAATAGTAATATATTTTGCAACCGATGTATTGGTAACCATACCACAATGAAGAGCCCTTAAACACCTCTCTTTAAGTTTTCATGTTGCTATATAAGTGAAGTAGAAGCGAAAACAGTTGATATTATCGACATTTCTGTGTCATGCAATAAGATGTCGCCAACTGTTGGAATTTTAATCGGGTCTCTTACTGTGGCCTGAGGGGCAGCCATAGGTAGGAAGTCCTCGCGACTTCATTTTTCTTAGCCTCGATATATGACATTAGGTGGCCAGTCCTCTCCCTCCCTCGTCAACTCGTCGTCCCACCGCAATGGAGCAGAAATTTCGAAACAAATTTCTGCCCTGGCGGGTATTTGACCAGCCGACAGTCCAGCACGTTAACCACTTTACTTTGGCGCACAATGAATAATACCCCAATAAATCATAATCGTAAACTCGAAATTTAATATTAAAAAATACTTACACAAGCTAAGCAAAAGACGCAAACTTTTTTTCCGAGCCTGCCAACAATGTTCGAGAAAGCACTCTTTATTCATGGACACTTTGATAGTAAATGAAAAGGAGTTTCGAAAATTTGAAGCTATTCGTACGGTTTAAAACAACAGCAGCAATACTACAATGCTTTTATTCGATACCTTTAAAACCTTTTCAACAGACGTCAACGGCCTTTGTTGCCAAAAGATGTCAATCTGCGAATTAAAACGTTTATCACGTTAATAACTCCGCCACTGTCCGTAATTTGTATTGCCAGTCCAAGTCAGGAAAAATGAGGAGGGCGGCGTTAATCGTCTTTGTTATGGCTCAGCGTTGTTAAACAGCAACTAACCAACCAATAACACCAACAGTTCGTATAGACATTGTTAAGTCAGCTGCCCTAACAGCCGCAAACTGTCGTTAAACGCTGGGTACACATGGTAACATCAGACTGTGTTTAGACACCTTTAAATTGCTTTCTACTGACGCTATATATTTGCAAATTTTGTCAAACCGCTATCTAGATCTGTCAAACTCTGTCAGACGTGTTTTCTAAGCAACAGAATTTACCCTAAAATATGTGACGCTAATTTGTAAAGTGAAGCGTATAACCTGATAGAATGTAAAATAAGTCTCATTTTATACCACTTTTGGCGATTATTATATTGTTACGTGTTTAACAATGATTATACCGATTGGGTTGTTTTGTATATGTTGTTGATTCGGCTTTCAATGCTTTTGCGCTTATATCTTTCAGTTAGAGAGTGACGCGGTAATTTTTGCAGCTGAAAAACCGCGGTAAATAACACGGTAATTGAGACATGAATGGCGGTTTTACCGCGGTAATGGGTTTACTGTCGAGGTAATACCGCGGTAATGGAGAATGAGCGATAAAACCGCGGTAATGGTAATAAAGATTTGTTTCTTTCAACTCCAACAGTCACTGCTAACGAGGTATTATCCTATGTTATATATTATATAATAAGAATCTGATATTAGTAAATGACATATATTACATATTGGTTAGTTGTTGTAAACAGTTGGCGTTTGTCTTGCGCTAATAAAGATTACATACATTCATAGATACTTACTCACTTACTTACCTACTTACTTACTCACTTGAGAAAAATGAAAGTGGCGCTATAGAAGTGTTTAGAATTTATATATCTATATATATATATACATTTATGAAGAAGGGTATATATATATATATATATATAATTGTACAAAGCCACGTTGTGTTTGAATTATTGACGGTGTTTAACTGCAGCGCCCGTGGCTACCATAGACGACGACATTTCTTGAATTTTAGACACCTTTTAAATAGAGGTTAGTTGTACTACATGAACAACATTATTTAACTTTAAATGTATTATTTCAAACTACATCTGCAGCGTGTAACATTGCAGCAATTAACTCCACTTAGTCTAGTCCTAACACAGTGAGAACAGTGATGTGGCTGCATCATGCCATAGAAACAGTGAGAAATGTTCGAAATAATTTCTGCCGAAGTCAACGGCCTTTGTTGCATAAAATGTCGTTAAACTGTTGGAAACCTTCTAGCGTTCAAAAGGCTACAAAATAGATTAGGTAAGGTCAACGGCCCTGGCGGCCATAAGACATCGTTAAACTATTGCGCTTAGTGTTTGATGTTATGCCATACGAACGGTGAGATCAAAATATTTTCCTATCGACGTTAACGGCCTTCCATGCAATAAGATGTTCAACTGTTGAATCCAACGTTAAGTGCGGTCGTATTAAATCAACATGTTTTATTACGATGTTAACTTAAACACCTTTAATACGGTATCGTCCGACGTTATATATATGTCTACGGCGTAGATCTATACGATTATTGTAACAGCCTAATAATTATAATTGAAACTGTTGAAAATGTTTCTATCGACGTCAACGGCCTTCTACGACGCAAGATCTCGTTAATTGAAAGAATAGTGTTTTAGAGAGCACCAGAGGCATCATTGAATATGGAAGAGTAGTTGATTTTTTAGAACATCTGGATGAGGGGAATGTATTCATTACCCTCGTTCAAACGATTCTGTGATATCGGATATAACTTGATTACGGAACCGAGGCGGATTTTGCGGTCTCTCGACGTACGTTTCTCGGACAAAACGTCTTGGCTGAAGACCAACCTCACCTGAAGCAACCACTACAGAGGAAGTAGGAATATATGGGGACGAAACAGCCAGTCAAGTTAGCGACAACACCTACAACTGAAAGGAAGCCGAAGAGGAACTACACTGCCTCACATCTCTGGTCTCTGGCACCCAGACTCAAATCTTTACTTGGGCGTCTCAGCGCTCTTCAATAAGTTGGCGCCCTACTGGGAATAAGCGCTGTAACGTTGATTTAGACTGTAACAGTAAAGATACGCTGTCGAATGTTGACAAAAACATTGCTGGATATCTTCAAACTGCGGATCAAAACCGTTCATAACTCCGCCAACTGCCCGTACTCTGTTACTGCCAGTCCCAAGCCAGGATAAAGCAGGAGGGCGACGTTAATCACCTTTGTTATGGCTAAACAGCAAACTAGCCAACTAAACACACCAACAGCGGCAAACATCGTTGCTTATTTTTGGCAACGTCAGGCTTTGTTTAGATACCTTTAAATAGCTCTGTACTGACATTACATATTTGTAAATTTCGCTCTGTCGTCAATTCCTTGCTGATGAAAAATGAAACCATTAAAGTTGATCTGTCCTTGAAAAAACTTATCAACAAAAAGACAGACTCCCTCATATTATGCTTTTTCCATTAGAATTAATTGATAAATATCTTGATTACACGCCCATCTATACGAATGGAACTCCACTTGAAAGTATACTTTTAGCAGCTTTCTGTGTTGTACCTTCTATACAGTTCCATAATATTTATAGAATAGGAAATGACTTCTCCATTTATTCAGCCCTAGTTGAAGCAATTACATGGATTATTGAAAATGAAAATGAAAATACTACTAAATATATCATATTTGCTGAATCATTAAGTGTAGTCATGACATCTATACAAGAGAGTAGGTATAATTCACAGCCTAATCTCTTTCTTGAATTTTTAGATAATATTAATAAATTAAAACATCGGATTATTTTTGTAGCCACATTGGTTTATCTGGAAATGAAATAGCAGGCACGCTGGCAAAGAAGGGACTAGAAATATATGACTTTAATTAAATAAATTATTTAGAATTAAAGGAAATCTCAATCTTTGTTCATAATGTCAACAACAGTGTCATTACAATAGGTGAGGTACAAAGGGCCCTAAAGGGATCATAGATCCCGCTAGCTGAGGACTCCTGATACACTGGGTAACAAATTGCTCGAGCGGACAATCGTTTTACACAGTCTATACTGTAATAAGTAATTATGTAATTAATAAATAGCAAATAATCGTGAACCAAAAGGAAAATTCTATAAATCTATTCAACCCTTGGTATTCACAGATATAAAATTCGTCGATTATCTAAGGAAACGAGGAGTTCAAATTACCAGACTTAGAATGGGGCCTATTCTAACTAATACCTGGTTGAAAATTATAGATAGATCCCAATGGACTTACATGTATGTTCTGAATGCCAGTTACCTTAAACAATTGATCATATACTAATTGCTTGTAAAACATGACATATCTCACCGGTACTACAATGGTTAGAGCGCTCTCCTTGAACACCTTTAAAACGGGGCATCCAATGCTATATGAGCGGGCACGTTAGCAGGTTGTGCATTACTTTTTCATCTGTTATGAGATCGACTTCTATGGCCCTAGCAGCCATAAGATGCCATTAAACATCGGAAGCTACTGTAGACGATTGTGAGAAACGGTAGCCGATTGTTGGACAAGGTTGCCGATTGGGGACGGTTACTGTGTAGGGACCTTGAGCAAGTCCTTCACTCACAATTGATCAGCGCCATTGATTCTCTGTCGTATGGGCATTGTGGCAGATCTCTCATAATGATTTAGCAGGTATTCGGTAAATGGAGAGATATGCCTCAGTGAGGTACGAAAAGCTTCATGGAAGACTTGAGGTAGGCTGAGGGAACCATCCTTTTGTTGTGGGTTTGTGGGTTTGCATGGGTGGGTGATTGTATTGTTGTACGACTCTGTGAAAGTTGATAAAAGGAAGATAAAGGCGCGTTTCTCTCTCGTCAGATAGACGTGAGTGAAGAGAGTTCTGTTAGTGCTAGATTGCAGTGCATCTTTGATTTGTGTATAGTTTCTGTTTGGAACATTGATATATACACGAGAATAGAGAATAGGTTGTGACTTTTCTGTTGAAACTTTTGTATAATTCGACAGTAAATACATGTCATGTAAAAAAGAGGGAAATTGCTAACCCCCACATCTGGAGTTTTGGAGGCGATATTTTTAGTTCGAACTGATTTGTTGCGTGTTCTCAATTAATAAATTTTTGTTTATTACTAATACGAGCTGTCAGAACGCAACTTGAACAAACCTTAGACTAACGACGAAATGAGCTACACTGAAAACGAACATGTAACAGCATAAATGCACTCCAGAACTTAGGGAGATGTGATTGTATTTAACATAACCACAGTTACAGCTGTCTTATTTCGTCTCTGGTCCCTTGGCAACCGGATCTTCCTTTGTCATGTCGCATTTCTGGGCAACCCCTCTGACTTGATGCAGCGCTCGTGAATAAGCTGGGTCTGATAGCTGCGCTTCATAATTTCGAGTTTTTCTTTATCCACCATACTCTGTCTTCTGGCAGACTGATCCCCTGAATATTAACCTGATTATGGCTATGGAAGTTCCTAATTAATAATTACGACGGCTGTGCTTTTTGAGTACAGTTGATCGGTGTTTTGTAGAAATTAATTCACAGTGACTTTGTTTCAAGCAGGGATTTTTTTTGTTCGAAATCGAATTAATCATTGATAACTAGGCTCTACTTAATATTGTCCATGCCTAGCGACATCTCGTGGCTGCCTATGACGTAGACCAGGGTTGGCGAACCTTTTTTAAGGTGCGTGCCAAAATGCTGCAACTCATTTAACAAAATACCTTCGCGTACCCCCTCGGAATTTTTGCACAGTATATAATTATTTTTCTCATATAGGTTTTAGTTAACAAAGCGTAACAAAAAATGAATTAAAGACATTGTTTCAAAGATCGTTTTTGATTGGCATTAAAATAAAGTCCTTTAACAAAGAAAATGTGGATTTGTACAGGGATTTGTATTTCTAAGTTAGAAAATTTTGGGGACGCTCTGAATCCCGCGTGCCCAAAAAATTTCAACGCGTGCCACTTTGGGCACGCGTGCCATAGGTTCGCCATCCCTGACGTAGACCTTACCCAACATTTAAATTGATTAGGTAGTTAGTTTCCATCGGCGTAACTTTGAATTGTGACGGTGGTACTCAGTCACCACCACGTTTAAAAGCGGTGTTGACTGTCAACATCACTTATTCGAACTGCGCTGAAATATTTTTACGGCATGACAGAGCTATTTTTGGAAGGGAAAAGAATATGGAGGGGAGACGGGAGGGAGGAGCTTGTGACTGTCACTTTGTGGGGACAAAGTTACGCCCTCTGTAGTTTCTGTGTTATAAGAATGATGATTAGCGTCGCCCTCCTATTTATCAAGGTTTGAGGCTGGCATCGCTTGATGCCTGGTCTATTAGACACTGACGCGGTATGAGATATTAATTACAACATAAGTTACATTTCAGTGGTGTAAAACGATAGGTTACGGTATCAAAGGCCAGTCGCATGATCTAATTAAGCTGAACATTAAAATTGGAGACTATAAATCAACTGTTACAACCGTTTTAAAGGTGTTTAAGAAGCACTTATTAAAAAGTATAGCATCTTGTGGCTTCTAGGCCCGTTGCGTTGCATCAATATGACATCGGTGATTATTTATCATTATTACAAAAGGTCAACGTTGTCGTATGACATCAATAGCCGTTTGCAACAATTTAAAGCATATAATAGTGCAGTGAAAATTAATTTATGACGTCCGAAAGACACCCTTTAAAGGTGTCAAAACCGAACTTTAAAATGTCATTAGTAGGCCTATTCATTGTTTCTTGGATTATTTCAAATTAGTGAATTACCTAGAAATTTACAGATGATTATTGATAAGCACATAAGAATCTGTCAATTAATTTCTTTTTATATAAACATTATTATCCAAGAAACTATTTTCTTCGTTGTGTTATCTAACCATATAACATTTTTTTTTCTGGACACTGATAATTGCTTGTTACATATAAATTGGTGATTTGTAATGTTTTAAAAGTATGGAATTCATAACCTAATATATATTTTTTTTAATTTGGATATAATCGATGACTAATAATATTTATAATATTATTGGTCCTTGGACAATACTGCTAAATTGGTGTGCGATATGGTCGAAAAAGAGCCTTTGGGCCAAATAGAAAATGAATATAAGCCAAATGGCTAAATGAATAATGATGCATATGTACATACGTGTGTATTTATAAACATGTAAATTAAAATATTAATCTATATATTAAAAAAGATGGACTGCTACCAGCTGTCAATCAACGGCATCTCAATAACCTGCCAAACAAGGAAACAAACGATGAGACCATCAAAAGAAAGAAAGAAAAAGAAAGAAAGAAAACAGAAAGAAAGAAACTGATGAATGAAAGTTATACGAACATGAACTGAAATATATAAAAAAAACTGTTAAGACGTCAACGGCCTATGTAGCCATAAGATGTCATTAAACTTTTGGAATAATAATAATAATATTCATTGTTTGACGATACAACGCAACTACTCGTACTCTTGAAGTGCCAGTCCCAAGCCCAGGTAAAGGAGGAGGGCGACGCTTATGATCTTTGTTATCACACAGTGTCGTTAAACTGAAGCTACTACTACCGCTGTTCAATGACATGTAATAATACAGTTAATAATGTCTATAGTATATTGTAATACAATGATATCTGATGTAAATTAGGACCTAAATAATATTTCGCAGCAATTATCGTACACAAGAAATTTCAAATATAAAAAAATGCTGATGAACATTCTTAATGCACATGAAATTCTTAATCTATTTATTTAAATAAATTAAAAAAACTTTTATTTCAAGTTTATGAGACAAGTAATTTTTGATATGAGGTTCTAATTCTACTTTTGATTTTTCAAGAAGTTACCAATCAATGCAATTAAACAATGCTATAGAAATATATTCAAACAGCGAAAAAGACAGTTCTGTATCATTGATACAGACTTGATGATAAAAAAGAACCGCAACTTGCATCCAGAATTTAACATCTTATGGCAACAAAGGCCGTTGACGTCAACAGAAATTAGTTTAAACAGTTCTCACCGTTCGTAGCGCATCATAGATCCTTAAAATCATGAAAATGTATTAAATAAACCATAATGTTCTGGAAATGAACAAATATATTGACCTCAATAACTACGTTTTACAGGTGTTTTAGAAGAGCTGAGTTATACTTTTTGAGATGTTGTTTCTATTGTATAACGGCACCGCGTCGCTGCGTGGGTCATTCAAGATGGCCTTGCCAAATTTTTGTCTGGCTTAGTATGGAGAAGATATTAACCTGACTTTATTTATATGGCTATGAATAGAGATGTCGTTTTATGCTGTCTAGGAATTACATCGGTACACCCCGATGTGGGCTAGAATTCCAATATCACCTCTAATGAGTCTCTTGAAGTTGCGTAATATAAATGTGTATTTTTATTCATATTTATATATTTGTATGTGTACAAATTTACTAAGTCGCTCTGTGTTGAAATTATTTGCGGTTTTAACTGATAAGGACCCTTGCTGTCATAAGACGAGGGCGCTTTATGATTATTTGGACACCTTTTTAACCGAAGTTAATCATGCTACAAGAAGTCTTTAAATGTTGAGATATTAATTATTGAAGCTTCTATATCGCCTCTATATATATATTGAAGCCTCTATATAAGAACTAAGTACTTCCTTGGCATGTTAGTATTGAATATTGAAGCAATCTGTATAATTATAAACTATTAATGTTTATATTGAACACTGTTTGTAAATATGTTATGAACGGCTTTTAGGATAATGTACATAAATGTGAAATTGTTAAAAAAAGAGCCAAATGTGGCCATCAAAAGAACCATTATGGTTAAAAAAGTGAAGAAAAAAATATAAAAAGCAAATGAAAAAAAAGAAAAGAACCGATATGGTCGAAAAAGAGCCTTTGGGCCAAATAGAAAATGAATAGAAGCCAAATGGCTCAATGAATAATGATGCATATGTACATACGTGTGTATATATAAACATGTAAATTAAAATATTAATCTACATATTAAAAAAGATGGACTACTACCGGCTGTCAAACATCGGCATTTCAATAACCTGCCAAACAAGGAAACAAATCAAAAGAAACAGAGAAAGAAAAGAAAGAAAGAAAAAAAGAACCTGATGAATCAAAGTTATACGAACATGAACTGAAATATATAAAAACTTTAAAGAGGTCAATGGCCTATGTAGCCATAAGATGTCGTTAAACTTTTGGAATAATAATAAGATATTAATTAAATTATAAATTACATTTCAGTGATTTAAAACGACAGCTTACGGTATAAAAGGCCAGTAGCGAGAAGCAAAGTCACCGAGGCGATTAAGCTGAAAAATTAAAATTGAAGGCTATATAGCAGCTCTTACGAGCGTTTTAAAGGTGTTTCAAAGGGACTTATTTTGCGCTAATAAAGATTTAAGGATATATAGCATCTATTATTACGAGCTATTGAGCTGAAAAATCAAATTGAAGGTTATATAACAGCTTGTACAAGCTTTTTAAAGGTGTTTTAGAAGCACTAATTTAAAAGTATAGTCTCCAACGTTTAACGACATCTTGTGGCTGCTAGGCCCGTTATGTTTCATCGCCATGATATCAGTGATTATTTATTTTAATTCCAAAAAGTTAACGTTGTTGTATGATATTCAAAGCCGTTTACAACAATTTAAAGCATATAAAAAATTATAGTGCAATGAAAATTAATTTATGACGTCCGAAAGACACCCTTGAAAGGTGTCAAAACCGAGCTTTAAAGCGTCATTACCTTCCTTCATATTTAGCTACTAGAGTATTTACCCGTCATATTATGACGGCAGTGCATATAGGTTTATATATATCGTTGGTTAAAATGCTCTTATCGCCGTCGTCAAGACCGCAGTACTGACGTCACAAACGGTGTCTGTTTCACAATAGAATAGAAATCGTTTGTGAGGTAGCGTTTATCGAAAGGCACACGCTCTACGGATATTATCAGGGCTGTAGTCGAGGGTATACGCGGGCATACAGCGTATACTCACCTCTGTGACCTGAGTAATGAAATTTGGAGGAAAAAGAGAGGTTTTGACAGGTATTTAGGGCGAATGACTAAAAAAAGTCATCAACTTTTTGAGAGACGAAATCGTAAAAAGTCGTAAAATTTTAAGGGAATTTGTGAAAAGACTGAAATTTTTCTTAGACGAATTCCTAAAAAAAGGTCTTCAATTTTTTTTACGCCGCTGGTCACCGGTAGCGTAGGCCCCTATACTCACCTCAAATTTTACCACTACAGCCCTGGATATTATATGTATAAATAGAGGGTCAAAGGTTTAATGTCCACCCGTTCGTATTGAAACCGCGAAATGCAATCAGGGTACAGCATCTCAGACATTCTTAAAATCAATTAGAAAAATTAATATAATATGCAGCCGATGTGGTAGTGACCACACCACGATGAAGAGCTGTCCCTAAACACCTCTTTTTAAGCCTTACTTTCGCCGTATAAGCGTATACTAGAGCCAAAATATTTATTATAAATGGAACATTTCTTGAGATGTAATCAGACGCCGCTAAGCTGTCGGAATCCAATCCGGTTTCTTGAACAGGCCTGAAAGATGGCCATTCGTATGAAGTGTTAGCGACTTAATTTTTCTTATCCTCGGCATATGACAGCGGATGGCCAGTCTTCTCCCTCAACTGGTCTTCCCACCGTAGATGAAGTATAGAACTCTTGAAACTAATTTCTGCCCTGGCGGGGATTTGAACCGCCGATCTCATAGTTGACAGTCCAGCATGCTAACCACTGTGCTATAGCGCACAATGAATACCACAATAAATCGTAATCGTAAAAGCCAAATTTCTATTCTAAACATACTTGTAAAAGCTAAGCAAAGGACGCAAACCTATTTTCATCCCGTGCTGAAAAGCTCCAGAAAGCACTCTTAATTCATGTACAATTTGATAGTAAATGAAAAGGAGAATTATTTGTACGGTTTAAGACAACAACAGAATTACTACAATGTTCTTTTCGATGCCTTTAAAACGTTATCAACAGATGTTATAGCGTTTAGTTGAACTATTTCTGGCGACGTCACCGGCCTTTGTTGCCAACAGATGTCGTTAATCTGCAGATCAAAACGTTTAATTACTCGGCCAACTGCCCGTACTCTGTTGCTGCTAGTCCCAAGCCAGGATAAAGGAGAAGGGCGACGTTAATCATTTTTGTTATGGCACAGCATTGGTGAACATCAACTATCCAACAAATCACACCAAGAGCCGTAAACCTGTCGTTAAGCGCTGGGTATTTTTGGCAACATCAGGCTCTGTTTAGATACCTTTAAATAGCATTATACTGCCATTACATATTTGTAAATTTCGCTAAATGGCTAATCTGTCGGTGATAACGCTCAATAAAACCAATAAAATCATTTTGTCATTAGAATTAATTAATAAATATCGTCATTGCGCATTCTTCTCTGCCGATGAAACTCAACTAGAAAGTATACTTTCAGCAGCTCTCTATATTAAGCATTCTATACAGTTCCGTAATATTTATAGAATAGCAAGTAGCTCTGTGTTTGAAGCGTTAAGGGCCTTTGCTCTCATAATAAGAGGGAGTTTTCTGATTATTTGGACACCTTTTAACCGTGGTTAATCATGCAACAAGATGTCGTTAAACCCGGAACCATCCGTGTTAAGTGGTAAAATCATACAGCAAATTTTAACAGAGGCGCCCGCAGGCTTAAAAAAATTGGACGCACACCCCTCTCTTAAACAAATAATATCGCAACTTGCCCGCTTTATAGATATAGATATAAGTAGGAATATTGAAATAACTGCTATAGATAGAGTAGTGAGTATTGACAAGAGTAAAAATTTCAGTTTAGATAACATCTAATGCTTTAACATGCCGTATTGCCGTTTAATCAATATATCTATGCGATGCCAGTTCCTTGTGTGGATTTGATTTGGTGGGTTGACGCACGTGCGTCCAGTGTGTCACGCTGCGGGCGCCGCTGAATTTTATGAGAACAGTGCAAAATTTGTTTGCAATCGGCGTCCACGGCTCTTGATGCCATAGTATGTTGTTAAACTGTTGGAAAACATTTTAGTGTTCAAAAGTCTTAAAAATATGTAAGGTGAGGTTGGCGTCAACGACCCTAGAAGCCATAAGATATCGTTAAACTACTGCGTTTAATGTTTAATGTCAGTCTATAGGAACAGAGTAACTGTACGATAGAGGTTACATCAATAAGCTACAAAGAAGCAATGTCTTTAAGGCGACGTTAAATTGAACACCTTTTAAACGCTTTCATCTTACGCTATATATCTTTAAGCGGCGTTTCAAGCAACACTTGCATAAAGTAAAAAATCCCGAAACGATTAAAACAACTCTAACTTATAAGTACCTCGCCCAAGGAAATCGACCTGGTGTGATATTTAGCTATTATAGAGAATCAAAGGTTTAAAGTCCACCCGCTCGTATTCAAACCGCGAAATGCAATCGGCGTACAGCATTTAAGACATTCTTAAAATTAATGTAGAAATCATAGGCGTAGACTCTGGGGGGAGGGGCAGCCGGGACACGTGCCCCCCAATAATATGACTAAAAAAAAGGTCATCAACTTTTTTGAAAGATGAAATTCGGGAAAAGATTTTCGAAATTCAGAAATTTTAAAATTTTTCCCGAAAATGCCCCCCCCAGTATTTTGTAGAAGTTTACGCCAGTGGTAGAAATAATATAATTTGCAGCCGAAATATAATTGGTAACCACACCACAAGAAAGAGCAGTTCTTAACACCTCTTTTTAAGTGTTACTTACGCCATATAAGTGAAGTAGAGCCGAATAATTTAATATTAATTGCAAGTTCTTTCGAAGCTGTTGAAATTCCGTCCCTTATACTAGCCTGAGAGGCTATGAAGTGTTAGCGACTTCATTTTTCCTAGCCTCGGCATATGACAGCAGGTGACCAGTCCTCTCCCACCCTCGTCAACTAGCTTTCGAACAGTAAATGAAGCAGAACCCTTGAAACAAATTTTTATCCTAGCGGAGATTTGAACCGCCAACCTCATAGTTGACAGTCCAGCATGCTAGCCACTATACTATGGCGCACAATGAATACCCTAATAAATCGTAATGGTAAAATCCAAATTTCAATTTAAAAAATACTTACAATAGCTAGAGCAAAGGACGTAAACTTAATTCCGAGCCTTGCTAAAAATGTTCGAGAAAGTTTTCTTAATTCATGTACACTTTGATAGTAAATGAAAACAAGAATCGAGAATTTTAAGCTATTTGTACGGTTTTCAACAGACGTCATCGGTCTTTGTTGCCAAAAATGTCGTCTATCTGCGGATCAAACATTTATCACGTTAATAACTCAGCCACTGTCCTTAATTTGGTACTGCCAGTCCAAGTCAGGAAAAATAAGGAGGGCGACGTTAATCGTCTTTGTTATGGCACAGCGTTGTTAAATAGCGCCTAACCAACCAATCACAGCAAGAGTTCGTATAGACATTGTTAAGTTAGCTGCCCTAACAGCCGCAAACTGTGGTTAAAAGCTGGGTATACATGGTAAAATCAGACTCTGTTTAGACACCTTTAAAAAACCTTCTCCTGACGCTATATATTTTCAAACTTCGTCTAACCGCTATCTAATTAAAAATGGCATTAGTTTCACAGTGCTAAACTTAGATGAAATTGAAAATGTCGAAATATTAGGCATAAAAATTAAGACTGAAAATGGTCACTTGGAAATTGTAAATACATATATTGCTCCAGAAAATAAATTAACTAAAATTCAAATTGAAAAACTCTTCCCACCTAAAAGAGCCATAGTTCTAGGAGACTTTAATACCCATAGCAAAAGCTGGGGGTGCACAAATGCCAATGAAAGAGGACAGATCTTAGAAGAAATTCTAAATGATAAGCAGTTGACTGTCTTAAATACTGGTCAGCCCACACGGATACCTCCTATAAATTCAAAAAATCGTTCAGTCATAGACCTATCGATTGTGACAAGTGAACTGGCTTTAAATTGTAAACACTATGTTACTAATAATAGCATGGGTTCCGATCACTACTTATGTAACATTATTATTAATGAAGAGGTTCAGATAGAACCTAACATGAGCATGCACCTTTGGAAGTTGAAGAAGGCTGACTGGAAAGATTTTAAGAATAATAGCCAATATTTTATTACTGATGGTCTTATCGATGATAATAATAATGATACTTTCAAAAACATTGTAGAATCATTAACATCGTTAGCTAATGAAACATTACCTTGTAAAAAGATGAACTACAATAATATTAATCTGAATAGTAAACGTAAGCGTATTCCCTTCTGGAATAATAAATGCACTGAAGCTATTTATAACAGAAACAAAGCTAGAAATAAAGCCATAAAATCCAAAGAGTTAAAAAATTATGTAGAATATAAACACCAGGAGGCAATAGTGCGGATGACCTTAAAAACAGAAGCAAAAGCCGGTTGGGAAACTTACTGCTCTGAATTGACTGATCAAACAAAGTTGGGAGTAGTGTGGGATATGGCTAGACGAATGAATGGCATAACATCTTACAATTTCATCCCTACTCTAAATACTAATGGTTTGATTGCTGAGAATAATTTGGAAAAATCTAATCTATTAGCACAAATGTATGCTAAAACTAGTAGTTATGCAAATTATAGTCCAAAATTTGTAGACTACTTAAAATATGCCCAAACTGAATACAAACCTACTCCTTCAGATATTTTACCAGATCTAGATATTGAGGCTCTTAATGAACATTTCTCAATAAAAGAATTAAAAGATGCCATTTGCAAATCTAAAAGTAGTAAATCGCCAGGTGATGATAAAATCCCATATGAATTTCTTAAACATTTGCACAAACATGCACTTAGGATATTGTTAGCTTTTTATAATAAGATCTGGACAGAAAGTGAATTGCCAGATGATTGGCATCATGCCATCATCTTGCCCCTTCTCAAACCGAATAAAAGTGCAGATAGCCCTGATTCATACAGACCTATATCATTAACCTCAACCATTTGTAAAGTCATGGAGAGACTTGTCACAAATAGATTACAGTGGTTTGTAGAAAGAAATAAACTGCTTTCAAAGAATCAGTCAGGATTCAGAAAAAACAAAAGTACCATTGACCAAATTCTTAAATTGCAGGATAACATTTTGAAAAAATTAAAAAATAAAGAAGACGTATTGGCTATCTTTATTGATTTTGAGCGTGCATATGACATGCTCCATGTTCCTACACTGCTGAAAAAACTGTTAAATATGGGAATAAAAGGTAAAACTTATCATTGGATAGTAAACTTTTTATCTAAAAGGACATTTCAAGTCAAAGTTGGAGCTTCTTTTTCAGACAAATACACTTTGGAAAATGGTACACCTCAAGGGTCTATTATATCACCCTTACTATTTCTCATTATGATTAATGATATACCTAATGGGTTGGATGGGACTGAGATGACTTTGTTTGCTGATGACAGCTCCATCTATGCAGGCCATCGGAACCATAAGAAATTAGAAAACAGAATCCAGTTGTCTCTAAATGCAGTTAATGAATGGTGTAATAAGAATGGATTTAAGATATCTATCAATAAAACCATAGGAGTTTTATTTACTAAGAAACGTAGGTTACCAAGTGTTAACATAAAAATTGGCAAAGAGTCCATTAAAATTGAAAAAACAGCTAAATTCCTTGGAGTCATTTTTGATCATAGATTGTCGTGGAAGCCACATATAGAATATGTGATAACCAAGTGTAAAAACCGCATGAATCTTATGAGAGCTGTATCTGGTAACTATTGGGGAGCTTCAAAAAAAGCGCTACTTAATATTTATAGAGCCCTAATTAGATCAGTTATTGATTACGGTGATGTAGCTTATTCTTCAGCTCCTAAGTCATATTTAGATAAAATATCCTCTATACAGACTGAGGCGTTAAGGCTGTGCTGTGGAGCTGCCAAAGGTACTGCCGCCTCAGCACTTCAAAATGAGTGCGGTGAACTGCCCTTACCACTGAGACAATTACAAAATTCCTTAAAAATGGGTACAAAAATCTTGGGTAATCCAGATCATCCAACAAGAGCCGTTTATCAACCTCATTGGACAAATGAGTTCAGAACATTTGCCCATAAGGACCAATCCACTTACACACGAACACACAGCTTTTTCCGTTCTCTTAACATCCCTCTTCAAGCACCATCGTTTCCTACAACTCCTCCTTGGCAGAATAATGACATTGAAGTCGATATCAGTCTCCATAAATCGCTGAGCAAGAGGAATGACAACCCTGAACTTCTCCGTCTTATCTCTTTAGAACACATGCACAAATATCACACATACACACATATATACACTGATGGTTCTAAAGCTGAAAACTTAGTCGCTGCTGCTTACACAATTCCTAAACTAAATTTTGATAAGCAAATCCGCCTTTGCAATAACTCTAGCATATATGCTGCAGAATTAACTGCTATTAAGGAGGTCTTTTCTTGGATATCGGAAAATGAAAATCAAGACCTTAGATGTTTTGCTGTTTTTTCTGACTCTTTAAGTGTTCTTACTTCTATTAAGAATTCTTTTTCAAAGTCCCGACCAACCCTATTACAAGAAACAATACAATCTTTTAATAAAATTAAGATAAGCAAAGTACATTTGATTTGGATCCCAAGTCATGTAAACATATTAGGCAATGAAAGAGCTGATTCTTTAGCAAAACAATCACTCAATATGCCTGTTATTAATTCAACAAATTATCTAGAATTACAAGAAGTCTTTTCAATTATAAAATCTCATGTTATTAATGAATGGCAGAGGAATTATGATGGTGACCCAAAGGGTCATCATTATAAGTATATATGTCCTGTGGTGGACACAAGCATCAAGTTTCTTGAACTTAATAGAAAGAAGGAGGTTCAAATTTCAAGATTAAGATTAGGGAAAGTAAATCTTAATGAAAGACTTTTCCTTATGAAGAAACATAAAAGTGGTCTTTGTAATTCGTGTAAAGTTACAGAAAATATAAATCATTTATTACTGAATTGTAAAAAAGAAAATATATCTAACATATTAAGAGATAAATGTAATTCATATAAATTAGATTTTACCATAAAGACTTTGCTTGGTGTAGGATGTATGCAAAGTGAAGTTTATAGGCTTATAAACCTTATTACTAAAGGAAAAATTATGTAAATACTGTTGTATATAAAAGTTTATGTAAACAGATTTTCCTTTATGTGTGGTATAGGTTAGGCCTGCCTTGTCTTTTCCCAAATGCTTCAACTATTTCTATAATATGGTTTTATTATATCATTTGATTGCTGTGTCAAATTGAAGAGTAGAATAAGAATTTCATGTTATGGTTGTGGACATTGTGGGTTGTCCACAGTTGCGTGATTGTATTCAATAATTACTATGTAAACATTCGCCAGTGAATGAGAGTCTGGTGTAATGGTTGCATGTGTGATAAATATGTGTGATAAATATAAAAAGACTTCTTGTTGCATGTGTGATAAATATAAATAATAATTTGCAGATTGAAGTGGTAGCTTGAGAATCTGGATTGAAATGGTAGTTCTCTTATTATCAAGTCTGTATCACATGTTAAAGAAATAATGTAATTTAGTTGTTACAAATTTACTTCTTTATTACTGTTTGGTTGTATTTTACTCTTGAAAATACATAAGTAGAATGGGAATCTCATGAATACGAAAATTACTTGTCTTATAAACTTGTAATAAAACTTTTTTTACTGCTCAAATAAATAGATTAAGAATACCATGTGCACTGAGAATGTTCATCAAGAATTTTTTTTGTACATCTAAAATTTCATGTTTTATGATAATTGATGCAAAATATTGTTTAAAATGTCTTATTACAGTTCATGTGTAATTGACATTATTAGCTGTATTATCTTATGCTGTTAAGCAATGAACACTAATGACATTATAAATTCAGTTCTGAAATTCTGACACCTTCAAATGGTGTCTTACAGATGTTATAACTTCATTTTACTGTACTGCGTATGATCTGAATTGTCGTCGACGGCCTTTGATGTCATAGGACGACGTTAAACTGTGGAATAATAATAATAACCGCTATCTACACTGTTCAAACCAACGACCTGGTTCAAAAGTGTCACTGTCAGGCATGTTCTGCTAAGCAAAAGAAGTCACCCTAAAATGTGTGACGTTAATTTGTACAGTGAAGCGTTTATCCTAATTATCCTAATAGAATGAAAAATAAGCCTAATTTTATACCACTTTTGGCGATATATTGTGGCGTGTTTTACAATGATATTTATGACATTACGCTGCTTTTATAACCCTTACTCTAACCCCTGTTGTTATAAACAGTGGGCGTTAGTCTCGCGCTAATAAGGATTATTAACATTCATAAGTACTTACTCACTAACTTACTTACTTACTCACTTGAACAAAATGAAAGTGGCGAGATAGACGTTTTTAGATTTTATATATGAAGTAGGGCATTTATATAATTGTACAAAGCCACTTTGTGTTTCGATTATTGGCGGGGTTTAACTGCAGCGCCCGTGGAAATTTCTTGAATTTTAGACACCTTTTAAACAGAGGTTAATTGTACTACATAAACTAGAGATTCTACATTCTACAGCGTTTAACGTTCCAGCAATTAGCTCCACTAGTCCTAACCGTCGAATGTAACAGGTCGTTGGTCCTAACACAGTAAGAACAGTGATGTGGCTGCATTGTGCCATAGAAACAATGAGAACCGTTCGAAATAATTTCTGCCGAAGTCAATGGCCTTTGTTGCCATAAAATGTCGCTAAACTGTGGGAACCTTTTAGCGTTCAAAAGGCTACAAAAGAGGTAAGGTCAAAGGCCCAGCATGGCAGCCCTAAGATATTGTTAAACTATTGCGCTTAGTGTTTGATGTTATGTCATATTCAGGATAAAATGTTTCGAAACAGAGCCCAAATGGCCACCCAAAAACAGCATGAATGGAGAATACAAAATCAAGCTCAAAAAGAAAAAATATCTAAAGAAATGAAAACAGAAAAGAACCGATATGGTCAGAAACGAGCATCTGAGCCAAAGAGCAAAAGGAAAATAAGCCAAAAGGTGAAATGAATAACGATGCATATGTGTGTATGTGTGACATTATGTGTAGATATAAAAAATAATAATATGTATATATATATATATATAAAATGTTAATCTATATAAACTATTATAAAAGAGCGCAACACCCACCTGTCAAATATCACCGTCTCAACAACCTATCCGTAACGGATTCAACGACAACAGAGGCAAAAGAAACTGGTGACGAAAGTTATATGAAAACGAACTGAAATGCACCAAAAACCTTAGAGGCGTGAACGGCGTTTGTAGTCTTCCAAATGCACATTATGTTGTCCAATTTGTCCAAATTAAAAACTCATCTATTCACATTGTTCTATGACTAGGAATGTAGCGCAACGCGTAGTAAATGTTTAATTGTATTGTATTGTATTTTATAGATATAAGATGTTGTTAAACGTTGGAATACATACATTGGTTAGCGCGCTCTCTTTGGACACCTTTAAACGTATAAATGTAATGCTATGTAAACTGGGACACGGAGAAGATGGTATTATTTCCTTCTCATGATTCTTAAGACCGACTTCAATGGCCATAGCAGCCAAGATGTCATTTAACATTGGAAACTACTTTATGCGATTGTGAGAAACGGTGGCCTACTGTTGGACACAGTAGCCAATTGATTAGAGCACTCGCCTTGCAACGCAGACAGTACGGTTCAAGCCTCCTCCTCCTCTGAGACGGTCACTATATGTAGAGACCATGAGCAAGTCCTTCACTCGCAACTGATCAGGGCCATTAATTCTCTGTCGTATGGACATTGTGGCATATCTTTCATAACGATTCAGCAGGTATTCGGTAAATGGAGAGATAGGCCACAGTGAGGTACGAAAAGCTTCAAGGTAGACTTGAGGTAGGTTCAGAGAACCATCCTTTTGTTTGTGTGTTTACTGTTTTCATGGATGGGCGATTGCATTGTTGTACGACTCTGTGAAAGTAATTAAAAGGAAGATAAAGGGGCGTTTCTCTCTCTTGTGAGATAGACGTAAATGAAGAGAGTTCTGTTAGTACATCTTTGATTTGTGGAATATTGATACAGGAGAATAGAGACTAGGTTATGACTTTTCTGTTGGTACTTTTTGTATAATTCGACAGTAAGTAGAGGTAATATTGAAAAGTGCTAGCCCCCACACTTAGAGTTTTCGAGACAATATATTTGGTTCGAACTGAGTTGCTACGTGTTCTGAACTTGGGATTAGGGACGAAATGAGTTATACTGAAGGCGAACATGTTACAAACTAAATGCACTCCAGAACATATACAGGGAGATGTGATTGTATTTAACACAACCCACCGTTACAGCTGTCTTATTCCGTCTCTGGTCTCCTGGCAACCAGATCTTGTTTTGTCTAATGTTATATCTCTGGACAACCCCTCTGACTTGATGCAGCCCTTGTGAATAAGCTGGTGCCCAGCGTTGAACCTGGAAGTAGCGCTTCAGAATTTCGAGTTTACAATTCCGATTTTTTTTTATCCACCATACGCTGTCTCTTGGTGTTATGGTCTTCTGAATATTAATCTGGTTACGGCTTGGATTCGATGCACCTTGTGCATTACGCCCGGCGTTATAGAAGTTCCTAATTAATAATTACGACGGCTGTGTTTTTTTAGTACAGTTGATCGGCATTTTGTTGAAATGAATTCACAGTTTCAAGCAGGGATTTTTATGTTCGAAATCGAAAAAATCATTGATAATACTTGATATTGTCCAGTGTCTAGCAACATCTCGTGGTTGTCAGGGCCGGTGACGTAGACCTTACCTAACATTACGGTACAATTGATAAGGTGGGTAGTTTCCACAGGCGTGACTTTGTATTATGACGTGGTGTGAACTATTTACAGTATATAATATCTTAGTGGACTGTTCTTCTGCCTGTTGGTTTGACAACGGCTTGATTTTTTAGCGCCATTGCTTGATGTCTGGTGCATTAGACACTGACGCGATATGAGATGCTAAACACAACAGAAACTCACATTTCAATAGTTTAAAAGCACAGTTTACGGCATCAAGGCATTAACGTGAACAGGAAAGGAAGCAGAGCATGCGAGCTGAATATAAATTGAAGCTTATATAGCAGCCAATGCATACGTTTTAAAGGTGTTTCCAGAGCATTTGATTTCACTTTTTAAGAAGCAGTTACCAGCAGTGCTTCCACTCTCCATTTTCAGAAATCCCAAGATCTTGCCACAAAAATCGCAAGATTGTACCAAAAATCCCAAGTAGGCCTAACTGACATACAGTCAATGGCGGGAGTGGTCGGTTTCTTAAAGAACTTGTTGATACAAATCATGCTCTGTTTTGCTTCGTAGTTTTTAACGTGTTTGGCAGACTCTGCATTTTTCAGTAGTGCGACCTGTTAACGCCAGTCAGTGTTTTGGAACAAACATTACATTTTGCTGCATATTTATATCTGCTTTGGTTTTAGCCAAAGTTTAAAATCATCGATTTTTAGCCATTCCTCGTTGAACAGTTGTCTATAACCATACCTTTGCTTTCTTATGCGGCTCAGTACCAGTGTCGCCAGACTCAGTCAGAATCAAACGATGCCATGACAAATTCCGGTTTAAAACTGTCACAACTTTACGACGATTTGCCCAGATTTAGTCCTTTTCCTTTAATAATTGCGTTAAAACTTGGAATGTCCGCATCAGCGGTAAAGTGTGCCGATGAAGTGTGACGTCATGTTCTTCACAAGATAAGTGTAAGAAAGCTACAGAAGTAAACGACCAATAGCCGTAGACCCATGGCAAACGAGTCACTCAACGACAATAAGTGCTTATTTTATAATTCCATATGAAATATTAACATTATATTATGACTGTAGACCTTAGTAAAAAAATCCCAAGATTGCCATGGAAAATCCCCAGATCCCAAGACCATCCGCCAATTCCCAAGATCTTGGGAAAATTCCCAAGGAGTGGAGGCACTGGTTACCAGCATTTGCGTCCGCTTAACCATCGTCTGCATAAGCGCAGTAATGGTGGAAACGAACAAATATATTGAGTACAATTTAAAGGTTTTAAAGGTATCTTACAAGAGCAGCGTTTTACTATTTTTTAAGATGCTATAAATCTATTCAGCCCTTAGGATACACAATGAAGCTCAAAAAGAAAAAGAGCCTTTCAAAACCACCAAAACAACCTTTATGGTCTGTTTAAAAGGGGGGGGGAAAGAAAAAATTACAAAGAAATGAAATTAGAAGAGAACCGATATGGTCAAAAACAGGCATTTTGGACAAAGAGCAAATGGAAAATAAGCCAAAGGTTAAGTGAATTATGATGCATATGTGTGTGTAGATATATAAATAAATATATATATTAAGTATTAAGATATATATAATTTATTATAAGAGATGGACAACCACCTGTCAAATATCGCCATCGAAACAACCTGTCAGGCACGGATTCAACGACAAGAGAGGCAAAAGAAACTGATGACGATAGTTTTATGAAGACAATCTGAAATACACCGACAACCTTAAAGACGTGAACGGCGTTTGTAGCTATAAACATTGGAATATATGCAATGGATAGAGCGCTCTCTTTGGACACCTTTAAAACGCAGAAATCTGGTGCAATATAAGCTTTGGCACGATAGATTATTGTGTATTACTTCTAACATTGCGATCGACTTCAATGGTCCTAGCTACCATAAGATGCCATTAAACATTGGAAAGTACTGTAGCCGATTGTGAGAAACGGTAACCGACTGTTCGACACGGTAGCCGATTGGTTAGAACGCTCGCCTTGTAACGCGGAGAGTACGGGTTTGGGCCTCCTCCTCCTCTGAGACGGTTACTGTGTAGGGACCTTGAGCAAGTCCTTCACTCGCAATTATAGATCAGTGCCATTAATTCTCTGTCGTATGGACATTGTGGCATATCTTTCATAATGATTTAGCAGCTATTCGGTAAATGTAGAGATATGCCACAGTTAGGTACAAAAGCTTTAAGGTACACTTGAGGTATAGGCTGAGGGAACCATCCTTTTGTTATGGGTTTGTGGGGTTGCATGGATGGGTGATTGTATTGTTGTTTGACTCTGTGAAAAATGTTGATAAAGGGAAGATAAGGGCGCTTTCTTGTCAGATAAAAGTCAGTGAAGAGAGTTCTGTTGTAGGCGACTGTGCTGGTGCTATTTTTCAGTGCAGTTAGATTTGTGTAGAGTTACAGTTTGAAACATCGATACATTCGAAATATTGTACAGGAGAATAGAGAATAGATTGTGACTTTTCTGTTGGAACTTTTTGTATACTTCGACAGTAAATAGAGGTAATATTGATAAGTGCTTCATTTGGAGTTTCGGAGACAATATTTTTAGTTCGAACTGATTTGTTACGTGTTCTCAATAAATCAATAAATCAATTTCGTTTATTACTAATAAAAGCTGTCATTCTAGAACGCAACTTGAATAAACCTTGGACTGAGGACGAAATGAGCTACACTCAACACAAACAATTAAAACACATAATTATGCACTCTAGAAAGTAGCGAGATGTGATTGTATTTAACACATGCAACCCACCATTACAGCTGTCTCATTCCGTCTCTGGTCTCTTTGCAACCGGATCTTGTTTTGTCGTATGGTATATCTCTGGACAACCCCTCTGACTTGATGCAGCGCTCGTTAATAAGCTGGTGCACTGCGCTGAGCCTGGAAATAGCGCTTCAGAATTTCGAGTTTACATTCCGATTTTTGTTTATCCACTATACGCTGTCTCTTGGTGTAATGATCTTCTGAATATTAACCTGGTTACAGCTTGGTTTTGATGCACCTTGTACAATACACCTGGCGCTATAGAAGTTCTTAATTAATAATTACGACGGCTGTGTTTTTTGAGTACAGTTGATCGGCATTTTGTAGAAATGAATCCACAGTGACGCTGTTTCAAGCAGGGATTTTATGTTCGAAATGGAATCATTGATAATAATTGATATTGTCCAGTGTCTAGCGACGTCTCGTGGCTGCCAGGGCCGGTGTCGTCGACCTTACCAAAGGTTACGGTACAATTGATAAGGTAGGTAGTTTCCATAGTCGTACTTTGTATTGTAACGGTGGTGCTCAATCATCATAACTTTTAGAAGTGGTGATGACTGTTAACGCCAATTATTGGAACCGCGTTGAAATATTTTGCGGCATGACAGCGTTATTTTGGGAAGGGAAAAGAATATGGAAGGGAAACGAGAGGCGGGATGGGATTTGTCACCCCACTTTGTGGGGACAAAGTTACGCCCTCTGGTACAGTAGTTTCTATGTTATAAGAATTATGATTAGCGTCGCCCTCATCTTTATCCAGGTTTCAGACTGTCACCACCTGAAAACGGCAGTGGTGCGGCTGCGTGACTAAACGAAATCGACGACAATAGCTTTTTAATGTGCCTCAGAAACACAGACTTCTTTTACCAATTTCAGTAGTTTATCATTTTCAGTAGTTTCCAGTTCAAGTATATGAACTATTTCCAGGATACTGTTCTTCTGGCTAGTGGCCTGACAACAGCTTGTTTTTTTTAGCGCCATCGCTTGATACCTGGTGCATTAAACACTGACGCGATAATTATGAGAAACTAATTACAATATAAATTATATTTTAAGACGACAGGTAACGGTTTCAAAGCCCATTATAACATCGGTAACAAGGAGGTACATGGAAATTAAACGGAAACTTAAAATTGTACTATATAGCGGCCGTACAAGCGTTTTAAAGGTGTTTGAAAGCACTTATTTTCAGTGCTACCACTCCTTGAGATTTTTCCCGAGATCTTGTGATTTGCGGATCGGCTTGGGTTTGGGGATGTTTCAGCAATCTGGGAAGTTTTTTACGAAGGTCTACAGTCATAATAATTTTAATATTGAATGGTTACAATAATCACTTGTTGACTTGTTGTTGAGTGACTCGTTGGCAGTGATGGCACTAAACTATTTTTTTTTAGTTAAACTAAAACTATTTTCCAACTAAAAAAATAGTTTAACTAAAGTTGGCAACTGATTTTGGAAATTAGTTAACTAAAGTAAAAAAAGTAATTAACTTTTTCCAACTTTTTACGGCAAACTTTTTCACAATAACAGAGGTTAAATGAACTGTAATAATGCAGAGCGTCAATGACAATTGCACCTTCAAACTATGCAATGTGTACTGTTCTGGCGTACAGTTACAGGCGTACTGTAAGTAGTGTATGAATTTGAAAGCACAGGCTGTTAATGCTAAAACCATGCAGTGTTAAAATGTTTTTTATTGACAGTGTTCAATGTTCATTGTGGAAAAATAGTTGCATATTGCTGATATTTTAGTTAAACTTTTTAGTTAGCAACTAAATTTTTGTTAGTTACACTATGGTTTTAACTAAACTATTTTTTAGTTAAATTTCATCCTTAACTAAAAAAATTAGTTAAACTAAAAGTTAACAACTTTTTAGTTAAGTTTTGCCCATCACTTCTCGTTGGCCATGTATCTTCGGCTATTGGTGGTTTACTTCTTTACCTTACTTACACTAAGTCTTGTGACTTGTGACTAACGCGATAATTATGAGAAACTAATTAACACGTCATTCTTTTTTCGTACATGTAGATTCTGTAATCTATACATTTAACCTCCGAGTCCGAAGTTCCGATTTTTTACGTAATTATTAAAGGAAAAGTTTTCAGTTACTTGGGATTTTTTGGACCATCTTGGGATTTTTCTGGCAAGAACTTGAGATTTCTGAAAATGGAGAGTGGCAGTACTGCTTATTTTTCACTTTTTGAGAAGCTACAACAAATACGTTTAAAAGGTGTCTTACAAGCGTTGCGTTTTACTTTTTGAAATGTACTTTCCAATGTTTACTGATATCGCATCGACGGCCCAGGCAGCCATAAGATGTCGTTAAACAGTGGAACTGACAATTTGCTCCGTCGGTAGAACGTTCCGTCACTGTGCTTGAGGAAGCTGGTTCGCATACGGATCTTCACTTCTCGGCTGTTTCCGTGTTTTCTCGGCTGTTTCCGTGTCTTCTCGGCTGTTTCTTGGCTTTCGACCGGACATACCCTCGACTGATGCCTTGAGCATAATAAAAGTTATGCTAGAGAAGGTCTTAGCTTGTGTGTGTGTGTGTGTGTGTGTGTGTGTGTGTGTGTGTGTGTGTGTGTGTGTGTGTGTGTGTGTGTGTGTGTGTGTGTGTGTGTGTGTGTGTGTGTGTGTGTGTGTGTGTGTGTGTGTGTGTGTGTGTGTGTGTGTGTGTGTGTGTGTGTGTGTGTGTGTGTGTGTGTGTGTGTGTGTGTGTGTGTGTGTGTGTGTGTGTGTGTGTGTGTGTGTGTGTGTGTGTGTGTGTGTAATTGTACAAAATCATTGTACAAAGTCATTCTATGCTTGAATTATTGGCAGTGTTTAGTTGCAGCGGCCCTCACTGCATAGACGACGACGTTTCTTGAATTTTAAACACCTTTTAAACATAAGTTAGTCGTACTACATGAACTAGAGCCTCTACAGTGTTTAACATTGAACAACATTCTATAATCAGCCGTAACAAGTGCGTCAGAAAGTTGCTAAGAATTCCCTGGACAAAAAGGATGACCACTGAACAAGTATACACGCTGGAGAGGACCAAAAGCGAAATACTCAACCACGTCCGAACCCCCAAGCTATGTTACTTCGGACACATCATGAGGCAGCCGAAGGACAGCATCGAAGTCAGCCTGATGACGGGTTTCGAAGAAGGGGTTCGCAACCGCGAAAGACCATGAATATCCTGGATTGACAACATTATAGGATCGATTGGACTATCTGGGACCAGCCTAATGGTGGCAATACGAAATAGAAAACGCTCGACAATGTTGACTCGTTCTTGTAGCCTACCATCACAAAGCGACGACGGCGACGTGACATGACATGACATATAGGCCTACTAACCTCTTGTCCTAACACAGTGTGAACAGTGATGTGGCTGTATTATGCCATACAAACGGTGAGAACTGTTCAAAATAATTTCTGCCGATGTCAACGGCCTTTGACGCCATACGATGTTGTTAAACTGTTGCAAAACCTGTTAGTGTTCAAACGGCTACAAAATAGGTAAGGTAAGGTCAGCAGCCATAAGATATCGTTAAGCTACTGCGTTTAGTATTTGGTGCATTGACATACAAACAATGAAAATTGTTCACAAAATATTTTCTTATCGACATCAACGGCTTCGTATGGCACAAGATGTCGTTAAACTGTTGAATCCAAAGTTTAATGCGGTCGGCTTCAATCAATAAACTATAAATAGCAACGTGTTGTACTGCATCGTTAACTTAAACACCTTTAGTACGCTTTTAACCGGAGCTATAATTATGTCTGTCGGCGGCGTTAATCTGTATTACTGTTAACCACGGATTGATATGAAAGGCATCACCCTTGTATAAAGATATCTCTATGTTCAAGTTAAGAAAATTTTGGAAGGTGTTCTAATGGAAATAATGGAAAGTTAGCATTTAAATTAAATGAACTAAACACGTTCACTGCTTCCATCAGTTAATAGGAAAAATCCTGGATTTGTAACGTCTAAACCTCATTAAACCCTCTCTCGCGCAATATACTTAGCTAGTGAGGGAGGTGAAATAGTCCAGCTGTTCAAATCGAATTCCAGAAGGAAGGAACTAGTTGAGAAAGAGCTAAAGAGCGACCCTGCATCGTCGAGGTACATGCGTGCGAAGGAAAGAACTAATTCACCCCTACCAGTGACATTAATATCCCAGGGCATTCCCCAAATAGCCTCGCCAAAACTAAATGAAAATCTGAAATTCAATACTCTGGGAAATAGGCAGACATTGAAGAACACCACGCATGTAAATATTGCGAGATAATTATGGTCGAATTTTGAAATGCCACAAATAGCGGCACGCAGCATGCGTTCAAAATGCCCAAAAGGAGACCCACACAGATGGCACTACGGTGTACAATCCTATTACTAATACACGCATGAAGAAGAGTAGGCCCCTAATTAGTAGCTAATTACATCATTAGTGGAGAGAAAACGAAAAAATGACCCGTATTTGGCGCAGCTGATATGTAACTAAGGACGAAAAGTCCACCTGTTCATACTTAAATCTCGAAGGTACAATCAGCGTGCAGCAGTAGAGACATTCTAAAAGTCAATGTAGAAACAATAAGAGAATTGCAGCCGATGTAATGATAACTACACCTACAGCCAGGGCCTAAGAAGTGTGTTTTCTGGCACAGAGTATGCCTTTGACAGTGTGTGCAGTTGACTAGTCTGGAGTGTGAAGTGTGTAGTAAGAACCTTTGAGATATTAGCTCAAGTCACTACACACGATTTCATCCTATTTTACTTGCCAGTTCAAGTACAATTGGACAGTTTGAGGAAGAATGCGCAGTTGACATTTATGAGTATTTTAGGCACTTCTATGTAGGCCACAATTACTGTTCTATATATCCAGACAATTGATGGAAGCAGTTTTCGGTGTTTACCGACATTTATAAAAGGGAATGACAGAGTTAAAAGAGGTGTTGGAGGAATTACTCGTCATCTCCCCCACATTACCGCGTCAAGACCAGAGCGGAAATTATTGTGCTTTTGGGGAAAGTGTGCAGTTGACATTTCTGAGTATTTTAGGCACTTCTATGTAGGCCACAATGACTGTTCTATACAATTAGAAAATTTCATGGCAACAGTTACCCGTGTTTCACGTAAATTATAAAAGCAAATGTATGAGTTTAAAGAGGTGTGTAAGGAATTACTCGTTATCTCCCCACATTAACGATGAAGACCAGAGGATAAATAATTGTGCCTTTTGGGAAGGAGTATGCAGCTGCATGACATTTCTGAGTATTTTATGCACTGACTCATCTGCCCACTTGGCCATTTATATGGCGCCCAGTGGACCCTAGTGTAAGTCAGTTATCCAGTGTCCATGAGGTCTAATCATATGCCTATAAAATCTAACCAAGTTTTGGTCTAATCTTATCTAATCTAGTCTGGCTTTTAAACTTCTTTCAGTCTAATGTTTAGCAGGAGTAGTGGCGATGATGATGGTGGTGTTAATAATAATAATAATAATAATAATAATAATAATAATAATAATAATAATAATAATAATAATAATAATAATAACGCGGTTTCGACAACCCAGAAATTAATTAATTAATTAATATCTAGATCCCCGAGTGATCATAATGTACATTGCGTGAAAAATAGTAATAATAGTAATAATAAAAATAAAAATGATTATGATGACGATGCCCAAAGCGGCAACGACGATAATGATGACAGTGATAATAATGATAAAGGTAACAATAGTGACAATAAATAATAATGGCAATAATGATAGTAAAAAGAAAAAAATATTAGTGCTAATTACTATAATAATAATCATTTGATTACAAAGTATAGGGACATTTATGTTAAATATGATGTCTGCTTCGACACCTTTCATTCTGTACTTCAAGACTCAATATATATGCCTTTAGTAGTGTGTCGAAGATACTTGCGACTGGCGTGGTCTTTAATAATGTTATTTCGGAAACCATACATTGAATATATCATAAATAAATGCAAAATGAATGAATTTAAAGAGAACAATGTCTAGTTTACACTGGGGAGCTTCAAAGAAGGCCCTTTTCAACATATATGCAGAGCCTTAATTATATCTGTAATTGAGTATGGAGATGTAGCCTATGCTTCTGCTTCTAACGCTCATTAAATTTTGAATAAATTAGTATACATTCCAATTGAAGCGTTGAGACTCTGCTGTGGCTCTAAAGGAACTGCGGCAGTGGCGCTTCAGAATGAATGTGGTGAACATCCTTTACATATAAGAAGTTTACAGAATCACTTAAGCTAGGAGCCAATGTCACTGGAAACCCTAATCATCTAAAGAAAACAATCTTTAAACCTCATTGGAGTAATGAGTTTAAAACAGATAATATAAATCTGTCTACGTATCAACGCACCACACTTTACTTCTTTTCCACCCTTGACTTTCCTTATTAGGTTACTTCTTTTCCTTCATATCCTCCTTGGCTAAATGATATTAGCCTCCATAAATCTATTTAGTAAAAACATGATAATCCTGATAGTCTAAAGCTTCTAACTCAGGAACACATAAGTAAATACCGTTACTTCTGGTTACTTCCTGTTACTTCTTGTAACTTCCCCTTACATCTGGATACTTCTCGGTCGGATTATTATCATGACATATTACCTATTAAGGTGCCATATAATTATTCATATAATACGTGCAAAAGATACATCGGCTACTCTAAAGGCGCTATATAAAGATCCAAGATGGCCGACGGAAATGAACAATATGGTCTGATTTCCTTTTTTAACTAATCCAGAAAGTAATGGCTCGCTGGAGCAGATACTTGTATCTTACTGGGCCACTGTATAGTCATTCTGCGAGAGACGCTTTATTAGTGTCTAGATACGATACAATACGATCTAATCTCATGACTTCCTGAGCACCATTATCATAATTCGAGTGTCGCTTGATATCAATTTATGGTTGTGTTGCTAATGAACAAAGATGATTAGCGTCGCCCTCCTCCTTCCTCCAGGCTTCGGACTGTCAGTACCACAGGTAGGTAATGGCGGAGTTATTATCAGATTTATTTGTTTCTATCATGATCTGGTTCATGATGTGATTTATTATTATTATCCCAACAGTTTAACATGTACCTTTCGTCTAAACTCCATATTTTGAACGCGGCTGATGAATATATAGCATCAAGTGAAGCGTTTTAAAGGTGTCGTAAATTAGTTTTGTTGACTAAAATAATTTATTAAATAGTTCATCTACCACCACACCTTCCACCATTAGCCTGCTGTTACTAGAGTTAATTTGCAATTACTACTGTTGATGCTGACGTTGTTGTTTTTGTTGTTGTAGTTGACCTTGTTGTTGTCGTTGTTGTTGTTGTTGCTGCTGCTGTGTATTGTTGCTGTTGTTGCTGTTGTTGACGTTGGCGTTGTAATGGTAGCAAATGTGTTGCTAAGATTTGATGGCATTTGTCTAAATTCCGAAAAGCTGAGGTCACTCGGTCACTCGGTCACTCGGTCCGTCCGTCCGTCCGTCCGTCAGTCAGTCAGTCAGTCAGTCAGTCAGTCAGTCAGTCAGTCAGTCAGTCAGTCAGTAAGTCAGTAAGTAAGTAAGTAAGTAAGTAAGTAAGTAAGTAAGTAAGTTAGTTAGTCAATAAGTAACCCATTAAGTAAGTAAGTAGGTTAGCCAGTCAGTCAGTCAGTTGGTCAGTCGGTCAGTAAGCCATTGAGTAAGTAAGTAAGTCAACAAGCCAGTCAGTCAGCCAGTCAGTCCATCGTATGTAAGTAAGTCAGTCAGTCAGTCAGTCAGCAAGCCAGTCAGTCAGTCAGTCCATCGTATGAATAATATTCTAGCGCTACGCCTAACAGCGCTTAGCAATGCCTTGTACGCTGCAATATCGGCGCTGAATAAGCTATTAAATAATATTGTATTAGATGAGACTAGATTAGATTCCAGTCCAGACGTCTCCAGATGGCAATCGCTCTATCTACGCGACTTTAATAACAGAAGAAGGAAATTTAGCAAAACCAATAATACGCAGTCGCAAGAATAAACGTCATATCATATCGTTCTCAGTATACGCAGTGTTCCGAAAAGGTGTGGCCGTTGTCCTGTAGTAAAAGTGTGACCTCGACCCAGTCAGGTCTCTTAAGCAGTGTTTGGATTCAGTACACTCTGTACTGTAGCCCGAATGCTCGTTTTCGGTAGCAAAGTATAGCCTGGCAGTAACGAGGCTTAACCCGCGTTAAGCCTAAATTTCTGCAACCTATGAACCTCTAAAATGCTCCCAAACTATATAATACCTTCGCAAACTTTTGAACCATCGACTCTCCTCGTTCTACGGCTTCTACATGATCACCTGCTTACGTCATTCTTGAAATCCCCAGTAACAAATCGTCTTAAGTTCTGTAACCGATACACACACCGCTCCACATCATCTGCCTCCTCCCCCTTCGTAACTTACCCACCTCATCTCCCATAAGCCGCACCCTGGAAGCGCCATCCGCATGCCTGGAATAAGTAGGAGAGCGACGCTAATTATCTCTGCTACGATACAGCGTCGTTAAACAGCAGCAACTAACCAAGCTAAATCTTCTATCTATCACTCCTCACGATTCCCGTTTGAAACTAAGTCCAACGTTGGGAGATGTGATTGTACTTAAGGTGATTAGGCCTTCCCTTTCCTCTCCACCTAAACACAACCCACCGTAGCAGCGCCTTTGTCTCATTCAGGGGCGTCTATCCCCCCTAAGTCATTGCAGCAATGTCCCTTTTCCCCCTCTTCTTCCCCCTCCTCGTTCCCCCCTAAAATGGTGGCACACACAATGACAAATCTCCCCCCTCTATTTCTTGGATGGAGAATTTGATCCAAGGTTTCTATGGTGTAGACGCCCCTGGTCTCATTTCGTCATTGGTTTCCTAACAGCCGGATCTTGTTTTGTCGTATGGTATATGTATGGACAGTACCTCTGACTTGATGCAGCCCTCGTGAATAAGCTGGTGCCCAGCGTTGAGCCTGGAAGTGGCGCTTCAGAATTAGAAGTTTACGATTCAGATTGTTCCTTAACCACTACAGGCTGTCTCTTGTCGTACTCATATTTTGAATATTGTCCTAATTATGGCTTGGTTTTGAAGCACATTGTGCATCACACCAGGCGACATAGAAGTTCATAATTAATAATTGCGCCGGCTGTGCTTTTTCAGCACACAATTGATCGGCATTTTGTTGAAATGAATTCACAGTTACGCTGTTTCAAGCAGGATTTTTTTCTTTGAAATATAATTAATCATTGATGAATATAATTAATATTGTCCAATGCCTAGCGACATCTCGTGGCTGCCAGGGCCGGTGACGTCGACCTTATCAAACGCTGTAGTACAATTCATTAGGTAGGTTGTTTCCATAGGCGTGACTTTGTATTGTGGCACAACCACTTTAAAAAGTGATGGTGACTTATTGGAACTTATTGGAACTCCTCTGAAATATTGTTTGCGCCAGGATAGGGTTGTTTTGGAAAGGGAAAAGAACAAGGAAGGGGAGGGGATAGTGGAAAAGATTGATCACCACAACTTTTTGGCATAGTTGTTAAAACGGTTTTTTTCGTTTTTCATTTTGTTCAAAAAAATTGTTTTTTTCGTTTTTTATTTTTCTTATCTATGAAGAGAGATGTTGTGTTATGCTCTTAAGCAGGGCGGTAGTGGTAGGATTAGAGGTGAGTATACGCTACCGGTTAGTTTTCCTAAACTAATTAGAAGTGCGTATACGCCAGGCATGGCGAACCTTTTTTAGCTCGCGTGCCAGAAAATGGTTCTTAAAACAGTGGCAGAATTTCGCGTGCCAGAAATTTTATCGAACCAATGAACACAGAATGAAGTAAACCCCCAACCCCCCCACCCCCAAAAGCGAAAGCTAATATTGAAAAGCCTTTCCATCATTTTTAGACGTGGCTACTTAATAATGCGATTTATTTTTATTTATAATTTTATATGGAACATTATACTGTCAGTGTGATTTTTTCTGCTGGACATCAGATACCAGCTGGTTGATGTCTGGTTTGTATTTTGTTGTTTTCAATGCCACGCGTGCAGCGCTTGTATGCCATCGGTTAATCTGTTTCTAATGTCCGATTTAATTAAATTCATGGTTGCAAACAAAGATTGGCACGAGTAACTTGACTGAAAAATCTATAAAATTCCAAATGCGGCTGTTTTGAGTGTGTTGAATGTGTCTGGAAGCGATATCCGTTTTCGAAGAACTTAATTATCTGCCGAAATATCCAAAACTGTTCCTTCCAAATGATCACATTCGAGTTTACAATAGCCTAATAGCAGACTGACATGATGCAAGAGTCAAATTTACGCTCTACCGCTAGCGTTATCTATTGAATGCATTTAAAAATTAAAGCTTAACAGTTACTATAATTTTATGTGACAGTGAAGCAGGAAAGAAGTTGTTGAATGTAAGAAATAAAGAAAATATAAAAGAGTATGAAAAAACGAAAATTTAGAGTTCAGGTGGCGTGCCAAGCAAAATCTGTTGGCGTGCCAAGGTGGGCACGCGTGCCATAGGTTCGCCATCCATGGTATACGCTAATGGTTAGTTTTCCGAAACTACTTAGAAATAAGTACACATATTTTGTGAGGTGAGTATACGGTCTCTAGAGGTGAGTATACGCTGTATACCCGTGTATACCCTCGACTACAGCCCTGCTCTCAAGGAATTACATCGGTACGCCCCAATGTGGCTTAGAATTCCAATGTCACCTCTAATGAGTCCTCTGAAGTGGCGCAATATAAATGTGAAATTACAATCACCTACACTCATCACTGACTTAAGTTAACCAATTACTGCCTGCTAAGCATTTTCATCAATTCAACTAACAGTACAGAAACACATAATTATTTGAATGCCGTACTTTCATACACTGCTGCATAAAAATCCTTCATCATTTGCTCACTGTACAAATATAAAAAATGCGATAATGTGAGGTTTAATGATTGCTTACATATCTAACATCTTAGTTTTATTTCCAATCATAGGCCAATGCAAAGTTTAATGCTGTTAATTTTAGACCTATACTTATGAGTTATAACCATAATATATTTAGACTAAGTTATAACTATATATTTAGACTTTTAAAACTATTTATGATATTGCATCGGGTTTTCGTACTGACATTGTGCTGCTTTTTCAATACTTCATTTCTTTATTATTGTAAATTCTCTGTGAGAGTTTGTTACGCGCTAATAAAGATTACATACCCACATCCTTACTCACTTACTTACTTACACATGGATCTAAATGCCGGGGCGTCCATTCGATAGGACAGCAACTCCTCCACAGTCCTTTTCTGTGGTATTGCCAGTCCCAAGCATAGGGAAAGGATGACGGCGATGCTTTTTTGACACAGAGTCGTTAAACATCAACTAGCCAACCAAAAGGAGGTGAAAGATTGATTGAAAAAGATTGATTGAAAAATTGATCTGTACAGCTTAGTTGGAATCCATGTGTACTAATAATTAAGTTCTTTAGTGAAGAGTTCTATTATTGTTTCTTTTACCTGTTGATCATATAACTTGATCGATATTACCGTTCAAAGTATTGATTGTGCTGCCATTTACTTGTATTACGATAAATGTTAACTAGGTGGCCCTGCTAAGCGGGATCCCTTTTGGGTCTCCTCTTGTTGCCAAAGTTCAAACTTTATGTTGTATTTTCCTTGTACTTCAAACGGCTTCAATAAAAGGATTGATTGATTGAAAGCCCTCTCCCGACAAATTCAATGAAAAAATGAACAGCGTCGACGCTATATAGGCCCCTACTCGCTATACATTTTAATATTTTTAAAGTAGGCCCTATGTATAAATTTAGTAATTATTTGCGTTTTAACTGTTAGGACCCCTTGCTGTCATAAGACGAGGGAGCTTTGTGATTATTTGGACACCTTTTTAACCGAGGCTACTGACGCTACAAGAATTCGTTGAACCTCGACCCATCCGTGTTTAGTGCTAAACTCAGACCGAAAATTTAATTATACTATGAGAACAGTGACAAATTTATTTCCAATCAGCCTTTTATGCCACAAGATGTTGTTAAACTGTTGGAAAACATTTTAGTGTTCAAAAGAATTAAAATAGGTAAGGTAAAGTCGGCGCAACGGCCCTAGAAGACATAGGATATCGTTAAACTAGTGCTTTTAGTGTTTGATGTCAGTGCATACGAACAGTGAGAACTTTTCACAAATATTTTCCTATCGATGTTAACGGCTTCTGATGCCATAAAATGTCGTTAAACAGCTTAATCGAACGCTTAGTACGACAGATGTTACATCAATAGGCTACAAACAAAACAACGTGCTTTAGTTGCGTTATGTCAGATATATGATGTTTCAATAAACGAGTATTCATTCATTAATTCATTCATTTAAGGCGACGTTAAATTTAACACCTTTCAAACGCTGTCGTCCTAATACGGTCCTATGTTATATATATAGAGTTTGCGGCATTTTAAGCGTTAACAAGCAAAAACGAGAACAAGATAGGAAATCCGGCAACCATTGAAACAACAAGTCTAACTTAAAAATAGGTAAGGCCCAAGGAAAATCGACCTTCTTTCATAGTTAGTTATAGTCTACTTATAGAGCAGAGGTGGCGAACCTTTTTTAAGGTGCGTGCAAAAATGCTGCAAACTCATTTTACAAAATACGTCGCGTGCCCCTCGGAATTTTGCACAGTAGGCCGTTTCAAAGTTCGTTTTTGAAGGGTGTTAAAAGAAAGTCCTTTAACAAAGAAAATGTGGATTCCTACAGGGATTTGGTATTTCTAAGTTTGAAATTTGTGGGGATACTCTGAATTCAGCGTGCCCATAAAATTTCAACGCGTGCCGCTTTGGGCACGCGTGCCATAGGTTCGCCATCCCTGCTATAGAGGGTCAGAGGTTTAAAGTCCACCCGTTGGTATTTCAACCGCGAAAAGTAATCAGCCTACAGCATTTCAGACATTCTCAAATTCAATGTAAAAATAATAATATCACTTGAAGCCGATGTAGCGGTAGCCACACGATAATGATGAGCTGTCCCTAAACACCTCTTTTTATGTTTTACTTTCGCTGTATAAGTGAAGTTAAAGACAAAACGTTTAAAATGTATCTCCAAAGCATTTGTTTTAAGTTTTGAAGAAATAACGAGCATTTCTGGGCGTTAAAACCACATTACTGAGGAAATAAATTTATATATAGGGCCTAAATAAAACGTTTTAAAGGTGTCTTACAAGTGCAGCGTTCTGCTATTTTCTTATATTTAGTTTTGCTCACCCTGCAAATAAAATTTTGCAATGTTAGTTTTAATTATTGCTCCGATATTTAACCTGTTAATCTTAATTCCAATCGTAGGCCGATGTAACGTTTTATGCTGTTAGTTTTAGAGCTATACTTTTTACCAATATTTGACTTTTTAAACTATTATTTTATAATATTGCATCGGTATTTTCGTCTGACTCTGTGCTGCCTTTTTAACCCTAACCCTAACCCTTGTTGTTGTAAATAGTGGGAGTCTTTCTCGCACTAATAAAGATTACATACATACATTCATACTTACTCAACTACTTACTTGCTTACTTACTCACTTACTTACTTACACAAGGACTTAAGATGACGTGACGCCCATTCCAAAGGACCGCAACTCCGCCGCTTTCATGTCTGTAATGCCAGTCCCAAGCCTGGAGAAAAAAGAGGGCGACGCTAATCATCATTGATGTGACACTGCGCAGTGAAACAGCAACTATCCAACCAAAATGACGTTTATGATCTCGACTGATAAATAAAATGAAAAAATGAATAGTGTCGGAGCTATATACATGCTATATATTAATTCATTTATTTGCATTTTATATTTTTTAATGTAGGCTATGTATATAAATTTGCGAAGTCGCTCTCTGGTAGAATTATTGGCGCCTTAGTTGTATATGACGAGGAAGGTTTCTGATTATTTAGACACCTTTCAAACCAATGTTACTCAGACTACAAGATTGACAGCATAAGAATGTTCAGCGTTAAAATAGACCGCCTATTTAATACTATGAGAACTGTTACAGTGAAAATTTATGTTTGTAATCGACGTCAACGGCATAAGATGTTGCTAAACTGTTCGAAAGCATTTTAGTGTTCACAAGGCTTCAAACTAGGTAAGGTAAAGTCGGCGTCAACGGCCCTGGAAGCCATAAGGTATCATTTAACTACTGCGTTTAATGTTTGATGTCATGCCATACGAACGGTGAGAACTGTTCGCAAAATATTTTTCTTATCGATGTCAACAGCTTTTTATTCCATAAGATGTCATTAAACTGTTGAATCGAATGAGCTGCATTTGGAATCGAACCGCGTCCTGCTGCTCTCCTGCTGCTCTCCTGGCCATGAGTGTTTCCATTACTCTATCCCCCCTCGTGGACGGTAGCAAGCCAAAGCCTAAAAGTGAGGACGTTTAACCGGCGTTTAGCCTTACTGCATTCAAAGGCCTTTATAGATTCTATAAATCTCTTAAATGCTCCCAACCTATTTGCATTCGCAAACTTGTCACCCTCCAATCTAACTCTGCCACTGCTCGTAATCTAGCAGTGCCGATCCCAAGCCTGGGGAAAGGATGAGGGCAACGCTAGTCATCTTTGGTATGATACAGTGTCGTTAAACAGCAACTATTCAATCTCCTCGGTCTGTACACCTGGTCATCTGCTTACCTCATTCTTGTTATTACCAGTAGCCACTCGTATTGAAGTTCTCTAACCGACCAATGTTACACCACACCGCACCCGACTGTATTGGTCTGCACCCTGAATCCCGCAAATTCTTGTTCCTCTACACCCCCCACCCCCATCCACCTCATCTGCCATAAGCCGCACCCTGGTATGCTATAGTGCCCGTCGCATGCCTGGATGAAGGAGAAGGGCGACGCTAATCATCTGTGATCCGATGCAGCGTCGATAAAAAGCAACTAACCAGAGCAACTCCTCAGACCTCCCTTTCAAAACTGAAGTCCCGTCTATGCATTGAAATCCTACCCTCATTCAGCCAATCCGCCGCCTTCCAATCTCTCTCAACCTGGACACAATCCATCGTAGCATCTCTCCCGTCTCCTCTTTGGATCCTGTTCTTTATGCGGCATTTCTGGACAACCCCTCTGACTTGACGCATTTATTTTTCTTACTCATTCATCCTCTCACTCTTTCTTTCATTCATTCATTCTTTCATCGTATTAATTCAATTATTCACTCATTCCAGCATTCATTCATCCTATTACTCCTGCCTCCTCCTATTCAGCCATCTTATTCATAAATTCCAGTCTTTTATTAGGGCCTATGTATTCCGTTATTCATTTTTTCCAACATTTACCCACCTCCTTTAATTCTTTCCCCCTGTTCAGTTTATGACGATTGGAATTTCAGCCTCCCAATGGACATTAATCCTGAGTGTGGGTTTAGTACGCCTTGCGCCAGGGATTAGTATTTGATCTCCAGTCAAATGGAAACAGCTTAACCGTCAGAATTACAATTTGAAAAGGATTTATTATGGACGCAAACGAATATGGTGGCATTCAGTGGTTAGATATTGGACTGTACGCCTTAGCTTCTGGAGTTCGAACCCTGGTTAGATAGGAAATAGGAAGAGAATCTATAGTTAAGTTATTTGGATAGTGGTGCGTGCGTTTAGTAGTTAATTCGTTCAATCATTCAGTTGTTCATTCGTTCATTAGTTCATTCGTTCATTAGTTCATTCGTTCATTAGTTCATTCGTTCATTCGTTCATTAATTCAAAAGTTCATTCGTTCAATTATTCAGTTGTTTAATAGTTCATTTGTTCATTGGTTCATTTGTTCATTGTTTCAATCGTTTATCTATTCACTTATGAATGAATACACAGCTGAATTTCTTCTGTGATTCATTCATGCATGATATACGATGAAATGATCATAAAGGAGGCACCCAAGCGTCCAAACCATCTTATGCGAACTCCTTCCGTTGCCCTGAATCTAACCTTTCATTAGGCGAGCGACTAGTGTTGAGAGTAGAGGAACTTGTATCAAGTCATTCAGACAATCTCTCGTTGAGTATAAATATCTCCATACATGTCGCTCCAAAAGTAAAACATAAATCACCGATGTAGGATTATATATTTTCCAGTGTTTAACGACATCTAATGGCTGCCGGGACCGTTGACGTCACCCTCCTCCTTTATCCATGCGTGGGACTGGCACCACTAGAGTACGGGCTGTGCCTTAATCCTTTAATGATGAAGAGGCGCTATATAAATCTGTGATTACTTTACATTAAAGTAGTTTCCAGTGTTTAGCATCTTATGGCCGCCTGGGCCGTTGGACAACGAGCACTCCAGTACGTTAACTGGTTGACGAATATATAACACAGCTGAAAAACAATTTCAAGGTGTCTAAGCAGATCACTGCGTTCTAAGCGCTTTACGACCCCTGATGCCTGCCATGGCCGCACACGTCGATCTTAACATACTTGACATATTCTCCCTTATTTTGTTTATAAGAGAAGAGTGTAATAGTAGAAGTTTCTAGTATTTAACGACATCTTATGGCTGCCAGAACCGTTGACGACGACTTTCTCCTTTCTCTAGGAATGGGACTGGCACGGCCTGACATCATTGACACGGACTGGTAGTGACGTAGTTTTCAGTTTTAAGTTTAAGCGAAGTCATTAACTGCAGCGTTGATCTTGGGAGGACCCAGAGTTTAATGACATCCTATGGCCACAAATGACCGATGACGTTGACATAAATTATTTTAAACAGTTCTCATCGTTCCTATGGCATAACTGAGGATATGAAAGATAGTGTTGAACTTTAACGTCATGCAGAAATATATAGAATATGGATTTTTAGGTCTTAAAGGTGTGTAGAAATAATATTTTATGCCCGATCTGTAGACAACAATTTGTCTCCCTTTCCGATAAACTTAGGCGAAAGGAGTATCAACAGAAATCTCACAGCAAAATTGCTTAAGTTGTGTGTGCAAACAGATGTCCAATTTATCAGATCTGCAGGCTAATACATGCATATAATGCATTGGCTAAATTCCTTATCAAATTAATTCAGACAATTCATTATGTAGCGCAATCGATAAGGAGAATTCGTTTTAGTCTGGTCCATAATGGAAGTTGTAATCTCGGATTAAATGGATTTATTTGATGGTATTCCGTATGTAATGGAATCTAATAGCTGCAAGAGCCATTCACATCGCTCTCACTTTACGTTATTTCTAATTTAAGTGGAAATTTATGCAATGCCAAAGTTATTATAGTTTTAGTAAATATCATGTTTAAGGTGTCTAATTTTTGTTTCGTACATATTATCATTGCCATTATTATTATTGTTCTTGTTATTATTGTTATTATTATGATTATGATTATATATTTTATTTTTATTCATATTGTCGTCATCATCATCGTCGTCGTCGTTGTCCTCGTAATAACCATCATCGTTATAATAATAAGAATCACTTTTTTTATTATCGTTATTATTAAATTGTAAATTTATCGTGTGCACCATTAATTCATCATCTGAGTTTGAAAAGAGCGTATGGCCCAAATAAGATAAATCCTACGTTTGAAATATAAATGATCGTTCTGAATGTAAGGAGAATAAATCATCCATCATACGACAAAAAATCTCGGTAAAATGATATAATCTACATGGCGCCTGGCTGGTATCTGTCCAAGACGGTCTATGGGAAGATTTTTTCCCCAGGGTCTGGCCCTGGTGCGTCCGATTCATGTGCTGTTATGGATCGGCGCCAAAGAATAATATTCCAATCCTGGAGGGAAGTTAGACTGTAATATGGTTCCCTCGTTTCATTCGGAAGGATTCGGGACTGATGGCCGAAAACATTCGAAGTCTAGTGAAATAACTATGACGAATTGCGCTCTTCATTAAAATAAACGACTAATTGGATTAAAAATAAATAAAATTAAGGCAAGGTTCCATTGACTGAGTGACTTAGTAAGGCTGTCTTGCTCTGGGAAAGGTTGGGAACGGCTGCCTTATCCGTAGTTTAAGGAAATTATGTTGGTATCATAGACCGTTGATGTCTATTAGAACCGCGATTTTCAGACTTTCTAATACTGAGAACCGTTAATTGTTTAACCAGCCTTGCCGAGGACCGGAGCTTTTATACATCAACTCAGGGCCTAAAAATTATGACGTAGTATTTTAAAATTTTGGCTTCATAATATTGTCACTGTTTATTAAACACAGACCCTCCGTAGTACGATGTAGAATTCTCTGTTCTCGACCGCAAGATAAAGCGAATTTAAGAAATATATAAAGACGGTTAATAGAGTTATAAAGGTGTCTTATTTTGGTATCTCTTGCTACTATTATCATCATGTTAAAAATAATTATGATATTAATTACAATAATTTTTATCATTATTGTGATAACAATATTATTAGTATAAAATATTATTGCTTTTTTAGTACTAATATTAGTAACAACAGTATTATTTTAATATACTAATAATGATGATAAATAGTATTTTATTGTCATCATCATCTTTATCATTATCATTAGTAGTAGTATTATTTCAATTTTTACTATTATTTTCAAAAGCCTATTCCTTTCCCTGCCTATCTGTTTGTCTTCATATCTTTCTGTCTGCCTGTCTGCCTGTCTGTCTGTCTGTCTGTCTGTGTCATTTCTATATAGTTAACTATTGCCCATCACTGGTCATTTCGATTATCAAACATACAATCGGGCAAACCACAGACCACAACACAGGTAAATAGAGAGAGTCGCATAAATATATTATTTTTAATTACTAACTTCTATAGCGCCGGTGTCCAATGCATAAGGCACCAAAACGAAGCCGCAATGTAAATATCCGGTAGGTCGGGCCGCTGTGAGAGACTGGCAGAGACACAGAGAGAAAGAGAAAGAGAGAAAGAGAGAAAGAGAGAAAGAGAGAGAAAGAGAGAGAAAGAGAGAGACAGACAGACAGACAGACAGACAGACAGACAGGCAGACAGACAGACAGACAGACAGAGAGAGAGAGACAGAGAGAGAATGGTGGATTAGCAATCTCCAAGAGAGGCAGAGATAATAAAAATTATACATATAGAAACAGACCGACAGATAGAGAGGCAGGCCGACATACAGACACAGGGCCACCGACAGAAATTCCGGGCCCCTAGGCATAGCAGTCACGGGCCCCTAGACTATCATTAGGCTTTATGAGAAAGTTGATTGCCGGTCCGGCCCGGGCCCCTAAAAATCGCCGGGAAATCGCCGGGCCCCTGGGCATTTGCCCCCCTTGCCCTCCCCTCTCGGCGGGCCTGGACAGATATACAGACTCACGGACAGACAGATACAGTAATAGAGAGACAGTGAGACAAACAAAAAGAGAAAGATACAATGAGACATACAGAATAGAAAGAGAGATTGCTGGAGTGTGTATTTGGACACAATTCAGCGAATCATCCCAACAATTCTCTCCCTTTCTCCAACGGACCAAAAGCGACAGCTGCTCCAATACTTCGCGATCTCAACGCAAATAAACAATATCTTAAAGTTCACGCACCGAATAAAATTATTATGCAACTTTCAAGTCGTTTATCTGACGATTTACAGCCCGGAAATTTACATCCGGGCCCCGTGAGATTTTGTGGAATCGATATAGGTGAATATATCTGAGTCTTAATGTCCCTGCTGGGCTGGTATGGTCGACCGCCTACCGCGGCTGACTGGATCACTTCTTCTCAAAAAGAAACTGAAATGGCTTGGTAATAAGTCTGAAAGTGTCGATTCTGGTGATGCCAGTCAGAAGCATGGATAAAGGAGGAGGGAGAAGTGAATCTTTTTCGTTTTGATGCAGCGTCATTAAACAGAAACTACCTATACCAAATAGCCAATTATAATTAAACACGGTGAAAAGTAACGTAAGATGACCTCAACAGCCCAAGGCTGTCAAAAGATGTCGCTAACTATTGCGTCGCTCTAATTACACACCTTAAAAACGTAATCAGCCGACACTATATTAACCTTTGCCATCGTCTCGTTCACGTTTTGGATTTAAGCTGATAAATTAGTCTGAAAATAGTGAAATGTACGATAAGATGTCGTTAAACACCAAAAACTACAAGTGTATGTATCCTGCATGGTAGTGCCAGTTCCAAGCCTAAAAAAGGAGGAGGACGACGCTGAATATATTTGTTATGACACACTGTCGTTAAACTGCAACTACATGAGGCGATGTTCTAATTGGTCGCTCTTTTCGCCTGTATTCTAATGATTGCTAGTGCCAGCCTACTGATTGGACTCCGTGTAACGACCCTTGACAATATGTTCGCGTGCAATTATCTCTTTTACGAAGCAGCGGAATTTGGTATTGTCGTTACGTGTTAATTAAACGGGAATTGTGCTCCACCTTTTCCCCTGTACACGACATTTGGGTTGAGAAAGATGATTTGGGGACGCTTTTAGTTTTAGTTTCGTTGCCTGCTCTTTAGAAAATAATGTCTGTTAAAAGTTGACATGCATTCCATAGTTGAATATTTTGTGAAAGTATCGGCGATTGGTAAGAGCGCTCTCATTAGACACCTTTAAAACGTTATCACCGATGCTACATCTGTATGGGTCATGGAGGCGATTTGTTAGAGAGCTTTCCTTAGATACCTTTGAAACGCCTTCAACCGGTGCTATATAGGCATTTGAATTGAATACCATTTGTTTTCTGAACGAGCTTATACTGTACAACCTGCATGACACCCGTCGTAAAATACCTGCTTCGAAAACGAAACAAATTGCTGAAAAAGAACCAGAAAGAAGCCGTTGATACCTGTCTGACAGGATATAATTATGGCCTTATCATTCGTCGAAACACATCCTTCAAAAGCCTCAAGCTTCGATCAAGGGATCTGTAGAAGGAAGCCAATCGGCTCCGGGGAGACGATCGGAGGGGGGGACCCAATCGCCGACGTCTGCAATCACAGCCACATCACTAAATCAACACTTTGGCAGCATTTCCATGGATGAGCAATATGCCCACAACCCCCCACCCCCAAGAATAAAGGCAACGGTTGTGGAATTCCAGGCCCATGTTTGATGCAGCAACCGACTACAAGCTAGTGGAGAAAATGGGACGAAAGGCTACGGGACCTGATGGACTGCCCTCGTGGTCCCTGGTTGACGCCGTCCCGATGATAGCTCAGCCGGTGGAAATCTATGTCTGTTCACTTCTCGTATGTCCCCCCTCAGTGGCTGACTATCGACCTATCTCTGTGACACCCATCCTCTTTCGTCAGCTCCAAAAGTACATAGTTCGGCAGTATTTCCACCCTGTTTTGCTTGAACCCAAGTTAAACCGGGACTTTTGAAACTAGTTTGCGTTTCGTACGACCGGATCTACTACGGCCGCCCTTGTAACAATGACCTCCAGCATCACGGAACTATTGGGGGCTAGTCAATATGTTCACCTTATTGCTTTGTACTTCCTTAAAGCTTAAGACATGGTTCGGCATTCGTACCTGATGGAACAAATAGCGGAGATGCCCATACCAGACTGCATCCAGAATTATTGATTATTGCTTTTCTAGAAGACCAGAGCCATGCAACCAAACTCAACCGAGAAATTTCACCCACTGTTAATATAAATTCAAGTATTGTTCAGGGTTCTGGCACTGGCCCAATCAACTTTTTCATAACTATCACTAAGCTCAGTACGATCCATCTGGGAAAGAGGATCCAAAAATATGCAGAGGACAGCTACTTAAAGATTCCCGCATCAAACAATGATACCGTAACAACTGAATTAGACCATTATATCAAATTGGGTTAATTCATGCAACCTTAAACTTAACAAAAGAGACACAAAAGATGGTCGTCAGAGTGTCGGTGACCGGGCTGGGCGTGTGATTAACCCACCTGTTGTTCCGGGAGTGGCCAGAGTAAGCACCATGACGGTTCTGGGAGAGATTCGTGAATCTTGTTCGTTTTGACGGAGCGTCATTAAACAGAAACTTGCTATTCGTAATAGCCGATTATAATTAAACACGGTGAAAAGTAAGGTTAAGATGACTTCAACGGCCCAATGCCGTCACAAGATGTCGCTAACTATTGCGACTCTCACGTTACACACCTTTAAAACGTTGTCACACGACTCTATATAAAAACAACCAGTCGCTTGTCTGCGTTTTGTACTGGCGTTGGGTTTAGAGTTTGATCGCTGTAACAACATATCACAGTAATTTCTGTCAGCGGCCTTTGTTCCCTTAAGATGTCGCTAAACTCTTGATCTCCTCCTTTTTGCGTTTAGGTTTAAAATTGATCTAATCATCTAATCACTCTGGAATCAGTGCAAGCCTACTGTAAAGTTTGGTCGATGTCAACGGTCCTGGAAACCATAAGATGTCGTCAAACACTGTACTTTTGTAGTGTCAGTACCAATCCTATATATAAGAGGAGGGCGACGCTGATCATCTTTGTTATGACTCTGCGTCGTTAAACAGGAACTACTTGTAATCTAATGCCTGTTAGTGCCAGCCTTCTGACTGGACTCCGTGTAACTACCCTTGACAATTTGTTCACGTGCAATCACCTCTATTACCATGCAGTGAAATTTGGTATTGGCGTAACGTGTGTATTAATAATAATCTTCGTTTAATATTTTCAAACTGACAATTACGCAGTATGATTACAAATCAGTATGAACGGATGATCACAAGTTATTACAGGAGTCGAATTTTAACTGTATACGGCAGCCTTGCAAGGCGCCCTTCACGTCCTATATCTCATTTTCACAAACGCGCCATCTCGCGAATTGATAGGCTGAGTGGACCTTGGGAGGGTTACGGGATGCGATCCCGCTACCTACTGTACTTCACGCCAGTGGTGTTACCACTACTCTATGGACAGCCCAACGGGAATCGTGGACCACCCTTGCCCCGTATACACTAAATTTGGATTCAGAAAGTGGCTTTGGGGAAGCTTTTAGTCTTAGTATCGTTATCTGCAACTTAGAAAAGCAATGACTTAGAAAAGCAATGACTGTTAAAAGTTGACATGAACTAGTTGTGGAATATTGTTTGACACGATCGCTGAATGCTGATTGGTTATACAGCGTTCTCCATAGACACCTTTAAAACTGTAAAACACCAGCTATATATGTTTGGGTTGCAGTAGCCGATTAGATTTAGCGCATCCCTAAGACACCTTTAAAACTATGGCATTCGATGCTATATAGGCACGGAAATCCACTAAACTTAAGCTTCAAGAAATGTGTATTGCAGGCTGCACTCTGATATCAACGATGAGAACTGTTAAATAACTTCTGACAACTTCACTTTACATGTGTTGCCACCAGAATTCGTTTAACTGTCGATCCAACATCATAGTGCCAGTCCCAAGACTGGAGAGAGGATAAGGGAGACGCCAAACATCTTTGTTATGACACAGTGTCGTTAAACAGCAACTAACCAGCCATTCAATCTCCTCGTTCTGTATACCTGGACATCTGCTTACCTCATTCTTGTTATTCCCAGTAACCACTCGTCTTAAGTTCTCTAACCGATCCATGTACCACACCGCACTCGACTCTGGAATGGTCTGCACCCTGAATTCCTCAAATTCTTTGTTCCTCTACTCCCAACCCATAACTTGCCTACCTCATCTGACACAAGCCGTACTCTGATAGTGCCAGTGGGAAGCCTGGGGAAAGGAGGAGGGTGACGCTGATCATCTCTGTTCCGAAACGGCGTCGTTAAACAGTAACTAACCAAACCATCTCCTCAGACTTCCCTTTCAAAGCTGAAGTCTCGCCTATTCAAAAAATCTTACCCTTCTTAATTAAGCCAATCCGCCGCCTTCCAATCTCTCTCAATCTGGACTCAACCTCCCGTAGCATCTCCCCCGTCTCCTCTCTGGATCCTGTTCTTTATGCGTTATTTCTGGACAACCCCTCTGACCTGACGCATTTATTTTCTTACTCATTCATCCTCTCATTCATTCATTCATTCATTCATTCATTTTCATTCTTTCATCGTATTCATTCTCCTATTTACTCATTCCAGCATTTATTAATCACATTACTCCTGCCACCTCCTATTCAGCCATCTTATGCATTAAATCCAAACTTGTATCATGTATTCCCTCATTCATTAATTCCAGTCTTATTTTGTATTCCCTTATTGATATGTTCCAGCATTCACCCGCCTCCTTTCACTCATTCCTCTGTTCAGTTTGTGACGATTGGAATTTCAGCCAAACTATAATGGTGCTCCCCCAGCAGACATTAATCCTGAGTGTGGGTTTAGTACGCCTTGCGCCAGGGATTAGTATTTGATCTCGTCAAATGGAAACAGCTTAACCGGCAGAATTACAATTTGAAAAGGATTTATTATGGACACAAACGAATATGGTGGCAGTTAATGGTTAGGTATTGGACTGCATGTCTCAGCTTCTGAAGTTCGAATCCTGGTTAGATAGGAAATAGGAATAGGCTCGATAGTTAAGTTATTTGGATAATGGTGCATGCGGTGAATAGTTAATTCGTTCAAGCGTTCAGTTGTTCATGTGTTCATTCGTTCTATAGTTTATTCTTTCATTTATTCATTCGTTCATTCGTTCAAAAGTTCATTCGTTCAACCATTCAATTGTTCATGTGTTCATCTGTTCATTTGTTCAATCGTTTATCTATTTACTTAAGAATGAATGCATAGCTGAATTTCTTCAGTGATTCATTCATGCATGATGTGTGGCGGAATAATCCCAAAAGTTGCTCCCAAGCGTCGAAATCATCTTATGCAAACTCCTTCCGTTGCCTTGAATCTAACCTTTCATTAAGCGAAGGATTTGTGATTAGAGCAGATTTACTTGCGTCGACTCATTCAGACAATCTGTCGTTGAATATAAATGTTTCCATACATTTTTCCCCAAAAGCAAAACGTAAATCGCCGATGTGTAGTACTTTCCAGCATTTAACTACTGCTTATGGCCGCCAGGGCCGTTGACGTCAACTCCGCCTTTGAATTATGGACAACCAACAAATTACAGTACGTTAACTTGGTTGACGAGTTTATAGCACTTGTGAGAAGCAATTAAAAGGTGTGTAATGAGATCACCGCGTCCAGCGCTTTACATCTTGTTGCTGCAATGGCCGCACACGTCGATCTTAACATACTCAACATATTCTCCCTTATATTTTTTAAAGAGAAGAGTGTAATAGTAATAGTTTCTAGTATTTAACGACATTTTATAAATGCCATGATAGTTGCCGTCGCACTTCTCCTTTCTCAAGGCTTGGGAGTGACACTACGTGACATCACTGACACGGACTGGTAGTGACGTAGCTTTGAGTTTAAACGAATTCATTTTAACTACAACGTTGAGCTTGGGAGGATTCAGAGATTAATGATATTTTATGACCACAAAGACTGATGACGTTGACAGAAATTGTTTTAAACAGTAGTCACCGTTCCTGTGGCATAGGCTAATATGGGAGATGAAGTCTAAAGGCGTTGAGATGTTACCCGTGCATAAATATATTATATTAGGCGTATACGTTTTAAAGGTGTGTAATAATATGTCTTGCCAATGGGCTGTAGACAACAATTTGAATCCTTTTCCGATGAAGTTAGGAAAAGAGCGAATCAATCAATATCTCGCAGCAAAATTACTTAAATAGTGTTTGCAGGAAAGGTGTACAAATTATCTGTAGGCTAATGATGAAAATGAACGCTTTGGATAAATTTCTCAGCAAATTGATCCAGACAATTCATTATATAGCGCAGTTCAGAGGAGGAATTCGTTTTTAGTCCACAGTGGAAGTGGTACGCTCGTATTAAATGTATTTGATGGTTTTCCGTGTTTACGTGAATCTTGTGGCTGCCAGACCCGTTCACATCAACCTCAATTTACATCACATCCGATTTACGTAGAAATTTATATGCAATACGTCTTATATAGTATGGGTAAATATCATGTTTAAGGTGTCTAATTTTCATTATTTTTAGTATTAATATTATCTTCATCATCACCATCATTTTCATCAGCATCATCATTATTATTTATATTATTTATACTGTCATCATCATCATCATTGTCTTCGTCGTCATAATAAGCATAATCGTTATAACAATAGGAATCACTATATTTTATTACCGGTATTATTATATTGTAAATTTCTAGTGCACCTTTAATCCATCATCTGAGGTTGAAAAGAGCGTATTGCCCAAATAAGATAAATCCTAGGTTTGAAATATAAATGATCATTCTGAATGTAAGGATAAAAAATCACCCATCATATGACAGAAAACTCTCGGTAAACTGATATAATTTATATGGCGCCTGGCTGGTATTTGCCTAAGACGGTCTTTCGGAAGATTTATTTCCCAGGGTCTGTCTCTGCTGCGTCCGATTCATGTTCTGTTACGGACCGGCGCCGAAGAATAATATTCCAATCCTAGAAGGAAGTTAGACTGTAATATGCTTCCCTCGTTTCATTCGGAAGGATTCGGGACTGATGGCCGAAAGCATCCGATGTCTAGTGGACTTTACTATGACGGATGACATCGATTTTTTCTCCGATTGACTTTCCCAGCGGAAGGACTTCGGACTGCATCCGTTTGTGTCTCTTTGATCTGTCTTACTGGCTGTTCCTGTATGTTTGTCTGTGTGAATCCTCGTCTGTCTATATGTACGTTTCATGTGTGTGTATCTTTTTCTCTGCTTGTCTGTCTGTTTGGAAGATTACGTTGAAAATGTGAAACACTTTTGATTATTACTATTAACTATAACAATTCTTTGAAATTTAGAGTAGTTAGAGTAGTGTAGAAATATCGCGGTTGAATACAATCAACGTTGCTGTTCATTAAAATAAACGACTAATTGGATTTAAAAAAAATAAAATTATGCCTAGGTTCCATTGACTGAATGACTTAGTAAGGCTGTCTTGCTCTGGGAAAGGTTGGGAACGGCTGCCTTATCCGTAGTTTAAGGAAATTATGTTGGTATCATAGACCGTTGATGTCTATTAGAACCGCGATTTTCAGACTTTCTTATACTGAGTACCGTTAATTGTTTCACCAGCCTTGCCGAGGACCGGAGCTTTTATACATCAACTCAGGGCCTAAATATTATGACGTAGTATTTTAAAATTTTGGCTTCATAATATTGTCACTGTTAATTAAAAATAGACCTTCGTTTATGTTGCATGTTTGAAACTGTTTATTATCACCATAGTACTTTGTAGAATTCTGAATCTTTGACCAGAAAGTTAAACGAATTTAAAAATATATATTAAGACGGTTGTTAAGGTTATAAAGGTATCTTATTTTGCTAGTTCTGTTACAATTATCATCCTGTTAATAATAATTATCGTATTAATTATAATAATTATTATAATTATAGATATTATTGTTTTTACTATTACTATTAGTAACAATAGTATTATTTTAAAATACTAATAATGATGATAAATAGTATTATTATCATCGATATCATTATTATTATTAATAGCAGTATTTTAATTTTACTATTATTTTCAAATGCCTATTCCTTTCTCTGCCTATTTGTCTGTCTTCATATCTGTGTGTCTGCCTGTCTGCCTGTCTGTCTGTCTGTCTGTCTATGTCATTTCGATTATCAAACATACAATCGGGCAGACAACAACACAGGTAAATAGAGAGAGAGAGAGAGTCACATAAATATATTATTTTTAATTACTAACTTCTATATCGCCGGTGTCCAATGCACAAGGCACCAAAACGAAGCCGTAAGGTAAATATCCGGTAGGTCAGGCCACTGTGAGAGAGAGAGAGAGAGAGAGAGAGAGAGAGAGAGAGAGAGAGAGAGAGAGAGAGAGAGAGAGAGAGAGAGAGAGAGAGAGAGACAGACAGACAGACAGACAGACAGACAGACAGACAGACAGACAGACAGACAGACAGACAGACAGAGACAGAGACAGAGACAGAGACAGAATGGTTGATTAGCAATCTCCAAGAGAGGCAGAGATAATAAAAATTATACATAGACAGACAGACAGACAGACATACACACTCACGGACAGACAGACACAGTAATAGGGAGACAGTGATACATACACAAAGAGAAAGATACAATGAAACATTCAGGAGAGAAAGAGAGATTGTCGGAGTGTGTATTTGGACACAATTCAGCGAATCATCACAGCAATTCTCTCCGTTTTTTCCAGTTCCCTTTTCCATCGCACCAAAGCGACAGCTACTCCAATACTTTGCGATCTCAATGCAGATGAACAATTTCTTAAGGTTCACGCACCGAATAAAATTATTATGCAACTTTCAAGTCGTTTATCTGACGATTTACAGCCAGGAAATTTACATCCGGGCTACGGGGGATTAGTCGATCGATTTAGGCGAATATATCTGGGTCTTAATGACTCCCTTCTGGGCTCGTATGCTAGACCGCCTTCCGCGGCTGACTGGATCACTTCTTTTAAAAAAGAATCTGAAATGGCTTGATAATAAGTCTGTACGTCTCTTTTTTGGTGATGCCAGTTAGAAACCTGGATAAGGAGGAGGGAGACGTGAATCTTATCCGTTTTGACGCAGCGTCGTTAAGCAGAAACTACCTATACCTAATAGCCAATTATAATTGAACACGGTGAGAAGTAAGATAAGATTACCTCAACGCCCAAGGCCGTCACAAGATGTCCCTAACTATTGCGACGCTCTCATTAAACACCTTAAAAATGTAATCAGCCGATTGTATATAAAAGTCAGCAATCAATTCCTTCACGTTTTGAGTTAAGCGAAGCAATTAGTCTCAAAGTAGTGTAAAGTACGATAAGATGTCGTTAAACACCAAAAACTACAAGTGCCTGCGCTCTGGTAGTGCCAGTTTCAAGCCTAGATAAAGGAGGAGGACGATGCTGACCGTATTTGTTATAACACACTGTCGTTTTGCTGCAACTACCTGACGCGATGATCTAATCGGTCGAGCGTTTTGCCTGTAATCTAATGATTACTAGTGCGAGCCTACTATTTGGACTCCTTGTAACTACTCTTGACAATTTGTTCGTGTGCAATTATCTCTGTTACCAAGCAGTGAATTTGGTATTGGCGTAACGTGTTAATTGAACGGGAATTGTGCAACACTTTTTTCTCGTGTACACGAAATTTGGGTTGAGAAAGATGATTTCGGGACCCTTTTAGTTTTAGTTTCGTTGCCTGCTCTTTAGAAAACAATGTCTTTTAAAAGTTGACATGCACTCCCATTGTGGAATATTTTGTGACAGGATCGGCAATTCGTTTGAGCGCTGTCCTTAGACACCTTTAAAACGTTTTCAACCAATGCTATATGTGCATTGGTCATGGGAGGCGATTGGTTACAGTTAGAGCGCTTTCCTTAGATACCTTTAAAACGTTTCAAACCGATCTTATATATGCATTAGATTTACTACAATTTGACTTTTGTTTGTCTTTGAATTATAAATGACTGCTTCCTAACTGTGGTCCGCGGACCGGTGCCGGTCTGCAAAGTGAGTCAAGAAACTGAACAAAAAAGCCGATAGACGTTTTCTCGATTACGTCTCGCTTCGAACTATCTCCAAAAAATCACGATTGTCTTGCAATCAAAATTATATTTTTCATATAAATTAAAAAAGTTTTCTTCTGGGAGTAGGCCTAAATGTATTTCAGTTATTGTAAACGAAAACTGCAGAAGAAAGTTATTCGACGATTTGCTCACAGAAATTTTGATCGTAACATTTGCGGTTTTTGACCGTCATTTAGAAACCGGATGTGACGTATCTCTTTCGTCTTTAATAACCTGGTCCCTGCTTAGGTAATAGAAAATAAACACGTCTGCTTTTAGATTCGATTTTGTAAGTATAACATATTATTATAAATTTGAAAATTATAACAATTAAAAATATCACACAACACGCCGGAGACGAGAACGGCGTTCTCCAACCTTAAACACACTTGCGTTATAATAGGCCTCCTATAGTTTCTTAGAGATTTCTCGTACCTCAGACGTTAAAGAAATTTAAATAATAAATATATTAATAGACAGCACTAGCATGTAGCACTGTCATGTATATTTATCAATTTTGATTCATATCAGATCAGTACAAAGTATTCAGTTGATATTCAGTCCTGAATTATATACCCGCTTTACTATAAAAAATAATGTCACTCTCTTGACCCAATTAATACGACATCTTATGACTTGATTGAATAGCTCATTGCTTTACATTAACACGGTTGACTTATATATAGCACTGATGGGAATTATGTTAAAGGTGTCTCAAGAGTCTGCGCACTTTATGATATCTGATGGCTGCGAGATCAGTAGACGTTGATCTTAACAAACCTGACATATTATCCCTAATTTAGTTTATAAGCGAAGAGTGTAATAGTAGTAGTTTACAGTGTTTTAACGACATCTTTTGACTGCCAGGACAGTTGGCCTCGCTTTTCCCCTTACTCCCATCTTAGGACTGGCATTGCCTGACACTAATGACACGGATTGGCAGTGGCGTAGTTTTAAGTTATTAAGTTTTAAGCGAAGTCGTCAGCTACAACGTTAATCTTGAGAGGATCCAGAGTTTAACGACATCCTATGCAACAAAGGCCGTTAACGTTGAAAGAAAAAATGTTTTAAATAGTTCTCACCGTTCCTATTACATTAAAGAATAGATGACGTAAGAGACGTTGGGCTTTAACGCGTGCAGAAATATATAACCTTAGGTATAACCGTCTTAAAGGTGTGTAAAAATATTTTATGCCCGATGGGCTGGTGACAGCAATGTGTCTCATGTTTCGATGAGCCTAGGCAAAGGGTGCGTCAATAAAAACCTCGCAGCAAAATTACTTACATAGTGTGTGCAAAAGGATATCCAATAATCTGTAAGCTAATTATGCATATGAACGCATTGGCTAAATTCCTCATCAAATTGATGCAGACAATTCATTATATAGCTCAATTCGTCACGAGAATTCGTTTCAGCCCACAGTGGAAGTGGTACGCTCGTATTAAATGTATTTGATGGTATTCCGTGTCTAACGGAATCTTATGGCTGGCAGAGCCGTTCACATCGACCTGATAGTAAACAAATTCTGATTATGTGGAAACGTATATGGATTGCGGGAATATTTAGCCTTGGTAAATCTCATGTTTAAGGTGTGTAATATTTCTTTTGTACATGTCATCATTACCATTATGATTATTTGTTAATGTAATTATGATCATTAGTATAATAATTATTTATATTCGTTATATTTATATTGTAATTATCATCATCGTCGTCGTCGTCGTCGTCTTCGTCATAATAAGCATAATCGTTTTTATAATAAAAAACACTATTTTAATATCGTTATTATTAAATTGTAAATTTCTAGTGCACCGTTAATCCATCATCTGAGGTTGAAAAGAGCGTATTGCCCATATAAGATAGATCCTACGTTTGAACTATAAATGATCATTTTGAATGTAAGGTGAATAAATCATCCATCATTGTACAAAAAATCTCGGTAAAATGATATAATCTACATGGCGCCTGGCTGGTATCTGTCCAAGACGGTCTATGGGAAGATTTATTTCCCAGCGTCTGTCCCTGGTGCGCCCGATTCTTGTGCTGTTATGGATCAGCGCCAAAGAATAATATTCCAATCCTAGAAGGAATTTAGTCTATAATATGCTTCAGTCGGTTCCTTCGGAAAGATTCGAGACTGAAGGCCGAAAACATTCGAAGTCTAGTGAACTAACTATGACGAATTGCGATCTTCATTAAAATAAACGACTAATTGGATTAAAAATACACAAAATTAAGGCAAGGTTCCATTGACTGAATGACTTAGTAAGGCTGTCTTGCTCTGGAAAAGGTTGGGAACGGCTGCCTTATCCGTAGTTTAAGGAAATTATGTTGGCATCATAGACCGTTGATGTCTATTAGAACCGCGAGTTTCAGACTTTCTAATACTGAGAACCGTTAATTGTTTAACCAGCCTTGCCGAGGACCTGAGCTTTTATACATCAACTCAGGGCCTAAATATTATGACGTAGTATTTTAAAATGTAGCTTCATAATATTGTAACTGTTTATTAAAAACAGACTTTCGTTTATGTTACATGTTTGAAACTGTTTATTATCACCATAGTACTTTGTACAATTCTGAATCCTTAGGTCAAGCGAATTTAAAAATATATATTAAGACGGTCATTCGAGTTATAAAGGTGTCTTATTTTGCTAGTTCTGTTACTATTATCATAATGTTAATAATAATTATCATATTAATTATAATAATTATTATCATTATAGTGATAACATTATTATTAATATGAAATAATCTTATTGTTTTTGTTATTACTTTTAGTAACAATAGAAATATTTTAATATACTAATAATCATGATAAATAGCATTATTATTATCGTCATCATTATCATTATTATTAGTAGTAGTATTATTTAAATTTTTACTGTAATTTTCAAATGCCTATTCCTTTTTCTGGCTATTTGTCTGTCTTCATATCTGTCTGCCTGTCTGTCTGTCTGTCTGTGTCATTTCGATTGTCAAACATACAATCAGGCAGACAGCGTGACAGACAACAACACAGGTAAATAGAGAGAGTCATGTAAATAAATTATTATTTTAAAATGCTAACTTCTATATCGCCGGTGTACAATGCACATCGCATCAACGGATGGCACACCGAAACGAAGTCGTAATCAGGTCAGCATCTGGAAGGTCGGTCCGCTAGGACAGAGAAAGGATGGCGGATAAGCAATCTTCAAAGAGACAGAGATAGTAATATATCATATACAGAGGGAGACAGATAGATATATAGATAGATAGACAGACAGACAGACAGACAGACAGACAGACAGACAGACAGACAGACAGACAGACAGACAGACAGTCAGACAGACAGACAGACAGACAGACAGACATAGTAACATGCAGAGAGAAAAATACAGACAGACTCACAGACAGACAATCAGACACGTTTGTATAGAGTCAGAGAGAGCCAGTGAGACATGCAGATAGACGAAGAGAGATATCATGAGTGTGTATTTGGACACCGTTCAGCGAATCATCCCAACAATTCTCTCCCTTTTCACCATTATTCCCTTTTCCAACGGAACACAGTAGACAGCTGCTCCAACACTTCGCGATCTCAACGCAGATAAAGAATTTCTTAAAGTTCACGAACCGAATAAAATTGATATGCAACCATCAAGTCGTTTCTCTGACGATTTACAGCCAGGAAATTTACATCCGGGCTCCGGGGGATTAGGGAATCGATTTAGGTGAATATATATCTGGGTCTTAATGACTCCCTGCTGGGCTGGTATGGTCGACCGCCTTCCTCGGCTGACTGGGTCAAATCTTTTCATAAAGAATCTGAAATATCTTAGTGAGAAGTCTGTATGTGCTGTTTCCGGGTGAGGTCAGTCCAAATCATGGATATATGAGGAGGGAGACATGAATCTTATTCGTTTTGACGCGGCGTCGTTAAACAGAAACTAGCAATACCTAATAGCCGATTATAATTAAACACGGTGAAAAGTAACGTAAGATGACCTGATTCCAAAACGTGGTACCTAGGCTGTATCGGGTATAACTTTTTTTTATGGCGTAGGATATCTTCACGACTTTTACCTCAAAATGTGTGCAAATGGACCCCCTACAGCTACCTAAAATGTCAAAATTATATTCCATGTGCCAAAAATATTTGGCAGAAAAACGTAGGGGGGGGTGGTAACCACCCCCCTTGGTAGCCCGAGGGTTAAAAATATTCTATCGGCGCTATAGGTAAACATCAGCTGTGTTTTAAGATTTAACATATGTAAGCATATATGCGTGATGTGCTGCATTGGCTCCCTGTCCCCCAGCGTATCTGCTATAGGGTTGCTGTACTGGTTTGGCGCTGTCTCTTAGGCTTTGCCCGGCTTAACTGAATGAGCTCTGCCGCCCAGTCTCTGATTCAGCTGGTCGGCGTGCTCTTCGGTCTTCTTCTTGGGGGAGAACTTTTAGTCCCTCGGGCTCGCTGAGCCTCGCTCCACAATTAGGCAAAGCCGGGCTTTCTCTATAGCTGGGCTCTCCATTTGGAATGGTCTTCCGTAAGACATTCGCCTTCACCCCAAGGGTGACACATGTGCTTTTTACAAGCTGCTCAAGTCTAATCTCTATTGCCGTGGCTGGGCTAGGAGCGCTTCTGAGTAGGTTTCTTGAAGGTGCGCTATATTAAATTTTTGAATGAATGAATAAATGAGTAAGCATAGCCCTAAGGCGTCGTTAAACACTGGAAACTTCAAGCCCCTGCACTCTGGTAGTGCCAGTCCCAAGACAAGAAAAAGGAGAAGGGCGACGATTACCATCTTTGTTATGAAATAGCGTCGTTAAACAGAAACTTGCTGAAGTGTTGGTCTAATCGTTAGCGCGCTTCGCTCGTAATCTAATGATTGTTAGTGCCAGCCTACTGATTGGACTCCGTTCAACTACCCTTGACATTTGTTCGCGTGCAATCACCACTGTTGCCAAACAGTGTAATTTGGTATTGGCGTAACGCGTGAATAAAACGAGCATTGTGCGACATTTGTACTGAGAAAGATTATTCGGGGACCCTTTTAGTTTTAGTTTCCTTGCCTACTTTTAATAAAACAATGTCTGCTAAAAGTTGACATGAACTAGTTGTGGTATATTACGTGGCACGATCGCTGATTAGTTACAGCGTTCTCCTTAGACACCTTTAAAACTTACAACAGACGCTATATATGTATGTCCGCCGCATAATGCTGCTTCTGTTGTAGCGGCTATGGCCCAGACACAGTCTGATCTGGAGATGTGGATGGCGTCAAACCGCCTCCGCTTAAACCCTTCTAAAACTAAATTTATGTGGCTGGGGACCCGTCAGCAATTAGCTAAACTCAACCTTCCCTCTCTCTCCGCACAGTTTCCTGGCTTTACTTTCTCTTCCTCGGTCCGTGACCTTGGCATTCTATTGGACCAGGAATTAAGTTTTGCACCACACCTTCATCGCTTCAGCCGCGACTGCCTTTATCAGCTCCGTCAGCTTCGTACTGTCGCTCGCTCTCTCTCAGCAACAACAGCAACTACACTTGTTCACGCTTTCGTCACATCTCGTCTTGACTATTGCCTATCTCTTTACTCTGGCCTCCCTTCTGCACGCCTAGACTGCCTTGACCGCATCCTGCGCTCTGCTGCACGCCTTATTGGCCAAATACCATATTTTGGCCATGTATCAAATTATATGCTGGAGGTCCTGCATTGGCTCCCTGTACGGCAGCGCATTGAGTACAGGATCGCCTCCTTTGGTTGGCGATGTCAACTGGGTCTCGCACCAAAATACCTTATAGATCTCTTCCAGCCTGTGTCTGCTTCTCGGACTGCTCGAGTCCTCCGCTCGGTGGGGAGGGGGATGCTATCTGTCCCGTTTGCCCGTACTGCTATCATGCAGACCCGCGCCTTCTCGGTGGTTGGCCCGACCATGTGGAATGGCCTTCCTCCTCAGCTGCGCCTACATCCTAGGTCTTCCTCTTGTACCTTCTATGACCACCTGAAAACTGCTCTTTTTCGCCGTGCTGGAGTCGGGAGCGCCTCTGAGTAGTTCCCTTGAAGTGGCGCTATATAAATTTACGAATGAATGAATGAATGAATGAATGAGATACGGTAGACGATTGGTTATAGCGCGCTCCTAAGACACCTTTAAAACGTGGGCAAACGATGCTATATAGGCACGGGAATCCGCTGATAGTAAGATTGGACGATATTAATTGTCCGAAGCGATATGACGTACCAACGGTGAGAACTGTTCAAAATAAGTTCTGTCAACATCAAAGTACCTCTGTTCCCATCAGAAGTCGTTAGATTCTCGATCCGCCGTTGCTTGTAATCTGGCAATTACAGTAATTTTTGTGAAACAAATTGGGTGAATATATGTATTCAGGTGAATAAATCTGCGGAATACATTTGGGTGAATAATTCTGGCGAACGGTTCGGGCGAATACTGAATAGCAGTAGATTTATCAGGTGAATATTTCTGTTTAATAATGAATAGCACTGGAAAAATTGGGTGAATATTTCTGTTTATTAATGAATATCAGTTAAATATCAGGTGAATATTTCTCGTGAATAGTGAAGAGCAGTGAAAAATCGGGTGAATATTTCTGTTGAATAATGAATAGCAGTAAAAAAAGAGGGTGACAGAAATACTGCCCTCCAAGAATACCAAGCGCTCGCTCAATACGGATGTTCCTCCGCCGGAGAAAGAAGTGCATTCCCAAATTGATTCGATTCTGTCGGCGGAAGAATAATTGGCGGAAGTTCGTAATTGGTCCCGAGAACGAAGCAACGTGTGCGATTCATTCGCCAAACCACAAAGGCTCCATATAAATCAGTTTACACCGAGCGAAATATCTGCGCGATAGAGGCGCATGTGTGTCTGGGAGACTCCACGACAAATTAATGAAATGTACTTCAAAGAATAAATCACATTAACTAATATAATATCACATGGCGTAGCACGATATAATACGACAGATTAATGCAATGCATTTTAAAGGATAAATCACAGTACCTAATACTATTATTATATAACATGATATGTCCTTATATAATATAGCATAACATCAAGGCGAAGCATTTGTATCATAACATAAAATTGATATGAAATGTGCCATTGCCTGCACATTACCTTACAATATCTTAACATTACACAAACATTGCATTACATAGTAATAACATTACATAAGCTTATAACATTACACAAACGTTGCATGAGACTGAGCTTCAAGAACAAGGCGAAACATACCTACATCACATAGCATTACGTATAGCATTACATGAATATAACATAACATAACATTGGTATTCATGAACAAGGTGAAGCAAACATAACTTAACATAACACAAGAAATCATGGTTGCAAAGTCGAGCAGTTGTGAAGCGTAGTCGAGTACTCGATTATTCATATCGAGTACTCGATTAAACGTGTCAAGTACTCGCTTAATCTGTCGAATACTCGATTAATCGTGTCGAATATTCGATTATTCATGTCGAGTACTCGATTACACGTGTCAAGTAGTCGCTTAATCTGTCGAATACTCGATTAATCGTGTCGAATATTCGATTATTCACATCGAGTACTCGATTAAATGTGACAAGTACTTGAGTAATCTGTCGAGTACTCGATTAATCGTGTCGAATATTCGATTATTTGTATCGAGTACTCGTTTATTCGATTAGAGAACTCGATTGATCGTGCCATTATAAAAACATATTGCAACCGTTATAAAGCCGTGAAACCCTTCAAGATATTCGTCCGAGGGCAATTATTTCTTTACTTACGAGTACTTAGGCTTACTACGTAAGTTTTAGCATTTGCGCTGACAGTTAACAGTGCGTGTAAAGCATCCTAGAAGTAGCTTGCCACTGACGATGCTTTAGAGAAATTGTCACAATTACAATTAGAATTACATTGGCATTAACTCAGTGTATTTCAATGTAACTTGTCATTTATAAAGCGTTGTTTAAGGAAAAGGGCAGCAGTCTAAATTAAACACAATAGTCTACACGGCATTTGCTTTTAAATGCCAGAAAGCTTTGTGAATTTTTAGGTTACAGCGCCATTGTTGCAGCGACCACAGTTAGACACCTTTAAAACGTGGTTTACCGAAGCTATATATCAAGCAGCTTCCTTCAATCGGCAGTAAGAGTTTACTCCAGTTTACTGAATGTGTTTATCTACTGTATGGGACTTACATGTATTCTTTCAACTGATCACGCTCCTTATATTATACAGATCTGATGTTGAGGAAACAATCAAGGCAATTATTAAGAGGCGCTACCAGTCCGGCCCGGCGAAAGACAACATGATACTGTTGGCTCTATGCTATTTATTTAATAACTATATTCATCTATTATAGTTTTGTTTTCTATATATTAGTGCTGTTTGTATATATCGACACATCAACTATCTGCCAACTGTCACTGCCTTAGCAGTCTATCAAATATCGTCGCCTCAACAACCTGCCAAATATTTCCGTCTTAACAGCCTACTAAATATCGTCGATTTCACAAACCGCTACACACACACACACGCACGCACGCACGCACGCATGCACGCACACACACACACACACACACACAAATACATAAACATATATATTTATCAATATGTATATATATATATATGTATATATATCTGCATCTCAACAACCTGCCAGACATGACTCAAACGATGAGAGAAAATTCGATGGAAGAAACTCAAAAAATGAACTGAAATACAATTATTATATTTACAGACGTCATCGGCCATTTTAGTCATAAGATGTTAAGCTTTTGACATAATAATACTCGCCAATAAAAATCCGCCGCTGGTCATACTCTTGCAGTGCGATTCCCAAGCCTTGAGAAAGGAGGAAGGCGGCGCTAATCATCTTTGTTATGACCAGTAGTTTTTTCAGTGGGAACGCGTCGCAACGGCGTTCCGGCACCTTTTTCCAGCTGGATAAATCGAATGTTTCAACTCACATCGAAGTAGAGTCCCGTGCCTATATAGCACTAGTAGAAAAGTTTTACAGGTGTCTAAGGAAAACGCTCTAACCAACTAATAAAAATTTATTTGATCACTTTTATCAACGAAACTGACAATGATATAAGATCAGAAGAAACCGTTTTGAAGGTGTCGAAATTTAATAAAAGTTTACTTGTATTGAGTGTTTATGACTCCGGGACCGTTGACCTTGATGGTTCCTTCCTCTGAACATCTTTCCAATTTTCGTAAAATGATACAAAAAAATTATTTAGAAGCAGTGTTGTAATATCATGCAATTTTATTTTCGAAAAGGCTAGCATCTTATGACATCAAAGGCCATTGATGTCAATAAAAGTAATTGTTTTGAACAGTTCTCACCGTTCGCATGGTAGGCTATAATACAGTTCAAGTCGAATCAATGTTTTGAGGTTGGCCGCTGGCGATTAAGCGAAACTTATTGTTATTATAGCATTGATGTACACCATTTTAAAGGTGTCAAAAAATCATTTCATTAACCATCATTTTAAGGCCATAACGCAGCATACATATAATTCATAGTAACTCAAATATGATTGTTTAGTTGTTGTTCAACGACACTGTGTCATGGTGAAGATAACTAGCGTCGCCCTCCTACTTTATGTGGGCCTGGTACTGGCAGCAAAGGCCGTTGACGTCAGCCAAAATTATATTGAACAATTCTCACCGTTCGTATACGGTATAGTATACAGCTCTAACGATGTATATAATTGAATCTATAGATCCAGAGTTTAATGACATCTTATGACAACAAAGGCCGTTGACGTCGACAGAAATTATTTTGAACAGTTTTCACCGTTCGTATAGCATAGTACAGCCTTCGATTAAGCGATTGAACGAGCCAATTCAACAACCGACGCGATGTCTATAACGAACGTGATATTTATATATTGTTGAAATAAACGGATTTAAGGGTGTTTACGTGGACAGCAAATGATTATATTTTACTGAGATTTTGATGCTGTCAAAGCCACTGATGTTGACTTCATCTTACCATTAATCGCTCGCTTTTATTTTTGCTTTAATTTCAGACTTAAATGAACGCAGTTAATGATAACACAGCGTTAATTGAAAGCGATTCTAAAGTTGTCTCCAATTACTGTAGTGTTCAGTGTTCAACAGCATCACGTGACTACCACGACTCTGCGTCATGACAAATGTCGCTTAATCGCTTGGAAGCGGTCGTAGCGGAGTCAAGTCCAAATGTAGAATGTAAACATACACGTTTTGACCTCGACCCTGCAAAATTTTCAACGAATTGATCGTGTGTGATCCTTCACCACCGCTGCCAGCTTGAATGGAAGCCACGCCATTTAAGGTCACCGTGCGAGCCTGAGATATAATCTCATTTCATTGATGCTTAAGAACGTTTTAGACTAAATGCATCATATACTGATTCCAGAAATTAATTTCAGAGCTGATAATTCCATAAATTAATTTAAAAGCGTACTTATTAAGAAGAAATTAATTAAGGCGACAATGGTACTGCTATTGAATACAGTTAATTTCGGTTTAACGATATTTGATGTCCTGCGTTTAACGATCTTGCAAAACAAAGACGATGCATTCCATAATTCCATAATTCCATTGTGGGGCGTGGTGGCTCAGTGGTAAGTTCGGCGCCTTGTGACCGGAGGGTTGCAGGTTCGAATCCCACCCTAGCCGCTGCGTACGGACCTTGGGCAAGTCCTTCACTCGTAATCAATAATAGTTAAAAGCAACTATTAAAGGAGTATAACCCCTATTCCAGTGTAGAACGATATGTCAGATGGTAATGGCAAGGGTGTAATAAGCAGACATAATCAAGAATAGTTTAAATAGGTGGTAGTAAAGTAAATTGTCCAGTTTCCAACATATTTGACATTATCATCAATAATCAAACATCGGTTGTTAGGTCATTGTCATATAACAACGCCAAGAGGTTTTGTAAATTTTCCTTATCTAAATTGTCATTAATGTGAGGACTTATCGCTTTATTATGCCAAGGGGCTGGAAATTTGGTACTAATTAAAGTGTTTTTTATGTTCCTGCCATTTTTAAATGCTATTATTGGGTAAGAAGTAAAGCATTTCTGCAGTTTGGGGTTTTCACTAAGAAATTCATGCCAAAATTTATATATTGTTTTCCTAAGGATATTTTTCTTATCGTATTTATTTTCATACGTTAATATTAGAATAGGTGTATCAATTTTGTTAGGCTTGTCCTTATATTTAAGTAACAATGTTCTATACACCTGGTTAAGCCTAAGAATAGCTTCATTTAAAATGGGGTCGGGATAATTTCTTAATTTAAAGGCGTTGGTCATTTTAGAAATTTGGTGTTGCAAGTCTAAAGGATCAGAGATAATCCTTTTTAGCCTCAAAAATTGACTGAATGGAATTGCTCTTTTGGTGTATGTTGGGTGACTACTGTTAAAGTTAAGGTACAACTTCTTATCAGTTGGTTTTGTGTATATCGAGGTTTGAAGTCCATAGCCAGATTTACTAATTCTAACATCCAAAAAAGGTATTTCTTTATTAGAGTGGTTTAGAGTAAATTTAAAGTTTGAATGGAATTTGTTAAGGGTATTGAAATATTCAATTAGGTCATCTAAAGTGTTATTCCAAATTCCGAAAAGGTCGTCTATGAATCTATCATGATTCCAAGCTATTTTTGGGTAATTGTCATTAAATTTTTCAAAGAATTTGTACATCACTATGTTAGCCGCTTGGACTGAAGATGAGCCACCCATTGTAAATCCTTGGACCTGCTTGTAGAGATTTCCATTAAAGGTAAAGTAACAATTTTTAAGGGCAAATTCTAGGACTTTTTTAAGAAGTTTTGAAGAGACCGGTTTTATGTCTATTTCAAACTCTTTCCAACATTTTAGTGTTTTAAGGTAATGTTCCGTTATGTATTCTATTCCCAAGTCCAGTGGTATATTGGTATAAAGGGATTCTACGTCATGGGTTACTAAAATTGTCTTTTCTGTGATTAGGTTATCATATTTTTAAATTTTTGTCAAAAAATCTGTGGTGTCCCTAATCAAATTAGGGATCTGTGTCTCACCAATTTTGAGTAATTGCTGTAGGTATTTGTGTAGCTTGTTAGTTAGACTGTTGCATTGCGAAATAATTGGCCTGATAGGGTTCCCTGATTTGTGGACCTTAGGTAGCCCATATATAATTCCATGGTCATTATTAACATCCCTTAGCCAATTATATTGTTTTTTAGTAAGAAAAGGTTTTAACTCAGTGATTAATGCAAAGTATTCAGTCGTAAGATAGTTTTCCTTAATGGTGTCTTCCGAAACCCTTTCATATGCGGCATTGCCATGGGGTTATACTCCTTTAATAGTTGCTTTTAACTATTATTGATTATGCTCGCGATTGCTCGTGGCGCTTCGGCGTGAAAACTCCGACACAGTATCAATGCTGTAGTCGGGAGCGCCTCTGAGTAGTAGTAGACTTGAGCAGGCGCTATAGGAATATCGGAAATAAAAAAATTAATAAATAAAGTGTTCCAACAGTTCCTAGCGACCTCTAATGGTATCGAAGGACGTTGACGATGATCGGAGATATTTTGTGATACATCTTTGCCATCTTTCAACTAGGAACTCTGTGTTTTCGTATGCCTATATAGCATCGGTTGATCGCAGTTTAAGGTGTCTAAGGAGAGCGCTTAAACCAAGACATATCAATTAATTTTCCCACTTCCGTCAAATGTTTGCATTTGATGGATTGGATATAATAGTTAAGACATGCTATGGCATTAAATGCCGTCGATGTCAATAGGAAATTTGTTTGAACAGTTCGCACGAATCGTGTGGCATAATACAGCCTCTCTTAATACTTACAATATTCGTTAATTGAGGAAAACAAGCTAATGTGCCGCAACTTGGTAAAGATTTGTAACAACTTCGTAACTTGAGTGGTTTAATTGCATTTTTAACAGTTTACCGATATTTTATGGCGTCAGTGTAGACAGTAACACAGGTAAAGGAGATTTAAGACACTATTGACTATTTATCGAAACTGGCTTTTATATAACGCCTGTAGCAGCGGTTTTAAAGGTGTCAAAGCATCTTAATATAAGTTTACTTGCATTGAGTGTTTATGACAGCGGGACCGATGACGTCCGATGGTCCGTTCCTCACAATTTAGAGTTAACGGTGGGACATTCTTCCTATGCTCCCAAAATACCAAAAATTTTACTTACAAGCAGTGTTCTTATATCATGCAATATATTATCAACTTGTGTAAATAAATACATTTTAAGTAATATTTAAATTACCGACTGTTTGAAAGAACCTATACCATTTATAAATAACTGATCAATTAGCAAGACAAAAATATTTAAAAATGACATGAGATTCTTATTGTAGTAAATGTATTATGGTAGAATGACATTTAGTGCAATTAAACAATATTTTGCATCATTTGTAACATAAAGTAATGTTATATATAATGAAAGAGGACTACACCTGAAATTCTTAATCTATTAGGGCCTCCTTTAAAATTTTAATACAGCTTGATTAATTGTTACACATAATATAATTATGAAAAGAGGTTCTTATTCTATTTGTAAATTTTTATATAAGTAATCAAACAATATTATTGTAACATATACACCTAGTTTTTAAAAACACAAAAAGACCTGCAGGCTATGGCATATTACCAGCATTCACATAATTATTATTACAGTGCTACAACAAAGTAACCGCCCACGCAATGCTGTTCGACACAAATTTAAAGTATTAATGAAGTCAGTTGAACGCGTTTAAAAGGTGTCCAAGCAGCGGTTTGAATTCTTACGCTGCTGCAGCAATGATAAAATTAGGAATAAAATAATCTTTGGTTAGTAGTTTACTGTATTTAACGACTATTAGTGTCTGCCTTATCATTCGAGCCATGAAATCTCTAATCACAGCTACAATTGGTTCGTGACAATTTGCGTTGTTTCTATTTAACGAAGCTATTTCATAGCAAACGTTTATTAGCATGGCCCTCTTCCTTAAGTCATGATTAGGACTGTCACGACCCGAAAATAGAATGGGCGGATTTTAAAACTGAGAGTAGTTAAAATTTTATTTAGCGACTCCTCCGTAACAATGCCGCTGGATGACTTTAAAAACATTACATTAAAGATGTAAAACGCAGCTGAGAAACATGTAGCAATGGTTGATTCCGCTTTAAAGGTGTCTAATTCTGGCATACATACTACAGCCCAACAATAAAGAGTATAGATACCTACTTACTACGGTTCAACGCAAATGTAATATATTTAAAGTGTCATATGACAACGTATCAAAGGTTTCCAAGCAGGGAGTTTTAATTTTACGTTGCATTTTTAAGAGAATTTACATATTACATATTAAAAATTCCAGAGTTTAACGACATCTTATAGCAACAAAAGCTGTTGACGTCGCCAGAAATTTTTAAATTAGACACCTTTAACGTGGAATAAACCGATGCTATATTTTGCTCATCTGCGTTACAGACTTAAGTCAATGAGGGTTAATCAGCAAAGACGTATAAAGAATAAGGTAATTCACTTTTAACGGTGTATAATCACGGCATTGCATATTTTATTAATCATCACAATAAAGTGTGGTTGTCAGGAACGATGACGTCGACCTTTCTTACCATAATAGTCTATTTCAAAAATTGAAGTCCTATGACATTCAACTTACGATTGAAACTTTAAAAGATATCTTTATGCATCAAAGGCCTCTGACTTCGATAGGAACAAACCTTTCTTGCATTTTTCACCGTAACATAAAACTTAGTAATAAGTGAACTGGCGATTGGTTTGATTCGAAAAGTATAACATCTTATGTCATCAAAGGCCGCTGACGTCGAGTCTAATCATGGTTTTCCGGGTCATAGATAGCGATTATTATTACTGTTATTATTATTATTATTCCAAAATTTAACGTCGTCTTATGACATCAAAGGCCGTTGACGACATTTCAGAAATGTCTCGGGCCCATCCTATGGAACTCTCTTCCCTTAGTTCTGCGTGGGACCCTACTTATTCGGCTCTCTCTGTTTGTCTCTGTCTGTCTCTCTCTCTGTCTCTCTATGCCTGTCTATCTGTCTGTCTCTCTGTCTATCTGTCTATGTCTCTATCTCTCTGTCTCTCTGTCTCTGTCTGTCTTTCTCTGTCTCTGTCTCTGTCTCTGTCTGTCTGTCTGTCTGTCTGTCTGTCTCTCTGTCACTCACTCGCTCACTCTCTCTTGTTCATCGTTTAAAGTCTTTTCTCTTTCCGCGAGGCTTGCATGCTGACAGCGCCTCTGAATATTTCGCACTGTGAGATGCGCTTAATAAATTCCCAGATACCATACCATGATACCATACAATTAAAAGAAAACGAGAAACTTATGGCGTCTGTAAGACACCATATAAAAGATGTCAAAAAGAGCCGTACAATGTCACTAACATCACATCATTTAAACCAATATATCTCACATTGTCTAATACACATAGAGCGATAAAATGGCTTGATGTAAATTAAACAGTATTCCGCAACAATTGTCCCACACAAGAAATATTAGATCGAGTGGGATGGAGACAGAGGATCCGAGTGGCTGATCCCTCCCCAGCGAGGCACTAACCCCAGCCTGAAGGCAAAGAAGAAGAAGGTTGGTTACTTGCTGTTTAAAAACGTTGTGTCATAACAAAGATCATTAGCGTCGCCCTCCTCTTTTTTCCAAGCTTGGGACTGGCACTACCATAGTATGGGTAATGGCGAAGTCTATGCATATTTAGCTGTTTCCACTGTTTAACGACATGACTACCAATCAGTCAATTGGTTAGCGAGGGTCGATGACGTTTTTAAATATATAGCCTTAATTGACATCGTTTTAAAGGTGTCTAATAACAATAATACTTTATAATAATAATTATAATTATAATTATATTCTTTATTATTTTAAACCGACAGACGCAGTAAGATTACATTGAAACATGAAAGTACAATCAATATCTTAATTAAAAACACGGTTTGGCAGCCATGCAAGGCACCACCCTTGAGTGGGGTTTCGGGAATCGATCCGCGAACCTTATGCTCTCCTGGCCATGAGTGTTACCACTATTCTATCCCCCTCCCCATAATAAGAACTGAAGTTGTTTTAATTGTTAAGCTGTTTGAAATCAAATTCATTGAAAATAGAAATTAAAACAACATAATTAAAACAGCTTCAGTTCTTTTAGCCGTATTTAACGACTTCACCGCAACATAAATATGGTTGGTTAGTTAGGAAGAATGCAAGTGTACACGTTTTCATATAGCCCACCTTTTAACCTTGATCCTGCTCGTCTCTCAGTGAACTGATCGGGTGAGATCCTTCACCACAGCTGCCCGTTTGAATGGGTGCAACGCCATTCAAGACCCAGTGTATGAACCGTGCTAGCCTGAGATTAAATCTCATTTCATTAAATTCATAATCAGGTGATCACTGAAATTAATTTTAAAGTAGGGGATTCCAAAAAATTCATTTAAGAGCGTACTTATTAAGAAGAAATTAATTTAGTCGACAATAGACTGTACTGGTATGAAATAGAGTCAATTCGGATTAACGATATTTGATGTTCTCCTGCAGTTAACGATCTCGCCATACAAAGAGAATGCATTCGGTAACATTAATCGGATTCCAACATTTCCTAGTGACATCTTATGGTAACAAAGAACGTTGACGATAGGAGGAAAGTACATGTCTTGCAACAATTATTATCCGTGTGGAATCCCATGCGTATATAGCATCAGTTGAAAACGTTTTAAAGGTGTCTAAGGAGCGCGCTCTAACCAACGTATATCAAATAATTTTACCCTTTTCATGAAATGTTAACATTTAATGGAAGTTAAAGACATGTTTATGGTATTGAATACCATCAATGCCGGTTGGAAATTTGTGTCAACAGTTCTCACAATACGTGTAGTCGGGTCAATATACGATTTGGCCCCAAAAAAATTGCAAGAAAACGTTTTATGATGATTTTCGGGTGCATTTGGTCTGGAGATGAACATACTAAAAGTTTACCAAAATCGGACCACGGGAAAAGGTCAAATTTTGGCGCCAAAAAAGATGGCCGCCAATGAGGAATGAATGACTCAAATGTACACAACTTGCTTAAATTGACAGAAGCAAATCATGTAACAATTTGCTAACAGGTGTTTCTAGACTAATTTTACCATGCTGAAAACGAAAATCGCGGTTAGCAAGCAGGATTTTTAACGGTTGCATGGAAAAACAAGATGGCGGACAAAATGGTGGTAAATATCTTCCAATGGCTGTAAGTAAGGTCATGTATATGATGGAAACATGATTTTATAGTCTAAATTAACATTTTCGGGGTCAAGGAATGCAATGGAACTAAATTCACATATGTAGCACTTCCAAAAAATAAAATGGCGGACAAAATGGCGGCCAAGTATCTTCGAATGGCTGTAAGTAAAGTCATGTATGTGATGGAAACATGATTTTAGAGTCTAAATTAACATTTTCGGAGTCAAGGAATGCAATGGAACTAAAGACACATAATGTAGCACTGCCAAAAAACAAAATGGCGGACAAAATGATGGCCAAGTAACTTCGAATGGCTGTAAGCACTGCCAAAGAACAAAGTGGCAGAATTACTATCCAGAGGCGCTCTTAGCACAGAAGCCCCCGGGAAAAGAAATGTCTTTAGGGAACGCGAGACCGATCAGGGCCTGGTTGAGCAACATAAAAACAACCCAGATCGTCTTTGGTCCTCAATCTCCGGCCCATTGGGACAGGGTACGCGCTCAGTGGGTCCTCCTGCCTTTTCTGCTGAGGATTTTCTCCAGATGATGTCTTGGAAGATTGCTGATCTTCGATCGAAGACTCTTGATGCCCCTCCTCCGCAATTCTCCCACACGGGTGACACGCTTGAAGGATTCTTTCAATCCTTGAAACGGAACATTGTCAAATAATTGGATCCTCTTCCCCCATTTTGGGTGAACATTTTAGACGATTTACCTCCATTTCTAGTTTATATATTTAACAGGTCGCTTTCTGAGGGTTACCAGCCTATACCTGCTTCCTAAAAACGGGCTATTGTTTTCCCGACCTTGAAAAAGCAAAACCTTGACCTAAATGCCTGTCAAAATTACCGGCCCATCTCCCATCTTTCTTCCCCCTCAAAGACCCTTGAAAGACTAGTTTCACTCCAGCTATATACTTCCTTACTTTGAGCAAGCTGGGCTTTTGCCGGCCGACCAATATGGCTTCAGGGGCCACCATTCCACCGAAACTGCTCTCTTATCTGTCAGAGCTTTATAAATTATAGCTATTAATCACTCTCACCTCTCCTGGCGCTTTTTGATGTCTCATCTGACTTTGACATGGTTGACCATGAAATCCTCTTTCAGCGACTGGAGCTGTCCTGTGGCCTATCTGGTGTTCCTCTTCTTAGGTTTATATCATACCTCTCTGACTGCTCACAGCTGGTTGTCCTTGGTGAAACCAGGACTCAGTGGACAGAGGTGGAAGTTGGTGTTTCCCAGGGCTTGGTGCTCGGTCCCATTCTATGCATCCTCTTCACTGCTGAATATCCGTCTCTATTTACTAAACATGGGGCAAATGGCCATCTTTATGCAGATGATGCTCAGGCTTTTGTACATGGTCCGTCAACTGATCAACTCTCCCTTGTTCGCTCCATTGACCATCTTGTCTCTGACCTTCACTACTGGATGTTAACTAAGTAAACTAACAGTCTCTGTCTCAACACTGCTAAGACTCAATTGATCTGGTTAAGGACTAAGCAGCAGTTTGCTACACTCAAATTTCCATTGCTGACTGAGAAATTCCCTGCTTACACCTACTCTTCCATCGTCCGCGACTTGGGCGTCACACTTGACTCCTCCCTGACATTCACAGAGCATATCTCCAACATGACTCGCTCCTGCTTCTTTCAACTGAGACGTCTCACGGCCATCGGACACTCGGTCTCACCTTCTGTCTTTATCCCCGTGGTTCACGCATTTGTCTGCTCACGCTTGGACTACTGCCACTCGCTCTTCATGGGTCTCCCTAAGCAGCGTCTCTCCCCTTCAATCTGTTGTAAATGCTTCCTCTAGGCTCAACCCTCGATTCTCCCGCTTTGCTCATATCTCTACTTACATGCTTGATGTCCTGCACTGTGGGTCCCACGATCTGAAATGACCTTCTCTATCTGCTCAGGGCCAAACTAATGACTGGTTTTCCTCATCGGTCTCGCGTTCTCTAAAGGCATTTCTGTTTCCCCAAGGCTTCTGTGCTAAGAGTGCCTCTGGATAGTTATCTATTCTGCGAGAAACGCCTTAAACATTTCTAGACACAATACAATACAATACTTCCTTGGTATTCTTTGACCAACAAAACACTACTCCAGACTGGCCTCCATTTTGTGTGTCATTTTGCTTTGTTTGCAGTGCTACAGTGCCATCGCATTCCTTGAGCCCGAAAATGTTCACGGTCATGATTAAAGTCTAAAATCATGCTTCCATCATATGCAGGACTTTACTCAAAGCCATTTGAAGATTTTGGCCGCCATCTTGTCCGCCATTTTGTTATTTGGCAGTGCTACATATGTGTCTTTAGTTCCATCGCATTCCTTGACCCCGAAAATGTTAATTTAGACTCTAAAATCATGTTTCCATCACATACATGACTTTACTTACAGCCATTCGAAGATACTTGGCCGCCATTTTGTCCGCCATTTTGTTTTTTGGAAGTGCTACATATGTGAATTTAGTTCCATTGCATTCCTTGACCCCGAAAATGTTAAGTTCGACTCTAAAATCATGCTTCCATCATATACATGACCTTACTTACAGCCATTGGAAGATATTTACCACCATTTTGTCCGCCATCTTGTTTTTCCATGCAACCGCTAAAAATCCTGCTTGCTAACCGCGATTTTCGTTTTCAGCAGGGTCAAATTAGTCTAGAAATACCTGTTAGCAAATTGTTACATGATTTGCTTCTGTCAATTTAAGCAAGTTGTGTACATTTGAGTAATTCATTCCTCATTGGCGGCCATCTTTTTTGGCGCCAAAATTTGACCTTTTCCCGTGGTCCGATTTTGGTAAACTTTTAGTATGTTGATTTCCAGACCAAATGCACCCGAAAATCATCCTAAAACGTTTTCTTGCAATTTTTTTGGGGTTCATCACATTTTTTTCATAGTTTGACCCTACTAGTGTGGCATAACACAGCCTTCTTAATCCTGGAACGATTGAATTGGATTTTCGATAGCCAAAAAATACCTATTAAATAACTCTTGAACGAACTGTGTAAATATATAGCATTGAGTGACACCGTTTTAAAGGTGTCTAATAACAGCAATAATTACCCAAAATTTAACGACTTCGCAGCATATATGTATAATTCATAATGGTTGGTTAGTTGGTGTTTAAAGACGCTCTGTCGTAACAAAGATCATTAGCGTCGCCCTCCTCCTTTCTCCAGGCTTGGGACTGGCACTACCAGAGTGCGGGCAATGGCGAAGTCTATATATGTTATAGTAGTTTCCAGCGTTTTGACTGGCGGGGTAGTTGACGTCGCCCTCCTGCTTTATCCAGTCTGAGAACTGGCAGGTCCAGAGCATAGTCAGTAGCAGAGTTTGCCATTGTCCACTAGCCATATCAACTTACATAATAACCGTTGTACGTCTGTCTGTCTGTCTGTCTGTCTGTCCCGTAAACAAACACTATTGTGACGTCACTATACTGCCGCCTTGGCGACGGTTGTCTTGACGGTTGTCTTGACGACGGCTATAGGCCTATAATATGACGTTATAATAATAATTGTTTTTATATACCGTGATTTTTCACGGGTTCGGACAGCTAGTTTTAAAATAAAATTTGTACATAAAAAAATGGTGTCGTAAATATCGTTAGATTACTCTGAGAATAATCTGAACTGTGTTGCAGCTTTATAGTTGACGTTGGTTTCAGCCATTATTGTGAAGCTTAAGCAAGATAGATGCAAAGTGGAGTCGATGTAGTTGTACGAATCGAGATTGCACATCTCAATAAATTGTGGTCGTTCCAGATTCAATGGGGTAAAGTCTCATCCGGATTTGAACGCCTTACAATTTTACGTGGCTATAGATAACAATCGTGTGATAAGACTGGACGGACGAACGGACGGACGGACGGACGGACGGACGGATGGATGGATGGATGTTAGATGGGTGGGTGGATGGGTGGGTAGGTACATTGATGGATGGGTGGGTGGGTTTTTGTGGATTGGTTTGTTGGGTAGGTGGGTAGGTGGGATGGATGGATGGATGGACGGACGGACGGACGGACGGACGGACGGACGGACGGACGGACGGACGGACGGACGGACGGACGGACGGACGGACGGACGGACGGATGGATGGACGGACGGACGGATGGATTGATGGATGGGTTTGGGTGGGTTTAATGATAGGTAGGTTTGGGTAGGTGAGTGGGTTGGATGTTTGTATGCATGGATGCATGTAATAACAGTTTTCATTTGCATTCGTAATATAATATTATGCCTAGATATAATACAACATAATTATATATGCAAATTTATATAGCGCCTGAAATTTGTCAGATGGATTGAACGCTGAATCTTAACGTAACAAATAGAACATTATATAGCGCCACGTTAAGAAGTTCGTTTGCAGCCGGGAGGTCATTTATGTGGCGTCTTTTCTTAGACGCTATTAGGCGCGCCTACATCAAAGCACGCGTGCCGTCGTTGTAATTAAAAGGCGCTAGATGAATGGATCCGACAGAGACTGATGGAGTTCATGTCGTGTTCGGTCGCAGTGTCCTGCGCTGGTGCCCTGCTGTTCACCTGTGCGTAACGGTTCAGCCTTCGCAATCAGAGACGGAGGGAGGGGAGCGTCTATTAGCCACTTAGGCACGAAAGTCTGTCTGTCTGTCTGTCTGTCTATCGGTCTGTATGCCTACCTTATTGTCTGTCTATCGGTCTCTCTGTCTGTCTGTCTATCGGTCTGCCTGACTACTTGATTGTCTGTCTGTCTATCTGTCGTTCTTAGTCTGTCTGTCTGTCGCTCTGACCGTCTCTCTGTCTGTTTGTCGGTCTGTCTGTCGGTCGGTCTGCTTATCTGTCTGCATGTCTGATGGTCTGTCTGTTTGTTTGTATTTCAGTCATATTCATAGTCATATTCACTTTCTTAGTCTATATGTCTCTCTGTTTGCCTGCCTGTCTATCTGAGACACAGACAAAGAGATACAGAGACAGACAGATTATGGCTTGATATTGGTGCGCCATCGGCTGATGTCTCGTGAATTCGAAACCGACAAGATAGAACATGCTAATTAATAATAATGATTAATAACAGACAAACAAACAGACAGACACACACACACAGACACACAGACAGCCAGACAAAAGCACAGACATGCAGACAGCAAAAAGACAGAAAGACAGGCACACAGACAGGCAGACCGCAAGGCAGACAGAGAGGCGGACAGACAGACAGACAGACAGACAGACAGACAGACAGACAGATAGACAGACAGGCAGACAGACAGTGTACAGTCATTGTCACAGTGGCTGTCGTAGTCAAACATATTGATAGTCATATTCACATTCATTGTGGTGTTTACATCATGGCATAACTTGTGGTCTGCTTTCCATCGATGTCAATAGTCAATGTAACCAGAACCCAAAAGCAGGCGCTTATATCTGTCATATATTTTTCATTATTTTTTATATACATGTTTACCTTTTTATTATTTTTAATAATAAAACTGTATAGAAACAGGCACATGTACAGCATTTTTATGTTTTTAATATGCTGTGTAGAGCATAATATACAAACGTATTCGTAGAATGTGCTTTGTATATATGTATGTGTGTGAGTGTGTGTGTATGTGTGTATATGTGTGTATGTGTGTGTATTTGTGTGTGTATATGTGCTTTTGTCTGAGTTCATGTATTTCTGCGTTAGTATTCATAAACTCGGCTGGCGGAAGGATTTACTTCGATGTCATTTGGCCGTGCTCTGCCGGATGTCTGATGCTTATTCTTCTGATTACGCCGCCGCGGACTAATCTATTGCGATGGGCGATTAATCCGCCTGTGTGCTGCGGTCGATGTCGGCGGCGGATTAGCTTCCTCCGGAGTCGGTTGGGCTGTGATTCGGCTTGTATGGAAAGAGAATGCGTAATGTTGTTGATGGAATGGCTGCTGAGGATGGTGATGTCGGTTGCTGATGCGGGTGATGGCTGGAGGAGTTGTGTGGCGGGAGGGGAGAGAGTGTCAGCATCTGGGATTACATGGTTCATTCAATCAATCATTCATTTGTTCGTTCTATCCTTCGTTCATTTATTCATTGCTTCGTTCGTCTAGTCACTCTCTCGCTCATTCATTCTTTCATTCATTCAATTGTTCGGTCGCTAATTCATTCAGTCAATCAATCATTCATTCATTCTGTTTTTCTTCCGCTCCTTCATTTATTCGTTCAGAGCAGGATGGTTGCTGTGTTATTTTGGTTTTATGATGTCTTAAGACTTTCTGTATAGGACTCTCGCTGTCTGTCTGTCTGTCTGCCTGTGTGTCTGCCTCTTTCTCCTTCTGTCACCTTCTCTGTCGTTAGTTCTTTCTTAGAGAACTTTACTCTTTCTTTGTCCATCTCTCTTTCTATCACTCTGTCTCTCCCTCCCTCCCTCCCTCCTTCCCTGTGTCTGTCTGTCTCTTTATGTGTGCGCGCGCGTGTGTATCTTTTTTGTTTCTGTACATGGCTCTATCTCTGGTTCTGTCAGACAGTCTATATATTTCATGCCAACACATCTCTCTACATGCCTATTTATCTGTATTGCTGCCTGCATGTGTCTGTCTTTCTGTCTCTCTGTATGTCTGCCCGTTTGTCCGTCTGTGTCTTTCAATCTCTCGGTCTTCCACTCTATTCTGTGATTGCGTCAGTCGGAATAAAAAAACGACTTTGCAAAACTATACGTACTCCGGATTTATATATAACATGTGTAGCAATATATAACATTATTACGACTGTACATCTTCATGAACTGCATATAATCGACGTAAGAGACTGTAATTGTAATTGTAATATAATCAACGTATGAGACAAAATTTAATTCTGTTAAGATAACACAAATTCGGCGTAAACAAACATAACAGCCATAAGATGTCTGTGAAAGATGGAATGATTGCTATTTTCTTCAAAAAGGAGAAAAACGGAACTTATTAGACACCTTTAAAATGTATTTATCGATTGCTATATATAATCTTCAACTGTAAAGCGATGTATTATTAGTAAAGTCTTATTAGTAAAGGAAAGATATTTAGGTTGAAATATCTATATGTAGGCCTAATGTTGTCTATGGACTTTGATATGTAATTCTAAATTTGTTTAGGTCTTTAGCTGTTGGGTTGAAATAAGTACATACTATAAATATGCTATAGGTTATTTTCTTTTTTTTTTACCCATTTGTATACATTATGTTAATATTGTTTGTTTGTTTTGATTACTTATATAATAATTTATAACTAAAACAAGAATTACTTGTCAAAATTCCATATATAATAAATAATCAGTAAACTGTATCAAAAATTAAATGTAATAAATTAATAATCTCTGATCATATTACAGTTGTGTTTTATTTTTGTGTAATTTATAACATATGATGAAGAACTGATGTTTTCAATGTATGCATGTATTTATATAATATTGTTTTATTGTAATGAATGAAAACAAAATGTTGAAAATTTTAAAATAAAAAGAAAGAAAAAATTTCATATCATAACAATATGTATTGTACATTTGATAATAAGGGTATTTTATAATTGAATAACTATATCACGAATCTCATGTACATTATAAATGTTCATCAAACATTCATTTAATTTATTTTATATTTTAAAAGTCTTGTGTATACCAATTAATGCAAGATGTTGTCTAATGTGCACTGACGATTGTCTTTTCATGATACAAGTATAATTGAAATAATCAACTGTATATAATTATATATATAAATATATATAATTTATGATGTTAAAAAAATGACAATTATGAACATCGTAAGGTGCTGTTTTGACACTTCTAAATGCTGTCTCTTGGAATCTGTTAATTCTGTTTTAAATGTATTGTTCATACAATTGAATTGTCGTCAACGACCTGTGATGTCATATGATGACGTTAAACCTTTGGATTAAAAAAAGCGATGTATTAGGTGTTCAACGGTCACAAGATGGAATCAAGTTGTGTGTTTTAATAATGGTAAGGATGATGATGATGATGATGATGATGATGATGATGATGATTATGATGATGATGATGATAATGATAATGATGATTGTGATGACGACGACGATAATGATGATGATGCTGAAAGTGATAATGATGATAATGACGATGATGACGATTATGATGACAATGATGATGATGTTGCTAATGATAATGATAATGATGATGATGATGATGATGATGATGATGATGATGATGATGATGATGATGATGATGATGATGATGATGATGATGATGATGATGATGATGATGATGATGATGATGATGATGATGATGATGATAATCTTTATTAATTCAAACTGACAAGTACGTAGAAAGATTGCATTGAAACATGATAGTAGGCCTACAATCAAGATCTTAATTAAGCACACGTTGATGGAAAGCGAATATGAAAACTACAGGAATTTTACGGATTCATCTTTATCAGACAAAGTGTGCGCAAATAAATAGTCAGAAATGCGAGGAAATATTCGAAAGTCTAACCACTGAGCAGTAGTGGTGATGGTAGTTGTGGTGGTAGTAGTAATAATAATAGTAGCTGTTGTTGCTGTTGTGGTGATAGTAATAACATTTTTAATAATAGTAATAATAATAAGAATAATAATAATAACGAGGGACCCACGTGAGACCTCTTTCTTATACCAACGCCTATCGATAACGATACAGCGTTTCAACGCGGTAGCTTTTAGGGGCACTTTCGCCAGCCAGGAAACAGATGAACAGGGCCATTCTGGACACTTTTTTACATTACTTAATATTGAAGTCCCTGAGGGATCCTGTATACCTCGGGGCAAAAAAAATAATAATAATAAATTAGTGACGAGGACGACAACGAGGCGATAATGAGGGCAATGACAATAATGATAATAATAACGATAATAACAACAACAACAACAATAATAATAATAATAATAATAATAATAATAATAATAATAATAATAATAATAATAATAATAATAATAATAATAATAATAATAATAATAATAATAATAATAATAATAATAATAATAATAATAATAATAATAATAATAATAATAATAATAACAATAATATAAAAAAGTAATAATAATAATCACAGTAATAATGATGGGATAGCACATCACAAAATATGATGCTCTTTCTGGACACCTTTCAAACACAGTAATTACACTCTATATAGTCACTATTTGCGATTGGGAATTTGAATAAGTAAATATAAAATATATAAAATATATCCGTCTGAACAACCTGCCAGACATGAAAAACGCGGCGGGGAGAAACGAAATTCAATGGAAGAAACTCTTATAAAATTAACTGAAATACAATCATTATCTTTAATGAATTCAGCGGTCATTGTACTCATATAAGATGTCGTTAAACGTTGGAGGTTATAATAATAAAAGGATTGATTTCGTTGAGATGTAATTAACAAGAGTTTCTTTTCGGTATTGCTGGAATGTGAGTTTAGGATACTTCGTGGATTTTATGGATTCATCTTTTTCAGATTTTTTTTTGTTCAATTAAATAGTCCAAAATGCGAAGAAATAATCGAAGGTTTTAGCTTGACTGTAGCTGTGAGCAAGATATGGTTTCGATTTTTCGCGACATTTTGGCGGGAAACTTACTCTGGTGTTTTAGGAAATTGAATTTGTCTGTCTTAATTTTGTGCAAATAAATCTAAATGTGAAAAAACAAGCGAAAATGACCACTGGGCATTTAATCCAGTTCTTCGAATTCCGGCGACGTGGCGATGAGTAAAAACATTCATGAAGGGAGAAATTAGACGCACAACAGGAAACTCTGGAAATCTTGTCATCAGCCTGTGAAAATTAGTGACGAGGACGACAACGACGAGGCGGAAATGAGGGTAATGACAATAATGATAATAATAACGATAATAACAATATAATAATAATAACAACAATAATGTAGGAAACTTCGTGGGTTTTATGGATTCATCTTTTTCAGACAAGTTTGCTCAATTAAATCTGGTTTTACTGAAAATACTTAAAGCATAAAAGAAACCCAGATACTATTAGACTCCGCTATTGCCCGTACTCCTGTAGTACCCGTCAAAAGCCTGAAGAAAAGAGGAGGGCGACGCTAATTACCTTTGTTATGACACAGCGTCGTTAAACAGCAACTATCCCAGACACCTTTAAAACGTTGTTCACGGATGCTATATAATAATCAGCGGTTGTTGGCTGTTCTGCGTGCAGTTTTCGTCAGCCGTTCAGGTATTTTTATGTAGCCATATGAAGTTCAAAAGTGGAGACTGCAACTTATTAGACACCTTTTAAACGCTGTCAACTGTCTTTATGTAATTTCTCTCGACGCTGTTTGTAATAAACTGTCGCTGTTCGTACTCGGGCTGTGCCAGTACAAAGCTTGAGTAAACGAGGAGGGCGACGCTATCCATCCTTGTTATGACACAGTGTCGTTAAACAGCAACTAGCCTAAACACCTTTAAAACTTTGCTCAACGATGCTATATAAAGATCAGCTGTTTTTGGCCATGTGAATTGTTGAAACAACGTAGTTACGATTCGGCCTTTTAGATCATATCGGCGCCAACGTACATAGGATGTTTAAAAATGAAAAATACAACCTACTAGATACCTTTAAAGTGCTGCTAACTGTCGCAATATATTTTCTTTCCACGCTTTTTATAATAAACTCCGACGTTGTTCGTACTCGGACAGTGCCAGTGCAAAGCCTGGGTAAACGAGGAGGGCGACGCTATTCATTTGCTGCATAAACATAAACTTCCCGCCTACATGACCGGAAGCTGCAATTTCCGCACGATTGTAGGCGAAAGACCAGAGGGAGAGTGAGATCGATGTGGACGACCTGTCGTTAATTGTAATTGTAATTGTAATTGTAATTGTAATTACGACACTCATTCAGTCAGTAGCAAGCTACTTCTACGATGCCTTACACTGTCAACTGCTAGCGCAAAATGCTAAGAGTTATACTTAGCATGTAAACAGTTAGTGGTTAAACATTGAATACTACTGCTACTTAGCTGTATATATATATATATATGTAACATATATATATATATATATATATATATATATATATGTGTGTGTGTGTGTGTGTATGTACTTGCTTCTTTATGCGACCAGCATTTCGAAGGATATTGGAGAATTTAATTAATTAATTGGATTATGTCTACTGGGTGTGCATGTATTGATACTATTATCATCCTATCTTCGACTCTTTCTATTTTCGTCACACATTTGGCTGTTTTTTCTGACAGAAGAATTGCTACCCCGTTTTGTCCCTTGTCTCCTCCAGTGTGGACAACCCTATAGCCATCGCTCACGAAATCTCCTCCCTCCTTCCATCTTACCTCTGCCAAACCTAGTATGTCAAGCTGCGCTCTTCTCATTTCTCCTATGACGTTCGCGAGCTTTCCTGGTCTTGCCATTGTTCTTATGTTCCAGGTCCCTATTTTTAGCCTTTCCTTTTCCGTCTCCGTCCCTATTTTGAAGGTTTTCGCTTGTTGACGACCGAGGAAGCCTTGTCTTCCCCTGCCGAACGCGACTCTCCCCAATGTCTGGTTTGAATCGTTAACGTTGTTATCTGAATTTCTTATTGTCGTCATTTTTCATTTTACTCGGGATGAGATAGGGAGGTGGTTTCCCGTTGCCTTCCTCCCGGTGTTTTTATCGGGAGACACCATCTCTCTGCGTCGGTACCGTTGATCGTCCGTCCTTCGGTTTCTTCACCCATGGGGCACACGCTTATACCGGCGTGTACTCAGTAGACATAACAATAGTACAGGTGTATATGCCTACGTCGGCGCATAAGGAAGAGGAGGTGGATGACATGTATGAGAAAATAGAGAGAGGATTAGAAGACATCAAAGGTACGGATTATGTGATAGTAATGGGAGACTGGAATGCAGTAGTGGGAGAGGGCGAACAGGAAGGTATAATAGGGAAATTCGGATTGGGGAAGAGAAATGAGAGAGGAGAGAAATTAATAGAATTCTGCAAAAGGCAAAGACTGGTAATAACGAACACATGGTTCCAGCAGGAAAAAAGACGAAGGTACACGTGGAAATCACCAGGAGACAGGGAAAGATACCAGCTGGATTACATAATGGTAAGGCAGAGGTACAGAAATAGTGTGAAGAATGCGAGAGCCCTTCCCGGGGCAGATGCAGATACAGACCATAACATGGTAGCTATGACAGTGAGCCTACAACTTAAGTTCATCAAAAAGAAAAGAGTGAAGAAAATGAAGTGGAACAAAGAAATGATAAAAACAAAGATGGGAGAAGTATCGAAGAACCTAGAGGAAAAAGTAGAAAATCTAAAAGAGGGAACAAAAACAGAAGAGAGGTGGACGAACCTAAAAGAGGCATTGATGAAAGAGGCGACTGAAACGATAGGATTCCAAAAGGGAAACGAACCACGTAAACCATGGATAACAACAGAGATGATAAAAGACATGGAGGAGAGAAGAAAATGGAAACATCAAAGTACAGAGGAGGCTAAACAGGAATATAGAAGACTTAACAACCAGCTGAGAAGAACAACGGATAAAGCAAGAGAAATGTGGTGGGAGGAGCAGTGCAGAGAACTGGAACTCCTGCAGGAACAGGGGCGAAGCGATTTGGTGTACGGTAAAATAAAATCACTAAGCAAGAAGCAAAATACAGGAAGAGGAGGTGCAATCAAGAGCAAGGACGGCAGACTACTGGAGGACGCAGATGATATAAGGGAAAGATGGAAGGAATATGTGGAGGAATTATATACAGGAAGTGGAAGCATCGAGGAAGAAATGAGGAAACAAGAACGGAAGCAGGAAGAAACACAGGTGGAGGACGGCATGGGTCCGGAGGTGATGAGAGAGGAGGTCTTGGCTGCAATTAAGGACATGAAGAATGGGAAGTCGGAAGGAATTGACAACATCCCAATAGAAATACTCAGAAATCTTGGAGAGAAGGCAATGAGCGAGGTGGTGCAACTATGCCGGGACATCTACAACACGGGAGAATGGCCAAAGGACTTCCTGCAGACAATAATTATACCAATACAGAAGAAGCAGAATGCAACAAATTGCGAAGACCATCGCACGATAAGCCTTCTGACACATGCATCAAAAATCCTGCTAAGAATTATAACAAAGAGACTGCAGACAAAGGCGGAAGCAGAAAATTGCTTGGGAGAGGACCAATATGGGTTTAGAAAGGGAAAAGGGACAAGAGATGCGATAGCAGCATTGAGGATAATAGCAGAAAGAAGCATCCAACATGACCAAGACATATATATCTGCTTCGTCGACTATGAAAAAGCTTTCGACAGAGTAGACTGGAGAAAGCTAATGGGAATACTGAGAAGAAAAGGGGTGGATTGGAGAGAAAGAAGATTGATAGGTAATCTATACATGGGACAAAGAGTGAAAATAAGAGTTGATGGAGAGTACTCAGAACCAGGAAAAATAGGAAGAGGGGTAAGACAAGGATGCCCACTGTCACCAATCCTATTCAACATCTATATAGAAGAGATCATAAGAGAAACGCTAGACGATATGGAGGAGGGGATAAAGGTAGGAGGAAGAAGGGTGAAGGCATTGAGATTTGCAGATGACCAGGCGATGCTGGCAACTAGCCAGGAGGGCTTACAAAGGATGATGGATCGTCTAAATACGGTATCACTGGAATATGAAATGAAAATAAACGTAAAGAAGACAAAGGTAATGAAGATAAACAAGAGAAGCGGTATAATACCACAAACAATAAAGATCACACTAAACGGACAAGAAATAGAACAGGTGGAGAAGTTTTGCTATCTAGGAAGTGTGATCACAGACGATGCAAGATGCCACGAGGAAATAAAAAGAAGAATATCCATGGGAAAAGATGCATTTTACAAAAGAGGAGAGCTGATGAGAGGAACCTTAAGCAAGAATCTAAAGAAGAGAATGGTGAAGACACTGGTGTGGAGTGTGGTGCTGTACGGCTCCGAGACATGGACAATGAGGAAGGACGACATAAAAAGATTGGAGGCCTTCGAGATGTGGGTGTGGCGCAGAATGGAGAGAGTTAGCTGGGTGGAACGGAGGACGAACGAGGAAATCCTGCAAATGGTAGAAGAACAAAGATCACTCATAAGTACTATACGCGGACGACAAAGGAAATGGATCGGGCACATCCTAAGGAGTGAGACACTGCTAAGAGACATCATGGAGGGAAGGATGGAGGGGAGAAAGACGCGAGGAAGACCGAGGGCAATGCTGCTAGACTGGATGATGACAAAAGAAGAAGGATACAGTGGACTGAAGAGAAGAGCACAAGACAGAGAACGATGGCGTCATTGGTCATACGAACCTGCCAATGGGCAGAGAACATAAAGAAGAAGAAGAATTGGATTATTTAAAGACTTCCATAGATAGCATTTAACCATAGGCGCCGACTTTTGTTTTTGTCTCTGGGTGCCAGTCAGGGGCGGATCCAGAAGGTTTATCAAAGTTTTAAAGGACCAACGGAACTTTTTAGGAAATCATCTCCGAAAAAAAAACTGATGACTTTTTTAAACATAAGAGAATTTTAAATGGGGGCCATGGCCGCATTGCCACCCTGGATCCGCCACTGGTGCCAGTGCATATTTTAAGATAATTCTCTCCTGAAATTTGACGACTTTTTTTAGGAATTCATCCCCCGAAAAAATGTGACGACCTTTTTTTAGGAATACCCCCAAAAATTGAATTTAAGATCCGAATTCTTCTGGGTGCCAGGCCCCCACTGAACTTTTTCTCTGGGTGCATTGGCACCCAAGGCCCCCAAGAAGTCGGCGCCTATGCATTTAACGTTCATACGCAACTGTATTGTCGGCTCTGCCCCGTCATTTTCTTCGGCCTTGGGTGAACTGTGGTGCTATGCAAACCGTCTTATAATTATAATATATTATTGTCGTTTTAGTTGTTGTTGGTGTTGTTGTTGTTGTTGTTGTTGTTGTTATTATTATTATTATTATTATTATTATTATTATTATTATTATTAATTATGATTATTATTATTATTATTATTATTTTTTTTTTCCCCGAGGTACATATGATCCCTCAGGAGTCTAAAAAATTATGCTAGGAGCTGTTGTTGAATGTCTGAAAAATCAGGCCTCGTCCTCCGCAACATCAGTAAAAGTGCCACGAAATGCGATGGCGTTATTATTATTATTATTATTATTATTATTATTATTATTATTATTATTATTATTATTATTATTATTATTATTATTATTATTATTATTATTATACTATTTACTGTTTTTTCCGGAAAATCAGGTACAACCCCGAGTCAGGAGCGCCATTGACCTTTCTGGGTGGCGCTTTATAAATTTTCCATTACAATTGTAATTACTTTCCTGTGCTCGAGGACGGGTTGTGCTTTTGGAGTACACACAAACAAACGAGAAACTGAAAAACTGAGCCATGTTAGTAGGCCTACGGTTTTCCAATGCAATTTTCCAAAGAATAAAACATTTCCAATATGTAAAATTTTGAACTTTCAAGGTTTGTGTTGAGAAGTTCTGTATAGACCCATTATCAGTTTCTAAAATATATTGCTGGTCCCGCAATGCATGTTTAAATTTGTCCATACTTGTGCTATATTTGGGTGTTCATGTCACTCGGCTTAAATTATTGGCAAGAGTATAGTTCGAAAAGTGCGAGGAAGAAAAACCATGGAACGGTAGAAGAATGAGAGGGATTGGAATTTGGTAATGGTATGGTAATGCTAACCCTAACCATAACCCCAACCCGAAAGTGAGTTTAAATAGAGTGGAATGTAGTTCGTGAAGTTTTTCCAGACAGAAGGCTTTCTCGTTTGGTTCAAATAAGCAGCTGTATATCGTTGCAAACAAAAGTATCATGTTGTCGAGTTTCGTACCGAAATTTGAATTGGGAACCTAACGCGACAAGGAGACAACAGCTATAGGTCCATTGACAGTTAGTCGTGTGCCCTCAAGGGCAGAAGTTTGCCTCCAGTTTCGAACCCACCTGCGCCCCTAGTCAACTCACTCATGATTATTAATGTGGATTTACTAAGCGCCACTATATAATGACAAGCATCAATCGATGGCGCTGAGCAATTGTGAGCGATGTACCTGCTCAGTGTTCTTACACAGTTACCTTTACAGAGGAGGAGGGTCGAACCCGTACACTTCACGCTACAAGGCAAGCAAGCACCCTGACCAATCAGTCACTGTGTACACCAATGAGTGCGCTGACCATACACTGTCAGTGGGATGAGGGAGAGAACTTGTAACTCGCCCACGTAAACCGAGGCCAAGAAAATGAAACATTAACACTTCATACCCACGGCTGCCTCGACAGGTATACTTTAGAGCTTAATGAACTGCTCTTCTTTTTTAAGCTATATCCACACATACATACATACATACATACATACATACATACATACATACATACATACATACATACATAAATATATACATACATACATATACACACATGCACAATATACTTGGGTAACTGCGGCCGTAGCCCCATCTCTGTTTGCTGGGCCAAGTCATTGGGTCAGCTGGCCCCCTATGTCAAAGCCCTTTCGCCCCTCTGTAACTTTATGGATCTGCTTCTGTCCGTAACGTGTACCAGTTAGAAAGCCAGCAACATAAATAATGATTAATGACTATGACATCGAATGTACACAATGCGTTTTCTATTTGCCCTTACTCCCGTGCCTTCTTTGTTAGCAGAGTAGCTCCTCGCACACCTCTTTTAAGACAGATACCGCCTTATAAGTTTTAGTAGGCCAGTCGTTGCATTATTATTGCTAGGTAACCTGTAAGTCTGTAACATGACATCGGAACGGTAAGAACTGTTGACAATAATTCCACACCACTTTAAGTGTTATCGGGGCGTAATTATTGAGAACTCCGCCATTGCTCGTAATCTGGGAGTGCCAGTCCCAAGCCTGGATAGATGAGGAGGGCGACGCTAATGATCTTTGTTCTCACAAAGTGTCGTTAAATTTAAACTATATTATGCCACTGCTCGCACTCTGGTAGTGCCAGTCCCAAGCCTGATGAAAGGAGTAGGTCGACGCTAATAATTTTTGTTATGACACAGTGTCGTTGAACAGCAATTGACCAACCTATGAAGCAGGGCATATTTTAACTGTATAACTAGTGGGACAAATGTCCCAGTAGTGTTAGGATTTGTCCCAGTAGTTAGGCTGATTTGTCCCAGGCAATGTATGGTTAAAGTATAAGTAGTGGGACAAAATGTTGGAAGAGTTTTAAGATTTGCCCCAGTAGTAAATTCCCAAAAAGGTGTCATGAAGTTTTTCGGGAGATGAATTCCTAAGAAAAGGTCATCAACTGTTTTCGGGAGGTGACTTTTTCGGGAGAGAACTTCCTAAAAAAAAGGTCGTCAACTTTTTCTGGAGGTGAATTTCTAAAGAAAAGTCATGAAGAATTCCGAAGAAAAGGTCATCGACGGTTTTCGGGAGGTGACTTTTTTGGGGGATGACTTCCTAAAAAAAGGTCATAAACTTTTTCGGGGAGATGAATTCCCAGAAAAAGGTCATCAAAGTTTTTCAGAGACGAGTTCCAATATTTTGTCCCAGTAGTCTAAATTCCTTAAAATATGCACTGCTATGAAGCCATGCGAATGGTGAGAACTGTTCAAAATAATTACTGCCGATGTCAACTGCCTTTGTTGCTATAAGATGTCGTTGAACTCTGGGTCCTATCCAACAGTCCCTTTAGCTAGCGACTTCATTTTTCTTAGCATCGGCATAATGTATGAGGACGGGTGGCCAGTACTCTCCCTCGCCCTCTGATATTCCCACCGACAGTGTACGGTCTGTGTACTCATTACAGCCGAGTTGGCTGGGGTGGGGGCGCTTGTGGAAAAGAAATCTCAAACAAATTTCTGTCCTGGCGGGGTTTCAACTCCCGACCTATTGGTTGAAAGTGCAGCACACTGACCACTTGACTATAGCGCACCCTCTTATTTGTTAAGTTTAGGGTAAATAAGAACGTCCGAGGCGAGTGCTACTTGCCCTCACTAATAAAAACATCGCGCGAAATTTGTGTCCACTTGAGGCGAGACGAAACGAGGAAAGAGGTTGTTATTCAAACACTTGGAAATGATTCCAGTCCTCTTCGGAAACTCTCCTTCGTCTTTCCAGGAGACGTTCTTCGGTTTTTCCCTGTCGGCAGTTTCAGTGGCATTAGTTGTAATGGTCCCACATGGGAATATTAGTATTATGTGGGCTACATGTGGGAAAGGTTATATTGTAATATTCATATATACGGACACAAAATTTATATTATATGTATATATTGGGTAGACTGGAGAGAGAGAGAGACAGACAGACAGACAGACAGACAGACAGACAGAGACAGACAGACAGAGACAAACAGACAGACAGAGCCAGACAAACAGAGACAGACAGACAGAGACAGACAGACAGAGACAGACGGACAGAGACAGGCGGCGCGACAGAGATGTGGGGAGGGGGAGAGAGAGTGAGACAAAGAGAGATAAAGAAGGAGGAAGCGGGACAAGGGAGGAATATGGCTTTAGAGCTGCGTCTAGCGGGATGACTAAGCGGGCAGCTGGAGTTACAACTACCAAAAATGGTAAGGAGGAATAATGCTACCTCATACGGACAGATTCCAGTTTCCTAAGTCGGATGGTGGATCCCCTTAAAAAACTATAACAAGAGCCACGTTATGTTAAAAAAATCGTTCCTGGGTCGTACTGTGCATGCTGACTTTGGTGAAGAATAAACTTTGTGAAACCTACGAGACTTCTGCTACCATTCGTCGACTTTACTCTGGGGCCACTCGGCCCTCATCGGACGGTGGACCAGTCAACCATTCGAGGGCTGCCGAACTCGGGAGATCCAACTACAACCGCCTTTACAACTTTTCCGTCGACGACCTCCGTTATAATATTTTCGATGCCATACAAAACGTATCTGATAGTTGCTGTTTAACGACGCTCTGTTCTAACGAATATGATTAGCATCGCTCTCCTCGCATAGTTCCGCTATCCAGGCGTTTTAAAAGTTCTCCAATTAATTAATTAAATTATCCAATTCCCTTCGAAATGCTGGTCCCATAAAAGTCATGTAGTAGTTATTAAGTAGCAGTAGTATGCTTAAACACCAACTGCTAACTTAATCTGTAGCTCTTAGCATTTGCGCTAGCGCTAGACAGTATAAAGCATCATAGAAGTAGCTTGCTACTGACTGACTGATTGTCGTAATTGCAATTACAATTTCGGTTAACGACATCTAGTGGCTGTGAGGTCGTCCACATCGACCTCACTCTACATCTGTTCTTTCGCCTACAATTGCGCGGAAGTTGCAGTTTCCGAACACGCAGTTGGACAGTTGCTGTTCAACAGTGAGTAATCTAGACGTCTTTGGGGGGGGGGTAAATTTCCCCCCCAGGATTGATGTTTCCCCCCCAGAATCCAGCAATATTGTAATGTAGACACGTGTTGGTGTGGAAAATCCCCCCAGGAAACTTGTTTCCCCCCCACAAGAGGGGGACTAGATTACAGCCTGGCTGTTCAACGACGCTGATTAGTGTCATCTTCCTCCTTTACCCAGGTTTTGCACTGGCACTACCTCATAACGAGCAGAGGCAGAGTTTATTAACAGTGTCTAATGAGTAATAGTTTCATTTTTTCGCCAATTTATGGCTGCTATGGCCGTTCACGTCGACTTTACCTAATTGGCTGATATGCGAGAGACTCTCCGCAAAGCGTCTATATGAAACAGCTTGTGATTATATAGGATCAATAAATAATATAGGATCAATAAATAACGTTTTAAGGGTGTGTAATAATTGTCACATTTTTCAATATTTGTTGGCTGCCATGGCCGTTGACGGCCTCCTTAACAGGCCTAACCAATCGAATGAGGCTGAATGCCCAAACAATACACATGGCAAAAGACAGCTGATGACTATGTATATATAGCATCTGTTAGCTCCATTTTAAGGTGTCTAGGTTAAATGCTGTTTTACAACGCTGTGTAATAACAAAGATTATTAGCGTCGCCCTCCTTCTTTATACAGGCTTCGGACTGGTACTACCAGAGTACGGGAAGTTGCGTATTCGCAAACTGCAGCCTATGTCGATCCTGTGATTCGTTACCTAAGTGTCTGCTCGAACTTAAGAGCAAATGGTGTCAGTAACGAGTAGACAGTAATTTCCAAGTGCGTTTTTGGTGCGTATGAGTGTCTGTGTGAGTGTCTATGTGAGTGTCTGTGTGTGTCTATGTGAGTGTTTGTGTTTCTGGATGTATGTGTCAGTGCCTCTGGTTGTGCTTCTGTGTGTCTACATGAATGCGCAGATGTTTGCGTGTGCGTAGATGTGTGTCTGCAGTGTATGTGTGCGTGTATAGTTGTGTGTGTGTGTGTGTGTGTATGTGTGTTTGTATGTCATCGTTAGTACGTCTCAGACCTATCGTCATCAAACACAATTAGCGCCTCTTCTGGCGCCTGCCACTGGCGCCACCTTGCGTTAATAGGCTGGCGCCTGTCGCTGCGTCACATCCGGGAAACCCTCTTAACAGCCGCAGACGACTTCCGGGCGTCGTCTGACGGTCGCCAGATGGCGACGCGGATTATTCGTTTAGTCGGTCGAGATGTATCATGTCGCAGAGGCTTATATGAGTAAACCGCACGGGGTGCTGTAAGATTTCAGCAACACGTCAATCTATAGAAACTGTGTCTATGCGTTAAAGCACGATATGTTGGAAGCGAAGATAGGCGCTATGCAATGTATTGTTGCGTGTCTTAAGGGGTGTAGGAGTTCAACCGCAATCAGTGGCCAAGGCGACCGCCCTAACACTTCTCCCCCTTCCATCACCTCATCACTAAAATGTGCGGTTCCCTCCATAGCCCTGTAGCTGTTGCGCCTCTCGGGAACAAAATGCCGCCAGAATTACGTCAGATATTTGATCCATCTTACAAACTCAACAAAACCTCACCTCCTGCTAATTATAGACGCAAAAAACAATAGGGATAGATCTTGAGTTAACGACATCATAATGGCAACAAAGGCCGTTGACGTCGACAGAATTTATTTTGAACAGTTCTCACTGTTGGTATAGCATAACACAGCTCAATTTAACACAAGAATAAAAAAAATAAGTGATGAATGTTTTCCAGAATTTTACGACATCTTATGACAACAAAAGCCGTTGACGTCGACAGAAATTATTTTGGTTTAATACATCTCACGAATTACAAGACCTGGGAGATACATCCATCGCAACAATTTTACGATTGTCGGCACCCTATATTTGTATGGCGGATGTTAAATCTAAAAAAGGTGTCCTCTCCTTATCCAGTGGAGCAGGTTCTCTGTCACGGCTCACACCTGGAGACGAACTCTAGAGGCATAGGCGAACGATTAACTTAGGCAGAAGGCGGATCCACTCGGACGACCTCAAAGAGCGACTTCAAAGGTCACTTTCATGAGAGTTCAGAAAGCCATTTAAAAGGAAAACAAAGCACACGTGTGCATTTTCGTAAAGTGGACCCAGTCATCGAAGGAGTAGCCGGATTGGTGTCGCCCCGATGGCCGGAATTGTTACGGGAGTTATCAGGTGAAACCTAATTTAAGGTCAAACATTACTCCACTGGATGCGATTGTCCATGTCCCAACGGGCAGGTGCTAGACTGAGGAAACGCGCTGAGATCCCGGCGCGCCAATAAACACAAGAATAAAAAATTATTCGCGGCTTTTGACCATAAAAAATTTTTATGGTCAAAAGCCGCGGATTTTATGACAGCTTATCGTCATATTTATGAATGAAAAGAAAACTTTTATTTCGGATGGAAGCCTCGACATAGTCTAAGAAGTAGGAGAAGAAAACGAGGCGAAATATGATGAAAGATGAGGACAATGAAAAGATGGAATTAATGATGGAAAAGATGGAATTTTAAGTATGGAAAGAAAAGAATTGACGTTGAAAAAGATTGAACTGAAGGAGAGTAAAGATGGAATTGAAGATGGAAAAGTTGAAATTAATTATAGGAAAGATTGAATTATGGACAGAACCGGTTAGATGAATTTGAGGATGTGAAAGATGGAATTTTGAGGGGCAAGACTGAGAATCTTACCCATCAGAAGTATAAATTTGTGGGTAAGAATAAATTAAGTGAAAGGAGAATGGTAATGTACATGCATAAATGAGAATCCAAATGCTAATGTGATCGTAATATTTGCAATGCTAATCTTTATCTTTATCGTGATAGTAACTTTAAACTGAACTTCATAATACCTCCCAAGATCCTCAAAGACTCCTTGCAATCATTCAGAGAAAAATTGTCTTAAACGGATCGTGCTATCGGATATGATACTTAAACAGTATAAAAGGCGCTATATTAAGTATCTTGATACCTACTTATATGGCCACACGCATACATAAAAATGGAGATACAAAATGAAATGACCTCTTGAAGAGACAGTAACGTATGTTGCTAGAAAACGCGCAACCAGACATAAACCTGATCTTCAGTGTGAAAACACCTCTTTTAAGAGTTATACTTCTTCTTCTTTATGTTCTCTGCCCATTGGCAGGTTCGTATGACCAATGACGCCATCGTTCTCTGTCTTGTGCTCTTCTCTTCAGTCCACTGTATCCTTCTTCTTTTGTCATCATCCAGTCTAGCAGCATTGCCCTCGGTCTTCCTCGCGTCTTTCTCCCCTCCATCCTTCCCTCCATGATGTCTCTTAGCAGTGTCTCACTCCTTAGGATGTGCCCGATCCATTTCCTTTGTCGTCCGCGTATAGTACTTATGAGTGATCTTTGTTCTTCTACCATTTGCAGGATTTCCTCGTTCGTCCTCCGTTCCACCCAGCTAACTCTCTCCATTCTGCGCCACACCCACATCTCGAAGGCCTCCAATCTTTTTATGTCGTCCTTCCTCATTGTCCATGTCTCGGAGCCGTACAGCACCACACTCCACACCAGTGTCTTCACCATTCTCTTCTTTAGATTCTTGCTTAAGGTTCCTCTCATCAGCTCTCCTCTTTTGTAAAATGCATCTTTTCCCATGGATATTCTTCTTTTTATTTCCTCGTGGCATCTTGCATCGTCTGTGATCACACTTCCTAGATAGCAAAACTTCTCCACCTGTTCTATTTCTTGTCCGTTTAGTGTGATCTTTATTGTTTGTGGTATTATACCGCTTCTCTTGTTTATCTTCATTACCTTTGTCTTCTTTACGTTTATTTTCATTTCATATTCCAGTGATACCGTATTTAGACGATCCATCATCCTTTGTAAGCCCTCCTGGCTAGTTGCCAGCATCGCCTGGTCATCTGCAAATCTCAATGCCTTCACCCTTCTTCCTCCTACCTTTATCCCCTCCTCCATATCGTCTAGCGTTTCTCTTATGATCTCTTCTATATAGATGTTGAATAGGATTGGTGACAGTGGGCATCCTTGTCTTGCCCCTCTTCCTATTTTTCCTGGTTCTGAGTACTCTCCATCAACTCTTATTTTCACTCTTTGTCCCATGTATAGATTACCTATCAATCTTCTTTCTCTCCAATCCACCCCTTTTCTTCTCAGTATTCCCATTAGCTTTCTCCAGTCTACTCTGTCGAAAGCTTTTTCATAGTCGACGAAGCAGATATATATGTCTTGGTCATGTTGGATGCTTCTTTCTGCTATTATCCTCAATGCTGCTATCGCATCTCTTGTCCCCTTTCCCTTTCTAAACCCATATTGGTCCTCTCCCAAGCAATTTTCTGCTTCCGCCTTTGTCTGCAGTCTCTTTGTTATAATTCTTAGCAGGATTTTTGATGCATGTGTCAGAAGGCTTATCGTGCGATGGTCTTCGCAATTTGTTGCATTCTGCTTCTTCTGTATTGGTATAATTATTGTCTGCAGGAAGTCCTTTGGCCATTCTCCCGTGTTGTAGATGTCCCGGCATAGTTGCACCACCTCGCTCATTGCCTTCTCTCCAAGATTTCTGAGTATTTCTATTGGGATGTTGTCAATTCCTTCCGACTTCCCATTCTTCATGTCCTTAATTGCAGCCAAGACCTCCTCTCTCATCACCTCCGGACCCATGCCGTCCTCCACCTGTGTTTCTTCCTGCTTCCGTTCTTGTTTCCTCATTTCTTCCTCGATGCTTCCACTTCCTGTATATAATTCCTCCACATATTCCTTCCATCTTTCCCTTATATCATCTGCGTCCTCCAGTAGTCTGCCGTCCTTGCTCTTGATTGCACCTCCTCTTCCTGTATTTTGCTTCTTGCTTAGTGATTTTATTTTACCGTACACCAAATCGCTTCGCCCCTGTTCCTGCAGGAGTTCCAGTTCTCTGCACTGCTCCTCCCACCACATTTCTCTTGCTTTATCCGTTGTTCTTCTCAGCTGGTTGTTAAGTCTTCTATATTCCTGTTTAGCCTCCTCTGTACTTTGATGTTTCCATTTTCTTCTCTCCTCCATGTCTTTTATCATCTCTGTTGTTATCCATGGTTTACGTGGTTCGTTTTCCTTTTGGAATCCTATCGTTTCAGTCGCCTCTTTCATCAATGCCTCTTTTAGGTTCGTCCACCTCTCTTCTGTTTTTGTTCCCTCTTTTAGATTTTCTACTTTTTCCTCTAGGTTCTTCGATACTTCTCCCATCTTTGTTTTTATCATTTCTTTGTTCCACTTCATTTTCTTCACTCTTTTCTTTTTGATGAACTTAAGTTGTAGGCTCACTGTCATAGCTACCATGTTATGGTCTGTATCTGCATCTGCCCCGGGAAGGGCTCTCGCATTCTTCACACTATTTCTGTACCTCTGCCTTACCATTATGTAATCCAGCTGGTATCTTTCCCTGTCTCCTGGTGATTTCCACGTGTACCTTCGTCTTTTTAGAGTTATACGAGCTTCATTAATTTAAGAAACGCCGAGTTTGTTTACAATGAATGCGGAGCTTTGATAAACTGTATTGTATAAAATATTTATTTCATGTCAATACCAACGGCATTTGATGCCGTAAGATGCTGTTTAACTTCTGGAATTCATCCTTGTATTCATCAATTTTTTTCCCAAAATTTTCTCGGAACACAAGGAAAGTTTGTCAGCACTCTGCGACGCACAAAACATTGTTACGCAATGCGCACGTACACACCTTTAAGACGCTTCCACTTTATGCTATATATGTCTCATTGGACATATTCCTAAACATGGTCAAGTCTCTAGATATATGCTGGAGGTACTTCACTGGCTTCCTATTCGCTTACGCATAGAATATAGGATCGCTGCCTTAGTATGGCGATGTTGTCAGGGCCCTGCCCCTGCTTACCTTCGAGAGCTATGCTGCACAGTTTCAGGTGTCCAAGGCCGACGTTCCCTCCGCTCAGCGGGAAAAGGGGTACTTTTAGTTCCATTTGCTCGTTCCACGACTATGCAAAGTCGAGCTTTTTCAGTGGTGGGCCCGGTAGTCTGGAATAGACTTCCCTTAGAGCTCCGCATGTGCCCTGGGGTCACCCCTGGCATATTTCTTGCAAAACTTAAAACTGTCTTATATGAACGTGCTGGTGTCGGGAGCGCCTCTGAATAGTTACCTTGAAGGGGCGCTATATAAATCTTCAAATGAATGAATGAATATTTATTTCCAATGGCCTTCGTTGCCATAAGATGTCGTTAAGCTGCGGATCCTCCCCTAATAAACATTCTTTAAAAATGTGCTAGAGATCTTCTTCTTCTGGTTCTCTGCCATCAGGTAGGTTCGAACGTCTGACGTCGCCACTTCTCTCGATTTTGAGCCTCTTCTTTAAGTCGTTTGTATCCTTCCTTCATCATTCAATCCAGCATCATCTCTCTTGGTCTTCCCTTGTCCTCCTCCCCTCCATTCTTCCCTCGATGACATTTCTTAGGAGAGAGTCCCCTCTCAGCGTGTGACCGATCCATTTCCTCTGCCTCCTTCTTCATGTGTGTATGAAGAACCTTTCTTCTCCAATCCTTCACAACACTTCTTCATTTGTTTTACGTTCTGTCCAGCTGATCTTCTCCATTTTTCTCCAAATCCACATCTCGATCGCCCCCAGTTTCTTGATGTCATCTTTCCTCGTGGTTCATGTCTCTGATCCGTACAACACCACACTCCACACCAGTGTCTTTGCCATTCTTTTCTGTAGATTCCTGTTCATTTTCCTTCTCAATAGCTGTTTCCTTTTTGTGAATGCCTCTTTACCCAGTGCTATTCTTCTTCTAATTTCTTTATAATAATAATAATAATAATAATAATAATAATAATAATAATAATAATAATAATAATAATAATAATAATAATAATAATAATATATTTTCTTTAATTAAGCCCCTGCTAACCGCACTGCGCTCTACAGTGAACATACATATACCGTAGTAGAAACGGCAGCCACACAGAGCGGCTTACATACATGTATACAGTAGAAGCACATGATAACAGTTTTACAGGAGTCGAATACAACTTTTTTTAACGGCAACCACGCAGGACGCCACTCACGGACTAACACTCACTTAACTACCGCCGCCATCTAGCGAGTAGAAGGCTGAGTAAACCTTATGGAGGGCTACGGGTTCTGGCATCTGTCGTAATCATGCTTCCCAGGTAGAGATACTTTAGCATAATCAGATTAAGAATCTCTTGTACATTAAGGCTGTTTATTAATGTTTACTTTACAAACTTCTTGTCTGCGACAAATGCTGCAAAATATTATCTAATTTTGCATGAAACCATTTTATCACAATAGGTGTATAATAGAAAATGTCAACAATAAAGCTTCACATCTTTATATACAATGAATGCCGTAATAATTGGAATTAATCAATAGGAACATAACCACACTGATGTCATAAGTGAACGTTAAACCTTGGAATAATTAATTTTATAATATCATGCACTTACACACCTTTTAGACGCTCACTTCGTACGCTATATATTTGCACGACGTCGAAAAAGTAATGTTAACTCTGTACTATGGTCGGTATGATCGGTATGGCACTGGTATGGAGTGTGGTACTGTATGGGTCGGAGACGTGGACCATCAGGAAAGAGGATATCAAGAGATTGGAGGCCTTTGAGATGTGGATATGGAGAAAAATGGAAAAGGTGAGCTGGACGGAGCGAATGACAAATGAAGAGGTGTTGCAAAGAGTAGAAGAAAAAAGATCACTGATGACAACGTTAAGAGAAAGACAAAAGAAATGGATTGGACACATATTAAGAGGAGACTCCCTCTTGAGAGAAATCATAGTGGGGAGATTGGAGGGAAGGAGAAGGAGAGGAAGACCGCGACAGATGATGCTTGGATGGATGATCACCGAAGGATACAGCGGACTGAAGAGAAAAGCACAGCGAAGAGAAGAATGGCGTCATTGGAAGTGGAAACCTGCCGAAGGGCAGAGAACTTAAAGAAGAAGATGGTCGGTCCGGTGTTCATTATGCTATACAAATACCGGGAACTGCTCAAAACAATTTTTCGTACCGAAGACAATCAATGACCTTTGTTGCCATTAGGATGTAGTTTGACTGCTTGAGTTCATCCATCTAACGTAGATGTTTCTACTGACTTTCAAATATCTGTATATCTAACGACTTTTCACACGATGACTTACTAACAAACAAGGACTCATAGCCGTATCTGTGTGTGACGTCAAAAATGTTAGTAATAACAATGATAATGTGGCTGGGCTAAGCTAGTGTCTGTTTAATACGCTGTGTCATAATAAAGACGATTGGCGGGCGTCACCCGCTTGCTTTTGCCACGTTTAGGACTGGCACTACGAGAGTAAGGGCAGTTACGTAGTGAAATAATGTTATCAACGGGCTCAAGGCTTTAAGTGTAGAATTTAACTCTAGAAAATAATTTTATTTAATGGCATTGGAATCATTTGATACGTTTATATTTGAGTTTTCGATTGGCTTTAGTTTATTTACAATGTTTTAGCCAGTGATAGAGGATAAATTTAGCTATCGACGTTGACGGCCTTTTATATCGTAGGAAGTCGCTAAACGCTGGTTACTGTAATGATCTTCTTAGACACCTTTAAAATATGGTTAACCGAAGATATATATATAGCAGCTACGTCTACGTCTTAATCCTGGCCATCCGCGGGAAAACACTTAATTGTATCAAGTATCGCAACAATGATGATGCGCATATTTTAATAAGGCCCTCATTCCTAAGATGTACTCGTATGTATTACATATTGTTTAGTGAAGCACCAATGGGACAACTTCTTTTTAACTGTTGGATATAAAATATGTTGTATTATACATATAATAAGAATTTCATACTAGTAAATTACATGTGTTACACATTGGTCACTGATTAAAATGTTACTACCGTTCAACAGTTAGTTCTTTGGTATCGCATAATATAGTTTAGCTGATGGGGGGGGGGTGCCAAACACAAGAAAACTGCTAATTGAGATAGGCCTTAGTGTACAGAAAAGTTCTGTGTTTAGTGTTGAAAGACTCAACTGAGTCGCGCAGAGCGAATCGAAGGAGGAAGACTGCTAAAGTTACTATTACATAATAGCCTACTATAAGTTGCCATAAGATGTCATTAAACTGAAGATTAATAAATAATCGTTTTAAAATTTCATAAGTAGAATAATAATATCATGTTATGATTATATGTATGTATTGTAAATTGTAATCAAAGCTATTTTAAAATTAGAATAACTAGATTAAGAATCTCTTGTACAGTAAGAATGTTTCTTAAGAAATTTTTTTACTTTTCAAAATTCTTGTTTGTGACAATTGCTGCAAAATATTACTTAATTTCATGATGCCTGGCCTACTTTATCAATGCGAAATGCTCGTAAAAATTCGCCAAGCCATCGTGTCATGTGACTAGTAAACTTTTTATTGAGAAAAAGTCAGTTATTGCGCAATTATTTCAGTCAGTCACGTGAAGTTTAAATAGTTTCTTGCGACGAAAACCTTGACAAGAGACCAGTTTTCTTTGTCTGAAAATGCGCTAAAATTCATCTACGGCAATGTAGAATTCCAAAATTATACCGAAGGAGGACCCCGGACTCGGACTCGGACCCGCGGCTTCGGGGTAGGGAAAGGAAGGGGAGGCAAGGGGAAAAGGGAAGGGGGATATGGATAGGCAGACACGCGCGCGCACACACACACACACACATGATCTGATCTCGATCATGTCTAAGATATGTTAACATAGTGTGGTCCACTGCGGCATCGTTGCGCACTGAAAACGTTATCCAAAATTAGCTTCAAAAATAATTAAATAAAATGTCATTTAAGTGGTAATAGACAATACAGCGCATATGTTCTGCTTATACAGGCAATTGTTTATTGGCTAAATAATAATTATTCGTCTAATTTCATCATAGAAACCGCATGCGATTGTTATGTAGGCCTAAGCCTAGACACGACGTTATACGTATCTGCCGCCAGAGGCGCCACGCTCCGTTCGCCGTAATTAGTCACATAAGAACCAAAACACAAATTATAACAATTTAATCAACTTTAACTATCAAAGATATGGGATTATAAATTGCAATATTTGAAGTGCGTTTTAGAGTTATATTTGCTTTTTCTGCAAACGCGGAATTCTAATAGTTATAGCTACAGAAAAATAAGCCTCCTTAAACATCTTTTTTTCTGACGTGAAATAGAATATATAAGGCAATTTCGATATAGGAGCTCTAGCGCTTCTCGGTCTATTGACTAAGATAAAAGTGTTCACTATGTACATGTGAAAAATCGTGTACCTGGCCCTGAGGGAGGGGGCTAAAATTGGGGGTCCTGCCAATCCTGGCTGTACATGGTGACACTTTCTTCTGGTCGATAGCCAGAGGCAATAAACAAAGAAATAAAATAATAAATAGCATACATAGCGTTAATTAGAGTCAACAACAGAACAGTTCACATGTCATCAAACTGACTATAAAGGTCAGTAATGAGCTATGAGATCATTTAATAAATATTACATCATTGAAATGTTAGCATTATATATGCAGCTTTTGGCTGCGTCTAAAATTAGACGCTAACTTATGGACAAACACCCTCTCATCAACTTTATGCCTACCTGTGTGTCTATCTGTGTGTCTGCTTCTGTATCTGTATCTGCGTCTGTCTCTGTGTCTGCCTATGTGTCTGTCTCTGTATCTGCTTGTGTGTTTGTCTCTGTATCTGCCTGTCTGTCTGTCTCTATGCCTGCCTATGTGTCTGTCTCTATGTCTGTCTGTGTGTCTGCCTCTTTGTCTACATGTGTGTCTATCTCTGTATATGTCTGTGTGTCTGTCTCTGTGTCTGCTTGCGTGTCTATCTCTGTATCTGCCTGTTTGTCTGTCTTTATGTCTGTCTTTGTGTCTGCCTCTGTGTCTGCCTTTGTGTCTGCCTGCGTGTCTGTCTCTGTATCTCTCTGTGCGTCTGCCTCTGTAACTGCCTGTGTGTCTGCCTCTGTGGCTAGCTATTGTTTCAATGTAATCTTACTGCGTCTGTCGGTTTGAAATAATAAAGAATATAATTATTATATAGGTCAATTTGAAAGTCGTGGTATGAAGAGCGTTTGCATATCCTAACAGCGATACTGCTTCTATACGCAGAGTCGGACTGCGATCACTTGGGGGCCTCGCCAATTCAGTCATGCAAGGGGCCAATGATTTGGAAATATTCATGTTTAGGATATTTGTTGATTGACGTATAATTAATTCCTTTCTACCTCGGGGGCTCCGCGCCTTGAAACCACAGGGGCCCATGTGCCATGGCCCATGGCACATGTATTGTACAGCAGCGGTTGGGGAATTCCCCCAGGATCTCCCCAGAAAAAATTAAAAAATAAATTCCCACTCACACGTTCTAGTAGGTCCTCCAACTTCTAGACCATGGTTGCGCCTATTGTAAGGGGCGTACAGGCAGTTCTTTTTTACACTTTAGGCACTGATTTCATATAACCATTTTATTACAATCTGTGCATCATAGATAATCTCAACTATATTGCTTTATTTTGTTAAACAAGGACTATTAGTGGTAATGTAAGGCTCTATTTTGACAACTGAAATGGTGTCTTTCGGACGCTATAAATATCTCGTTTTCATTGTATAGTATTCATTTTCAAATTTTCGCCAACTGCCTTTGATGCCATAAGACAACGTTAAACCTTGGAATAATAATAGACCTAATAATTGCTCGCTAGATCCATAGGTTACTCGGAGGGCTGTATTATGCAATGCCAATCGGAACGTTGAGAACTGTTGAAAATAATTACACACCTCTTTCAAATGTGAAATTCCGCTATAAGTAATAGTAGAAGCGCGGTTCAGTATTGCAGAAATATTGGTTGTATTATGCTATACGAGCGGTGAGAACTGTTAGAGCTAATTTCGGTCGACGTCAACTGCCGTTGTTGCTGTAAGATGTCGCTAAACCCTGGATCTCATTCAGTTACAGTTTAACTGATTATTGTGTCTCAATGTAAATATACTGACTTTTAATCGGCCACTGCCCGTTTCGTAGGTTAATTAAGTTAATATTATTAAGCGCTTATTTCTTTCCAGTAGCCTACCCTTCCACCCGACTTGAAATGAATTACTGCCGACACCATCCGTAACTTTAGACCGATAGCAAAAGTTTAGGGTGCCTTATGAAATAAAAAAGGAGCAAACACTGTTTTGGGAATATGTTTGTATCGACCTCTTCCTTTACCAAGGCTTCGGACTGGTAGAACCCGACGGCAGTGGCATACCACAGGAGACGTATCCCGAGTGTTGCCTTCCTGAACTTCGCCACTGCCTGTACTCTGGTAGTGCCAGTCCCAAGCCTGGATAGAGATGAGGGCGACGTTATCATCCTTGTTATGACAAAGCGCTGTTAAACAGCAACTAACCTTACGGAAGCGGCCACTCCTGAACCTTCCTTGAAGACGGTAGGCGCCTTGAACAAAGATAATACAGAGCATTTATTTACCGATGGTAGAACGCGATGCGATTCTTCCATCCACATGACCGCAGCTATTACCAGAGCAAATCTTTGTTTCATTATTTTAGACACCTTTTAAAATATTGATCATATCCGTCAAATAGACTTCGCGCTAAGTGTTTTATAATAGTCCATATTACCACAAGTAGATTATTGCGGTAGATTTTCTCGACCGTAACCCTTTGAGGTATATAATTATAATAAACATTTCCGCGGCCACCGAATTTAGTTAAACTTGTCGGTATTTTAGACACCTTTTTAAAGGTTAGATATGTCCTTGAAATACACTTTTGCGGTAACCGCGAAGTTTAATAGACACCATTCTAGGATGTGATGTGGTAGTTACTTTCCAACCGGCACCATCGTAAAACTTGTAATGGTGATAGGCAGTAGTTACTGTGGTTGTATACCAGACAATTATGCCTTTGCCTTTTAGCCAGTGTCTTTTTAGTGACACCTTTCTGAAGATGACAGCAACATACAGAGTGAAAGAAATGTGGGGATGAAGATGAGGATGAGGAGGAATAAGAGGAATGGAAATAGGAGGAGGAGACGTAGCAAAAGAGGGTGAAGTGTATGGTGATGTGGAAAAGAAGAAAGGGAATGAAAGCGAAGAAGAGGTTTAGGAGGAGAAGGAAGAATAGGAGCAAGAGGAGAAAGTGCACGCTGGGTTTAAACGGAACACAGGCAGAAGACAGCAAAATTGGCTAAGATGGATAGGTTTAGGATCACTAGAGTCTTATCCTCACTCGCCAGCAATAAATAAGTTAACAACTATTGAGTCTCGCTCGGAGTGGGGCTATACAAAATTACAATTACAGTTACAATCACGGGAATGGTGCGATTTTCGAGGGCTCATGCATTGGCGTCCGCATGAACTTTTTGTAGAGGTCAAAACCTTTTACACGGGAGAGCAAAATGACGTTTTCACAAAGAATTTCTTGAACACAGAACACGTGACTTTAGAAATAAATAATGGTCAAGGACTTTACCTAATTAATTAGGTATTTTTTCGCATTGAAAATCGTGTTTGGACTGTTGTAATTATCATAATATTCAAAAGATTCCATTTTTGTAAAAATATGCGAAAATCCAGGGGATGCAAATGTCCCATGTGCAGACGCTCGTGGGCTGAGGCACCAAGATCAAGTCCGCATAAGCCTATTGCGTGGTAAGAATGCTATTTGATAGAGCGAACGAAAGAACGAACGTACAGAGGAATTATTACAGTATAATATAATATTATGAAGATTTATAGAGCACAATTTCATATTATAACTAAATGCGCGAATCAAAGGATTGCAATAATGCATTCCCACATTTGCTTTCTGCTATGGTCTCGCGATTGATGTTATTTTTAAAACCCCGCTCCTAAAACGATTCAGAGAAGCATACGGCTACTATTGACTATATTTATTTCATGTCAATATCAAAGGCATTTGATGCCGTAAGATGCCGCTTAACTTTTGGGATTCATTCTTGTATTCATCCATTATTTTCCAAATTTTCTCGGAACACAAGGAAAGCTGATGTCAGCATCCTATTAGGCACAGGATCGGTGGGCACCGGGTGGAGGCGCTTTTTAAATTTTTTAATACAATACAATAAAAAACACAAAAAAGTACACTTAATGCGCACCTACACACATTTAAGACGCTTCACATTGCGCTATAATTATATTTCTTTCCAACGGCCTTTGTTGCCATAAGATGTCGTTAAACTGTGGATCCTCCTTCTAATAAACATTCTTAATGTACTTGAAATACTTTACTATAACTAGATTAAGAATCTCTTATACATTAAGAACGATTATTAATGTTTAGGCTACTTTTCAATCTCTTGTATGCGACAAATCTAGTTTTGCATTAGACCATTTCATCACAAATTCACAGTATGGGTATCATTGGCAATGTGAACAATATCGCTTTACGTCTTTATACAATGAGTATTAGTTACATTGTAATGTTCTTTTTCGAAAACTTTTAACGGTGTCTTTCAAATTTTATAAATTTCTTGTTTTCAATGTACTGTATACATTTCCGAATTGTCATCAACGGCTCTTGATATCATAAGACGACGTTAAGTCCAAGTATAATAATGTCATGCAGTGCGCACGTAAACACCTTAAAGACGCTCTTTCCTTTCGCTATATATATCCGCACGGCATTTATACATGTAGGCCTACTTCGAGGTAAACTTATTCTGCATTATCCCATACGAACAGCGAGTACTGGTTAAAACAATCTTTCATGCCTCAAGATATCTTTTAAACTGGTAGAATTCACCCGTCTAACGTAGATATTCTTACAGAATTTGAAACACCTGTATATCTAACGACTTTTCTCACGACGACTTACTAACTAAGAAACGCATTTCTGCGTGACTTTGAAAATGTTAGTAATAACAATAAAAAGGTGGCTATGCTAGGCTAGCGTCTGTTTAATACGCTGTGTCGTAATCAAGACGTTTGTTAGGCGTCGTCCTCCTACTTTTTCCAGGCTTAGGACTGGCACTAAAAGTAAGGGATGTGAAATAATGTCACCGACGGGCCTCAAGGCTCCAAGTGTAGAATTTAAATCTTTTTATTTAGTGATCTGGGAATCATTTAATACGTTTATATTTAAGTTTTCGATTGGCTTTACTTTATTTATAACTTTTTTTCAGCCATTGGCTTGGTATAAGTTTAACTGTCGACGTCAACGGCTAGCATTTGGTCGAATATAAGATATACTTACTCACTTCAAAGAACTTTCTTAGACACCTTTAAACTAAAGGTAACCAACGACATATATAAAACAGCTGCGTTTATACAGCTGCGTTAAGTACAGTTAGATTATCCGCCATTAAGAGTTGCTCCAGTCGGTGTCCCCTTTCATTTGTTTTGGTACATCCCCATGCTGCATTACGTGCGTTAAGGTCGCCGACTACTATGGTCCGCTTATTTCGAAAAATCTTTGCTAAGTCATTTCCAACGTTATGTGATGGAGTTATATATGTATTGATAATTTGTATGTGGCCGCTTGTAGTTTTAATTTCTATACCTTGCATTTCTATATGTGGTATTTCTTCCGTATTTAGTATTGTAAAATTCAATCCTAGTTTTATATAGGTAGCCAGGCCTCCCCTAGCATTGGTGTTGCAATCTTTTCTGACAATGCTGTATCCTTCAATTCTTGGGGAGTTATGTTTGTCCTTTAAGAATGTTTCCTCGATGCATATGAGATCTGGGGAAGTAGTTGTACAAGAGAGAAGGTGCTTGAGCTGAGCGCAATGAGCGTTAAGACCGCATGCGTTCCACTGCAAAATAACTAGTCCCATACTGGGAAGGTTGCTTTATTAGTGTTCAGAAGAAACAAAAGAAGTACGATTTAGTTTAGGCTATCCCTCCAGCAGAAGTTTATATTGCCACTAAACAGAAATTCCGATGCGACTTTACAAATGATATTCTTTATTGTGGCCTTAGAATCTTGTTTGTCTATAGTGCTTAGACATCCGAGTACAAATATAACAATATTGGCAATCTGAATATGGCTGTCTTCGGCCATGTCCTGTGAGGGTGTGGTTGCGTTGACTGCTTTGTACCTGTTTGCGTTTATGCTAAGAAACTCCTTTACTGGCTGTTTTGTAAAGGCTATCATGGAATTCGAGGGTTCAGTATTCGATGTTAGTGTCGGGTCATTGAGTAGGTTGGTTATTGCTATAGGAGTAACTAGTTGTATAGTAACTGGTTGCTTAGCTGCTTCTTCAACTTTTTGAAGTGCTTGAGCATAGCTGACCTTTTCTACAGCGCGTATTTTTAGGACTTCCTGAGTTTTTATGTATACTGGGCATTGCCTATGTGCTGCACTGTGTTCCTGGGAACAGTTTGCACATTTAGGAGAGTCTTTATTGGGGCATTCAGTGTAGATGTGGTTACCACTACAGCGGCTGCAAGTTATGTTATTTGGACATTGATCTGGGAAGTGCCCAAACTTCTGGCATCGATCACATCTTCGTGGCTTCGCTATGAACGGGTGAACCCTGTACCTCTGACCGTCTATATGTACATGTGGAGGAAGGTCCATCTCCTTAGAGTACGCAATTAAGGTAGTTTTGCTGGTTGTTAGGTCCCTTCCTATTCTTTTCATGTATTGTGCCCCTATTTCCCGGGCAATCTCGTCAAGATTTTCCTGGCTTTCTAGCAATCCATAGATTATGCCTTTAACAAAGTAGTTGGCTTCTTCGATGGGAGGTTGAGATATTTTATTCAACTGTGCAGGGTGTGGCCTGGTCAGGGCGAATGGTAAGCTGACCTCAACTTGTTTGCCATCGAGTGTTTTTATTTCCAGTAGTTTTTTCTGTTGGTATTGATTTGAAGCAATGAGCTTCAGCCCGCGGTCAGTACGGTAGACTTTGTCGACCGGGCCTCCCGCTTTCTCAACCAATTCCTTTTGCAGCTGTCTGGGTTTGGATTTGAAAAATTTTACTAATTCACCTCCCTCTCCAGCTATGTAGACTGTACGGGAGAGGGTTTCCATTAGGCTTTTCCGTTGCTCATCGGTTAGGGCCGGGCGTGTTTTGACATGTGCACGTGCAGGGTTGTTGTGAATGTTGGCAGGTTCAGTGTTTGTGTGTGTTTGTGTTTCAGGTGTAGTTTCTGTAGTTTGGGTTTTATTTTGCTGTATATGAGTGTGCATGTTTTCCTGTATATGAGTGTGCGTGTTTTCCTGTATATGGGTGTGTATGTGTTCAGCCATTTCAATGCACTGAATTTCGCCATCATTCTGTGGCTTATCGTTAGTTATAACAGTTTGATTCGGGGTTACATTTACGTTTCGTTTTTTCTGAGTATTTTGGCGTCTTTGACGCTTACCGACGCTGCGTTGTTGTTCCTGTGTTGTTGTTGTTGTTGTTGTGGGTTGTTTCGTGAAGTCGTCCCTTGCCAGTCTTTTCTTCGTCTTCTTCGTGGAGAGTTGGTCTTCCAGTTGATCGTAGAGGTTGTCGCTGGTTGGATCCCATTCCTTTTCTTCGTCTGAGGTCGTGCCAGATGAAGGGTGTTCATCAGGCGACTGCGCTGCTTCTTTGACCATCCTTTCGCTTGCGCTTTTGTCACTACTACTGTTGTTGTAGTAGAGGTTTAGCTTCCTGCTTCTGCTTTTGCGACGAGGCATTTTGTTCGAACAGTAAAATACCCGTCCGTTCAAAAAAGAAACGAAACAGTGACGAACGGATTTGTAGGTTCGCTCAGATGCCGTAATCCTCCTCCTAAGGCCAGAGGGCGGCTGAGTCTACGTTTAGTTCTCTTTTTTTTACTAATTCAGTCTGTCGATCGCATCAAGATGTTATTTTATTTTAAGTAAGATATTATTTAATTTTTCTAAGATGTAAAGAGCTTAACGTACCATTGGCGCCACCTTGCGAGAGACAGATAATCTAACTGTACTTAACACAGGCCAACCAACCCTTATTATTCCGAATACCTCCAAGACCAAATCAGTCATAGACCTATCTATTGCTACACAGGACTTGGCACTAAACTGTAGGCACTCTGTACTAAACACAAACCTAGGGTCGAACCACCTAGTAACTATGACACATATTAACGAAGAAATAGACATAGAGGCCACACTTAGTATGCACTTGTGGAAGCTAAAACGAGCTGACTGGAAGACCTATAAAGAAAATAGCAAATATCATATAACGGAAGGCTTACTGGATGATGACAACAATGACACCTTCAGTAATTTTATTGAGGCACTTACTAATCTCGCCAATACCTCAATACCAAGACGAACCCCATACAAAAGTGATAAAAATAAGAAACGTCGGCCGTTACCTTACTGGAATGAAAAGTGCAGTGAGGCTACATATAAACGAAATAAACTCCGCAATAAAATGCAAAAATCACGAGAATTGAAAGACTGTGTGGCCTACAAACAACAAGAAGCAGTTGTTAAATATACTATAAAATCGGAAGCCAGGGCTTGTTGGGCAAACTACTGCTCCGAAATGACAAATGAAACAAAGCTGGCAACCGTATGGAATATGGCCCGACGTATGAATGGCGTTGCCTCAAATACCACCATTCCAACTTTAACCGTAGATTCGAATAAAGCCGAAACAAATCTCGAAAAGGCAAATCTACTAGCAGCAACATACGCAAATACAAGCAGTCATGACAACTATACAAAGGAATTTCTTAAACACGTAGAACTGGCGAAAATCGAAAATGATAAGCAGTCGCTAACGATCACCCTAGATACTGAAGTCGATGCACTTAACGCACAGTTCACGCTTAGCGAGCTAAAAGATGCCATCCGAAGCGTTAAATGCAACAAATCCCCTGGAGATGATCGTATACCGTACGAACTACTAAAGCACCTACATCGAAACGCACTGCGAGTCCTGTTAACATACTACAACAAAATTTGGGAAGAAAGTGACCTACCAGACGACTGGCACCATTCCACCATTGTGCCGTTACTAAAACCGACCAAAAATGCATCATTGCCAGAGTCATATCGACCAATCTCATTAACATCCACAATTTGCAAAGTCATGGAAAAGATGGTTACCAATCGTCTGCAGTGGTTTCTAGAAAGGAATAATCTTCTTAGTAAAAATCAAACTGGCTTCCGAAAAAACAAAAGTACCGTACATCACATTCTCCGATTACATGACTACATCTTAAAAAAGTTAAAAAATAAGGAAAGCGTGCTAGCTGTCTTCATTGACTTCGAAAGAGCGTACGACATGCTGCACGTACCGACACTCCTCCATAAATTACAGAATATTGGAATAACGGGTCACACGTTTAACTGGATTAAAAGCTTTCTGTCCAATCGAACATTCCAAGTGAAAGTCGGAGCCGAACTATCCGATAAATACATTCAGGAAAACGGAACACCACAAGGTTCCATTATTTCGCCGGTACTATTTTTACTAATGATAAACGATATTCCCCCAGGCCTGAACGGAGTTGATATGACACTATTTGCTGACGATAGTGCCATATATGTCGGCCACCGAAACATTAAAACTATAGAAGACAAAATACAATCGTCACTAAACGCAATCCATGAGTGGTGTGATAAAAACGGCTTCAAAATCTCAATAAATAAAACCACGGCAGTTCTCTTTTCATATGCACGCTCTAAACCGAAAATCGACCTCAAGCTTGGTAAGAAGTCCATAAAACTTGAGAAGACGGCTAAATTCCTGGGAGTGGTTTTCGACAACAAGTTAACATGGAATGCACACATAAATTATATCGTTGAAAAGTGCAAACGACGACTCAATCTAATGAGAGCTGTGTCAGGGTACACGTGGGGAGCGTCCAAGAGGACATTAATGACTATCTATAGGACATTAATTCGACCGATATTGGAGTATGGTGATATAGCTTTTTCAACAGCAAACAAGACTTCACTGGCAAAACTTACATCCATTCAAACTGAAGCACTGAGGCTATGCTGCGGAGCTGCCAAAGGAACCTCTGCATCTGCTTTACAAAATGAGTGTGGGGAAATACCGCTGCATTTAAGATACCTGCAGAACGCTCTGAAATTCAGCACCAAAATCAAAGGCAGTGAACCCAGCCCAATTAGTAACACACTACAGCCACACTGGACGAATGAATATAAGACTAGACATAGCAAATTCAAATCCATCTATACACGAACCTCTGAGTGCCTATCATCATTAAACATGCCTTTCAAAGGTCCATCCTTTCCTCATACTCCACCCTAGTTAAATAAACCCATAAAGGTTAATACCAGCCTTCGAAAGTCAGAAAGCAAAAAGGTAGACCATCCCGATGGTATAAAACAATTAGTGATGGAGACAATACAAGAATACCAGCATCACACATGTATATACACAGATGGGTCAAAAGCGGGCAATGTAGCTGCTGCAGCCTTTGTCATACCCAGCGAGCATGTATATGGCACAATGAGACTATGCGATCATTCGAGTGTGTACGCTGCGGAATTGACGGCGATAAAGGAAGCTCTACAGTGGATCGCTGAAAATGACAGTGAAAAGCGCCACTTTGTAATATTTTCTGATTCATTAAGCGTAGTAACATCCCTCAAAAGATCCATATCAAAATCCAGACCCACATTGCTTGATGAAACCATTGGAGTGTATAATGGCATTGCATTGAGTACGGTCGAGGTAGTCTGGATACCTAGTCATCTGGATATCGAAGGAAATGAAATAGCTGATAGGCTAGCTAAGGAATCTCTTACCAGTACTCAGGTAAACTCCACTAAATACCTAGAACTGTCCGAAGTTTACTTAATGATAGACTCTTATGTAATTAACAAATGGCAAACGGAATACACAAATGACCAGAGGGGACAATTCTACAAGGCTCTATATCCCACTGTTAACACTAACATTAAGTACATAGACTACAATCGGAGAAAAGAAGTGCAATTAACGAGGTTGAGATTGGGACATGTAAATTTAAATAACAGATTGTACAATCTCAAAATACATCCCACTGGCCTATGTGACATGTGCAACGTGCAGGAAACAACATCACATCTGCTACTACATTGTCAGAAAGAACACATTGCACAGACACTTCGTGAGAAGTGTGCCTCTAAGCATTTGGATGTGAATTTGAAAAATATTTTATGTAACACTGATTTGCAAAATATGCTATATGGCGTGATTGCATGCATCTATAAAGACCGCATCCTGTAGTATAGGACTTCATCTCAATACCACACAACTATACTTGTACACATTAGGTCACCTGAGGTCAAACGTACCCTCAAGTGCACCAGACCAAAGACAAAGCACCAACACAGGGCCACAACATACAACATGCGGCAGGCACAGCCGAGGACTCCGGCTCAGCCTATTCGTTCTGACCGGCTGGGTCATGACCTGGGAAATCTCACACTGCCTCTCGGCTGACGTCGGTAGACAACCTCGGCTGGAGCTACGAGTCCGATAACATGTTGACTGATGAGAATGACCCACTTAAAGAACTCTCGGGCAGTATATTAACATTCTCAACATATAAACGAATATACATGCCCCTGTACATACAAACGTACATACATACATACATACATACATACATACATACATACATACATACATACATACATACATACATACATACATACATACATACATACATACATGCATGCATGCATGCATAGGCTACATACATACATACATACATACAAACCACTATTAGGGCCTATTACAGGCTACGCTAAGAAATTCAATAGCCTATAGCGCTATAGGACACTCATTCGATTATTACATTTGAACGACCTTATGTTGTAAAATGGCATTATGCTGACTAGATTGTGTAAATAGCGCACAAATGAAAATCGTGTTTAAAGTTGTACAGAGGCAGAGTCACGCGCTTGTTTAGGGACGTGGGAGAAATTCGGTTAGAGTGATGGGAACAGTTAGGGAGCGTGACACTGTCTGAAAGTAATACATCGCTGTAAATAATCTTAAACGCTCCTGTATACGCCACATATAAATAGATATGCAACCTTCTATTCGTGTATATGTATATGCCCATATATGTACGTATTTCTATACGTCAAACTAAAATTCTTGTTTATTAATGGTCTGTGCCTAGACCTATAATTATACTAAATAACGTTTATACAGTTTACTTGAATTTCTGTTAGAAATGTTTAACATAATCATAAATGGTTCTTGTACATATTACTAGTAACTGAAATCGAGACTCAAATATGTTAGCTACCGAAACAGTTTAAAGAAAATCGTGTTAACGAACTGTATAGTTTAAATGTGCATGCTGTTTTTAAAATTGCAAATGTACGATGTTTGATATGACGTCAGCGGCCGATGTTGTCATGAGATGTCATTAAACTGATGGTTAAAAAAAAAATACAGCTGCGTTTAATGTCATTCCCTCTTGCGAGTGTACATTTAACTCTATTGAATCAAGAATCGCATCATCATGATGCACATATTATAACAAGAATCTATTGCCTCAACCATAGTCATTGGTATTACATATTGGCTACTGAAGCACCTATATGACAACTTATTCTCAATTATTGAATATTAATTATGTTCCATCATCGTTGCCGGTTCCACTTTTTGGAATGGGCGTCCTCTCAAATTGCGGTCGCTTCCTCGAGACTCGCCCACCTCTTTCTACGCTGCTCTTAAGGCTGTTCTGTTTAGCCGAGGTTGAGACGGGAGCACCTCTGAATAGTTACCTTTGAAGAGTGCGCTATATAAATGTCTAGTTGATTGATTGATTGATTGATTGACTGACTGATTGATTGATACATATAATAAGAATCTCATGCTAGCAAATTACATGTTTCACACAAGTATCTATTTAATAACGTTTAATAGTTGGTTCACTAGTATCACACAAAGAAGACAGGAAAATTGGCTAAGATGGACATGTTTAGGATCACTAAAGTCTTATCCTTACTTGCCAGTATTTAGTAGGTAAACACCTGATGAGTCTTTTTCAGAGTGGCGCTATATAGATTTGCAATTACAGTTAAATCGCGGGAATGGGGCAACGGCCTGGGACTGAGGCAGCCGGATTTAAATCCGCGTAAGCCTATGTCGTGGTCAGAATGCTATTTGAAAGAACGAACGGAGGAACTATCATATGAAGATTCATAAACCACAATTTCATATTATTACTCAATGTGCGAATCAAAGGAATGCAATAATGCATTTCCATATTTGCTCTCTGCTATGGTCTCGCGATTGTTGGCAGCTGTCATTATTTTTTACCACTCCGCTCATAAACGATTCAGAGAAGCATACGGCTACTATTGACAGTCAGGCTGTCCGACCATCGGCTTTTTGCGCTAAGTCAACAGACCGGGCTCAACTGCCGCCGTCCTGTTGTTAGTATTGATTTTGCGAATCAACGCTGACTTCCGATGGGTTTTCACTGCGTTTATTGCGAATGAAAGTTACCAGCACATTCGCTAGATGGCGGCGCGTTCGTGTAACTCCTTCAAGAGTTGGACACTTCATTCGCCAGATGGAGATAGATGTTATCGATTGGACTGTTGCAATAATTATTATACAATACAATTTAATGCAATACAATACAACTAAACATTTTTAGCGCGTTTTAATTAGACAAGTCTTACACGAAAGTGCGTTGCGCTACATGCCTAGTTATAGAATAATGTGAATAGATGGGTTTTTATTGTTGATTTAAATTGAGCAAAAGATGTGCATTGAAGGTCTGTAGATGGAAGGCTGTTCCATTCTATGGGTCCTAAGACCGTGAAGCCACACCATTACACACCTTTAAAATAGGTTTATGGAGGGTATATATAAAAGTGTAACATATTTAATTCCTATCTTTAATCCAAATATTTGTCAGCAATCAATCACCACAGAAATACTTTAGCGTAAGAGGAGAAACTGTTGTTAAAGCTATCCATATCCTTCTTACGAAAGATTCAGTGCCAGTCCTATTCTCACATTATTCAACGGAAGCCACGATAATGCGTGCCATTATTGAGGACATAATACATTATACATTATACATGCATACACCACAAGAAGCACGAAATAATATATGGCATACGAAGCTGAGAACTGTCAAAAAATTCGACACCTCTTTTAAGTGAGATATTCGCCAAATAAGAAAAAGTAGAACGACAGTACTTTTTTCATCTTTGTTAAATCTGTAAATATGTAAATATTTTTTCCTTGTGCATTTTATTTTATTTTATTTTATTAAGTACTACATTATTAGAATACATTTTTTTATAATAAAATTCATGCATCAGCCTTAGTTATTTCTTTTTTCATATGGGTTATTGAAGAACCTATATGACAATTTTCTTGCAGTTGTTAAATTTTGGGTATGTTATGTTATGTTATATATAATTATAATAAAACTCTTATGTTAGTAAATTACTTACATATATAACATATTGATTAATGAGTATTTCTGTTACTATCCTCCAACATTTGGTTCTTACATGTCGTACTTGGTATGATTTGGTTTATGTATTGGAATAAATATTACTTTGAATAGTGCAGCAGTGTTGTATTGCTATAAGGGAAATATACAGGTAATTGTGATTTGAATACATTGAAATCCAACTTTAAAGATTGTAATTATATGTTCATATATGCTTTGTTAATCAACTAAATTTATAGTTGAGTGTGTAGAACACCTGAACAGTTATTTGAAGAAGAAAAAAACCGGTATACCACATGTTTCATTTAATGTGAATGCTGTTTATGAAATTGTTACTATTTCATACATGATATGATTGTAGCAGTAGATATTACTATGGAATGTCATTGGACTGTAGATTAAGAAATAAGAAAATAGGGCCGACTGTGCATTTATATTTGAAATTGTTTAAATATTTCTTGTGTGTGGTAATTGTTCCAAAATACTGTTTAAATTGCATCGAACATTTTATTAATATGTGTATCATAAACAATATTAGATATATTGCTTTAAATGATGTGACAATAGTGATATTGTGCAGCTCTGTTTAACACCTTTAAATGGTGTCTCTCGGATGCTATAAGTATTTTGTTTTCTGTGAATTGTACTTGTAAATTGTCGTCAACGGCCATTGATGTCAAAAGACGACGTTAAACTTTGGATTAATAATAAAAGTACTGCATCTAGTTCCTCGATAATAAGATCTAGACAGAAAGTGAATTACTCAATGAGAGAAGTCCTGCGTCCTGAGTGGTTGTATATAAACTGTGGGACACTGTATCCGATTGACTATGGACCAGTATGATGCCATTGAAACTGTGAGAACTGCTCATTGTAATTTCTGCCGACGTCAACGGCATTTGTTGCCATAAGATATATAGTTAAACTGTTAAATTCCACCGTTTATTTTAACTCCACCACTCCCGTTCACTGGCGGTGCCAGTCGTATACTTCTCGACAAAGAAGGGAAGCAACGCAAATCATCTTTGTTATGACAGAGCGTCGTTAAGCATAGACTGCCTCCTGTGCATAATAACCGCATATATTTAAACACGGTGATAGGTAAATTTAAAGCGGCGCCAACGGCTCATGCAGCCACAAGGTGTCGCTAAATACTGTGTTGGTCTTCTTAGACACCTTAAAATGCTATTGACCGACACTGTAAACGGAAATTAACCATCTTCCGATACTGAACTCCGCCACTGCTCGTACTCTGGCAGTGCCAGTCCCAAGACTGGATAAAGAAAGAGGGCGACGCGACTGATCCTATCACACAGTGTCGTTAAACTGAAACTACTACTACTGCCAGTACTCACTCTGGTAGTGCTCGTCACAAGCCTGAAGGAAGGAGGAGGACGACGCTAATCATATTTGTTATAACACGGTGTCGTTAAACATTAACTAACCTAACATAATCACCAGTAGTAATTTTCATTTCAGTAACATCTTTTGGCTACCTTGTTCGTTGACGTCAACCTTACCTAAAATAATAGGTCGCATGGAAACGCTCATACAGCATGGCGCGCAACAGCTGACATTTATATAGCATCGGTTAACAGCGTTTTAAAGGTGTCTATGTTAGTTGCAGTTTTGGTTCAATTACTGTGAGCTGAGGTTGACGTCAGCGGCCCTGGCGGCCGAAAGATGTCATTAAACACTGTAAGCTACTTTTGACACGAGACATTTTATGTCTATCAGCTTCCCTAGCAGCACAAGTGTCTGCTCTAACCATTCACAACGTTCAGGATCACTTAAGAAAGGAACTCAGACCAGGCAATCCAAATCTTCCTTTCGTCGGCCATCTTGGTTCTTTATCTAGCTCCATCATTTATTAGCTCTCGAAGAATCGTCTCCGATATCAATTAGAGACTTGAGTCGTGCCAATAAGGCGACAGTCATTCGATTCGGGATCAGTAGAGGCCGAGGGGATCCTCCCGTTTCTCAAAGACTTCAGATCTCACAAAAACGCACCCAAGAGACGCAGAGAAAGAGCGCGAAAAGGCAGACGATCGATGACGTATCGATTGCTGTAGAGTGGACTGAAAACACTGCGCAGGGACAAATGACCGTCATGTCTGGAGGCTCTTTCATTTTGTTTGTGTGTGTGTGTGTCTGTATCTGTCTCTGTGTTTCTGCCTCTGTCTGCCTGTCTCTGTCTGTCTGCCTGTGTGTTTGTCTCTGTTTGCCTGTCTCTGTCTGTATACCTGTATGTTCGTCACTGTCTGTCTGTATACCTCTCTGTCTCTCTCGGTCTGTTTTTGTTTATGTCTCTGCCTGCTTGTCTATCTGTCTGTCTGTCTGCCTCCATGTCTGTCTCTGTCTGCCTGTCTGTATCTGTCAATCTGTCTGTCTAACTATCTGTCTATCGCTGTTTATGTGTCTATCTGCCTGCTAGCCTGGCTGTCTGCCTGTGTGTGTGTGTGTGTGTGTGTGTCTGTCTGTCTGTCTGTCTGTCTGTCTGTCTGTCTGTCTGTCTGTCTGTCTGTCTTTACCTCGTGTTTCATGTCCATTGGCTTTTTCCGTATTCGTCTTTCCTCTTCTCACCTGCAATTTCTCCTCTCCCTCTTCCTCCTCCTCCTCCTCTTCCCCCTCCTCGTCCTCCTCGTCCTCCTCCTCCTCCTCCTCCTCCACCTCCCTTCCTAGTCCTCTTCCTCCTCTTTCCTTTCTCTTTCTCGTCCTATCTTCCTCATCATTTCTTCCTCCTCCTCCTCCTCCTCCTCGCCCTCTCCCATCCTCTCATCTTCCCTCCATCTCCAACCAGCTCATCCTTCTCCTCGTCCTCCTCAGCAAACCATCCCAGCATCCTCCTTCGAAATATTCCGCCACTCCCATTCCCCCTTTCTCGTCCAGACAGTACATCCAACGCCATATTGTCCAATTTCCGACTTCTCAGTCCTGACAATCAATAGCCAGCTCCGGCTATCGATCGCAAGGTTGGCTTTCATCGGACTACACTTACACGACTGCACTGGCCAAATGCACTGCACCTGATAATGTCCCATGGGAAATCGCTTTGTTCTCAAGGTTGTTCCGCAATTGAAAGCCATAAAGCAACTAAGGCTTTGTTCTCTAGTTTTTTCCGCAATTGAAAGCCATAAAGCAGCTAAAAGCAGCTAAAGCTTTGTTCTCAGGGTTTTTTCAAAACCGTATACATTATTAAATGCGTACGCCAGTCACAGGCGTCTGCTTTTAGGGTAATATTTGCATTATTAAGTTTGTATACTGTTAGTGTAGGTTGCTTGCGGTCAGTTTAATGTACAGTTAATAATAATTTCTGTAGCGCCGCTGTATGATACATATTTGTCGATGGCATGCCAAAAACTAAGCCGTAATCAGATCAGCACCGAGGGTGTAATTCTACCGAGACAAAGAGAAGGTAGGGTGAATAGGAGGGAGATCCCTTACACACCTCTTTAAAGTCATTCAGACACCGTATAAGATTACTGTGCGTCGCAGCCAAAGCATTAGTTGGGGAAACTATATTTACTTCTATAAGATATCGTTAAACTTTGGATCCATTCAACAAAGCATTAAGCTATCCTAAGAGGCAGCCATATGCATGAAGTGTTAGCGACTTCACTTGCTTAGTTTCGGCTTATCGGGACTGCGGACAGGCACATCCTCACCCCCTGATCTTCCCACCAACGTTGTACTGTCAGTGTACTCATTTTGGCTGATTTGGCCATGGACACATATGGAGTCGAAATATCTAAACAAATATTGATTGATTTATTGATTGATTGAAATAGCTGAACTGGTGGGAATTGATCCCTCTACCTTACGACTGACACTCCAACACATTAACCACTAGACTACTTTGAAGTCATAGGTATAATAATTATTGAGTTGTACCGAAATGAAATAAAGACGAATGTACAGATAAAAAGGGGTGTGGAAGGGACTGCGCTTCTACTTCCCGTGATAGGAGAACTAATTTATATTCCGCCAGATCCCCAGTTTAACAGTGATATTTACATTACAATGGTTGCCTGCGGAAGTTACGGTTAAATTTTGCAGTAGAACCTAATATTTACAATACTTTAACAGCGGTCTACAATTTACAAAAGTTTTCTCGCGGAATATAAGTTAGGACTCCTGGTATGCAGATTTTATATGTATACATAAATCCAGATTAAAATTAATGCAAATAATTCTTCTAACATCAATCTATATTTAACCGAATTGTCTACCGAGCAGCTGAAAATGTCTACTTTTCCAACCGATTTCTACGAGTTTCATTTCAATTCAATTTTTGTAATGAAATTAAGGAACGCTACTTCGTTATATCATCCGCATATTGATCACTGTATAAATATACTGATTGAATGAACGAACAGACGAGAGAAAAAGACGAATTTATTTTATGAATGAATTAACTAATTAATTAATCAATTAATTAATTAATTAAAAAGGAATGAACGCCAGAATGAAATTGACAAATAACGTCAGAGGGATGCAATAAAAAACCAGGTCAACCCATTGAGGTTAGGTCAAATCACGTGATAAGGTTACAACTGGATGCAGATCCAGTTTAACTATCGCTTATATGCATTTATAATGTAGCGTCATACTAAAAAAAATTAAGCTATGGTCAACGCTAACGACTCCGATAGCCACGAGATGGCGTTGAACACCTAATGCTAAGTTACAAAGGTGATCTTGTAATACACGTTTTAAACCGTTTCTATTGAGCATCTAATCGTCATTCAGCTGTATTTTAACTCCTCCACTACTCTTCCTGTGGTAGTGCCAGTCCAGGGCCTGGAGAAAGGAGAACGACGACGAAGATCGCTTTTCATGACACAGCGTCGTTAAACAGAAACTAACTAAAAAAACAAAACTGTTGGATCCGCTAAAAACTCGATTAGCGGACAGAAAGCGTTGGGAAACAGTGAATATTCAGGCTTCTTTTTGGTTGAGTTTGAACACCTTTAAATCTCTCTTTACTAACGCTATATGTAAGGAAATTTCGCTTAGCATTATTAACAATGCAACATTAAAGAGGCTCAAAGTATTTATCTTACTGAAGTAAACGGCGTATAAGTCCGCCACTGATCGTACTCTGGCAGTGTCAGTCCCACCCCTGAAGGAAGGAGGAGGGCGTCTCTAATCATCTTTGTTATGACACAGTGTCGTTAAACAGAAACTAACCAACCAACACAGTTATAGGAGTGTCTCATATACTAAGAGGTAGCGAAGTCGACGTCAACGATAAAGTTAATATTGAATGCAAGACATAACCTGTTAGGAAAGAAGTAGTTATTGTTTGTTTTAGTGGTAGTAGTAGTGGTAGTGGTGATAGTAGTAGTAGTAATAGTTGTTGTTATAACGACGCTGGGACTGACACTGTATACCAGAGTCCAGGCAACGGCGTATTTCAACAGAAATGCGCTTTTTGCGAAACCTTTAAACGGTTTTGCAACCAATGCCGCAGTAGGGTGGTGCCAGTCCGCAGCCTGAAGAAAGGAGGAGGGATCGCTAATCATCTTCGTTGTGATATAGAGTCCTTAAACAGCAACTATCTTAGTTGAAGCTTAAGATAGGTAAGGTAAATTCGATGTCAACGGCGTAAACACTGTTTAAAGCAATGCTTTCGTTAGACACCTTTGAAACGTATACACCCAACGCTATATATACGCCAGTCGCGTTCAATATTGTAACTCTTGAATCGATGTTGGGGGAAATGCATTGGTTACTATAAATATGTTATACAAATATGTTATATAATTATATATATAAAATTAGAATCTGATGGTAGTAAATTAAGTACATAATATATTGGTTAATGAGTATCTGTGTTACTACCCTTCAACTTGTGGTTCTTAAATATCACATGGAGCGGAGAGATGGTCGAATGGTAACACTCTGGAACGAAGATCAGAAGGACGTGGGTTCGATACCTGCTAGCCCCGTAAGGGTTTACTCAGACTTTTTACTCCCTACACTCCCTGGGGGGGAGACGACTGTAAAATGAGCAGCATACATATGGGTGCCTTGCAGGCTGCTATACAGTTGACTTCGACTCTTGTTAAACATGTTATCAACTTTTACTACTATATCATGTAATCTTACTGCGTACTTGTCAGTTTGAATTTAATAAACGATTATTATTATTATTATTATTATTATTATTATTATTATTATTATTATTATTATTATTATTATTATTATTATTATTATTATTATTATTATTATTATTACATATGGTTTGGTTTATGTATTAGAGTAACTATTACATTGCATAATGCTACAGCGCTATGTTGCAATAAAGGAACTACAGTTATGATTTGAATTTAATGAAACCGACTTGAAACAATTTTAATACATTATATGCTCAGGCATGCTTTGTTAGCTAATTAAATTTATTGTTGAGTGTGTTAGATACCTGAACACTTTAAGACTGTTTCATTTATCGTGCATACTGTTTGTGACATTATTATTATTATTCGATAGCGGTCGATAATTCCAGATGATATCATTAAACTAAATATTAATAAATAATCACCTGAAAATTTCAAAAAATAGAATAAGAATCTAATGTCACATTAATAATTACAATTATAATGTATTGTGCATTTGTGGCTAAAATTGTTTTAATATTGGAATAACTGTAGACTTAGAATGTCTTGTGAATTTGGAATATTTATTAAGACATTTTTGCTTTAAAATATTTCTTGCGTGGGACAACTGTTGCAGAATATCGTTTAATTTTCATCTAACTATTTTACCACAATGTGCGTATCATAGACATTGTCAGCCGTATTACTTTATTTGTTGATTAAACGTTGAATCTGCTTCGACACCTTTTATTGAGGCTTTCCGGAGGCTATAAGTTTCTAGTCTTCACTACATTCATTACGTAGACTTGTGGTCAATGGCTTTTGGTGTCGTAAGACGACGTTAAACTTTGAAACAATAAAAAATTTAATATTACCAAGCTGTATTATACCAATCAGGCAACAAAAGTGACGCTAGTAATTATGAAAGCCGTATTTTTTATTCCAAGGTTTAACATCACATATGACATCAAAGGCCGTTGTCGACATTTCAAAATGTATACAATACAATGAAACCCATAAAATTATAGCGTCCGAAAGACACCATTAAAAGGTGTCAAAACAGAACTTTACAATGTCTTTAATATTCATTGTTTAACGACAGAATCTTAATTGTTTAACGACACCAAAATGTCCAGTTAACAATGCCTACGATTATTGTATTATGATAAGAAGGTATTTTATGCAAACTAAACAACATTTTGCAGCAATTGTCATATCATAGGCCAACAGTTTTAAATGTAAAACAAAAAATTCTTGATGAAAAATCTTAGAGCACATGAGATTCTTAATCTAGTAAGTAGCATTTTAAAACTACTTCAATTACAAGTTTACAGCATATGTAATTATGACATGGCATTCTTATTCTACTTTTTAATTTTCAAGAAGTTATCTGTCAATATAATCATAAAATGTTATAGAAGTATAGACCTATAGCCTAAAAACAGTGGAAACGAACTTTCTTTATCATATGAATAGTTTAATAATTAACTAATTCACATGATAACTAAATCTACTTACATAAGATTTTGTGTACAATAGTATTTTCTAAATTTTTCCCTTTGCTAATAGGATTGACAAATGTATAGACTTCACTCTGGAGGTTGCCCATATTCATCAAGTTTTAAATGTTGATTTCAATGTTATGTACAACACATTTATTTCTGGGTTAGCTAACGAAATTTCCCTTTATAATATCAAACCATTTCAAGATCAAAGATACAATTTGGAAGGGTATTAATGCAGTGTAACGTTTTTCATAAACACTTTGCACCAGATTTAAAAACTGCCAAAAGGTCTATTACATATTTACAACACATTTTACAGCCTAACAACTAAAATCTACATTATGGCAAATCCAATAACCAACAACAGTAACAAAATTACATAGAAGTTCTTTCCTTTACTGATAAGGTTAACCAGCTCAGACTTCACTTTAATAATAATAATAATCTTTTCTTTATTAATTAAAACCGACAATCGCAGTAAGATTACATTGAGACATAACAGTACAATAATCAATATCTTAACTAAACACACCTTATGGCAGCCATGCCAGGCGCCCGCCCGATGGGTTTGTGGGAATCGAACCGCATACTGCTGCTCTCCTGGCCATGAGTGTTACCATAGGCGCCGACTTCTTGGGGGCCTTGGGTGCCAATGCACCCAGAGAAAAAGTTCAATGGGGGCCTGGCACCCAGAAGAATTCGGACCTTAAATTCAATTTTTTGGGGTATTCCTAAAAAAAGTCGTCAAAGTTTTTCGGGGGATGAATTCCTAAAAAAGGTCGTCAAATTTTAGGAGACATCCCCCCATTTAAAATTCGTTACACGTAGTAGACGATGAAAAATGACGAAATAATGTATAATGAATTTTTCCGGATGACTAAAAAAAGTCATCAGTTTTTTTCGGAGATGATTTCCTAAAAAAGTTGCGTTGGTCCTTTAAAACTTTGATAAACCTTCTGGATCCGCACTTGACTGGCACCCAGAGACAAAAGCAAAAGTCGGCGCCTATGAGTGTTACCATTACTCTAACCCCCTTCCCCAGTTTTGCATGCAACACACAATTAACAAGGTCTTACTGTTACATTCTAACTTGTATGATTTACACTTACCTCATAGTGTATTGGAGATATTTTCTTTGTTACAGCCTTATAATAATATATGATCTATATTTTCTTTGACCTGACAAGAACTGCATATATATTGCATCTTCATTAGAAGAAGTCTTTCATTGACGTTTACTTTCCCAATCCTGGTCTCCAGTCTGGAGCTTTACACTTCCTTTTTCCTACTAAGATTCATGAATTTATTGATTGTAGTATACACCTACAGGACAAATGCTTTTATAATAACGACCTTTGATGTCACAATCATATTGGTTTTTTTCAAAGGGAATAGCGAGAGTAGATAACATAGCGCAGGAAGATGAAGTATTTATTAGAAGAGTGTAACATTTAGAGAGGTGTCTAATATTTTGTATGACATTGCAAAATTTGCGTTGAAACACTGAATTTTTAGAGACTTCATTCACGCCTTTCTACACCACTAAGTAGCATTGACTTTTCAGTTGAAACTAGGGGTCCACCGGAAACCGCCTCGGATATTCGCTTGAAATTGTATTAGTCACTTATTACAAGTACACAAATTTATGTCGATGATTTCTTATAACATGAAAATGTGAAGCTTCGCATATGGAACAAATAGTACCCGGTTCGTTTCCGGTTCGTTACCGGATCCGGCAAAAATACATCCAAATACTCATATATATATATATATATATATATATATATATATATATATATATATATATATATATATATATATATATATATATATATATATATATATATATATATATATATATATATATATATATATATATATATATATATATATATATATATATATATATATATATATATATATATATATATATATTATTAGTATTATTATTAAAGTAGTTTTATATAGCGCCCCTTCAAGATTGCCTACTCAGGAGCACTCCCAGCCCAACCACGGTCAAATAACGCAGTTTTGAGGACAGTAAGAAACAGGGTGAAATGACCAATCGGTAATTGACGGAGCTTGGTAGGGAGCCCATTCCAGGTCCTGGGGGCAGCCACAGAAAAGGCACGGCGCTGTCGCATGGCTGTCCGCGCCCTGGGAACAATAAGTTCAGCTTGCGTAGCTGAGCGGAGAGAGCACGGCGCTGCGAGCATTAGATGGGCCAGCAGAGCTCCCGTACGAATGGAGGGGCCAGGCCTTCAAAGCACCGCCGGACCAAGGCAGAGATTCGATAAGTGATGCGCTGTGGGTAGGGGAGCCAGTGGAGGACATCCCTCATATATGCAGACACTCTGCCAAACTTGGGGATGCGGCCTACAAGGCGGGAAGCAGTACGCAAGATTCTATTCAGGGATTCAATCAGGCAGGCCGGGAGTCCGTCATATATGGCACTGCAGTAGTCCAATCGAGAAACCACAAATGCATGGACAAACGTGGAAGCTGCACCGGGAGACAAAGAACGGGAGATCACCTTGAGTTGCTGGAGCTGGTAATAGCAACTGCGGGAAAGAAGATTTATGTGCCGCGTGAATGCAAGTTCTTGGTCCACGATGACTCCCAGGTCCCGGACCCAGGTCGAGAAAGAAAGGTGTGGGAATTGCAAGGCAAGAGAAGACATATCTATTTTAGAGAGCTGCTGCAGGGAGTGCCAAGCCATATAAACTGCGTCTTGGCGGGGTTATATTCATTCATTCATTCATTCAAAGATTTCAAGGGAACTACTCAGAGGCGCTCCCGACACCAGCACGTTCATATAATACAGTTTTAAGTTTTGCAAGAAATATGCCAGGGGTGACCCCAGGGCACATGCGGAGCTCTAAGGGAAGTCTATTCCAGACTACCGGGCCCACCACTGAAAAAGTTCGACTTTGCATAGTCGTGGAACGAGCAAATGGAACTAAAAGTACCCCTTTTCCCGCTGAGCGGAGGGAACGTCGGCCTTGGACACCTGAAACTGTGCAGCATAGCTCTCGAAGGTAAGCAGGGGCAGGGCCCTGACAACATCGCCATACTAAGGCAGCGATCCTATATTCTATGCGCAAGCGCATAGGAAGCCAGTGAAGGACCTCCAGCATATATCTAGAGACTTGGCCATGTTTAGGAATATGCCCAATGAGACGGGCTGCAGAGCGCAGAACTCGCTGTAAGCACACTATGCGACTAGATGGAAGACCAAAATAAAGCGATTGAGCAGTAATCAAGGCGCGCTGTGACGAAGGAGTGAACCAATGTAGAAGTGGCACTGGGCGTTAGCGAACGAGTAACAGTATATATCATAAGAAATTGCGTATATATTGTGGCGGACAGGCCACAAGACTGGAATGTAGGTTTTATCAATAATAGCTGTGTTGTTGACGCGGTATCCGGCGACGTAGTGCATCAGCGGCCGATGCGTAAATGGTAGCGTGAGGTCGATGTAATAATAGCCAATATTTAAGTTTTAGCTTGTTTTTGCCATCTTAGCGATTCAAATTATTAATTCGTATAATATTACACGCTTTTAGGTCCAGTGAATAAGGCCTAAAGCTAGGGCGGCGCTTATTATCATAGGTTGATTTCGATACCTTAGACACCTGTATTTGAGAAGGTGTGCGTAGGCTAGTATATAAGGAACAAGCCACGTTATAGTGTGGCGAGTGATGCATAGACCCTGCCTCACGGTGCGTTGCTTATATCGTAGAGCGGCGAAGTTGCGCTCTGCATGTACACGACACGGTGCTTTAGTGTCGTTGGTTCGGCGAGTGTTTCGATCGAGTCCCGGTTTCGGTTAAGTTACGAATGATTTTACGGACATGGCGTCCGGTACAAGGCTAATCAGTGCGCTCCCGAGTGACAGCCGCTCCACAGGCGGTCTGACCAGTGCTGGCAAAGCGTCGATCCAACGGAGTAAGGGCCCACTCTGTTGTAGATCGCGAGCAGTACCGAGTCTGATCATGGAAGGCTGATTCGGGGAAAGACCGATCGTGAGAGATAAAGGCTCACAGGTCTGTGTCGGTAAAGTCCGGGGAAGGCGACCCCGGCGGTTCCGTTCGATAGAAAGACGGGGAAGGACCCCGCAGATAAACAGGTCTGTGTCAGCAGACCCCGTAGATGTTCGTTTCGATATATACTGGAAAGACCGATGGATGTCTGGTTAGATATATACGGGAGAAAAGACCGATCGTGAGAAATAAAGGCTCACAGGTCTGTATCGGTAAAGTCCGGGGAAGGCGACCCCGCTGGTAAACAGTTCGATAGTCCGGGGAAAGACCCCGGAGGTCCCGTTCGATAAAGACGGGAAAAGATCCCGTGAGGTGACATTTCGATACACACGCGGAAAGGCCCCGCAGTTGACCGTTTGAGATACACGGGCAAAGACCCGGTAGTAGCCGTCAGAGATACACGGGCAAAGACCCGGTGTTGACCACTTGAGATACATGGGCAAAGTTACCGCTGTTGAGCGTCGGATATACACGCGGAAAGACCGCACTGGTGACCGTCTGAGATACACGTACAGAAACTCAGCTGGTGACCGTCAGAGATACACGGGTAAGGACCCGGTGGTAGCCGTCAGAGATACATACGAGGAAGACCCGGTGTTGACCGTCAGAGATACACGGGCAAAGACCCGGTTGGTGATAACTCAGTTCAAGTATCGTCAATAAAAGCTAACCAGTGCGATCCCGGGTTACAGCATAACTAATCGCTCTTGGGTGTTGGATTGACCGCCGATTCGACAGGGCTGGGGCCCACCCTGCGTTAGATCGCGAGCCGGTCTGAATCCCGATTGTGGAAGTTTAACGGGCTGTGTAAACCTCGGGGAGAGACCGATCTTGAGTAATAAAGAAAACACAGGTCTTTATCGGTAAAGACGGGGAAGCAGACCCCGTTGGTGACCGCTCGACGTGTACGGGGAGAGGTACCAGGTTGATTCCGTTCGAAAGTACGGGGAAGCAGACTCCGTTGGTAACGTTCGATAAAGACGGGGCAAGACCCCGGTGGTTCCGTTCGATACACAGGTCTGTATAAAAACGGGGAAGGCAAGACCCCGATGGTGACAGTTCGATATGTTCGGGGAGGGTGACCCCCGTTGGTTCCGTTCGATAACATCGGGCAACTTATCCGCCTTTCTTTTGACTCGCGGGACTAACCGCAATCTCTCAACTCGCGGTCAAACCGAAATATCTCAACTACACATTAAAAATTATACATATTAGAAGATACAATTCACAATAAACAATAATACATTTATACGCTAAATCTTAACTCGCGGTCTACCGGCAAGTTTCTTCCTTTACCTAGCTCCGTCATAGTTACTCCCGCGGTTTTCCCACATATCTTTCTTTGGCCTACCTAACTCGCGGTCTACCCGGAAAATCTTGGCTCGCGGAACTAACTGCAAACTTCTGAGTTCGGGGAACTGCCCGAACAATCTGACCGTGGTTCGTTCAGGTACGTGGAAGACAGGAAACTTCCCGCAGTGGGAAGTGAAAACACAGGTCTGTGTGAAATAATGGGGTAACAGTACTGATAGTTACTCCACTGGTACCGTTAGCAGAATCGAGTCTGTGTACTCGGAATTGGAGCCTACGAGTCTGTGAGCTCCCGGGAAAACACAACCGTGAAAAAGGTTATGTAAACCGGGTAGGGATACGCCGCAACGAGAAGATACAGCGGGCCAGATCCCTAGGTGAAGAGTACGTGAGACCCAGGTACGAAACGGTAGAATAAATCAGACCAAGAGGAAGAGTTTAACCTCAAAGTTCGGGTCGGGTAGTCGGATACCCAGGTCCGAAAGAGACAAGTTCGCGTTTTGCTAGCCGAAGTTCAGCTAGTCAGAGTCCCTAGGTGAGGAGTACGATAATCCCATGTATGAAGGGAAATAATAAAGCATACCAAGAGAGCGATACGTGAAAGTCCGGGTAGTCGGATACCCAGGTAGAAACATATTTGCTTGTCGTAACACACAGCTCTGAGAACTGACTGAAGTGGGAGGATGGGCCCCCTCGTGCGTAGGTCGGAACGAAGTTCTGTGTGTAGATAGGAAGGTCATAGAGAGAAGACCTTCACTATCAGAGTGCCGTAGATGCTCTTATCGGTATCTTCCGAAGCAGAATTTATCACTGTGTTGGTCGACAATTGCCAACACAGAAGACGGGTAAGGAAATTTACTCCGTAAATGTGGTGCATGACAAAATACCTGTGAGGCCGGTATGCCACGCACGGAAATGGAGCGAGAGACACGTAACGGTGGGAAGACAGTTGTCAAATGGACGGGTGCCTAGACGACACGACGTAGAGTTACAATAATGACAGTTGCCCAATAGACCGGTGTCTAGGATGATGTGACGTAGAGGCTTGTCATTTGTATTCCTTATTCCCGATACTTAGAAAACGTTTGGTGTCCCTTATAAATGGCGATAGTTAAAGAGTCACGAGATGTATAATGGTACGTTAAGTTCAGATCAGGTGGAGAGTTGGAGAAAGCCCGTACCTAAGAAGGCACACAAAAGAGGAAGACTTCTGCTGGTAAGAGAACGAACCCTGTTCTGAAGGACGGCCATCCTGCAGGACGTTGCCCATCCGGCGACCGCGGAAAAGAGCAGAGTCAGACCCCGAGATAGAACGGTATAGTGTTGCCTTTCTTAAGCGGCCAATCCTGGATCTCCCTGATAGGAACGGTCCCTATGGGCAGAGATAGAGAACAGCCATTTTACGTTGAAAGTAGACAAGGCAGTGACTCTCGGGTGGCTCCAGACGGGTAGTGGGCTGGAGTCATCACAGGAACCCGCCGGCGCGGCAGGGCAGGCGTCCGGGCGGCGAACGCCACAATATTGTGGCGGTTTGGCCACAAGGCACGAACGAAGGAATATAATGAAAGCTGTCTTAGTTAATTAGCGTCTTATTCGATGGGTGGCGCTTTATAGCTGTTCGATAATAATTATAATTACAAGTGATTTATTTTATTCTTGTCTTTTTAACGCTTTAATTTATTAATTACAATAAGAGAACACACCGTCTGTCCAATATTTAGTGGCTAAACATAGGGCGCCGCTTAATATAGCTGGTAGATATTTCGATTTTGGACACCTGTTTTTAAGAAGACGGTGATGGCCTACTATATAAGTATGGAGGCATGAATATGGTTTACGTACTAACTTATAATCATGCAGACCAATCAATGTAGCCTTCCTATGGAGGCCAGAATAACGTCTTACGTACGAGACCATAGCGTGCAGATAGATGCAGATGGATTCATAGAGCTTGCCTCACGCTGCGTTGCCTATATCGTAGGGTGGCGTTACTGCACTCTGCATATACAGCGATACGGTTCTTTAGTGTCGTTGGTTAGCGATAAATACTGCACTCCGTGTGGTAGTATACGGCGAGTGATAAAGCGAGTTCCAGGTTTCCGGCAAGTTACAAATATATTTACGGACGACAGGGCGTCCGAGAAAAAGTTAACCAGTGCGATCCCGGGTTACAGCCGAATCGATCTCTCTCGGGTGAAGGATTGACTACGCCGATCCGACAGGTTTGGGGCCCACCCTGCCGTTAGATCGCGAAAAGGTCTGAATCCCGACTGTTGGTAGTTTACAGGCTGAGTAAACCTCGGGGAAAGACCGATCGTGAGAGATTGAGAGCTCACAGGTCTGTTCCGGTAACGTACGGGGCAAAGAGTTTCCTGGGGACCGTCTGATAAACCTCGGGCAAGGCCCCGCTGTTGACAGTCAGAGATACACGGGCAAAGACCCGGAGATACGCGGGCAAAGACCCGGTGTTGACCGTCAGATATAAACGGGCAAAGACCCGGTGGTAGCCGTCACAGATACACGCGGAAAGGCCCCGCTGTTGACCGTTAGAAATACACGGGCAAAGACCCGGAGATACGCGGGCAAAGACCCGGTCTTGACCGTCAGATATAAACGGGCAAAGACCCGGTGGTACCCGTGAGGGATACACGCGGAAAGGCCCCGCAGTTGACCGTCCGAGATACACGGCCAAAGACCCTGTGGTGATAACTCAGTTAAAGTATCGTCCATAAAAGCTGAGCAGTGCGATCCCGAGTTACAGCAAAAACTAATCACTCTTGGGTATTGGATTGACCGCGATTCGACAGGTTTGGGGCCCACCCTGCCGTTAGATCGCGAGCCGGTCTGAATCCCGATTGTGGAAGTTTAGCAGGCTGAGTAAACCTCGGGGAGAGACCGATTGTCAGAGATATAGAAAACACAGGTCTGTATCGGTAAAGTGCGGAGAAACATTACGCTGGTGACGTCCGGTGAAGTACCGGAACGATCTTGTTGAAACTGTTCGATAACATCGGGGAACAACCCGTGAATCTAAATACGCGGTATCCGGGTTTGGCTGTTTTACGCGTCATAGTTACTCCCGCGGTTTACCGGCAAATATCCGTCCGGGAGACCATCCGACCGTTGTCTGTCCCGGTGTTCGGGAAAGTTCCCACGGTGGGAAGCTACACAGGTCTGTGTGCAATAACGGGGTAAAATTACTGATATTTACCCACAGATACCGTTAGCAGAATCGAGTGTGAGTACGAGTCTGTGAGCTCCCGGAAAAAGACACAACTGTTACGTTCTCTATTGGATTCAGAGAGTCAGGTTCAAGAGATACGGCTTGTGGAGTAAGGGCCCACTCTGCTGCTCAGGTCTCGAGACAGACTAATTCTGAATAGTGGGAAGATAAAAGGTTGTGTAAACCGGAAAGAGATCAGACCAAGATATTCGGTTCGGGTATTCGGGTACGGTACCCAGGTCCGAGAGAGACACGTCCGCTTTACTAGCGAAATCCAGCTAGTCAGAGTCCCAGTGTGAAGTGTACGAGAGTTCCCGGTTAAAGGAACATTAACGCAGACCAAGAGTAAACGATAGGAGAAAGTCCGGGTAGTCGGGTACACAGAACATATTTGCTTGTCGCAACATACAGCTCTGAGAACTGATTGAAGTGCGATGTTGGGCCCCCTCGTGCGTAGGTCAAAGTTCAGACCAGGTAGAGAGGAAGAGAAAGCCCGTAACTAGGAAGGTACACAGAAAGGCAAAGACTGCTGCAGGTAAAAGATCGAACCCTGTTCTGAAGGACGGCCATCCTCAGGACGTTGCCCACCCGGTGACCGCGGAAGTGGCAGAGTCTGATGCCGAGACCGAGCTCTACAGTGTAGCCTCTCTTAGTAAGGCGGTAAACCCTGAACCTCCTCTGACAGGAATGGTCACTATGGACAGAGATAAGCCATTTGACGGTGACAATAGGCAAGGCAGTGACTCGGGTGGCTCCAGAAGGGTAGTTGGCTGGAGTCACCACAGGAACCCGCCCGGCGCGGCAGGGCAGGCGTCCGGGCGGCGAACGCCACAAACTGGTACCAGAAGTGGGGTACCAGCGTTTCCTATCCACAGATCAGGGGAAGGCCCTGAAGATGCAGATGACGAGTCCGATGATATCCCTAACCGTGAATACAGAAGCTTGGACCACAAAGGTGCACGTCCAAAGACACGACAAAATGAGCAGAAGGTGTTTGGCGAAATGCTCGCACCTGGTGTAGCCAATACAATCGAAACGGAAGCTGGGGCCCGTAGTGGCCACGAAAGAGGTTCGTTTTCTCTCGCCGGTGTTGAAGGATGGCTGAGAAACGTTCCAAGGACTATTGAGACAGTTGTCCAGAACGATGCGGAAAATGAGAGATACCAGTTCGGTCAACGAACTGTTGAAGAGACTGGGCTTGATGTATCAAGGCCTTTTGAGGATAACAGGATACCACGAGTTTTACGTTGAAAAATATAGAAAGAATGCCAGACGAGTTTGAGGAGATCTCAGTGCCTTTTCCTGTGGATGAGGTGCAGAATGCTAGGTGCTAGAGAGAGTGTCCGGAGTAATCGAAGACACTAGATTACCGCGAATAATACACGGGAGAAAGGTAGAAGACATGCCAGGAGACTTTGAGCAGCTTCGAGTTACTAGTCTTAGACAAGATACACAGCCTCTACGTTTGAAGAGGGCTGAAGGGATGCCAAGGGCGTTTGAGGAAGTCCGAGAACCGCGTTACCTAAACGATGATATCGTTGCGAGGAAAGCGAATGTTTGTGAGGCACGTCAGCGGAACGAAGACGATCGAAGATCTTTGACAGATATAGTAGATTGGAAAGCGGAGATGTCTTACTTGCGACAGAGCGTGGCGACAATGAGTAAGAGGCTAGAAGAACTATCGGCTCCCGCTGCTCATCAGAAAGAGTTGTTCCGAGGGGAAAATCCGGGGAACCCGTTGGGCCCAGGTTTCCGGGAGGACTGCCAAGGACAACTAAAGATGAATGAGTCAGCACGGAACCGAAGTTTCCCAGAAACACGTGAGAAAGTTTCGCATTCTGAAACTGTGGAAAAGACGCTCACTCGCTGTTTTCCGAAGGATAGCAGAATGATGTCGCAAGGTGTAAAGACAGAAAACTCGTGGAGTCAAGATTTTCAAGAAAATCGTGAAGCTGAAAGTGCGGAAAAGTGGCGGACCCGAGGTTCCCCAGAGAAACGTGAGAAGCTTGCAGAGGCTAAAAGTGCAGGTGGCTCGCGAAGCCGTGGTTATCCAGAGAATCCTGAGAAACGTTGGCAGGTTGAAAGCTCCCTTAAACCGCTGAGCCGAGGTTACACAGAGAAAGGCGAGAGGATATCCCGTGACGAAAAGTCAAGAGAATCACGTGGTCAGTTTCTGCTGAAAAGAGACAAGGTTGAGGTGAGACAACCTTCCTCAGATGGCGCTTCAGATACAGAGGTTAAAAGCGTTTACAGAGAAGCGGCCGTGAGTAACAGAAGTTTTAGACGGAAAGATCCTGTTAAATATGAAAAAGAGATGTATGGTCGGAATAGTCTACCCGAATATGACAGATACGGTAGAGGCCAATTGACCGATAGAGAAACGGACGAAGAAGGGAAAACGGGAACGGACAGAGATCCTTTTGCATGGAAAACGACCGTTGAAAAAGACCGAAAGACCGATCTCAAAAGTTTCAATCGCCTCGGTGGTAGTGGCGAGATTAATGCCGCCGACGGTGCGCGGAAAGTGAATCGACAGAGGTCTGTCTGTACAGACAATGACCGTTTCGTCGGGAAGGCGTCGTCAGGTGCAGTCGACAGCCAATGGGAAGTTCCCGTTCCGTACGAAGAATCCGACCGATCTAAGAAGCCAAGAAAGAGAGATGTGTGCGAAGAAGACCGAAGAATTACGTTCGTCGACGGAAATTCCCAGAGTTTCCGCCATAAACGCAAAGGGTCAGATTTCGGGTCTTTCGCAGGCGGCGATCCACATGGAAAGGGTCGGGCTGTATTAAGCACTGAGGAAGAAAGTGCCGCTTCGAGCGACCGAGAGATAATTACGAAGGCTCCTAAGTGGCGTACTGAAAAGACGTCAAGTACTCAGAAGAGACATGGGTACGAGCAAAATCGGTCTGTACGAAACACTACAGCAGGAAACGAACCGTTGAGTGACGATGAGGTAGCTACAGAAGAGTCTACGGGGCGAAATGGAAAGAGGCACATTATTCGGAAGAGAGGTGAAAACGGTCAGCATCGATCAGCTGTGAGGGCTGAAGACGGAAACGAATCGATGAGTGACCGCGATGACACCAGGAAGAATTTGCCCAAGACGAATGTCAGAAAAACGCCTGTTACGCAGAAGAAAGGCGAAAACCCAACAGACCGTGGAATACGAATTAAGCTGGAGAAATATGATGGAAAAACAGCGATAGCCGCGTTTTTGGCCAAGTTCGAAGTTTGTGGTCGTTGCAATCGGTGGACTGATCGGGAGAAAGCAGATCAGTTAATGTGCGCTTTAACAGGGCCCGCGTCTCAGCTTTTGTGGGATATGGGAGCACAGGACAATGTAACCTGGCAAGAACTTGTTGAAAGGCTCAAAGCGAGGTACGGTTCCGAAGACCAGACAAGCCTATATCGTATGAAACTTCGCACATACAGGCAGGCTCATGGAGAGACTCTGAGCACTGTTGTGCAGGAAATAAGGAGGTTGATGGCTTTGGCGTACCCAGGACCTACAAGTGATATTGTCGAAACGGTTGCTTGTGATGCTTTCATTGATGCATTGGCAAATCAAGACTTGGCACAGAAAGTGCGCGAACGAGAGCCTGCTAACCTTGAGGCTGCCTATAAACATGCAGTTCGGTTAGATGCTTATGGCCGATCTTCGACACAAGAAAGTGATATGGACCGAAGACACGGTAGAGTCAAAGTTACAAGGGAAGATCGTAAATCCACGTATGTTGATGAGCAACAAACTCTCCGTTTGGAAGATCTCGAACGGGAGATTAAGAATCTGTCAAGGCAAATTGGGCGATTTGCATCGAAACAAGATTCCGACCCTGTTTCTGGAAAACCACATGAAAAGGCGAACAATTGGGATAGAGCCATTGAAGGTCAAAGGAAGACCGAACCGAACGTCGTACACCGACGGAGTTTTCCGCCAGGACGGTCGAGAAACCCTGATATTGAATGTTACCTTTGTAAACAGAAAGGGCACATAAAACGTTTTTGTCCTCAAGGAATCGTTGAGAGGAGTGGTGAAGTCAGAACCAGTGAACCAACTAAGGCAGAACCCATCCAAGAAGAGGCTCAAAATCGACTGGTTAAAGGTAGCAGGATGGCTTACGTTGTCGCTAGACTACAAGGGAAGCGAATACACTGTCTACTTGATTCTGGAAGTGAGATGTCACTGGTGCCACGACGCCTGGTGTTGAACACGGTGCTAGTACCCTCACAGCAGCGTCTGTTAGCCGCTAATGGAAGTCAGATAAAAGTGGACGGTGAAACCACGCTGAAGATTGGTATTGGAAAACAGATATATCCTCTACCATGTCTAGTGACGGACCAAGTGACGGAAGTGATCTTGGGGTTGTCATGGCTAGAAGGCAATCAGGCCAAATGGGACTTCGCAAGTCGCTGCGTTTGTCTAGGGAGCGAGAAGATCCCTCTGAAAGAAGCCGTGGCCGAATCCATGTGTCGGAGAGTTGTCGTTCAGGAAGATACCGTAATTCCGCGACGAAGCGAGGTAGACGTTCCGGCTTCAGTAGTGTACCCACATTTCCAAAAGGATAACGAAGGGTGGACGACCATGCCAACTGAACTGTCAGAAGATCTGATTATCGGGCGCACCTTGGTAACTGGAAAGGAACCGAAAGTTTGGATTAGAATGCTAAATGTTGGGGACAGAGACTCGCTTGTGAAGAAAAGAACTGAATGTTTGCTGGAACGAGTGGAAATTGTTGGTGTAGCAGGTAGACAGGTCAAAGAAGAGCAGAAAAGTACCAGTGACCGATCAGCTTCGATGATTCGTATGATGGCAGGCGTGACCGAGCAGACGGTCGAACCTGAAGCAGAACAAGTCTTAAAACGATTATGGGAAGAAGTGCCAGCAGACATTTCTGAAGACGAACGAATGCGACTACGGGAACTCGTGCTTTCATACCGCACAACGTTTTCGCTAAATGAGAGTGATCACGGGTTTACCTCGGTTATCCAACATGAAATCGATACGCAGCAAGAGAAGGCAGTTCGACAACCGTTGAGACGACAGCCACTTTCCATGCTACCAGAAATTGACCGTCAGGTAGAAGATATGTTGAAACAGGGAATAGTGGAGCCATCAGTATCGGAATGGGCATCCAATGTCGTAATGGTGAAGAAGAAGGATGGTAGTATGCGTTTCTGCATAGATTACAGACAGCTGAATCTTAAGACGCGGAAAGACGCTCATCCATTGCCATTAATCCCCGAGAGTTTGGATACACTTGGGGGCGCCAGGTGGTATAGTACATTCGATTTGAGATCAGGATACCATCAGATGGCCCTTCACCCAAGAGACAAACACAAGACCGGTTTCGTGACGAGAAGGGGCAGTTTCAAATTCAAGGTTTTGCCAATTCAAGGTTTTGCCGTTCGGTTTATGCAATAGTCCGGCATCGTTTTGTCGGCTAATGAACTTAGTCCTGACTGGACTAAATTATGATATATGTCTGGTATATTTGGATGACATAATTGTGTTCTCGAGGGATGTAGAGACGCACATGCAACGTCTAGAGATGGTGTTCAAGAGATTACAAGAGTACAATCTCAAGCTGAAACCCTCAAAATGTCACCTCTTGCAGCAGAAAGTTCTGTTTCTTGGACATGTATTGAGCGAAGAAGGGATAGCGACTGATCCGAGCAAAATCAAGGCGGTAGAAGAATGGACAGTTCCTCGGAACTTGCGACAGGTGCGATCCTTCGTGGGCCTTTGCTCATATTACCGACGTTTCATACATGATTTTGCAGTCGTCGCTCAACCGCTTCATTTCCTAACAAGGAAAAATGTACCTTTCCGTTGGACCGATGAATGTCAAGGTGCTTTTGACGAACTTAAAAGAAGGCTCGTTTCCTCACCCATACTGGGATTACCGAATGATGAGGGACAGTACATATTGGATACGGATGCCTCCGCTTATGCCATCGGAGCGGTGCTGTCGCAAGTGCAAGAAGGACAAGAGAAAGTGGTTTCCTATGCGAGCCGGCTCCTATCGACGGCGGAACGGAATTATAATGTAACCAGGAGAGAATTGTTAGCTGTGGTTTATTTCTTGAAAGAGTTTCGTCAGTACATGTTGGGCAGAAAGTTTCTTCTTCGAACAGACCACTCTGCCCTTCGATGGTTGCGCAGAACACCGGAACCAATTGGCCAACAGGCTCGTTGGTTGGAGATGATAGAAGAGTTTGATATGGAAATATGTCACCGAGCTGGAACAAAACACGGCAATGCCGATGCGATGTCTAGAGGCCCAACCGGAGAGTACCATACTGAGGATACCATGAAAGATTCGATCAAAGAAGTAATGTGGGCACGTCCTATCGAAGAGGTAACGCCTTCAAGGGTGAACAATGAGAATGCAGGACAGGAAGCCGGTTGGACGAAGGAGGTTCTTCGAAGAGAACAGCAGAGCGATTGTAATGTTGGACCAGTACTTGGTTGGAAGGAGTCTAACCATCATCCAACTGAGTCAGAGCTATCGCCTTCTAGTGAAGAAGTGAAAGTTTTAGTGAGCAACTGGAATCAGCTGGAAGTCCTCCAAGGTGTGTTACACAGAGGCTGGGTTCAAGGTAGTACCGGAGGAGCTGAGCGGTAACAGTTAGTTGTACCCTTGTCTTTGCGAAAGGAGATACTTGAGTTAACGCACGTAAGTTTTGCTGGAGGACATTTTGGGATTCGAAAGAGCATAGCTCAGTTGCAACGGCGAGCATATTGGCCAGGCTGGAAGAACGATGTTAGACGGTTTTGTCAACGATGCGATCGCTGTGCTCGGTATCGACGGGAGAAACCTCCAAGACAGGGATATATGCAGAGCCCGGTGGTTGGCGAACCAATGGAGAGATATGGAATCGATATAACGGGACCGCACCCTGTGTCTAGCAAAGGCAATAAATACATTCTGACGGCAATAGACTACTTCTCTAGATGGGCTGAAGCTCTGCCTATAAGAAACCAAGAAGCCGTTACTGTTGCAGAAGCTCTAATGGTACACGTGTTTTCGAGATTTGGTATGCCACGTCAGATATTGACGGATCAGGGACCCTGTTTTGAATCAAATCTGTTTAAACAGCTATGCAAACTTATGGAGGTTGATAAGATACGCACAACTCCATATCGACCATCTGGAAACGGAATGATTGAGAGGTTTCATAGAACTCTTAATATGCTGATCGGAAAGGTAGTATCGGAACGACAGAAAGATTGGGATGTTCACGTAGCATATGTGATGGCGGCATATAGGTCTACTGAACATGAAGCCACCCAACGGACCCCTAATTTCCTGTTCCTGGGAAGAGAGACTCATTCGCCATTAGACTTGATTCTTGCCCAAGTTAAAGATCTCGAGCGACCGTCTTACAATGATCTGGAAGAATATGTGGAGAAACAGAAAATGAAAATGGAAACTGCATATCGTTTTGTACGAGAGCAATTAAAGAGAACTGCAGAAAGAAGGAAGAAAGCGTATGATCTGAGAGTAAGACCTAATAAGTTCTCTCAAGGAGACTGGGTCTACTATTACTACCCTCGGCTTAGGAGTGGAAGGAAGACAAAATGGGCTTGATTCTACACAGGCCCGTTCTTGATTGTTCAAGTGCTGAGTCCAGTTTTATACCGGATTCAGAAGAGTTCCAAATCCACGCCAATGGTGGTGCACGTGGATAAATTGAAGTCCTATTACGGTAAACCTCCGAACACATGGTTACCAGAGGAAGACAGGACCCTTATAGTGGACGCAGGAGACTTACAAGTCCTGTCTCAGGAGCAGAACACAGAGGTTGATGTCGAGGAACCTCCGGAGTCTCCAGAGGAAACCGATACTCCTGAGGTGCGCCATGACGAGAAACCTGGTCGACGACTGATACGAAAACCTCGTTGGATGGACGACTATTATTGTTAGAAAGGACAGTGAGGCTTTTGTTAAGTGACTTTCAAAGCTGCTGTGAGAGCTATGTTGCGAGGACGATACCATGACCGCTTAATTGCGGCGATTTTACGGACTTCTGTCGGAGAAACATTTTTGAGTTTTCGTTTGATGACTTTTTGTTTGGACAGTTTCCTTGTACTGAAATGCATAACAATTGCGGTACATGTTACCGCTTAATTGCGGCGATTTTACGGACTTCTGTCGGAGAAACATTTTTGAGTTTTCGTTTGATGACTTTTTGTTTGGACAGTTTCCTTGTACTGAAATGCATAACAATTGCGGTACATGTTATCGCTTAATTGCGGCGAGTTTACGGACTATTGTTGGAAAACGATGTTTTAAGTTTCTGTTTGATGAAAACCTTTCAGTTGGACTGTGTATTAGTATTTTGATGTAACGATACTCGGAATACTTAGTAAATGCATAATTACGGGTGTTTTGAAAGTTCGTCGCATTGCGAATTCCTTGTTTCCCGTTTGACGATAACTGATGCTGAAGTGCTAGTATAAGATGTGTGACTATTTTAGGCACGTCTACCGATGCTAAATTCGGGGGTTCCGAGGATAACTTTGAGTTTTGTTCTGATGAGAATAATTTTCAGACCACCCTAGACGCAGATAATACCATTTGCGGTACTAGGTAGTTTAATTGCGAAAAATTTACAAAGAAGTTTCGCAGTGCGACTTTCAGTTTCTTATGAAGACGCCTATTGGGTGTTTTCGTGTATGCTGTTTGGATTTACGAACCGCATAAGATATAAGACATTGCAGTAATCCTTACGGTTGTCGGCGAGTGTGAGAATCTTACGGATACGGTTTTGAGTTGAAATGTTACTTGTCGCCGTCACTATGTTGAATTGTTTGTCCATTAGGATAGCTAATGCTTTGATACGTTGCATTAGTTGACAATTGTGTGTAAAGATAAACTTGTGCGATTGATGTATAAGGTTAGTGCCTATGTTAAATGATATTAAATAGTTTCGTTTTATTTGATACACGATGTTAGAGCAATGATGAAAATAGGATAATTTGTATTAGAAAAAAACAAAAAAACAAAAAACAAAACAATTTTAAGGCCGCCGAGCGATGCCGGTCGGCTTATATTATTTTGGTGTTGTGCATGATGTGATGGACGAAGTTGACATTCGGGAGATAATTTGGTGACTTTTCTCTCCTAGGTCTCCTGGCCAGTTTGGTTGGGTAGAGCCCAGAGTCATGATAGAGGGCCTGTTAAGGTTGGCAACTTGGAGGATAAGACAGGTTGCCAGTAGGGCGGTTGATGGAATCTCTTGCACCATTAAAAAGGCTGTCGCTAGAACGGTTTGCTCGAGATTGTAAGGGCGCTGGGTGGCTTCTCCACGGTTTCAGAGTGGTTGCTCTGACCAAAGTGTGCTTCCCCAGTTGCTGAGGTTAGCACCGTTGCTTGGCGTACGTGCGGGGAGCAGAGATTGTCGGGTCTGGATGCAGTACTTGACAGAGTAAGTCGTCCAGATGACCGAGGTGTTACGCCCTATAACCAGCGAAATAGTGGTTCCTTGCCTTCTAAGTGGTTCTGGGTTGGAGATGTTTCTGTCACGTGGATCCAGGTCCCCGGTTTGTCGGAGATGCTCCGCATCTAAGTAAGGTGGGGAGAGTGTGGCGGTTTGGCCACAAGGCACGAACGAAGGAATATAATGAAAGCTGTCTTAGTTAATTAGCGTCTTATTCGATGGGTGGCGCTTTATAGCTGTTCGATAATAATTATAATTACAAGTGATTTATTTTATTCTTGTCTTTTTAACGCTTTAATTTATTAATTACAATAAGAGAACACACCGTCTGTCCAATATTTAGTGGCTAAACATAGGGCGCCGCTTAATATAGCTGGTAGATATTTCGATTTTGGACACCTGTTTTTAAGAAGACGGTGATGGCCTACTATATAAGTATGGAGGCATGAATATGGTTTACGTACTAACTTATAATCATGCAGACCAATCAATGTAGCCTTCCTATGGAGGCCAGAATAACGTCTTACGTACGAGACCATAGCGTGCAGATAGATGCAGATGGATTCATAGAGCTTGCCTCACGCTGCGTTGCCTATATCGTAGGGTGGCGTTACTGCACTCTGCATATACAGCGATACGGTTCTTTAGTGTCGTTGGTTAGCGATAAATACTGCACTCCGTGTGGTAGTATACGGCGAGTGATAAAGCGAGTTCCAGGTTTCCGGCAAGTTACAAATATATTTACGGACGACAGGGCGTCCGAGAAAAAGTTAACCAGTGCGATCCCGGGTTACAGCCGAATCGATCTCTCTCGGGTGAAGGATTGACTACGCCGATCCGACAGGTTTGGGGCCCACCCTGCCGTTAGATCGCGAAAAGGTCTGAATCCCGACTGTTGGTAGTTTACAGGCTGAGTAAACCTCGGGGAAAGACCGATCGTGAGAGATTGAGAGCTCACAGGTCTGTTCCGGTAACGTACGGGGCAAAGAGTTTCCTGGGGACCGTCTGATAAACCTCGGGCAAGGCCCCGCTGTTGACAGTCAGAGATACACGGGCAAAGACCCGGAGATACGCGGGCAAAGACCCGGTGTTGACCGTCAGATATAAACGGGCAAAGACCCGGTGGTAGCCGTCACAGATACACGCGGAAAGGCCCCGCTGTTGACCGTTAGAAATACACGGGCAAAGACCCGGAGATACGCGGGCAAAGACCCGGTCTTGACCGTCAGATATAAACGGGCAAAGACCCGGTGGTACCCGTGAGGGATACACGCGGAAAGGCCCCGCAGTTGACCGTCCGAGATACACGGCCAAAGACCCTGTGGTGATAACTCAGTTAAAGTATCGTCCATAAAAGCTGAGCAGTGCGATCCCGAGTTACAGCAAAAACTAATCACTCTTGGGTATTGGATTGACCGCGATTCGACAGGTTTGGGGCCCACCCTGCCGTTAGATCGCGAGCCGGTCTGAATCCCGATTGTGGAAGTTTAGCAGGCTGAGTAAACCTCGGGGAGAGACCGATTGTCAGAGATATAGAAAACACAGGTCTGTATCGGTAAAGTGCGGAGAAACATTACGCTGGTGACGTCCGGTGAAGTACCGGAACGATCTTGTTGAAACTGTTCGATAACATCGGGGAACAACCCGTGAATCTAAATACGCGGTATCCGGGTTTGGCTGTTTTACGCGTCATAGTTACTCCCGCGGTTTACCGGCAAATATCCGTCCGGGAGACCATCCGACCGTTGTCTGTCCCGGTGTTCGGGAAAGTTCCCACGGTGGGAAGCTACACAGGTCTGTGTGCAATAACGGGGTAAAATTACTGATATTTACCCACAGATACCGTTAGCAGAATCGAGTGTGAGTACGAGTCTGTGAGCTCCCGGAAAAAGACACAACTGTTACGTTCTCTATTGGATTCAGAGAGTCAGGTTCAAGAGATACGGCTTGTGGAGTAAGGGCCCACTCTGCTGCTCAGGTCTCGAGACAGACTAATTCTGAATAGTGGGAAGATAAAAGGTTGTGTAAACCGGAAAGAGATCAGACCAAGATATTCGGTTCGGGTATTCGGGTACGGTACCCAGGTCCGAGAGAGACACGTCCGCTTTACTAGCGAAATCCAGCTAGTCAGAGTCCCAGTGTGAAGTGTACGAGAGTTCCCGGTTAAAGGAACATTAACGCAGACCAAGAGTAAACGATAGGAGAAAGTCCGGGTAGTCGGGTACACAGAACATATTTGCTTGTCGCAACATACAGCTCTGAGAACTGATTGAAGTGCGAGGTTGGGCCCCCTCGTGCGTAGGTCAGAACAAAGGTCTGTGTGTGTAGATAGCGAAGGTTATAGAGAGAGGACCTTCACTATCAGAGTGCCATAGAGACCCGTTATCTTTCGAAGCAGAATTCATTATTGTGAGGCCGGTATGCCGCACACGGAAACACAGCTAGAGATACGTGACAGTAAGGAGACGCGTTGCCCGGTGGATACGTGTCTTCTATTACATGACGCAGAGACTCGTCATAAGTACTCCTTGTTCCCTGAACTTAGAGAACGTTTGGTGTTCCATGATAACGGCGATAGTTCAAGAGCCACGAGGTGCAGAATGGTCCGTCAAAGTTCAGACCAGGTAGAGAGGAAGAGAAAGCCCGTAACTAGGAAGGTACACAGAAAGGCAAAGACTGCTGCAGGTAAAAGATCGAACCCTGTTCTGAAGGACGGCCATCCTCAGGACGTTGCCCACCCGGTGACCGCGGAAGTGGCAGAGTCTGATGCCGAGACCGAGCTCTACAGTGTAGCCTCTCTTAGTAAGGCGGTAAACCCTGAACCTCCTCTGACAGGAATGGTCACTATGGACAGAGATAAGCCATTTGACGGTGACAATAGGCAAGGCAGTGACTCGGGTGGCTCCAGAAGGGTAGTTGGCTGGAGTCACCACAGGAACCCGCCCGGCGCGGCAGGGCAGGCGTCCGGGCGGCGAACGCCACAATATTATATATACAAATAATGTATATTTCCTTTGTTGCAGTATAATAATAGAATAAAACTGTTAATTCATTTTAGTTGTTGTTGTTTTCGTTATTTATGGTATCGGAAACACCATTTTAAAGGTGTTAAAACAGAATTTGACAATGTCACTCATACTCATTGTTTAACAACACAATTGACTGTGTCTGTTATACGAGATTCTTAAGATATTACACGTATTGCGATAAGATGGTAGGTACTTCATTCAAATTAAAAGATTTTTTGCACCAATTGTTACATACCACCAATGTTAAATGTCAGTGATATTCTTGATGAGGATTCGTAATGTTACAGAGATTTTTAATCTAATTATTCATTTTTTAAACCTCTTTGGTGATAAATTTACAGCACATGTTTATTGTGCCATACGATTTTTATATTTACTTTTTACATTTTAAAGAAATTTTCAGTCAAAACAACGATAAACTGAGCGATGTGTCGGCGAGAGACAAGAAACTATAGCGCTAGATAAGTTCACGGAAAAATATCAAAGATAATTGAAGTACTACAAAGAAAATACAAAAGAAACTTTAAAATCAACCTTGGAATTGTCTAAATCCTAGTTGAGATCCTTTCCATAACAAATTTTTTATAAGGTCGACGTCAACGGCCCTGACGGCCACAAGATGTCGTTAACCACAGTGATACGCTGCTTCATGAAGAACATCGAAGCGGCTCTTCTAGGACACCTTTAGAAAGCTTTCATGGCACACTATATAAGCCTATAAGCGTCGTGCTCTGGTGTATTATCCGCGGTTGAATTCCAAAATGTTGTCAACGCTGTTACTCATTGGAGTGTTATTGGGCTAAACGCTCATATTCTACAACTTTAAAATTATTTAGATCACAAGTTTATATATCAGCTTTCCATAGCCAGCGGTTGATGTCTTGTGCATTAGACAACGGCGCAATAGAAGTTACTAATTACATGTACAATTACTGTTGCTTTCGTCTGATTAATTAATGACTTGTTACTGGAAACCTATAGGTTCAGTACAGTTGTAGGATGATCTGTCTTCAGCAGCTCTACTGCTGGTATGTGAAATAGTCTACCAGATAAGGCCTTCCATGCCAGGTCGCCATCGTATACAGCCAAGACTCACCTTTCAACTCCGACCTTTACATGACCCCGTCTTGTCCCCTAGCGGCTCAGATTGACTGAATAAGTGCTTTTGAGTAAATAATAAATAAAGAATGATATCTGCATTTCTACATCTCTCTGTCCATCTCGTTCCGTGTATACATTATACGCTCAGTCAGGTCACTCGGGTCTCGTATTTTCCCAAGCGACTGTGGGCATGATTTCATCAGCTTGTCGACACCACCATTGCAAGTTGGCAATATATAGCCTATATACGCGTGTGTGTGTGTGTGTGTGTGTGTGTTTGTGTGTGCGGACTTTTCTATGCACTCGCTCGTCGAGTATTTCCATTACATTCATTCATTCATTTTCATGCGTTGAGATACCTATATATATATATATATATATATATATATATATATATATATATATATATATATATATATATATATATATATATATATATATATATATATATATATATATATATATATATATATATATATATCTCTATATATATATCTATATATATATATATATATATATATATATATATATATATATATATATATATATATATATATACACACACACACATTCCTTTATAATGTATACGATTAAATAATACATCACATGTAAATAATTATATAGACGTATAAAGAAATATATATATATATATATATATATATATATATATATCATTGATGTTTTGCATGTGTATAGCTGTTTTCATGGCTACAGGTGGTTGTCACTGGCTGTTGGCTGGCGTCGATTTCATTGCTTGTAGCGGTTGCTGTTGCTATTTGTATAATTATAATCTTCGTTTAATATTTTCAAACTGACAATTACGCAGTACGATTACAAATCAGTATGAACGGATGATCACAAGTTATTACACTGCAGGAGTCGGATTTTAACTGTATACGGCAGCCATGCAAGGCGCCCATCACGTCCTACATCTCATTTTAACAACGCGCCATCTCGCGAATGATAGGCTGAGTGGACCTCTGAGAGGGTTGCGGGAAGTCATAAAGCTCTTCGCGCCAGTGATGCTACCACTACTCTGTGGACCCCCTATCCCCACGCAGACAATCGCCACATACATGCTTCGTTTCTATTGTCGAAGAACAAAAGGAACATTCTTTTGTTGCCGATTCGGACTTTTGTCTACCGCTGAATAAACACGAGATTAATACTTAAACGCATTTGCATAAATCTGTGTACATATGTGAACATATATACAAATATAGGCCCTAGTTCGTAATATGCATATATATACATACATACATACATACTTATATACATAATATATAAATGTGTGTGTAATATATATCTATATATTTATACGTATATGTATATATCTATAGGCCCTCATCCATGCATTACGCGATAATAGTATATGCATATATAGTCTTATTTTAATGTATATATAAAATATATGCATGTATATATTCATTAAATATACACACTTACATAGTACATACATACATACATTTTCAACAACAATAATAATAATAATAAGAAGAAGACGATTTATATAGCGTCGTAGTATAGCCGAGGCCGAAGTAGAGGGCGCTGTATACATGAGTTAGAACATCAAAAACAGTCATATGATTGTGATTTAAAGTCTCCAGAGATGGCGAATTCTTCACGTGGTTGGGAAGACTGTTCAATGCCGTGGGTCCAGCGGCAGAGAAGTCTATTGTTTGCTCCATTGTTTGCATTGTTTTGCCTAACGGTGACATTTCTTCTCTTTATGACATTCGACGTCATTATAAGGACGCGAGTATATATATAGACCGCCTCTGATTAGTTTTCCTGAAAAAGGCGCTTTAGGAATGTATAACTGCAATGTATACAATATCTATGTACATGAGTTACAATAATATATATATATATATATATAAATATATGTATATATATGCATATATATATATATATATATATGGACATAGTCAATGTACATGAATTAGATGTTTAAAATCTTTATATAGCTATTATAATTATGTATCCATTTTTCTTTAATTTTATTCGCGCTGTTGACAACAATGAACACGATTTACAGTTTTCTAGTCTTAAGTAATTTGTCAGTAATGTAACACTGTAAATAGGGGATGCTCGACAGTGTATTGGTTAGCGTGCTGGACTGTCAATCGAGGGGCTCCATCGGTATGCGAACCGGCATCGTCGTGCTTGGGAGGTACGTTCTACCGATGTCTAACCGGGCCATCATAAGAGATCATTATTTCTACCTCGGTTGAAATATTAATTGGCTGTTCCAGATGGAAAAGACTACAGGCACTTGTTTCACGTTTCCTTTAGGCGCTGACTCAGGATTCGGTTGAATATCGTCTTAATCGAGTGACTTATAATCATCCGAACTTATAGACCGAAACTTTGTATCTTTGGACAACCCCTCTGACATGACGCATCGCTCGTCAATAAGCTGGTGCCCTGCGTTTGGCCTTTAAGTAGCGCCTTTGCAATGTCGATAATATACGATAACGATCACGACTCAAAATTGGCATCAGCGGTTTTATTGACTACTTTTATCAAAGACATAATTATTATGTTCATGGCCGGGATCTAGTCCTACAAGCGCATTGTTTACCAAAGCTGTCGTCTGCTAAGGGCCTTCTTCGTCGGCTAAAATATGTCGTAATCTAAAATCTGTCGTCTGTTAGAATCTCTCGTCTAGTAAAATCTATCGCCTGCTATAATCTGTCGTCTGTTAGAATCTGTCGTCTGTTAGAATCTGTCTTCTGTTAGAGAATCCGTCGCCTGTTAGAATCTGTCATACATGTATGTTAGAATCTGTCGTATGCTAGAATCTATCGCCTGTTAAAATCTGTCGTATGTTAGAATCTGTTGTCTGTTAGAATCTATCGTCTACTATAATCTGTCATCTGCTAGAATTTATCGCCTGTAGAAATCGATTTTCTGTCAGAATCTGCAGTCGTTTGTTAGAATCTATCGTCTGTTAGAATCTGTTGTATGTTAGAATCTATCGTTTGTTACAATCTATTTTCTGTCAGAATCTGCAGTTTTCTGTTAGAATCAGTCGTCTGTTAGAATCAATCGTCTGTTAGAAACTGTCGTCTGTTAGAATCTATCCTCTGTTTGAATCATTCCTCTGCTAGAATCTATCCTCTGCTAGAATCTATCGTCTGTTGGAATATGTCGTCTGTTAGAATCTGTCGTCTATTAGAATCTATCGCCTGTTAGAATCTATCGTCTGTTAAAATATATTGTCTGTTAGAATCTATCGCCTGTAAGAATCTATCATTGGTTGGTTGCAAAATAAACTATTGATTGATTGATTGGTTGATTGATTGATTGATTGATTGATTGATTGATTGATTGATTGATTGGCTGATTGATTGATCATCTGCTAGAATCTGTCGTCTGATAGAATCCATTGTCTGTTAGAATTCATCGTCTGTTAGAATCTATCGTCTGTTAGAATCTATCGTCTGTTAGAATCTATCGTCTGCTACAATCTATCGCCTGTTAGAATCTATCGTCTGTTAGAATCTATCGCCTGTTAGAATCTATCGTCTGTTAGAATCTATCGTCTGTTAGATTGTGTCATCTGCTTAAGCAAGTCATCTCTCTCCTAGAATTCTTCGTCAACTATATAGAACATGTCGTCTGCTAAACTCTGTCGTCTGCTCTAGAGACATTGCGTCATCTGGCGGCAGAGGTTCATTGCCATCGCATGCTCAGCCTCTATTTCGCGCCGCACTAAAATCTGTCGTCTGCTACGGGTAGCTGCATTCCCGCCAAATGCTGTCGTCTGCAAAGCTTTGTCTTAGTTTCCTGCTAGTCGTCGGGTGGCGCGCGCATCGCTGTCTTCCGAGCAGACTGGTTCCGTGAATTATTTACCAGTCGTTGCGACGCTGGTTCCCTGCGTGCGACGCTCGTTGCGACGCTGGTTCTCTGCGTGCGACGCTCGCTCCATCTGGCGTTGAGAGAAGTAGAGGTCGTTAAATCGGTGGAGCGTTCCAATTCCTCCGTCTGTTTGACTGTTATTCACGGGATGTCCAGCTCGACGCAATGACTGACTGTTCCAGTGGAAAATGCGACAGCGGAATTATTATTCAGCCGGATTTCCCGTTTCATATGCGAATGTTATTGCATCTGCTGTTTGTCTGCGCGTGCGAGAGAATTTTTCGTCGTATATCGTCTGCGGTCCAAAGGGAGCCATGTTTTCATTCCCAAATGTGCATTAACGGAGACTTATCAGCAGCTACTAATACTAGTCATAATAGTAGCTAAAACTATCTGCAATTAGTACTTTCGTCGATATCACCGGGTAAACTACTATCGCAGATACTCCTACTACAGCACTCCGGATTCTGCTATTGCTACTACTTCTGCTACCGGTATCATAGAAGTGCCATTCAGGCTATTTTCGACAACTTTCCTGGCGTGTAACTCTATTTTTTCTGGACTTTAAACTCGCAAAGGACAGTTGCTATTAATACTGACGTAGATAGCCTTATTACTAGTCTGGATATTTTGACAATATTGAGGTGCATAGCCTTATTATTAATTTTGATATTCCAACAGATACCCAAATTACTCATTTCGAGAAATCCTTGTCACTGAGATAATTCTGTTATCATTGGAACCCTTATACTACATTGGATCAATGCTCGTAATATCGTAGATAACCTTGCTATCCGTGGATCTAATACTATTACGGATATTTACGCTAGCTACAGTAAAAGAACGGATATCACTGATCCGGTATTCAATATATTCTGGAAATATCAATGGCGCGTAAAGCTAAAACGTCAATATTATCGTTATTTTTGCAGCCAATCCAATTACGGATATTTGAAATAGTTATTCAGATGGAAATCCAGACCACTGTGATGCCTGTACTGCAGTGGTTTACGCGCTTGGAGAGATAATGGACGTTTAAAGTTGAAAAGAGAGATTATCGTTATTTTTGGATAATCCCCGAATCGAAGTTTTGTTGCGCTACTGTACTAGCCAAGCTGAAGTCGTCGACTTGTTCGAACTGGTTCGGTTGGAGACGATTTAAGGTTCCGGTTTTCGTCAAAGAAGTAAGTCGGACCAGTTCAATAAAAACGATAACAAAAGAAACGTACTTAACCAGATTGCTACTCTTTACAACATTGCTACATTAAAAACAATACTATACTATGCTTAGCTACATTGCTAAATTTAACAACAGTACTACTACAATCACACACAATGACATTAAACAACACTTCTAGAACATGTATACCTACATTGTTACATTTAAAAACATCACTGCTACACTTTTGAATATAGTTATACATTGAACAATACTTTTAGTACAACCAAAAACGTTTCTAGGTTTAACAAGGCTATTCTACATTGCTGCACTTAACAACACAATACTACACTTATCTACATTGCTACACTTAATAACACTGCAACTACACTCACACACATTGCTACATTTAACAACACAACTACTGTCAAAACTTAGTCACGTGGCTACATTTAACAACACTGCTAGTACAACTACAACTACCTACATTGCTACACATCAAAAGGCTACTGCTACACTAACCCACATTGCTACATTGACAACACTACTACACTTACCCACACTTCTTCACAAAAGCAAGGCACCAGCTTATTCACGAGCGCTGTGTCGTGACAGAAGGGTTGTTCAATTATATACCAACTTCTGTTAAAAATTCATTTCATGAACCACAATACAGGGACCAGTGAACAATATCTATTGTTTTATTACCTCATATATAATTTGTAATGCGCCAATTTTTGTAGATCATATCGTATACAATCTTGGATTGCTTTAATTATGTAATATCATGTCTATCAACAGCGGTCCTCTTTATCTTGCCATGAAACATCAATATACATGGAAAATAAATACACAGAGTGAAGTTAATGACCGGAGTGTTCTATGCATAAATACAATATAGGATATAATATACATAAATATAAACAAAAATGTATCTAATATATTTTGTATGAAACCTGTATCTGGAATATATATATATATATATATGTTTATTTATATATGGTACTTGCATAAATATGTATATATGCATTATATACTACATTTTGTATTTATGTCATCGCTTGCCATACTATGGAGTATGGACCATCGCATGCCATACTATGGACCATAACTTGCCATTTGTACATGAATCATTGCTGCCAAAAAATGGACCATCGCTTACCATGATCATCACATGTCATGCTATGGACCAACAGTACATATATATATATATATATATATATATATATATATATATATATTAAAAAACAATATATAAAATAATTTATTGTCTTCAAATGATATGCATACACATGTCTGTACAATATGCTATATTTAGTATTTTAATTTATTACATCGTTATTGACTTGTTCTTTGTATCGCGACTGATATACGCGATGCTGTGACATTGATAACCGTGATATTTAGCAATAAATAAAGTCGCAGTTAATTACCGCAGGCGTCCCCATTATCTAAAACGACAATACGCGGCCAAGAAATACATCATGTAGCCCCAGTACTTGCGATTGCCTGAGGCGCCGGCAGCCCATGGAATAAGCCAATGAGATTCGTGTAGAGGGGAAGGAAGGGGCTGGGGTGGAAGAGTGGGGTATTATGGTTGTCCAGCAAAATGGGGAAGGAACTGTGTTTCCTGGCATCGATTAGTAGTCGTATACTTCAGGCATCGATTGCGCGTTCAGCACGAAAGAATTGATTGTACGGTTGGCAAAAATACGCGACCTGTGACTGTACGGTTGTGTAAAAGATTCGACCCGCGACTACACGGCTGGCGAAATTTGTCGACTATTTACAGTACAGTTAGCTTAGATTCCA
>OY744605.1:9054872-9162372 GCA_963556255.1 Allolobophora icterica | reverse complement strand
ACTACTACTACTACTACTACTACTACTACTACACAACAACAACGGCAACTACTACTGCTACTACTATACACCTATTACTACTGCTACTGCCACTACTACTACTATACAACTACTACAACGACTGCTACTACTACTGCTACCATGTAACTACTACTACTACTGCTACTAGTAGTACTATACAACTGCTGCTGCTGCAACTACTGCTACTATACAACAACTACTACTGCTACAAAGCACTACCACAACAACTACTGCAACTTCTATTATGCTTTCTACTTGTAGCGCCACAATCGACTGACGATGGCGCTATACAAAGTGCTGTTGTTCGTTGTTGCAGGCCAAGAACAAGATCCTGATGCTGAAGGTTCTGAAGGAACTGACTGGCAAAGGGAGTGTCATCCAGTCCTTCGGAGATGATTCAGACATCCTACACCACCGACGATCAACTCAGGTCTCTCCTTAAACCATCATAGTCATCGTCATCGTCATCGTCATCATCAACGTCATCGTTATCATTATTATACAATCAATATCGTTAAAGGATCACATACCTGGAATTCCCTATCGTTTGCGTTCATTGGTATATATTGGGTGTGATTCATTCTTATAAAAGGTGTTAAAGCGATTATATTTAAAAAATTTGCCAATACTTTATTATCAAATGATGATGATGATGATTATTATTATTATTGTTGTTGTTATTATTATTATTATTATTATTATTATTATTATTATTATTATTATTATTGTTATATTTAACAATGATGATTAAATAATCTGAAGCGCCATCTCAGCGTCACTCAGTGAACAATTTATCGTGAAAAGGTCGACGAGAAGCAGATGGCGTTCCCGCGTTGGACAGCTATCGACAGTCTCTGAAACAGGTAGCTTGTCTCAAGCGTGTCCTGAGTTGAATCCGTCAGCCTATGTCCCAGTTCCAACACAAAATCCAATCCTTCGGAACTCCATGCACCACTCGTCTCCACTGCAACCGCTACAAAAGCATGCGTTCGGGTGATTGTGTCGTATTTGGATCTTTTGGCGGCGGCTGCCCGGTTTGCGGCCTCACCTGCTCCGGTTGATGTTACAGCCAGATGTGACGCTGCATATGTGTTCGAAACGGTCACATCCCAAGTGAGGCACCTTCCGCATGACCACGGGATAAGCGTCACACCGTCAGGTCGCTTGCCGTCCTCTCTGGTGAGGCCCAACGGTTCCTTCTGAGAAGGGATATTTGCTCTTCCAAATGATCTCCATATGACATCGTTGAGCATGTTGTGCCGTTGATGTCTGCCAGCGTTTTTTCTGCAGACAAGACCATGGAGTCCTCTGGCGTCAACTCTCTCGCCACAATGACACACATGTGGTTCGCACAGAGTCGTTCCAAGTCTTATTCCAACCGCGACCCGTATCACTTCATCGGACAAGCGGAGGCCCAATGCAGTGACCGGAGGAGCTAGCAACCAGTCTCCCGCGTGTGGTGCCCGAGAAGCTAAGAGACGAGCCCGGTCCAGTGCATTGTTCGCAGACTCGTGCAAAGTTATCCACGCCTTATTTATCCAGCGGCTGTCCCATTCTCTTTGACGATGAGCTGTAGATCCGGTTGGTGGTTCCGCACTCGTGAGTGTTGTCCATGCTTTCAGTGCTGTGGTTACAAGGTCGTCTGAGGCATCAGCAAATTCTGGTGGCAGCATGTGTGCTTGGAGTTCGCCTGTGCTCGCAGCAGAAGCCAAGAAGGCAGAAAGTGCCAGCGTAGCAGCACAGCGTATCCCAAGCCCACCATCCTTCACCGGAAGGGATGCCTGAAGCCAATTCTCGTCCGACAGTTCCACGTTCAAAATTTTCGACAATCCATTTCGTAACAAAGAGTCAAATCTTGTTAGACTAGGGCAGTCGACGCATAAGGCTGTGCGCATTGTGTAAAGGAGCTTTGGCACGCTCAATCCATTTCGTAACAGGATTAGAGCGTCATGCGAGTGAAGCATACATCATTATTATTATTATTATTATTATTATTATTATTATTATTATTATTATTATTATTATTATTATTATTATTATTATTATTATTATTATTATTATTATTATTATTATTATTATTATTATTATTATTATTATTATTATTATTATTATTATTATTATTATTATTAGCATCATTACTATTATCATTATTATTATTATTGTTATTATCATGATCATTATTCCCCCCAAAACTGCAATACCATATGATCTTAGGCCTAGACAACACAACTTTTCACTTCCTACTAAAGATAATAGAAATTTTATTTCTAGTATCTTGTTTGATTGTTAACTTTATTATTCTATGACATTGTTGTTACTTGACTTGTATATGTACCCTATTGCGGTCTGTCATTTGGCTTTTGAATTATCATTATCATTATCATTATCATTATCATTATCATTATCATTATCATAATTATTATTATTACTATTGTTGTTGTTATCGTTGTTGTTGTTGTTGTTGTTGTTATTATTATTATGTCCCAATTCCTAAAATTGTTTCACAAGAGTCGGGATATGCAACTCCTTTTGTATATAAATAATTCTCAAAGGCAATAGCTGTTACATGCTGCGTTGTAACAACTTGGAAGAATGAATAAACGAAGCTAGATCAAAACTCGGTTAGAATGTTTATGATTAGACCTCATGGACACTGGATAACAACTTAGGCCTACACGAAGGTCCACAGGGCGCCATATAAAATAATCAGAAATGTCAGCTTCACAATCTTCCCCCAAAAAGCACTCTAATTTACCCTCTGGTCTTCATACATTCATGTTTGTGAGAATAATGTGTAATTCCTTACACACCTCTTTTAACTGAGTCTTTCGCATTCATAAGATGGCGTTAAACAACGGGAAATATTTATGTGTGGCATCACGACTTAGAGAACAATAATTGTGGTTTAGGGCCTATATGGAAGTGCCAAATAGACTAAAATTTGCTTATATTAGATATGATGAGACCACATTGTGGTCGCTGGATAACTGATATACGTGAGGATCAGTTGGCGCTCTATAAATGACTAGGTAGGCGGTTGAGTTGGTTGTGATTGTGCTTTCTTTTTCTGTCGAAGTTTTCGGATGACTCTCAGAAGGACCGGAAGGAGGACGAGACCCAGAGTCTGGTCCAGGGCGAGTCGACGACCCTCGTCAAGAAGCCGGACGTCCCTCGAACGATCATCCTTCACTACTCGCCCTTCAAGGCCGTCTGGGACTGGATCACCCTCCTTCTCGTTCTCTACACCGCTGTCTTCACTCCTTACATGGCGGCCTTCAACGAGGAAAAGCCCTCGATGCTCAGGGACACGGGGGACGGCCAGGGACCGTTCAATTCCACCTTCGTTGACGGTCGGGGTGGCACTGGTCGAGGGCTGAGCCTCAGCGGCGCCTTCACCCCAATGAACGTCATCGACATGGTCGTCGATATCATGTTTCTTGCCGACATACTCATCAACTTTCGAACGACCTACCTCCACAACGGGGAGGTGGTCGTCAACCCCAAGAAGATCGCGTACAACTACGTCAGGGGGTGGTTCATAATTGACGCCATCGCTGCTATACCCTTTGACCTCCTGCTCAAGGGTGCAGGGACGAACGATGTAAGCCTAGTCCTTAGTTACTGGCGATATATAAGCGAATTTAATCTCAAGAATTCTACAGCGCCCAAATGAAGTTTAGTACCGGACGATCGCCACCGCCACTACCACCAAAGCCACCACCAACACCAACAACACCAACACCATCGCCTCTACCATCACCACTAACACCAACATCACCACCATTACCACCATTAAGCGCTGCAATCACACCGACAAAACTACCACCACCACTAACAAAACCACCACCAATACCACAACAACCACTGCTACTACGATGAAGGTGATGATGACGACGATGATGTTTCTGCTGATGATGATGACAACAACGACGATGATCACGATGATGATGACATCGATGAATGATGATGATGACGATGATGATGATGACGACGATGACGATAATGATGATGACGATGATGATTAATAGCGACGTTGTCGCTGAAAAACAAATTTATTCAAACTGTTTTCTTTCTCTGTCGATGCATTTAGTTCGTAAGTATGATCAATTCTTTCAGTTACACTTTTAAATAATCCATTCTTACTTACTTGTTATCACTGGCGTAAACTTGTCCAAAATATTGGGGGGATAGGGTCTCGACCAGAGGCGCAAAAACAAGTTTTTCAAGATGAAAAGTTGTTTTTTTTGTTTTTTTATGGTTTTGTTGTTTTGGTTGTTTTTAAGATTTTCGGATTTCGGATCATAAAAATAATGAAAAATGGCATGAACAAGAGCTCCAACTCAGTGTAATTCAGTTGCGATATCCGAAAATTAAAAATCATTAAAGCAATGTTATTAAAATAACCTCTACAAAACTAAGAATTTTTTTAAAAACAAACAAAAGAAAACAAATTTTGTGGGTTTTCTTTTTTTTGTTTAAAACCAAAATCCGAAAAAACAATTTTTTCACCTCTGGTCTGGACAGTTAGCAGAGGCTTCCGGTGTTACGTTAATGCGTATGAAATGGGACATTTTGTTTAACTGTAAATTTGTTTCATATTGAAGATATTGAAGTTAAAAATAAATCTTTGCTTTCATTATGAATTTCTGATAGTATTTCAGTTCTGTGTCTCTATTTTTCAGTTTCTCAAGAAATTTGTCTATATTGAAATATAATATTTTAATATTTGAAGAAATTCTCCTCTCGATTTGGTGGGGGGATTGCCCCGGCTCCTCAAATGTGGGGGGTACGTGCCCCGGCTGCCCCAGTGTCTACGCCTATGCTTGTTATATTAATATTTTATATTTTAAGTTAATTATTTGCGTGCTCATTTATTTTCTCTCTTTAATTTGTAATTTTTTTCTTCAGTTGCTTCACTGGAAACTGCTATCGAATTCTTCTTTCTGAAGTTTTGAGTTAATTACCTAAAGCATAGAGTTAATTACCTAAGGCCAAAAAGTACCTAAAGCTTAGAGTTAATTGCCTAAGGCCTAAAAGTACCTAAAGCGTAGAGTTAATTACCTAAAGCCTAGAGTTGATTACCTAATGCTTAGAGTAAAATCAGTAAGTTAATTAAAGCTTACAGTTAACTGCCTTAAAGTTTGAGTTGCCTGATGCTTGGAGTTAATTTTCTAATGTTTTCAGTTTACTGCCTCAATTTACTCTACCATCTTAGTTTCTTATTTTTTTAGTTGAACTTGCAGTATTTAATTTATTCCACAAAATGCGTAAAAACTTTTCAAACAAACACACCTCTTTTAAGTGTAATATTCGTCATATAAGTAATATTCGCCCAATACGTGATATTATTTCGTATACCTTAAATGCTGCTGTTGGTTTGCCCTTGAACTACCTTAAGTTGGCCATTTTATGTCATAATAACAATAATAATAATAATATTATCTTTTCTTTAATTAAGCGCCGCATGTATACAGTAGAAGCACATGATGACAGTTTTACAGGAGTCGAATATAACTGTTTTGTAACTTATTGATACTTGAATGAACTGTTTTGGATGTTCAACTGCTTACGGCTTGGATTTGGTGCGCCATTAGTTGATACTTTATACATTAAACATCGGCACAATATAAGCTACTAATTAATATTAGTAATAATAGTAATAATAATAATAATAATAATAATAATGACGACGACGACGACGATGATGATGATGATGATGATGATGATAATGATGATGATGATGATGATGATGATGATGATGATGATGATGATGATGATGATGATGATGATGATGATGATGATGATGATGATGATGATGATGATGATGATGATGATGATGATGATGATGATGATGATGATGATGATGATGATGATGAAATAAAAAACAACAATAACAACGTCGCTAATTTTAACAATAACCTTGCCGTTTCGCAAATCGGCTTTTCCAGGCGATGCCAGTAACGGGAGTTCTCAAGACCGCCCGCCTCCTCCGACTCATGCGGGTTGCCCGTCGAATCGACCAATACTCCGAGTACGGTGGAGGAGTCCTTCTCCTCCTCATGGCCACGTTCACACTGATCGCCCATTGGTTGGCCTGCCTCTTCTACGCGGTCACGAACATAGAGAGGATGAGGCCCGATGTGCCCCCAGGGTGGCTCGAGACCCTGGCCGAGAAGAACAACCTGCCTAACGTGACCAACAATGCACCGGATATTCGGACGCGATACATTACGGCGCTTTACTTTACCTTTACGATTCTGACGAGCGTTGGATTCGGGAATGTGGCACCTGTCACGAATTACGAGAAGATCTTCACGATTTTCGCTATGCTGCTTGGATGTAAGTGGGAAACTAGCTTAAGCTTCAATTTTGTACATTATTTATTATTATTACTACTATTATTGTTATTGCTATTGTTACCTCGAGCATTGTAATTTGTTTTACTTATTGTTGGTTTGTTGTTGTTGTTATTATTATTGCTATTCTTATTGCCATTTTGTAATTATTATTATTATTATAATTATTATTATTATTATTATTATTATTATTATTATTATTATTATTATTATTATTATTATTATTATTATTATTATTATTATTATTATTATTATTATTATTATTATTATTATTATTATTATTATTATTATTGTGAATTCATGTCTAGGTTCTGTTCACTCTCAAAACGAGTTTCCCGCCGCTACCTCCGTTGAGAAGGCGATGTATAAAGACGGGTTTGTTGTTCTTTGGCTCCGGGCAGCTTTGACATAGCGCCTTGGAAGGCCACTGTGTTGAAGCGTTGCACCATCACTGAAAGACTCTTGAAAAGGAAGTTTGATTCGCGGGAGTCATCGGTGGTTTTCGACAGCCGGCGACCAAGTTCAGATAGAAAGGCAAGGCCTTCTCTGTTGAGGGGACCGAAGGTTTCCACCGCTACAGGTATGAAAATGTATCTCCTCTGTAGTTCAGAGTACTTGATGTTCTTTCTCGTAGCAGCCACCTCCGCCGCCCCTCCTGCCGCGGCCGCCGTTTCCGTGATATAAGAGGCAGCCACCGTGTCTACCACCGTCGCGTCCCACAATAAGGACAGCCCGCCGCTCCACGGTATTAGGGTCTGGCCATCTGGTCTCTTTCCATCCGACCTGGATAGGCCGGACGGCTCCTTGACTGCCGGGATGCCGGCTCTGTTGAGGCTGCGGTGGATGAGGTCGTTGATGTTGCTGTGCCGGGCTTGTCGGCCGAACCCCAGTGAGCACGACAGCCCATGCGCGCCTCTGGACGAGACGTAGGCACCGCATGCGCATTTGTGCGGTTCGCAGATTGCCAGACCCAATCGTAGACCGACCGCCACCCTCATTGTCTCGTCATCCACTCTGAGGCCGCGAGCAGCGATCGGGAGGGCGTGTAGCCAGTCCGAGGCGTGCGGTGACTGCGACGCCTTCAGTCTCGCCTGGTCGTAGGGATCAAGCAGTTTATCCTCGAGCGTCGAGAGGGCTGCGTGTAGTAGCGGACCGTCCCAGTGTCTCTGTCCACGACCGGGCGTGACCGTCGGGATCGGGACCCCAGAAAGCTGAAGCCAGGTAGTCTTCGCCGAGTCATGTGCCGCGTCAGGGGTCACCGAAATAGTACCCAAGATGAGGGACTGGGTTTGGAGGGTGCCCGCGGCCGAAGCCAAGAAGGCGGGAAGTGCCAGCGAGGACACCCTCCTTACTCCCAATCCCCCCATCCTAATCGGAAGAGAGGCTTGAGACCATTGATCGTCGTTCATCGAGACGTTAAGCATCCGGCCGACTCCTGTCCGTAGCAGCTCATCATAAGCCTCCAGGCGCGGTTGATCGTGGCAGGGGGTGCTTCTCAATATGTGCATGAGCCTCGGCGAGCCGAGGGAGCATCTGAGTATCAGCAGAGCACCCTGTCTGTCGATGTGTTGGAGTTTGTCGAGCGCCCTCCTGAGGTTGGCCACGCAGGTGTCGAGGGTAGAGGAGAGGGCCTCCGTTGATGAAAGCGGGGCCCCTAGGAGTGTGGCTGTTGTTGGGCTCACGCGGACGAACTGTGTCAAGGCGTTCTCGGCGCTGATTTCGGGGCCCGCGGTGATAAGTTCGCACTTGGCGCGGTTGAGCGAGAGGCCCAGGACTGAGCAACCTCTCTCGATTTGATCCACGTCCGCTTCCACCCCGTCAAGACTGCCGCCCAAGGTGAGGTCGTCCAGATATCCGAAGGCCAGAGGAGATTCTAGCCTGGCCAGAATCGGCTGGAGTGGTAAGCAGAAAAGCAGGGGCCCGAGGGGATCTCCCTGCTGTGCACCTTCTTGCGAGAGAATGGTGAATCGGCCGAATTGGAGGAACGAGGGCTCGGCGTAGGCTAGGTTGCAGTACGCGGCCAGTTCCGGAATTATCTCGGTGACCGATGCCAACATGCTGTCCCGGTGTAGGCTGTTGAAAGCATTTGATAGGTCCAACTTGACTATTATAGCTTCCGAGCTCATGTTGGCCAGAAAACGTCTAGTGGCGTGGATCGCCGCCTCGCAACCCCCGGGGACGCCCACTCCCAACTGTCTGGGGCACAGGTACGGTGTAATCTTCGGAATGGCGTGTGCGTTAGCACATTTAGAAGCCAATCTGCGCCAAACGTATCCAATGGCTATCGGTCTCAGGCCGCCAGACTTTTTACGCAGATACTAAATGAAGTTAAATGAATGCGGTGATATCAGTGATGTTTTTTTTACGTTTTTTTATTATTATTATTATTATTATTATTATTATTATTATTATTATTATTATTATTATTATTATTATTATTATTCTATTATTATTATTATTATTATTATTATTATTATTATTATTATTATTATTATTATTATTATTATTATTATTATTATTATTATTATTATTATTATTATTATTATTATTATTATTATTATTATTATTATTATTATTATTATTATTATTATTATTATTATTATTATTATTATTATTATTATTATTATTATTATTATTATTATTATTATTATTATTATTATTATTATTATTATTATTATTATTGGTAGTGGTAGTGGTAGTGGTAGTGGTAGTGGTAGTGGTAGTGGTAGTGGTAGTAGTAGTAGTAGTAGTAGTAGTAGTAGTAGTAGTAGTAGTAGTAGTAGTAGTAGTAGTAGTAGTAGTAGTAGTAGTAGTAGTACTAATAGTGGTAGTGGTAGTGGTAGTAGTAGTAGTAGTAGTAGTAGTAGTAGTAGTAGTAGTAGTAGTAGTAGTAGTAGTAGTAGTAGTAGTAGTAGTAGTAGTAGTGGTATTAATATTTTATTATTATTGTTATTTGTATTGTTTTTATTACTTTTACTATCACCATTGTTGCCGTTGTTTTTGCTGATAATTTTTAACTTCTCAAGCGCCAGTGCCTAATGTACACGACATCAACTGATGGCATACTAGAACCAAGCCCTAATCAGGCAAACATACATAAAAGCATTCCACTAAGACGGAGATGAAGTTAACATTTAACAAATCGCCAGCAACGCTGTTCTGAATTGTTGATTCTGCCAAAAACTGTAAACTGCTCAGTTGTAAGTGGAAATTGGTTTCAATTTCGGTTTCCGATATAGGTTACCTTCAAGTAAACACTTGGAAAGTGTTCTTTTCCACCGAGATTTTGCTTGGAACGCCTCCGAGTAGGCGCAATATAAATTCTCTGAATTAATGAATGTATCCCAGGTCTGCCAAATTCATGGCATAGAAGTTTGTTCAGAAATAAAGGTCAAACTTTCCATAGAAATTCGGAAATTATAGACCTACGCTTGTTGACCTTTGACTGTCTTATTTGCCCTCACTGATTGTTTCATTAATTTATTCAGAGCACGCACGTAGCGTTTGTCATTGAATGTTTCAGAGAGCTCTTGCACACCTTTTATAAGTGTTTCAATTGCCCTATAAATACCAGTAGAAAAAGCCGTGCAGTAGCTTTGACAATACTCGATGTGATTACAATTGTTTCATAATTTATACGAGATTAAGAAAATCAGTCCCTTTAGTTGGATTTCGCAGCTGCAGTAGCCAAGAGTTAGCGACTCATTTTTCATTTCCTCGGCATATGAGGGCCAACCCTCTTCTTCGCCGTCTCAGCTTTCCACTGACTGTGTGCAGTCAATGTACTCATTAGAGCTGAGTTCGCAGGGGCGCAGGTGAAGGGTGAAGTAGAAATCTGGACACAAATTTATGCCCTGGAGAGGTTTGAACCCCCGACCTTTTAGTTGACAGTCCAGCACGCTAGCCACTAGATTATCGCGCTTACCTTACCTTTCTTATTTTTACCTTATATGACATAACGTAGGCCTACCTTCCTCTACTTAAGCTATTTTTCTTACTTAGTATGCCATCACCTCATCACATGCTACTATTGACGCATTCCAGATGTTATTATCTTCCACACGGTTTCGTTTCGCAATCGATCTATCCTCGATTCACTGGAGATCGATATTCTTCTTTCGTGCATAATAAAGAACGGAATGTGCCGATCACTGGTGCCAGTACTGAGAAACCTCTTGAATAGACTGATTAATTAATTAATTAGTAATTGCTTTAAAAGTTCTTGCACTTACATTTGCTGATCCGCATGGGGCAGCTTACGATGGGTTTTGATTGATTTCGGACTTTCTCATGCTATGGATTTATATTTTAATAAACATTAACTGATTTTATTTTATCTCATGGATCATAATCTACCTTCTCTCAACTCGTTTATGCTCATGTTATATAATCTCATATCATCTTAACTTACGTAATTTTGTAACGTATCATCTTGTCTGATATCACCGCATTCATTTAACTTCATTTAGTATCTGATAACGTCTTACATTAGCTTTGTCTATCTCGCCTTAAGTTACCTTATCTTCGGAGCACCGTAGCCGATTGGAAAGAGTCCTCTATTTAGACACCTGTACAACGGAGTCAACCGAAGCTATATAGGTTTGAAACGCCGCACCTCATCGTTCGATAGTTAGTACTTCTTTATACACCTTTAAAACGTCGTGAACCGAAGTTATATAAGTTTGAAACGCGAAACCTGATTATGTTATTCAGAAGGTAATCGAGTTAGAGCGCTCCCTTTAAACCCATTTAAAACGTTGTGAACCAAAACTAATATAGGTTTGAAACACGAAACTTGATAATTTAAACAGGGCCTGTAGCACAATAACTCCGCAGAGGAGCTCTCAGCACAAAAGTAATGTAATCGTTTTAGAGAGCTCCCTTTAAAAACCTTTGAAACAATGGAACCCGACGGTACATAATGTCAACAAGAGCTTTTTAAGTTCAACTCTGCCAGTGCCCGGCAGTGCTAGCCCAAGCATTCACGAAGGAGGAGCACGACGATAATGATGCTTGTCATCATGCACTCAGTGTCATTAAAAAGAAGCTACTTTTTCATTCCGTCATTGCGCGTAATCTGGTAGTGCTAGTCCCTAGCTCGGACAAGGGAGGGTGACATATATGCATTAGATGTTGTTTAACATTGGAAACTCGCGCTTTTACTCCGCCACTGCACGTACTCTGGTAGTGCCAGTCCCTAGCCTGGATAAATAGGAGAGCGACGCTAATCAACTATGCTATTAATCACCTTCGTTAAACCGTAACTAACAACTTGGGTAGGGTTAGCTGGCTCAGGTAAACTTCGCCACTACCTGCTGTTACGCTGTTGCCAGATAGTGCCAGCCCCAAGCTTGGAAAAAGGAGGAGGGCGACGTAAACCGCCCTGAATACTGAAATTATAGGCATGAGACACGGTAGCCTAACTGATACAGCGCTCGGCCTGTAACTCGGAGAGTATGGGTTCGAGCCTCGTCCGAGGCAATTACTGCGTAGGGACCTTGAAGAAGCCCTTCACTCGCAATTGCTCAGCGCCATCGATGCTCTGTCGTATGGTAGGCTAGTGTGCACGTCTGAACTTTGGAAGGAGGGCAATATCAGATACAGATGTATTATATAGTTTTGCATGCATTGTATTGAATTGCATTGTATTGCATTGTATTGTTTTGTGCTGTATTGTATTGCATTGTAGCGCTCATATGCGCGGCCATCTTTGGCAACGTTTCGTCGATAATGCTGCGGCTGTACCGTGGTACTGAGGAGTACCACGAGATGCTGACGAGTATAAAAGAGTTCATCAAGTTCCACTACATCCCAAAGGGACTTGGCAACCGACTTCTCGAGTCCTATCAACACACACGCTCATTCGCCAACGGTGTTGACATGAACAGCGTAAGTCAAATACCAGTGGTATAATAAAGCCACCTTTTTATCAACACAAGCATAGTTTTTAACGTGGATTCTGTCGTACAAACGGTTACGAACTCCGCCACTACACGCAATTTGGCAGTGCCAGTCCCATGCACGGATAAAGGAGGATGGGGGGGGGGGCTTCTGCTGACGTCAACAGCCTCTGTTAGAAAAATATGTCGTTAAACACTGAATACACCCGTACCTCCTCCTAGGCTGCTATTTCTTTAATTATTCCGCCACTGTTGTCATCAAGTGTCTCAAGCCTGGATAAGGAGGTGGGCGATGCTAATAGTCATCCCTGTTTTGACACAGCGTCTTTAATTAAACTGTAACTACGCTTGTAGCGCAATTTCGGCCACTGTCAATTCTCTGGTAGAGGCAATCCGAAGCTTTGAATATGAAGACGGCGACGTCAACAGCCCTGGCAGCTATAACATGCCGCTAAAAACAATGGAAACTACTTAAGAACCAATTTGTATGCAATAATCAAGGACCAGTGTCCGAAAATAAGTTGTGACATGGCTACTTTAGTAACCATTATTTAACTGCAGCAGCAATTATTTAGTACTTGAAATTCTAATATAATATACATGCACATTATGATAAGGTATCCAATGAAACAGCAAAAACCTGATCTGGCATCAGTTTAAATCAGTAAATTACCTTCAAATAAACATGATAACCTGGTTATTCAATCTTTTCATGTTGTCATACAAGTCATTATAGTTAATTATTATTATTCCACAGTTTAACGTCGTCTTATGACACCAAACGCCGTAGACGACAATTTAGAAATACAGTTTACAGAAAACGATAAACTTATAGTGTCCGAAAGACACCATTTAAAGGTGTCAAACATAAGCTTACAATATCAATAATGTCACATCATTTAAAGCAATATATCTAATGTTATTTATAAAACACATAGCTCTAAACTGTTTTGATACAAATTAAACAGTACTTCCCAACTATTGTCACTCGCAAGAAATATTTAAACGACTTCAGATGCACAGTACATATAATTATAATTATTACATTATATTCTTATTTTATCTTTGAAATGTTTAATTGATTATTTCTTATTCCTCAGTTCAATATCTGCCACTACAATCATATCATGTATGAAATAGTAATAAATTTCACATATATCATGCACATTAAATGAAACATATGGTTATACCAAGTTCCTTTTTTAAAGAAATTGTTCAGATATCTAACACATTCAACTATAAGTTTTATTAATTAACAAAGCATATATGAGCATAATTGTCTCAAGTTTGATTTCAATGCATTCAAGTTACAATTACATGTATATTTCCTTTATTGCAACACAATAATACAGCACTATATAATATAATATTGATTTTACTCCAATACATAAACCAAATCAAACCATATGCGACATCCAAGCACCAAATGTTGGATGGTTGTAATATAGATACTCATTAATCAATGTATTATATATGCAATTTACTAGCATCACACTCTCATTATATACATGCAATTGAAAAGAAACGGTTATATAGGTTCTCAAATAACCAATATGTAATGGATATAACTAAGGTTAATACACAAGAACATCATTACAAAATTTGACCTTTAGTAATTTGTTTAACTACCCTATACACTTCGTTTTGTAATATTTACTGTCAAAAGGGTTGAAATAGAAATGTCCCTTTTATACAGTTGACATTTATCTCGCAACAACTTAGATATATCTTCTTTTTTACACTCAAGTAGTAGGTGGTGAATAGCCTCCTTGACCTGACAGGTATCACATAAACCACTTGAATGTCGTTTTATGATAAACAACCTTTGATTAGTATTTGCCACTCCCAGACGTAGTCTAGAAATTTGTACTTCTTTATGTCTATAAGGTTCCAAATATTTAATATCTGTACTTACAATTGGACATATAGATTTATAAAAATGTCCTCTATTATCATTAACATATTCTAATTGCCATTTATTTACTATATAAAGTTTAATTAAAGTAAAAATTTCTGAAAGTTCAAGATAATTAGTAGAATTAACATCAATAGTCAGGGCTTCTTTAGCCAAAGTATCTGCTCGATCATTGCCTGTCAAGTCAATGTGACTTGGTATCCAAATAAATCTTATTTGATTAGAATTTAGTTTGTTAATGAGAGATAATAAATCGTTCAATAAAGCAGGTCTAGACTGAGAATAAGACTCTTTAATTGATGTAAGAACACTCAATGAATCAGAAAAAATCGCAAATTGACAATTCCTATAACATTCGGAGTTTAAAATCCATATAACAGTTTCTATAATTGCAGTCAACTCTGCGGCATAAATACTGGAGTTGTTACATAATCTGAATTTTTTATCTATATTTAAACTTGGTACTGTAAAGGCAGCAGAAACACTATGATCTACCTTTGACCCATCAGTATAGATATGTACGTAAGAGTCGTATTTAGAAACTAATTCTAAAGCAGATTGCTTTAAAAATTCTGGATGATCAATTTTCTTATTTATTAACTTACTCAGAGTTAAATCAACCTCTACTTGTTTGTTACACCAAGGAGGTTCAGAAGGGAAGGAAGGGCCAATGAATGATTGTATTAAGTGATGAAAAAAATTCAAAAGTACGAGTATAAATGGAATGCTCCTTACTCTCAGGAGTCCTAAAAATGTTTGTCCAGTGATTTTCCATTGTTGCTGTATTTATGTGAAATTTATTACCCAAAATTTTAGTCCCACATTTTATTGAATTTTGGAGTCGTCTTAAATGAAGAGGTAACTCCCCACATTCATTTTGAAGTGCTGAGGCTGCAGTACCCCTAGGGGTTCCACAACATAATCTAAGTGCCTCAGTTTGAATACAGGAAAGTTTATCCAGGTAAGATTTACAGGCAGATGAATAAGCAACATCGCCATAATCTAAAATAGACCTAATTAAAGCTCTTTAGATGGTTAAGAGAGTTTTCTTACAAGCTCCCCAACCATAACCACTGATTGCTCTTATGAGATTTAACCTCTTTTTGCATTTTTCAATTATATAATCAATGTGTGCTTTCCAACTCAATTTACTGTCAAAAATTACTCCCAAGAATTTGACCTCATTTTCCATTTTAATTTGTTCTTTATCAATTTTAATAGTTAAAGGTCTTCTACCCATATTTATGCGACGCTTTTAAGACTTAAAAGAGGTGTCTAAAGAACAGTTTATCTTCTTCAGTGACACAGACTAGCACGAACGTTTAAACATCGTGATTTTAATAAAACGTTGTTCTTCAACAGACAGTTTGAAAGAAAAAATTTCGATAGTCTGTTTTCATTTCCAGTAAAAAGTAAAGACCGAGCTCAAACTAAACCCCACATACCAAATATGTTACTTCTTGTATAAATGAAAAATATTTCTGCTAGTTCTCACCGCTCAACGACATCACGCTGAGGTCGAGCTTAACTTACTTTAAATGAACCACAACCTCGCTAATAGCTAGTTTCTGTTTAACAATTCTGTATTTCGTAAAACAAATGATTAGCATCGCCCTCCTTCTTTCTCCAGGTTTGGGACTGGCACTGCCAGCGTACGGTTATAAGTTACCCTCTTCCAATATGTCTGTTTTAAAAGTGTCTAATAGGATCAACATTATTCATGTAATATCAACTTTATCTTGTTGCTGACTGAGCCCTTGACGTAGCATTATATTAGTTTTTTTTACAGTGGTTAACTATAAACGTCTAAAAGGTAGGTAGGTTGGTAGTTCACGTTTAAAACGATGATGGATAGCGTCGATCTCCTTCAGTACTTGGCTTTGGACTGGCAACTGTAGAATATTCTTCAAATTTAAATGTATCCAAAACATTTGTAAACTTTAAAATGTATATTACCGACAATATAATATTCATTAAAGATTAAGCCTAAGTTAGGTCAGTTAGTTCATCTCACGCAACATATGGCGTAAATTAGGGTCGAAGTCATTGGCAATGGCATCCAATAGATGCCGCATAACTCTATAAATACTGCTTTTCATTACACACCTTTAAAACGTAACCAGCTGACCTAACATATATTACAATTTATTTTAGCTGGTTAATACTGGTTGAGGCGAGTTTCGGAAACTATGAATTTTGCGGATTCATTCACAAATAAGATTTTCTCAGACAAAGTTTACGCAGATAAATAGTCCGAAATGCGAAGAAAATAATCGAAAGTTTTAGTTTGACTGTAGTGAGCAAGATCTGGTTTAGGTTTCCGCACCTGTGTGGCGGGAAACCTAAACTGTGGTGTTTAAGAAATCAAATTATTTTTTCTGGCTTAAATTTGCGCAAGTAAGGGTTTTCTAGCGAAAAATCAACTATTACCAAACCAGCAATCGGGATTTAGAAAGAACAAAAGCATTATATGAGTATATATCTTCATTATAGTAAATGTAATAAATAATTTTAAAAAATTATTATATATTAGATTTTAGAACCTTTAAGAAAAGTAATCACTAAACTGAATGAATGTAAACATATAGAATTCTGTTTTTGACTGTAGGTACTCAAAAGCTTTCCCGATTGTCTTCAAGCCGATATTTGTCTGCATTTAAATCATAATTTGCTCAGCAGTTGCCCAGCCTTCAGACAAGCCAGTCCAGGTAACTCTCTCTCTCTGTCCCTCTCTGTCTGTCTGTCTGTGTCGACTCTCTCTCTCTCTCTCTCTCTCTCTCTCTCTCTCTCTCTCTCTCTCTCTCTCTCTCTCTCTCTCTCTCTCTCTCTCTCTCTCTCTCTCTGTCTGTCTGTCTGTCTGTCTGTCTGTCTGTCTGTCTGTCTGTCTGTCTGTCTGTCTGTCTGTCTGTCTGTCTGTCTCTCTCTCTCTCTCTCTCTCTCTCTCTCTCTCTCTCTCTCTCTCTCTCTCTCTCTCTCTCTCTTTGACTATCTCGTTCTGTCTGTTTCTGCCTGTCTGTCTATCTGCCTACCTGTTTACATATTGATAACTTATAACCATATGATGAAGAAGATGATGATAATAATGATAATGATGTTGGTGGTAGTAGTGCTATTTTCGTGATTATAATCAGTGGTTTTTCAGTGTTAATCAGATTATGATGATGATGATGATGACGGTCTGTCTATCTGTCTGTTTGTCTGTTAAAATTATCATTCAAGTTGCTATATTTTCAACATTTTTCAATTAATTAAATTTTCAGTTACTACACTGTTCACATTTAACTTTGCCTAGGTTACTTAATCATAAGTTATGTTATACTCGTTTTCCTAAGTTCACCTTAGCTCTCATTATATCAGCTCACCTTAGTTAGAACGATGGTATAGTTAAGCTAACCCTGTTTAGCGTATCGTACTTGTGGATTGAAATTCCCTGATTAGCTTACCTTTAGATGAGCTTACCTGTGCGTTCAGGTTGCCTGAGAGCTTTATCGTTGAAGTTCAAGTCGACCCATGCGCCACCTGGTGACACGATGATTCACCCGGGTGACATCCTCGACTCCATTTACTTCATTGCTAGAGGATCCATTGAGATCGTCGACGATGAAATTGTCATGGCCATTCTAGGTGAGCACAGTGGCCGCTTTACTATAGGAAAACGTTGATCTTAAACACCTTTAAGACATTCTCATCTGACGCTATATATAGATATAACGCTCATCGAGCTGTTGTTTTTGTCTTCTATTATGAATAGCGCATTTTTTCGAACAAGGAGCATTAAGTGTTTTAAGACTTGCTGGTTTTGTTCGTTGTTGGTTGACTTTGTACCCTGCATCTTCATTTAAGGTATATTTCGCATGTAAATAGCTGAATAAATTTTTAAAAATTAAAATTGGGCCACATCGCTGTTTCTCTCTTTATTAGGCTTACATCCATCGGTTGATGCCTTGTGCATTAGACACCGGCGCAATAGAAGTTACTAATTACATTACATTACATTACATTGCATTACATCCAACAATATATATATAATATATATATTTAGGAAGAGGGCGACGTCAACAGCCCTGGCAGCTATATATATATTAGGGCTGTTGAATGTATATATATATATATATATATATTCATTGAATGCGTAGTATATATATATATATGTATATGTATATGTATATATATATATATATATATATATATATATATATCAATCAATCAATCAATCAATCAATAACTTTATTGTATCAACTGACAATCAGGAACAAACATATTTACAGGTAACAAGAAAATTATTCAATTAATTGAGCATCCGTATACACTCCGGAGACTTTGTGCAAGACCAGAATAAACCTCAATTGAATACTCAGTACTAATAATCAGTTAAGCATGATGAGGATAACAAATAGGATGCAGTATACATTTAAATTTCTATGACAGAGATTTTTTTTATTTGCTAATTTTAAACAGAGCTACATTTGCCAGGAGAGACAAAGGGCGACCCCAAAGGGACCAAAGTCCCGCTAGACGGGGATACCCAAGCTGTGACATGTACAAGATATGTAGATGGTTCTTTGACAGAAATCTAAGCAAAAACAAGAAAAGAAACTGAAAGTTTTGCACATCTTATATGTATTGACTGAAGTTGATTAGGATAAAGATGCGCTAGTTACCCCTAACTATACTTAACTAGTCTTAACTATCGGGCGCTGGGTGCCCCCCAACCAGACCCAGATACATTTTTTACTGTAGGCCTACTAGATTAAGTCGCTGCACTAGAAAATGTTGCTAAGAGAAACTCCTTCAAAAGAATCCTAAACTGTCTCCTACTTTGTGCTGTTTTAATATGTAGTGGAATAGAATTCCAGATCTGCGGTCCCAGTGCTTTAATATTAAAATATATATATATATATATATATATATATATATATATATATATATATATATATATATATATATACTACGCATTCTACAGCCCTTATACAATGTACCACTCTGTTGAAAAACGATGAGAACACACGAAACCATGATTTTTTGCTACACACCGGCGATAGTTCCGAGCATTGCCCTTTGTTGATCCGATTGAATGTTCATTTCCCTTTTCTTTTCTTAATTTTGTTGTTCCTGGTTTCGGTATTACAACCAGTTTACCCAATAAACGAATATACATACATACCTTTTTTACAAATTTATCTGACTTTATATTTAAACGCTTCAGCAAAGCTTACCGTCTTCTGTACCATCTATTATCATATGCAACTCGAAATGTCTAGATCTCGTCTGGGACTAGCAAATACTAAGTATTTATTATAGAAAGGTTTTTTAATGGTTAATGCGATACCTGTCAGGTGGAAAAGACTACCCATCACTGAATGCCGGACAGTTACCCCCCTGAACAGTTTCCCCCCGGACATATTCCCCCCGGACAGTTACCCCCCCGGACACTTTCCCCCCGAATTTCACTAGGTCATTCCCCCCCGGACAAATTCCCCCTTTGTGGATTTATGTATGTATGCATATCCATGCTACGATGGATACTTGGGATCTCACTGAAGGACAGGAAAAGAAATGTGGACATCAGAAAGAAGCTCGGGGTGGCATGTATAACTGACAAAGTACGAGAGACCAGGCTGAGGTGGTATGGACATGTAATGAGAAAAGAGGATGATAGTTGTGTGAAAAGAATCATGAATGCAGAGGTATACGGACGCCGCAGCCGGGGACGACAGAGGAAGAGATGGGAAGACACGATACAACAAGACCTAAAACTCCTAAAACTGAAGAAAGAAGATGCTCAAGAAAGAAACAAGTGGAAGAGAAGGATCCGAGTGGCTGACCCCTCTCCAAAGAGGGATTAATTCGAGCCTGAAGGAAAAGAAGAAGAAGAAGTATGTATGCATGTATGACTTTCTATGCATGTATGCATGCATGAATGTATGTATGCATGTATGAATGCATGTATGCGTGCATGTATGTATGTATGCATGCATGCATGCAAGTATGCATGCATGCATGCAAATATGCATACATGCATACATACATACGTGTATATATGTATGTAGGTATGTAGGTATGTATGCATGCATGCATGCATATGCCATATTCATCTATGTATGTATGCATGTATGTATACATGTATGAATGCATGTATGTATATATGTATGCATGCATGTATACTTGTGTACATGTATGTATGTATGTATGTATGTACGTATGTATGTAACTATGTATGCATGTATGTATGTATGCATGTATGTATACATGTATACATTTATGTATGTACGTTTGTATGTATGTATGTTTTGATTATTAAAACAGAAAGCTCTGTGTATGTTGCACTGAGGGGGGAAATGTCCTAGTATGGGGGGAAATTGTCCGGGGGGTAACTGTCCGGGGGGAATATGTCCGGGGGGAATATGTCCAGGGGGTAAGTGTCCGTTTACCCCCATCACTCCCTACTTAAATGTAAAAGAAGATATATCTAAGTTGTTAAGAAATAATGATCAATAACATGAAAATCTTTCAACGGCAAATATATTTCAAAAGGATGTGTATGGGCTAATATTATTATGGTAATTGTTATGATTCACATAATATTATAAGAATCTCTTGCCTTAGCCATAGTGATCTGTATTACAAATTGGTTACTGAAGCACGTATATGCAGGGGCGTCTATCCCCCTAAGTCATTGGAGCAACGTCCCTTTTCCCCCTCTTCTTCCCCCTCCGCGTTCCTTCCCCCCTAAAATGGTGGTACACACACTGACAAATCTCCCCCCCCCCCTATTTCTCGGATGGAGCAGTTGCTCCAAGGTTTCTATGGTGTAGACGCCCCTGCGTATATGACCACTTCTTTGCAACTGTTGATTCTTAAATATGTTCAATATATTCTTATGGTAGCAAATTACATGTCTTACACATTGATCATGGAGTAAGCTTATCTATTTTACTATCCTTCGACAGTTAGTCCTTTGGTATCAAATATAGTTTGGTTTATGTATTAAAGTAACTATTAAATAATATTACAGTATGTTTGGAAATAAGGGAACTATAGTAGCCTAAGTATATTTTTCTGCTATGTATACCAACTGCTTATTCCGCACTTTGGTTTACATAGGCTATAGTTTATGCAATATAATGCATTCTTGTCAAAAATATTAAATAATGAAATTTATGTTCATGTGTGCTGAGTTTAAAACAGTAACACCGTAAACTACCCGTTTCATTTAACATGCACATTGTTTGTGAAATCGCTAATATTAGACACCTTCAAAACGTTATCCATCAGTGCTATATATACGTAGGTAAAACGCGATGCGGGATTGGTTCGTAGATAATTCAAGACCATACTAAAACAGTAAACGGACGCTGAGAACCGTCCCAAATAATTAACTCCGGCACTGCACGTTCGTGCTTTAGTGCCAGTCTAAAGATTGGATGAAGAAGGAGGGCGACACTAATGACCTTTGTTATCACACACAGTCGTTAAACTGAAACGGCTACTACTAAATAATTTCTACCGTGTCAACGGCCTTTGTTGCCATAAGATGTCACTAAACTCTGAACCTGTACACCGGTGCAATGCAGAGTCTAAGACGTCCGGCTATGTAGCTACTGAGGTTTACTCAACTTATATACCCTTACCTTTACATCATTTTACTTTGTATCACTCGCATCACCTTACTTTGCTTTCATATATTATAACTAAGCGTATACCTTGTTTCCTTCGCCTTCTCCTAATTTACCTTCTCTTCCCTTATCTTTTCTTCGCTTACCTTCTCTTCTCTAACCTTCTCTTTGCGTACCTTCTCTTCGCTTCCCTTCTCTGTGCTTACCTTCTCTTCGCTTATCTTTCCTTTGCGTACCGTCTCTGTCTTTACTTTCTCTTACCTTCTCTTTTCCCTTATCTTGTCTTTGGTTGCCTTCTTTTCTCCTACCTTCTCTTCCTTTATTTTAACTTGCCTTCTCCTTTCCCTTACATTCTCTCCGCTTACCTTCTTTTTTCTTATCTCCTCTTCCCTTATCTTCTTTTCCATTACCTTACCTTCTCTTCTTTTACTTTCTCTCACTTTCTCTTCGCCTTACCTTCTTATTCCTTACGTTCTCTTCCCTTACCTTCTTTCCCCTTGCCTTCTCTTCTCTTACCTACTCGTTCCGTGCCTTATCTTCCCTTTCCTGCACTCCCCTTTCTTTATCTTCCCTTACCTTCTCTTCTCTTACCTTCCCGTCTTCTACCTTACCCCACCATGCTCTGCCATACCTAAAATTGTCTTCCCATACCACACCATACCTTAACGTACCTTCCTTTACCTTCCTTGCCTGTAACTGCTCGTGTCCAGGAAAAGACGATGTATTTGGCGAGGACCTGAAGAAGTCCTACTTCGATCCTCGTCGGACGGTCAGTAAGTCTGGCTACACGGTCCGTGCCATGTCCTACTCGGACATGCATCGCATCCGGATCGATGACCTCCAGAGCATCATGGACTCCTATTCGGAATTCGCTACGGACTTCCTGCAGAAATTCGGTGTAACCTTTAACCTCAAACAAGTCAGTACACTTGGATTTACACTTCGCCTTTGCAATGTACTGTGCTCTACTATAGTACGCTGAATGGTTTTTGAATTGTATTGTCTAGTATAGTATTACATTTTATTACATTGTAATGTACGTAATTGGAATGGGTTGTGCGGTAATGTAATATATCATATTGTATTGTGTTATTCTGCATTGTTCTGTATTGTATTACATTATATTTCGTTACATTATTGTTTTTGCACTGTATTGTGTTGTTGTGTGCGTACTATTATATATTGTATTACATTGTACTGCATTAAACAGTATTGTATTATATTGTATTGCACTGTAGCCCAGAGTACAGTCTCCGAGTGACATGGATTTGCATTATTTTTGGCTCGGCCAGGGCCTTACCCGATCCGATAAAACCTGACGCGACTGCGAACCGAAAGACAACAATCGTATTGAGCGGCGTGCGATTGTCCCATTATCCTCGGCGTCTCGCATAATCTTTCAGGCGTTGAATAAGAATTGATGACGATGTTTACCCAGCCGAGGGTCCGTTGGGGGCGGGGCGGTACAACGTCAGCGGACGTCCGTAGCTCTTCCTCTGTACTCGCTCAACCCGTCCGAGTTTTTTTGCACTCGGCGATCCTATCACGTGACCAGTCGAGGCCATTGGCGTCGACTTGAAGAAAGTCAACGGCACAGGAAGCCACAAGATGTCGCTAAAACAGCTTTTGTTGTTGTTGAAGTGGCGCTATAAAAATATTCATTTGCAATTGCAGCTACTGCTATGCTACTACGACTTGGAAGAACAAAGGTCCCTTTGGCTAGTAATCGTTGAAACTCGGCAAAATTGCTTCAGAAGCTTTTTAATCGTTTTCCTGGTTAGAAACCATTGCTGAAAAACAAATCCAAAATCGGTCAAAATCCGACCACGGAAACACCCACAAAATGAATTTCAAAATGGCGTATTGGCTGTTTCGTAAGAAATATCAAAAATAATAACAATAACTTGCAGTTAGACCTGGGCAAAATTGCTTGAGAAGCTTTTAAACGGTTTTCTGCTGAGGAACCATTGCTGAATAACATATTCAAAATCGCACAAAATCGGACCACGAGAACACCCCGAATATGATCAAATCCAATATGGCCGCCATCGACCATATTGGAAAATTTACCTTTTTGTTTTTTTAGAGTATATGCAAGTGTAATACCTCTAATGTCACTGATTTCGGTATGTAGAATTTATTTCGGATATTGTTTTTGCCATTCGGGCCATTCGGGGTTATCTTCGCCTTAAACGGTCATGGTCAAGGTCACTTTGATACATCGATGACGCCATCAAGCAAACTTTCTTTCATTCGGTAAATTTTTATGTGTTACTGTTTATGTGTTGCTACCTTACCTGTTGTGATCTTACTTGTTTTACCTGGTCTGCGATGCTTTACCTATTGGTGCCTTATCAATAATACCTCACCTGTTGTTGCCTTACCTATGATACCTTACCTGTTTATAACTTTGCTTGTCGTATGACATGTTGTTTGCCAGGAAGCTTCGACCAATGCTTGCAAAGGGAATACAGCAATGATGGAGTTCATCAAACTGCGACGTCGAAAATCCTATTTCCCGGAGGAGTGCATTCACAAAGGTAAACCAGATTATTCCCGGAATGCGACGTTTACACTTTTGACTAAACAGCTGCAGTGCCATTGTATTCATATCTCACATCAGATCAAGAAATCGATCCATTGTAGTGTTCTCTTTTTCGCCGATAGACTGATGTTTCCAGATCATTCTTTAGGTCAATAGATCGATACATTTGTCTTTAATCTGTTTCCCCTACTCTCTTATTTCCAGATCTTACTTCAGATTAACAGATCGATACATTTGTCTTTAATCTGTTTCCCATAGACTCTTATTTCCAGATCTTACTTCAGATTAATAGATTGATACATTTGTCTTTAATCTGTTTGTGATAGACTCTTGTTTTCAGATCTCACTTCAGATTAATAGATTGATACATTTGTCGTTGATCTGTCTCTCCCATAGATTCCTGTTTCCAGACCGTACCTCAGATAAAGAAATCGATTCGTCGGATGATCACTGCGGCCAGGCATCGATCCGGATCCACAATCGACATATCATGCGACGATGATCGATCATCATCGATTGTCGAACTGTCCCCAGAGTATGCAAACCCAGTCCCGCATCCTGCACTGCCACCAGCACTCCCTTCCGTTCCAGACGAACTCTTCAATCAAGTCTCGTCTCGCAAACCATCCAGGGTGTCTTCCACAGGTAGGGTCTTCCACGGGTAGGGTCTTCCACAGGTAGGCAGTAGTTCTTTCCATTGTTTAACGACATCTTTCGGCTGGCAGAGTCGTTGAGGTCACCCTTCCCTTTCTCCAGGCTTGGGACATGGCTGCGTTTTTCACAGGTAGGCGGCTGACAGTTCGGCTGGACTTGATCGTAGCAGATCGAATTTGAACCTCTCTGTTTCTGGTCCGGTCTGATCTTGTCTGCTGAGTTCTGACTTAATTCTGACTCAGAAGAAGATGAAGAAGAGCAGTCCCTTTAAGAAAGCCTGAGAGCCAACCATAGGTATGAAGCTTCGGCATTTGAGGGCCTACCATCGCTCTAACCGTTATCGAGGTCAAGGTTAAGGTCAAGCTCAAGGCCAGTCCTATCTGTAGGCGTCCGATCATCCCACAGAGAGTTTGTGGGCAGCGTACCCACTCCGGCCGTGTTGGCATGGCTGCGGAGGTGAAGCAACCAATTTCAATTCGCTGTCAGCTCAACCTAGTTTAATTCAATTAAATTCAAATCAAATCAATGCGATTCATTTCAATTTATTTCAATTTAGTGCAATTCATTTCAATTTATTTTAAATTATTTAAATTTATGCAATTTCCTGTCATCAAACAGCACGACCGTCCCTCGAAGAAGTCTACGCGAAGTCAACAGAAGCAGACAGAAAGCGACAGTCCTTCACTCGAACCGTCAAGACGTCGTCCGATCAAGGTCAAGGTCAAGGTCCAGGCGCTCTTCTGGTTCGATCGACGTGGACTGCAATAGAGGAGGACGACGACCATGCACTTCCGGAGGACGAGGTCACGACGCAGAGTCACGGCGGTCTGTCACCAATTGCTTCCAGGTCAAGCTCGATGACCTATGCCCCGAAGTCGAGCCCAAGCACTGGCCTACCGTCCGGGCAGTCGCCGCTGGAGTCGGAAGGAGTGACGATGAAATACCTGAGCGATATCGATGACCGACTTAAAGCAATCACTCAGTCAGTTTCAAGTCGGATTTCTTCATTCGTTCTCTAACTCTCCTTCTCCTCGTTCATTCATAGCTTCCATCGTAATTGTTCAGCCAGTCATCAGTCAGTCAGTCCATCAGTGCCAGTCACTCAATGAGTTAGTCAGTCAGTCATTCCATCAGTCAGTCAGTCAGTCAGTCATTCGCTCAGTAAGTAAGTAAGTAAGTAAGTAAGTCAGTGGCAGTCAGTCACTCAGTCAATCAGACAGTCTGCCAGTCATTCACCTATTCAGTCATTAACAGGTTCTTTCTTATTTTCTGAACTTCTAAATGTCTTTCTTTAATTCATGCCATCATCCATCCATCCATCCATCCATCCATCCATCCATCCATCCATCCATCCATCCATCCATCCATCCATCCATCCATCCATCCACCCATCCATTCATCCATCCATCCATCCATCTGTCCAGTAAGTAAGTAAGCCTAGTTAGTCAATGTAAAAGCCGTCCATGTGTTCATTCGTGCATGTGCATCGATTGTATTTGTTTTTTAATTGCTTTTGAAGGCGGATGGGAAACTTCGAGCAGGATTTATGCAAAACAGTCGACGCCATCTTGGAAGTTCTTGGTTATGAGCCTCAAGTCGCTCGCCGCCAGGTGGCCACCGCAGAGTCAGTCTACACGTCGTCTGCGCCTCCGCTTGACCTTCCGAATTTATTAAGCTTCAGCGAGGATGAGTCACTGCTAATGTTGCCATGACAACGACAGCTGCGATAACCCACGTGACAACAAACGCCTAGGCCACCTGGCGAAGGAAATCATAAACTTCTCAGCTGGCTCCGACTGTTGAAAGAAATGGTCTACGTCGCCATCTGCCGAATACAACGAAAGTTAATCACGTTTGGCTGAAGTCTCTTAGCTCAAGTTTTCTGTCAATTCTGTGGCGAATTTGCGCTTTATCTGCACTCGATCGTTGCCTTTTTGGTTCATGCTATTCTAAGATTAATTAGGCATTTTTTCTCACTAAAAAACTGCATTAATTTTCGTTGTTGATAGATTTTTTAACTTTCCGAGAAATCACAAACTTGAGAATAACTGCCACCTAGCGACTGCGAGGCAGCAAGACTATGGAGCGCCATTTGTCCATGTATTCACGCGTTATGCAAACGAAAAGCTGGTAAATCTTCCAGCAGCGGTTTTTATGTAGGTCGTGTAGCTAAATATTCCGGTGTCTTTTGCGTGGCCTTTTTACTTCTTAGTTATTGCGCACGAGCCAATCTATGGCGAAGTAGACACTTTGACCCAGTCCAGTGTGTTCATGCAATTTTTGAAAAGCGGTTTGTAGGAAATTTTTTTCTTTAACGCCTCTGAAGTTGAACAGTCTAATTACCAATTTATTACAACTCAACATAGAAAACGGTGATCATTGAATTTAAACCAGCTTTATTTTATTTAATTGAGTGATCTATACTGAGCTATTCTCGGCGATTCAATTGCACACAAACTCCATCAATTTCTTTTACGATTATCTGAACATTTCCTGGTCGTGAGAGTTTCGCCCTACCTTCACTCGATTTTCAAAATAAGTCTCATCGAAATTAAAAGGGGTTATGAATCTAATCTAAGCTAATAATTTTTATTGATTTAATTAATTAGGCCAATCCTTGTTGTTCGTCATTTTTCAGAAATAAATTGGACCATCTTAATGGATCCAGGTAAATTTTTGCCTTTAAATTGCGGGAAATTTTTGCGCAACAATGTGACCCACATGACACCCATTTTTCGCATATCTGCTCTTAGTATATTCTGTCTCGTAAGAAAAGCACTCACTTGGGTCAATGCCATCTGAAATAATAATTTAACACACGACGTCGTGTCAAACGTCTTGACAAAGTACTATTAATCTATGTTGACAAATTTATTATTATGGGAAATTTTGTGGCTAGAGGCATTTAAGGTAGACATACATCTGAGAGTTATAGGCTTATAATTTATATGCCACTTAAAAGGCAAAGCTGCAGTACACTACAGCGGTATGTAGCTGGAATTCTAGTTATATACAAACACTCTCTGATGTCAAAACATGTTTAAATCATGTTTAAATAAAAAACCTAAAAAATGGTCTAGTTACTAAAATGTAAGGCCACTAAATTTAAACCAGTCGTGTCCAAATACGACGTGGTTGACAATTCTATTAAGAGCTAACCAAGACGATTTGATTGCGCATAACAGTCCAAAATACCTTTGAAAATAATTTACACCATAGCAACTGGTGCTAAATGTTTAACCTTAAAATCGTTGAATTTCTAACCAGTCTCACCGAAAATGAACTGTTGGTAAAATCTAGTCTGAGCCAAAATTCGACATTAATTTATTCTCCAGAAATTCAAAAGAAATCATTTGAACAGTTCCAGTTAACTTTTTGCGCCTAAACTAGGAAGGTTTTTCCGCCAGGTTATGACCCTTTAACACACTTATATTTGATCATTTTCACCATTATAGTCATAGGCAGATAAAAACAGATAACAAGTTAAATAAAGGCTACAGATAGATAGATAGATAGATAGATAGATAGATAGATAGATAGATAGATAGATAGATAGATAGATAGATAGATAGATAGATAGATAGATAGATAGATAGATAGATAGATAGATAGATAGATAGATAGATAGATAGATGATCATGGTACATTATGATGAGGTAAGATCGATGCCAAAGGCCGTGGCAGACACAAGATGTCGTTAAATGATGTGATGCTCTGCTTAGACACATTTAAAACCGTGTTCAACGATGCTATATAAGTAATCATGCAGCACTTTTTGTCAATGGATCAAGGTTACATGTGGAGTAGGAAAAATAATGTCGTCGTTCTGGCCCTGGTAGCCACAGAGATGTTGCTAAATACTTCGACGTTCTTCTTCGACACCTTCAAAACGATGTTTACCAGTGCTATATAATTATGTGCCATGCACTGCTTTTGTGTCTGTCAGATCATTTGTAAAGAAACTCCAACGTCAACAGCTCTGGCAGCCATAAGATGTCATTAAACAGAGGGAATTACAACTGCATTTCAGATGTGTCACATGTTGAAAACGGGTTTGCTGTTTTATTAGGCAGACTCCACACCCACCTTGAGACACACATAACAGAAATGCTATATAAATCCTGTGTTACTTACAGTAATGTTGCTAGAAAACAAAGAGGTGTATTGCTGTCTGTTGTTTAAGTATATTCAATGTTTCAATTTCCAGGCTAAAAATTTTGTCGAGTTGCTGTAAAAGACCACATAATTATTTATTGCGGTTAGTAGTAAGCAGTGTTTAAAGACATCTTGGCTGACAGAGCCGTTTCCGTTGCCCTCCTCCTATCACCAAGCTTGGGACTGGCACTACTGCAAAAGGCATGAATATCTGATTTTAATAATTAGCTTTTGTGCTTGATTGTTAAGCAATTCTTTAGGGGTAATCTGTAAAGAGCGTCCGCAGAATGCCTACCCTGACCCCCCTTTTTAAATCGCATATATCCACATTTGGAATTATTCTTCTCAGTGCCCTTTGCCGACGTTTACACTCAGCTGGAGTAGCCTACTAATGCCTAGGTTAGTTTACTCCGAAGATTGTACAAGGCTAACTGTGCTACGTGTTCGTCTACTTTGGAACCCTAATTGGCTTAAACATAGTACAGACTGCCTGCTGGCTAAGTTGTTTAAGACAGAGCCTGTTGTGTACTAAGTATGAACCAGATTTAAAAGCGGACGTCCTTAATAGACGACCCCTTATAGGCATCCCCTCGTTACATAAATGTTTCCCGTTTATAAGCTGACTTTATAGTTAATTGCTTCTTTACTATAGGACAACGTGAGGCAAATATATATAGACAATAATTTATGTCCATCATAGGGCATACAGCTACGTTAGTCAGTATTGTTGGCAGGCTACCGGTTGTTTTAAAACAATTCTGTTGACAGTGTGGTGCAGCCAGACAGTTTGGGTCATAATTTTGGCGTTTCTGCTTAGTAAAGCTGTTCTAAATCAGAACTAGTTTCTATTTTCAGAAACTTGGTGTACTTTTTTTGCCGGCGATCAGAATGCGAATTTTGTTGATCATGGGCTGCATGATATTTGAAAAATATCGTAAGCATTTCTTTCAGGTGTCTAAGCTGCAATATGAATAATTGGCAAAATATTCAATTTGGGATCAAATGATTAAAAGTCCGAGACTAGAATTTAATTTTGTTAAATTTAAAATTTATTTTAGATCGTTGGATTGCTGCGGTCGTGTTTGCGCCACAGCCTTTTAATCCCTGATCGATTGCAATCATGATCAAAATTTGTAATCATGATCTAAATATGTAATCATGATAATACATGTAGTTGGCAATGGTGATTGGATTTGTAATCGTGAGCTGAGTGCAGTGATGATTTAAATTTGTTAAATCTAGTAATCATGATTTAAACTTGTAATCGTATTGTAAATTTGTTATCATGATCTGAATCTATAGGCCCTACTGATGATATAAATTAGATAACATGATGTAAAACTGCTATCATGATATAAAAATGGTAATCGTGATCTAAATTGTAAATCATGATCCAGTCTTGTTACTTGTTAGCACGATCTAAGCTGCCAATCATGATCTAAATTTGTGATCATGAGTTAATATCTTTAATTATGTTCTAAATTGTAAGTCTTGACCTGAGTTGGAAATCATGATCTAAATTGGAAATCATGAACTAACTTGGAAATCATGATCTGTAGTGGTAATCGCGATCTGTATTGGTATTCCAGTGATATAGTCATGATCTAATTGGGTAGTCATAATCAAATCTGGTGATCATCATTTAACTCGATAATCATGCCTTTAATCAGTAATAATGATAAGAGTTGACAACGTATAAGGCGCAATCTTTCCTCAGAGCTTATGAACACTCAACACTTCGTCAACATCAATAGCAGATTCGTGGGGGCTAATGGACATACACTCCCAGGCAGGGTTTCCATCTGAATCATGACGGATTTACATGAATATGGGCATTATACGGGTCCCACATGGGAATATGGGTCTTCTATGTGCTCACTATATCACACTGGCACCACCACACTAAACTTTTGGACAACTTGATATCGTTGCTGTTTTCGCCATTTCGAAACATACCCATTTCGATGTATTGCATTGTGATGCCCCAGGACACCGTCTCATCGGTCGATACTTCTTACTTGTTTGCACTGAAAAAGAAAATTCAGATATGCTCTGATTAGTATGATGAACAGTCTTCACATCTTTAGGCCTACTTTATCGTCTGCAATAGTCGCAGACGATAAAGTAGGCCATACTGTTTCGTTGCCATACTGTTTCCGTTGTCATACTGTTTATGATTCCGCCATACTGTTCAACTTGGCGCATCTAAAGACGTCAGTTCAATTGTCCTTAGGTGGTACCTTTTAAAGTAACCATGTACTCAAAAGTGAAATAGAGGCGCTAAGCAAAGTGATGTTACATTTAGCTTTTTATAAATGCGTAAATGTTATGCTTTGCTTGAAATCAACTCGACAGAAGAATCTGGAAACACAGTTGATTCTTTCCACGATTCTTTCCATGTAGACTATTTGTCACTTAACGCTTTTCATGGCAATTAGTCCGTTTGTTGTTAGCACTTTACGAATCCGTCAGTTTTCCGATGTTGTTACGCCACTTAAAACAATATTATTAGAAAGAATTCTACAAATAATCGTCGGTTTTACACTTGTTACGCTAAAAGTAGAGTTTAGAACAACATGTACGCTTTCTAGGACGATTGAAGGTCGTTGCGCATGCTCCGGTCTGAAGATATAAACATTTCTCTCTGAAACAGAGTCTCCCCAGGACTGAAATAATGTCTTCTCCGTTTCTTTTCAGTACCACTTACAAAGCTCATGTCATTATTGTAACACATGGCTTAAAATACCAAATAGTTTTACAATCAGGTTTGAAAATCCACCGGCTTGAAATTGTCATTAACTTTAAAACAAACGTTTTTTCAAGGAATAAAGTTTACTCCGGGAGAGAGATTATTTCAGCGGAGTATGAATATGTTCTATAATTGTATCCGTGGCGACTTTATTATAAAATAGATCAGTTTGGTGGGAACTTGTTCCAAAAGACATTCTTTGAGGGAGAGATTTTTAAGGGGACTCTGTTTTGGATACTGTTGTGCACGCAGCGTGATGATACTCCAAGATGGCGGTCATCATTTTCGATGTGTGGAATATTTCTTCGCACACACGATCATCGTTCTTTGTTGTTGAATACGTGTTTCTGCTGTGGCCATATTAACAGCCACTGACTGCAGATGATGTGTACTTCGCAGAAGCGGTGCGTTTTTCTGCTTTTGTGTGTGTGTTAAGTGTTAATCTCAAGGAGTGTACGCACGTAACTGTTTTACGAATCTACATAGAGCTATGCAATTGAAACATCCATCCGATTTTGTGTGCATTCAATTCTTACGATTTACTTAGCGCAGACGCTTAGCGGAGTTACTTAGCCTATGGCAATATGCCACCGTCGTTCGGCACCATATTTGCGTTTTGCTGGAACTATTGATTTACTAATTTTTTATTGTTAATTTGCTCAAATCGTCTCACTGTGACGTAATTTCATTGCTATCTGTGATAAGGTCAACTATGTCCCTTGTTTTATGCTACGGATTTTAGTTTTATGATTTGTTCTGCGCCAACTTTTGATGCTCATTTTCTACGGTTATGAACAGAACTGAAACACGATTCATTGTCTTTTAATTCCATTCAAAGATTAATTTAAGTAGCGCCTTGAGCCAAGGAGAGTTTTTCGTGATACTGACCTGAATACGGCATAGTTTTGGTGTGCTATCCGATGATGCCTATTGCATTAGATACCGGCGCAATAGAAGTTTCTAATTAAAATTACAATAACCAAGTGGATGTCTCTCCAGCTTTACATTGCACAGCAAGCCTGCCCTGAAAATGTCAACTTCAACAAAAGCCGAAAATTAGGCATCGTCTTTCACTTGTAGGCGTAGGCTAATAAGTTACTAAATAATAAATAATAAGTAAAAGTTTAATAATAAGTAGCAAAACAATAAGATGGTGATGATGATCAGTTAAATTTCAATAATAGGGCAAGTTATTGTCTGATTAAACTTAGAAACCCTTGTCATTATTGCAAATTAAGAAGTTGAAACAAAAGTGAAGACAATGAAAAATGCACTACCGTTAAGAGTCCGCTCATGTTAATGTTAAAGATATTAAAGCCGAAGATAACACAAAGGTTATGACAACAAAAAGGTAAAGATAACACAAAGGTAAAGTTTACACAAAGGTAAGGTAACACAAATGTATAGATGACATAGAGCTAAAGATGACATGAAGGTAAAGATAAAATACAAAGGTAAAGATAAAACACAAAGGTAAAGATAACACGAGAGGTTGAAAGATCTTTCTGTCGAGGCCCCAGAAAGCCAACGACAATACCCTCGCCGGAGTACTTCTTTACCGACCTCAAATGGATGGCGGTCTGAGTTAGCGCAGATACACTGATGACACATTGCAAGAGCTTAAATCTTGCTTACACGTAATTTACCTGAACAATAAAAAGTAATCAGTTCTGTAAATGCAGCACCAGGGCTGTAGTCGAGGCCTCGAGGGTATACAGCGTGTACTCACCTCGCAAAATATTTATATTTATTTATATTAAAATACTGTAGCGCATACTCACGAAAGACTGTAGCGTATACTCACCTCTTATTTGTTTCGGAAAACTAACCGGTAGCGTGTACTCACCTCTAATTTTACCACTACAGCCCTGTGCAACACCATGTTATAGAAAATCACAATCGCTTCTATAGCGCCGATTTCAATGCGGCCCATGTATGCCGAAACGTCGCTGGGCAAGAACTCGGCAGAAGAGTGTAGATCTAGTCATGATAGAGCGCCAACATGGACCAGAAATACACCCATCACCGAATGAATGAAGCATGCGTAACGAACTGTCCGGTGCAAACTATGGCGAAACTTAACAAAGTATACGTAACGAAACTCCACCGTGCAATATGGCATTTGAAATGAACGCAGCATACGTAACGAAATTCACCGTGAAAGCGTTTGACTGAGGGGGCCATTCGCATTAGCATGCTTCGAGTCGAAGAATAAATCTTCTATGTTATGTAATGGAGCAATAGAAGTCTTTTGAATTAATTAGAATAGACTAAGTCATTGTAATCGACTTCTTTGTTCGGAGAATTATTCTATGCTGGAATACATACTTGCTAACACAGATGCGTATTTTAGGGCGTAATTGTAGGGTTTGAAATGGCGGTACACAAATTGCAGCTACATAAAAAGAATATATATATATATATATATACCTAAAAGAAAAGTTTTTTTTACCAGAGTAGATTTTGGGCCTAGTTCCCGTGGAAGTCGATCTTAATAATAAATTTGAATTGTGGTATTTGAGCTAGTCAAGTTCTCAAATGCCACGATTGGTGTCTATTATAGTGTCGGAGACGAGCATTTTAAAGGTGTTTAATAAGAGCGTCGCAGTATTTAACGACATCTCGTGTCTGCCTGAGCCGCTACTACAATTATGAAATTCTAACTATATTCATTTTTAGGATTTTCAAATTTTAAAAAATTATCAATTTCCATTCTGTCTTTACTGGTGAAGACATACTAAACCGTTTCTTTAAATTCTGCTTTAATTGCTTAATTATCTAGGTCGATAAAAGACAATCTAGTGCCTAGATTCCTAGAATTTACGTCCCATCTTGATGAAACAAAACGCCCCCGCAAATATTATAATATAGCTATAGAATTCTTCCACACCCTTTTACGAAACGTGGGGAGGCCTAGATATCATCCTTCTTAAGGCCTGCGGCCGGCAGTAGGCGAATCTACGGACCCGGAATTTCAGGATTTTCTTTCTGTTTACTTACTACTATGGCTGAGATAATGATGTGCGAATGCGAATGCAAATTTCTCAGTCTGGCTACAACTTATTACAGGAACGTTACTTACACAGTCAATTTGTCCACACATTTGCATAGTTTTATAATTTCTACCCATTTCAAGCACTTTTTCAACTTTAAAACAGGTGTAATATTAAAGCCACAAACACGTCAGCAGAAAGTGGAAAAAACTAAGCCTAAATCAGAAAATTCCCAGCTTACCAGGAAATACTAACTATTTTTCAATTGCAATAAAAACTCACAAACTTGTCGATTCCCTAAGATCAGTGCGAACCACAAAATCGGAGGTCAACACAAAATGGAGCTTGGTGCGTAAGACCTACCATTAAATGCAGGTTCCCCACCGAGATTCCTTTGTCGTTGCTGTATTGCCTGTTCGGCTGCTCAGCCTTATGGAGTTCTGTATAACGGGAATTATACTCGATGTGTACCAACCACGTGGCGCTGAACTTGGTTCTGGTTGAGCAACACCTCTTTTAAGTGTTTTACAGTTCTATAAATAAGCGTGACGCACGATGGTGGCAATTGTGCTTGGTCGATAGCTAAAAGAAGTCCCTCAGCTTGATGCTCGTAATTGCAGGAACAAAATGTGAGGTATCAAAAGACACCGTCCTAATGGTCTGCCGATCCCTCATCTGCTCCGCGATCGATTACGGATGCATCGTATACGAACCACCCGGCAAACAATATCACCAACGGGAAAAAAACTAAAAGGATCCAAAACTGACACAAACTCAATCCTGGTGTGTGAAGCCACACTGGCAACTCAACCCGCCCATGGTAGACACTACCTTCACAGCCGTGATCAACGACACAGAGAACCCGGAAAGGAAGAAAGCCCTAACAGAATCACACATCCGAATATATGACGTGAAAACGGCTATGTAATTATACGGACGGATCTAAAGGCGCAGTAGGCAAAGCATCGTGTACCTACTACGTATATCCTCCCTTAACCTCTACAACAGCTGACGGATCAGCGATGGCGCTTCCGTCTTGGAGGCGGAAATCATGGCTCTACAGGAAGCGATCGACTGGGCCGCAAAGACCAACATATCAAACATCGTAATTTTCTAAGATTCCTCGAAACAATCCGGAGCCTGGATAACCAGAGGTCCCACCTTCCGTATGAAACAACTAGAGGACCTGCTCTAGACAATAGACTACTACCAACAACGCTCTCACCCACCGGCAACAATTATCTTACAAATACCATTACTATTGTTATTGTTGTTGCTTTTGTTGATAATTTGTAACTTCTATAGCGCCGGCGTTACAAAAACATCAACCGATGGAGCACCAAAACCAAGCCGTAATCAGGTCAATATACGTAACAGTATTCCACTAAGACAGAGATGAAGTGACCGTTTAATTGATCACCAGCACCGCTATATCCAATGCATGATTCGGAATTGTTGATTCCGCCAAAAACTACAAAATGCTCGGATGTAAGTTGAAAATAGTTTCACTTTCGGTTTCCGATATAGGTTACTTTCTGCAAACACTTGGAAACTGCTCTTGTCTGCTGAGATTTTGCTCGGTGCGCCTCCGAGTAATAACATATATGAGAGGCGCTATATAAATTCTCTGAATGAGTGATTGTATGCCAGAGCTGCCAGATACACGGCACAAAATTTGTGGAGATATTAAAAAATGTCAAAGTTTCTATAGAAATGTGGGAAGTATACGCTGGATGACCTTTCTCTGTTTTATTTCACCAAACTGAGTGTTATATTGATTCATTCGGAGGACCCGTATGGTGCCTCACACTGGATGCGTGTCCAGAGAGCTCTTGCACACCTTTTATAAGCCTTACAATCGCCCTATATATAACAGAAGACGCAGAGTAATAGCTAACGAAAGGTTCTTTGTTTCAAAATTGATCAATAATTAAGAGTATAAAAATCAGTACCTTAGACTGGTTTTAGTAAAGAAGCGTTTGAGACTTTATTTTCTTTGCCTCGGCATATGAGGGCCAGTCCTCTCCTTCGCCGTCTCAGCTTCCCATTTACAGTGTGCAGTCAATGTACTCATTAAAGCTGAGTTGGCAAGGGGCGCAGGTGAAGTTGATATCTCGTCAAAATTTATGCCCTGTCAATAGAAACAACCCTTCTGTCATAGCACATTCGTATAATAATTATAATTAGTATATAAATCCCGTAGCCGGGCTCATTTTTGATGACATTTTATTATTGTAACAAGTTGCGCACATGTCAGCTTGCATTGAATAAACGATATTGATTGATTGATTGATTGATTGATTAATTTTTTTATTTGAATCCCCGATCTCAGGGTTGACAGTCCACACGGCAACCATTACACAATCTGGCTTGCCATTCCTTTCCTATTTTACGTTACGTAACATCATGTACCTTCCTCTACTTCGGCCATTTTTCTTACTTACTATGCCCTCGCCTTACCACATGCTACTCAGTGCGTCTGATTTGAAAATAGTAGGCGGGTTGAAAATCGATCGCGCTGGATCGAGTAGGCGAGCGATATGCGGTCGACTTCGGGAGCTCTTGTGTAGGCCTACATCGTATTTTGTGTATTGTATTAGTAATTTTTCGTATCGCTGCATAAAGTACTCACCTAGTAGGCCTATCTCACTTCAGTTCCGTTATCTGAGTATGTCTCTTGAAGAGGCGCTCTATAAATTCTCACAATGAATGAACATTCGCTAGAAACCTACCACTGACATAAGATGACGTGTGACGGCTGATTTCACAACGTTGGTTGAGCCTTCGGCATAGGTTGAACACTCATTTTTAGCTTGACCTTTCAGCCGGCAATCCATTCGAATTTTATGGGCGTGCTTTCTGCAGGACTTTCACTCATTTTTTGTCACAGTCCCACGGTTTTCTATTTCGACTACATCACATCGAACGAGTCGCCTAATTTCCATGACAGATACGTGCAAAACTCTACATTATTATTCGATTTACTCATCTTCACGGCCATTGTTGTTTCAAATAATTTTCGAAATTGGTGATGTAACGGATGATGTGATTGATATCACGCGGCGTGAGGCGTCGGCCGTGTTGTTATTGCCAATCATATTGCACGAAATTGATCAGTCAGCAATAATGAGGACAGGTCACGGCACGCATTCACCGCTGCCGCAAACAGGTAAATTAAGTAATCTCAATTAGGTAAATAAAATAATGGTCTGGCTCCAGGTTCGTCTATCGTCTGGAGTCTAACTCAAACTCAGCGAGCTACGACCGACTGTCACCGACGGTTAGAAGCCTTCGACCAGGCGAGCGGTAAATCGCTCGCCGGTACCTTTGCTAGGCGAGCGACCAAGAAGAGCGATCGATCGATCGCCTTAAATCAGACGCACTGATGCTACTATTGACGCACTCCTGATGCTATTGTCTTGTACACGGTTTTGTTTGGCAATAGATCTATCCTCGATTCACTGGAGATCGATATTCTTCTTTCGTGCATAATGAAGAACAGAATGTGAGTATCACTGTCGCCAGCACCGAGAAGCCCCTTGAATAGACTGATTAATTAATTAATTAATTAATTAATTAATTAATTAATTAATTAATGCTTTGATAGTTCGTGTGCTTACATTTGCTGATGCGCTTGGGGCAGATTACGATGGGTTATGATCGATGTCGGGCTTTTGTCTACCTTATCTCAACACGTTTAAGCTCATTTATTATATCATCTCATCTCATCTTAGGCCATCTTGTGTCACCTTAACTTATCTAATCTTGTGACGTATAATCTTATCTGATACCATGGCATCCATTTAACAACATTTCATATCTGATATCGTCTTACCTTAGCTTCGCCTATCTCGCCTTACGTTAGCCTATCTTCGGAGCCTATTGGAAAGAGGGCCTTATTTAGACACCTTTATAACGAAGCAAACAAAGCTATATATAAGCTTCAAACGCAAACATGATTATGTTTCATGTTATCTAATCAGAGCTCTCTCCTTACACACCTTCAAAATGGTGCACACCGAAGCTATATAGGTTTGAAACGTGGAACTTGTTAATTTAAAACCGTATAATGTAGCCTATAGAAATTTATAAAGCACTTCTCGCAGAATAACTACTAAGAGGCGCTTTCAGCACAGAAGTAATGTAATCGTTTTAGAGCGTTCCTTTTAATACATTTTAAACATTGTAACCCGACGATGCACAATATAAAGAACAGTTTGTTTAGTTCAATTCCGCCAATGCACGGCAGTGCCAGACCCAAGAACTGAGGAGGAGGGCGACGCTAATAATAATAATAATAATAATAATAATAATAATAATAATAATAATAATAATAATAATAATAATAATAATAATAATAATAATCATAATAACCGTATAATGTAGCCTATAGAAATTTATAAAGCACTTCTCGCAGAATAACTACTAAGAGGCGCTTTCAGCACAGAAGTAATGTAATCGTTTTAGAGCGTTCCTTTTAATACATTTTAAACATTTTAATTAATTAATTAATTAATGCTTTGATAGTTCGTGTGCTTACATTTGCTGATGCGCTTGGGGCAGATTACGATGGGTTATGATCGATGTCGGGCTTTTGTCTACCTTATCTCAACACGTTTAAGCTCATTATATCATCTCATCTCATCTTAGCTATACCTCGGGCGACAATAAGATTATACGTCACAAGATTAGATAAGGTACCTTTCCGTCAAACCCTGAAGACGAGGCCTGACCCTCCAGACAATTACCCTGCTCCTAAATAATTTTTTCCAAATCCCGAGGGATCACTGATACCTCGGGTAAAAAAAATCATAATAATAATAATAATAATAATAATAATAATAATAATAATAATAATAATAATAATAATAATAATAATAATAATAATAATAAATGCTCTTTCGATCAGCACATGGGGGACGAGAACCTCTAACTTGATATAGTTTCTTAGACCCTGAGGGATCCTTGGTACCTCGGGCGACAAAAAATAATAATAATAATAATAATAATGATAATGATAATGATAATAATAATAAGGTGAAGATGACCGTTATCTCCAGAACAACAAAACTCTTCAGATAGTTTCTAGGAGCCTGAGGGATCATTTTTACCTCGGGCGAAAAAAAATAATAATAAAAGTAATAATAATAATAATAATAATACTAACATAATAATAAAAATAATACAAGTAATAATAATATTATTAATAATAGTAATAATAGTAGGCCCTAATAATAATAACAATATTCGTTTATTAAATTCAAACAGACAAGTAAGCAGCAAGATTGCATGATATAGTAGTAACAGATGAAAACAAGTTTAACAGGAGCCGAAGTTAACTGTATGGCAGCAAGCAAGACGCCCAGCTGTCCACCTGCCCCTAGGGAGTGTAGGGAGTGAAAAAGCCTGGAATCAGGAGGAGAGCGACGCTAATCAACTTTATTATGAGTCACCTTCTTTAAGCAGTAACGATTCAACTTTTGTAAGGTTACTTAGCGCAGGTAAACTTCGTGGCAGTAACTGTGTAGGGACCTTGGATAAGTCCTTCACTGACAATTGCTTCGCGCCATCGATATTCTGACGTATGGTCGGAAGGAGGGCAAAATCAGAAAAAGATATATTATACAGCGCATGTATTGCATTGTATTGTATTGTGCTGTATTGTATTGTAGCGCTCATATGTGCGGCCATCTTTGGCAACGTTTCATCGATAATGCTGCGGCTGTACCGTGGTAGTGAGGAGTACCACGAGATGCTGACGAGTATAAAAGAGTTAATCAAGTTCCACTACATCCCAAAGGGACTTGGCAACCGACTTCTCGAGTCCTATCAACACACACGCTCATTTGCCAACGGTGTCGACACGAACAGCGTAAGGAAAATACAAGTGGTGCAATAAAGCCACCTTTTTTTATCAACACAAGCACTGGTTTTAACGTGGATTCTGTCGTAGAAACGGCTATGAACTCCACCACTGCTCGTTCTCTGGCAGTGCGCGTCCCAAGACAGGCGACAGGAGGAGGGCGACGCTAATAATCTTTACTAAGACACAGTGCCGTTAAACAGCAACTAGCCAAAAAGTGGTGAGAACTGTTCAAAATAATTTCGGCTGAGGTCAGCGGCCTTTGTTGCCACAAGATATCGTTTTACTCTGAATGCATCCATACCGCCTCCCTTTTCTTTAATTCCGCCACTGTTGTCATCGGGTGGTGACAGTCCGAAGCTTGGATAAGGATGAGGGTAACGTCAACAGCCTGGCAGCTATAACATGCTGTTAAGCACTGGAAACTACTTTAGAACATATAATATGCAATAATCAAGGATCAAAGTCCCGAAAATAAGTTGTGACATGCCGATGCGTCCTCCTGCCCCTACCCCTCCGTGGACTGCGGACTATCATCTCTTGAGTATTGCTTGGATTAAGGCTCAGATTGGAGCTGTTTTCGACTCTGCTACATGATCCGACTCTTGTTTAACTGTATTAGTCAATTGTAGTAACAATTATTTAGTATAGGTAACTAAAACTGTTGCATCACATAATAAATACTGTTTCATGAGATCTTATATTATGTGTTATGATTAGGTACCTTCAGCGTAAACAATGAAGCATCAAAAATTATATCCGAAGTTTGCTACTGCTACTTATACAACGTATGGATGGCTTAAAAGAGGTGTATAATGTACCGTTTCTGTTCTTCCGTGTCATGGAGCTTAAACATTGTGATTTTAATTACATTTGTTTTTAAACCAACAATTTGAAACAAAAAATCCGATCGTCTGTTTTCATTGCCAGCAAAGCTCAAGACTGAGCCCAAAAATCTTTAAGCCCAAATGTTACTTCAACGACCATTGCAAAATGTCTGTGCCAACTTTCACTGCTTAACGACGTCAACGTTGACGTCGACCTTACCTTATTTTAAATGAACCACAAAGCTGGCTCTTAGACAGTTTCTGTTTAACGACGCTCTGTCATAACAACTACGATTAACGTCGCCCTCCTTTCTTCTCGAGGGAATGGACTGGCACTACCAGCGTTCGGTCATAAGTTATCCTCTCCCATTATAGCAGGGGTTACGCAGGCGTTAAAAAAACACCAGCTGAATTCACAAAAGGATGAGCAATGAGCATATTTTTGAACACCTTTCAGTCATTCTTGATAGACACGATATTTAAGGTCTAAAATTATGAGATATAAAAATTGTCCCAAACATTAATTGTAATGGCAATCTAGAGATTTCTATCGCGCCAAAATTATTGGAATCGAGGGAATCAGCTTATTCAGAAGCGCTCAGTCAGGCATATGACCAAAATCGCTTCCAGGCTAAGATCTAGAGGAGTCAGGCAGGCAAACGATCAATTTAGGTGGGTAGTGTTTAGAACTGGAAGGCGAGGGAGGTAAGGAGGAATCGGGAGAAGATATGTGAAAGAGCATTGTTTGAGTGTTGAACGAGAGACCTTCAAAGAGTTGAAGTTCTGGTGAGCTTGTTGGATGGGTTACATAGGCCTAATTGTCGTAATTCTGACGGGAGTTTTATTCCAGAGAGGCGGAACAGCTATGGCTACGGTGCGATTTGTAAATTTTACAAGTTACAAGTTAACACTACAAGATACTAGTTAACATTATAAGTTACAATAACATTTCTTTTAAATTGGTCGGGTGAAACGTGCTGGATTCCATGAGCAAATGAATGCTTTATATCGGGTTCCGTCACTACAAAAAGGTTGAAAACCACGGCATTATATGATCTGATAATTTTAAACTGTTTTAAATGTGTCTAATAGGATCAACGCTTAGCCATGTAATTTTTACTTTACCTTGTGGCTGACTGAGCCCTTGACCTGGAATTAATTAATTCTCACCATGGTCAATAATAATAATAATAATACAGCGGCTCGATGGTATCAGCCCAACAGGATCTGGACGAGGGTTAACCGTTCCGGAAAAAAATAATTAATTTAATCTCTAAGACCCTGAGGGAACGAAGTACCTCAGGGCAAAAAAAAAAAAAAAAAAAAAAAAAAAAAATAATAATAATAATAATAATAATAATAATTTCATAATCGTCTACTAGGTAGGTAGGTAGGTAGGTAGGTAGATAGGTAGGTATGTAGTCAGTGGCGCAGCCAGACTTAAATTCAAGAGGAGGCAACTCCGGGAGACATCCAGGTGTATTAGGGTTTGGGTACTTGGGTATAACCAACGTTAACCACGGGACATTTTTTTATCTCAATCGCTCGTAAGTACATTTTAGCGTAGTTTGAAGCCTTGTAACTGCTGTCTAAATCCATGTGTTTCATCATTCACGTCAGTGTCACTTACTTTTTCAGCCTGCCTGATACTAACAGTGCCGAAGCCCCAGCCTCCAACGGTTTTAAGCCTATATAGAACATCAATATGTGTAAGTGTGGTTTTTAAGAAGATTAAATTGTGAGAAATTCACACAAATTACGAGTTCAATGTGTCTTTCCTTGCAGCCTTTGCCAATTTTTGACAAGTTATATCTATTGAATATTAAATTGCAAAGAGATGTTAATTTTAGTCTGTAACTTATGTGCATTGTTCAACTGTTAGTGTACCGATTAAACCCGTTCAAGCTAGAGGTGATACTTCTTAGCATTGAGTAGACTCACAATAGTTCACACACTGCACTCCTCAGAGACCTTTGCAACACTTTCAAACGATACGATAAATCCATAAACTTCTGATGTTAAAACCCGGAACTCGGCCACTGCTCGTATTCTGGCAGTCCTTATCTCAAGCGTGGATTAAGGAGGAGGGTGACGCTAATCATTTTCTTATTACACAGCTTCGTTAAACTGCAGCAAACTAACTTTGAGCCTGTACAGAATAGTAACCATTGTACAAATTGCTCTTGACATCAATGTAAGCTTGCATCGTCAGATGTCGTTGAAATGCTCTCTTTAGACACCTTTAAAACGTGACATGCCGACTTTATATATACCTCAGCTGCAATAAATTTATAGCTGATTCTCAATTGTGGCATTGGAAATGGTGAAAAGTATAATCCGCATCGATGTATTTGAAAGCCCCAAAATATCGTTAAACCTAAAATGCTCAGAAACGCCAACTGCACACTATTCCTCAAACTGTTAAACTGTACTTGACCTGGTAAATGAGTATCAAGTAATAGAATGAAATCGTGTGCAGTTGACTTGAGCTGATCTCTCAAAGCAATCACTCAGTCAATTTGATGTCGGATCCCTTTATTCGTTCTCTCTCTCTTTCGTTCTTTTCATTCATTCATCGATTCCATTATATTCCTCCATTTGATCGTTCAATCAATCAGCCAGTAATTTGTCTGTTCATTGGTTAGTACATGTAGATTAGTTTATTCCTGGCTTTTCTATTTAGTTATTTTCCGAATTTCTTCTTACTTGACATCATCCATCGAGTCAGTCAGTCAGTCAGTCAGTCAGCCAGTCAGTCAGTGAATCAGTCAGTGAGTGAGTCAGTCAGTCAGTCAGTCAGTCAGTCAGTCAGTCGGTCAATCTGACCGTCAGTCATTCAATCAATTAGCCAATTCATTCTTAATTATTACCTATACTTCTGTCTTTCTTTAATTCATACCGTCCGTCACTATTCATTCATTCATTCGTAAATTTATATAGCGCCACTTCAAGGGAACTACTCAGAGGCGCTCCCGACTCCAGCACGGCGAAAAAGAGATAGAGGTGCTATAGAAAATGCTACGCTACAATACACTACAGAAGTATATAGCTGAAATTCTAGATATGTACAAACGATCTCTGATGTTAAAGCACGATTAAAATTGTAAATTCTAAAAATAGTTCCTAAAATGCAGCCTTAGAATCTGACTGTATGGCCACTAAATTTGAACCAATCTTGTCCTAATAAGACAAGATTGAGAATTCTAGTTACAGATTATAAAGGAGTTTGGATTGCACATAATAGTCCAACGATATCTGAAAATATTTAGACCAGTGTCACTGGTCTCTAATGTTTATCCTTAAACTCGTTGAATTTTTCTAACCAGTCTCATCCAAGGATGAGCTGGTGGTAAAATCTAGTGTGAGCCAAAATTCTACTTTTATTTGCTGTCCAGGAATTTTAAAAATCATTGAAAAAGTCATGAAAAATTTTACAGTTCCAGTTAACTTTTTACGCATAAACTGTTGAAAGTTTTCTGCCAGGCCTTTGACCCTTGAACAACCAGATACTTGGATATTTTCGGCATTATAGTCAGTACCAAAATAGATAAAACCAGCCTTGCCAATTTAGGAGCTTCAGATAGAATAGATGGAATAATTATGGTTTGTGGTTGCGTATTGAGGTGGGATCACGTGAGCTGCCCTGGAAGCCACAAGATGTATTTAACTAGTGCGACGCTCTTCTTAGACACCTTGAAAACGTTTTTTATGTATGCTATATAGTAAGGCATGCGCTGCTGCGTTCTCAATGACTAATAATAAATTATTATATACGCGCGAAAACAGTACGTTAACACCGACTATAGAAATCAACGGCCTGGAAGCCACAAGACGACGTTAAATAGGATGCTAGTCTTAGACACCTTCAAAACCGACTTCACCGCAGCAATATAACCGAGCTTAAGCCTAGTCAACCAATAATTTCCAGATGCATGTGATGCAGTAGAATTTTCATCACTCGCGTACAATTTACATCGCATCCTCTTGAACTAATACATTTTCAATAAAGATGTTCTTACATTCGAGAAGCAAGATGCAAAAAATGTCCGAAGAAATTATGAGCTGCAGTATGCCAAAATAATTTATTTCGACGTCAACAGCCTGTGTTGCTATAACTCTGGATCCATCCGCTTTGGTGATTTCTCTTCCAGCAAAATAGGTCAGATAAAGTCAATGTCAATGGCTTCGGAGCCACAAAATGTCGTTAAACAGTGGAAACTACAAGTGCATATGAGTGGTTTCACATGTTTAAAATGGTTTTGCTGGTTTATACCCACCCTGACATACACGCAACACAAGTGCTATATACTTTGTGGGGCGTGGTGGCTCAGTGGTAAGTTCGGCGCCTTGTGACCGGAGGGTTGCAGGTTCGAATCCCACTTTAGCCGCTGCGTACGGACCTTGAGCAAGTCCTTCACTCGCAATTGCTCGTGGCGCTTCGGCGTGAAAATTCTGTAGTCGGGAGCGCCTCTGAGTAGTAGTTGACTTCGTGAAGCGCTATAGAAATATCCGGAATAAATAAAATATGAATCCTGTGTTGCTTCCTATACAATGATGTAGCTAGAAAACTCAAAGACATTGTGCTGTCTGTTGTTTCAGCATATTCAATGTTTCTGATTTCCAGGTTAATAATTTGCCGAGTTGCTGAAAAGACCACATAATATTATTATTATTGGTTGCAGTATGTAGTGTCCGGTGTTTAACGACATCTTATGGCTGCCAGGACCGTTCACGTCATCCTCCTCCTATCACCAAGCTTGAGACTGGCACTACCAGAGTACTGGCAGTGGCATGATTATCTGATTTGCATAATTACCTGATTTTATTAAATTACTCATGTGTGTGATTGTTAAAGGGGTCATCTGTAAAGGGCCTACGTAAAATACCTACTCAGGTCCCCCACCCACCTGGTTAAAATTGTCACAAACTCTAAAACAAGCGTGACTGAATATTTCAAGGAATAAAGTTTCCCCCAGGAGAGAGATCATTTCAACAGAGGACGAAATCTTTTCTCTATGTAGCCTACTAAATCTTATATAATGAGGCCTAATAGTATCCGGGGGCAACTTTATTCCAAAGCAAATCCTTTGAGTGGGAATTTGTTTCTACCTAAAAAGACTCTTTGGGGGACGAAATGTTTAAGATTCTGATCTGTGAATACTGGCTGGATGCGCATGCGCACAGCAAGATGAAATTCCAAGATGGCGGTCGTCATTTTCGATGTGTGGAATATTTCTTAGCACACACGATCATCGTTCTTTGTTGTTGAATACGTGTTTCTGCTGTGGCCATATTAACAGCCAGTGACTGCAGATGATGTGTACTTCGCAGAAGCGGTGCGTTTTTCTGCTTTTGTGTGTGTGTTAAGTGTTAATCTCAAGGAGTGTAAGCACGTAACTGTTTTACGAATCTACATAGAGCTATGCAATTGAAACATCCATCCGATTTTGTGTGCATTCAATTCTTACGATTTACTTAGCGCAGACGCTTAGCGGAGTTACTTAGCCTATGGCAATATGCCACCGTCGTTCGACACCATATTTGCGTTTTGCTGGAACTATTGATTTACTAATTTTTTATTGTTAATTTGCTCAAATCGTCTCACTGTGACGTAATTTCATTGCTATCTGTGATAAGGTCAACTATGTCCCTTGTTTTATGCTACGGATTTTAGTTTTATGATTTGTTCTGCGCCAACTTTTGATGCTCATTTTCTACGGTTATGAACAGAACTGAAACACGATTTATTGTCTTTTACTTCGGTTCAAAGGTTTATTTAAGTAGCGCCTTTAGAAGAGAAGAGGTCTTCGGGATTTTGACCTGATGGCGGCTTGCATTTGGTGTGCCATCGGTTGATGCCTTTTGCATTAGACACCGGCGCAATAGAAGTTTACTATTTACAATTACAATTACCAAGTCGGTGTCTTTCCAGCTTTACATTGCACAGCAAGCCTGCCCTAAAGATGTCAACTTCGACTAAAAACGAAAATTATGCATCGTTTTTCACTTGTAGGCATAGGCTATTAAGTAAATAAATAACAAATAATAAGTAACAATTAGCTAACCCATAAGGTGGTGATAATGATTAATTAATACATTTCAATAATAGGGCAAATTATTGTCTGCTTAAACTTAGAAACAACTTGTCACTTTTGCAAAATTAAGAAGTTGAAACAAAAATGGAGACAATGATTAATGCGCTACCGTTACGAGTCCGCTCATGTTAATGTTAAAGATATCAAAGCTAAAGATAACACAAAGGTTAAGATAACACAAAGGTAAAGGTAACATAAAGGTAAAGATAACACAAAGGTAAAGTTTACAGAAAGGTGAGGGTAATACAAATTTAAAGGTGACAGAGCTAAGGATGACATAAAGGTAAACATTAAAAAAAGGTTAAGATAAAACACAATGGTAAAGATAGCACGAAAGGTTGAAAGATCTTTCTGTCGAGGTCCCAGCAAGCCAACGACATTGTCCTTCGCCGGAGTACTCCTTTACTGACCCCAAATGGATGGCGGCCTGAGTTAGCACATACACACTGATGGCACACTGCAAAAGCTTATATCTTGCTTGTAAGTAATTTACCTCAACAATAAAAAGTAATCAGTTCTGTAATGCCACATAATGTTATTGAAAATCCCAATCGCTTCAATAGCGCCGATATTAATTAATACGGCCCATGTATGCCGATACGTTGCTGGGCAAGAACTGGGCGGAAAAGTGTAGATCTAGTCATGATAGAGCGCCAACATAGACCAGAAATACACCCATCACCGAAAATATGTTTCATACAGCTTTAACATAACTCCGAAGCATACCTGACGTTTCTCCAACGTGCAACCGTTTTGGCGTGAATGTTACGAACTCCCTCGAGCAAAATATGGCAAAAATAAACAAAGTATACGTAACGAAACTCAACCGTGCAAATGCAAAACTCCATCCTGCAAAAATGAGCGAAGCATACTTAACGTTATCCACCGTGAAAACGTTTAACTAGTTTGGCAGTTCGCATTAGCATGTTTCGAGTCGAAGAATAAGTCTTGTATGTTATGTAATGGAGCAATAGAAGTCTTTAGAATTTATTAGAATGGACTAAGTCATTTTAATCGACTTCTTGGTTCGGAGAATTATTCCATGCTGGAATACATACTGCGGATTTTAGGGCGTAAGCACCATTGTAAGGTTTGAAATGGCGGTAGACAAATTGCAGCTACATAAAAAGGACATAACAGGCCTGCCTAAAACAAACAAGGTTATTATCAGATTATACTTCGGGCCTAGTTCCTGTGGAAGTCGATCTTACCTTACTAACAATTATTAATGATGATGGAAACCGCTCCAGAAGCTGCTCAAATACGACGACTTACGTTTATGTAGTGTCGGATAACGGCGTTTTAAAGGTGTCTAATAAGAGCGTCGCAGTATTTAACGACATCTCGTGTCTGCCTGAGCCGCTACTATAATTATAAAAGACTAGCTATATTCAGTTTTAGGATTTTAAAATTTTAGAAAATTTCCAATTTCCATTCTCTCTTTACTGGTGAAGACACACTAAAGTGTTTTACTGAAATTCTGCTTTAATTGCTTTAAATATCTAGGTCGATAAAAGACAACCTAGTGCCTAGATTCCGAGATTTATGGCCCATCTTGAAGAAACGAAACGTCCCCCGAAGATATAATAAAGCTATAGAATTCTCCCATATCCTTTTACAAAACGTGGGGAGGCCCTAATCTCATCCTTCTTAAGGCCTGAGACCGACAGTAGGCGAATGGAAGGGCTGAAAACTCCTCGCATGCTTTTCTTTCTGTTTACTTACTACCACGCAATGGTAGCCGAAATAATAATGTGCGAATGCAAATTTCTGTCTGGCTACAACTGTGTGCAGAAACTTTACTCACACAGTTATATTTCCACATAGTTGCATAGTTTATCATTTCTACCATTTTAAAGCATTTTGCCAAATATAAAAAAGGTGTTATTTTAAAATCACAAAACGTTAGCAGAAAATGAAAAATAAAAAAAATAGGCCAAAATCCGAAAATTCCGAGCTTACCAGGAAATTCTTTCTAATTTTCAATTGCAAAAAACTCACAAACTTGTGGATTCCCTAAAGATCATTAGGAAACACAAAGTAACAAAACTCCAACTAAGAAAGCGCTTGACAGCCAGTCAGCGGCGCAATGGTGTCAATCGGAGGTCAACACAAAATGGACCTTGGTGCGTAAGACCTACCATTAAATGCAGGTTCCCCACCGAGATTCTTTTGTCGTTGCTATATTGTCTGCTCGGCTGCTCAGTCATATGGAGTTACAGGATAACGATAATTACACTCGAGGTGTACCAACTACGTGGTCGCTGAACTTGGTTTATAGTTGAGGAACACCTCTTTCAAGTGTTTTACAGTTCTATAAATAAGCGTGACGCATGATCGGGGCAGTTACAGTGCCTGGTCGATAGCTAAAAGAAGCCCCTCAACTTGATGCTCGTAATTGCAGGAACAAAATGTGAGGTATCAAAAGACACCTTCCTAATGGTCTGCCGATCCCTCGTCTGCTCCGCGATCGATTACGGGTGCATCGTATACGAACCACCCGGCAAACAATATCGCCAACGGGAAAAAACTAAAAGGATCCCAAACTGACACAGACTCAATCCTGGTGTATGAAGCCAAACTGGCAACTCAACCCGCCCATGGTAGAGACTACCTTCACAGCCGTGATCAGCGACATAGAGAACTCGGAAAGGAAGAAAGCTCTAACAGAATCCAGCCTCCGAATATATGAGGCGAAAACGGCTTTATATACGGACGGATCTAAGGGCGCAGTAGGCAAAGCGTCGTGTGCCTACTACGTATATCCTCCCTTAACCTCTACAACGGATCAGCGATGGTCGGTCCTGACGGTGGAAATCATGGCTATAGACTGGGCCGCAAAGACCTACATATCAAACATCATAATTTCGGCGCTTCTGAGTTACATATGAGAGGCGCTATATAAATTTAATGAATGAATGAATGTATGCCAGAGCTGCCAAATACACGATACGAAAGTTTGTGTAGAGAAAAAAGTCAAAGTTTCTATAGAAATTTAGGAATTATACGCTGGATGACCTTTCTCTGTTTTATTTGACCCTACCTGAGTGTTTTATTGATTCATTCATAGCACCAATATGGTGCCTCTCACTGGATGTGTGTTCAGAGAGCCTTGCATTGCTTACACACCTTTTCTAAGACTTACAATTGCCTTATGTATACGCGTAGAAGACACAGTATAGTAACTTACCGAAACATCCAGTGATTCTTAAGTCTTCGATAATTAAGAGTATAAAAAATCATTCTATAAACTGGCTTTAGTAAAGAAGAGTTAACAACCTCATTTTTGACTGGCCCTCATACGTAAGCCTCGGCATATTTCTTATTTCTTTCCTATTTTCTTTCCTATTTCTACGCTACGTAACATAACGTACTTTCCTCTACTTCAGCTATCCTCGATTCAGTGGGGATCGATATTCTTCTTTCGTGCATAATGAAGAACAGAATGTGCCGATCACTGGTGCTAGCACTGAGAAGTATGGGTCAGCCGGGTAGACAATTTCAACCGAGTACCGAATCCGAGTATTTGGATGTACTATTTGCCGGATCCGGGTACGAACCGAGTACTATTTGTTCCGTATGCGAAGCTTCACATTTTCATGTAATGAAAACTTATCGAAATAAATTTCTGTATTTTTAATAACTGACTAATGGATGTTGAATTATATAAATAAATAATCACTGAAATAGACTTGACATCCGTTGTGGACTTCCGGTGTTGGTGTTTTTTGTACTTTTCTTCTTCAAAATGAATATGCTAGATGAAGCTCAAAGCTGATATTATGAGCCTACAAATTCCGGCATGTGAGGCAGACAAGCAACTATTTGTGTGTACAGTATTTGCCGAGGAGAATAGTGCCGAATAGTTCCAATAAACCGGATATTCGGCCGAAGCAAATGTCCGAGGCGATATCCGGCTGACTCCTACTGAGAAGCCTCTTGAATAGACTGATTAAATTAATTAATTAGTAATTACTTTAAAAGTTCTTGCGCTTACATTTACTGATCCGCTTGTGGCAGACTACGATGGGTTTTGATCAATTTCGGACCTTTCTCGTGTATCGATTTAGAAACATTAACTTTCATTTTATCTCATATATCATATCTGCCTTATCTCCGCTCTTAATGAGCTGATATAATAATTATCATCTCATCTCATCTTATACCATCTAATGTCACCTTTACTTACCTAATCTTGTCACGTATCATCTTATCTGATACCATAGCATCCATTTAACTTGATTTCATATTTGATATCGTCTTATCTTAGCTTCGCCTATCTCGTCTTAAGTTACCTTATCTTCGGAGCGCGGTAGCCTATCAGAGAGTCCTCTATTTAGACACCTTTACAACGGAGTCAATCGAAGCGATATAGGTTTGAAACCCAGAACCTAATTATGTGAAAATGGAGTTCTTTGGGCGCTCTCTTTAAACACCTTTAAAACGCTGGCAACCGAAGCTATAATAGGTTTGAAATATGGAAACTGATTACGTCTTATCAAGTTTTAAGCGTGTCATATTTGGAAATTTTTTCGTCCTGTGGTCGTGTGTGGAACTATGAAACTTTAGAAGGAGGACAATGTCAAATACAGTATTGGAGAATGGATGAGGGCGACGTTAATCATCTTTGCTATGAAACAGTGTCGTTAAACAGTAACTACCCAACAAACGATTAACTGCATTATGCCATAGGAATTGTGAGAACTGTTCAAGACAATTTCTTGCAGACGTGAATGGCCTTTGTTGCCATAAGATGTCGTTAGACTCTCAATCCAATGACATTGACTTCTATAAGGTTGGTTTGGTTGACGCTATCATCTTAAATTCCATCAATTCCATTCATAAGCTGTTTTGTTCAGTAAAAACTTTACAATTTATTATAGTCTTATGACAGCATATTACTACACACAATTCTTCTCGCCCTAAACGACACCTGCCTTAACAGCTGATCTTCCTCCTCTCTTGATCTCGACCATCTGGGTACCGGACTCGGACCTCCTTTGAACTACTCTTTAGAAAACCGCTCTGATTAGACGCAGCGCTCGTGAATAGGCTGGTGCCCTGCGCTTTGGATTCGAGTGGTGCTTTAGAAGTTTGGAGATTATGATTACGATTACACAATATTTGTGATGATAGAATTCCGCACATTTTACTCGAAAAGGGAAGTGAAGTTTTCGGATGGTGCTAGTCCAAATCCTGGATAAATTAGGAGGACTACGCCAATCATTTTCTTAATTACACTGCGTCATTATACAAATATTACTAATAGTTTAACCCGTACAAGAGTAAGGTAATGTAGAAGTGAAAGGCCCTGGTACTCATAATCTGTCATTAAACATTGCTTAGTGCAACAATATTTAGACACCTTTAAAACGGCTTCATATATTATTATATATTCCTAACACTGCCGCCTGGTGACACAATGATTCACCCGGGTGATGTCCTCGACTCCATTTCGATGGGTTTAAGCCAGAACGTCTTATCTAAGTTTTTTAACATTCCGAGATAATCAAGGAAAAGTAAATTTTTTGCAGAAAAAGTTGTTTTAAAAATTTTTTATTTAGGCAATGAAAATTATTTCTAGCAAAATGCCGACTAATAACAATCCTTTTGGAAATGATTTAAAGCAAGTATTGTTTTGTTTACACGTAACGTGATAATTAGGTGAAATTTGTAAAAGTTTGACAAGATACGCCCTTTTAGCAGACAAAATAAAATAACGAATAATCTCATAATTTCTGTGCAACTTGCACCAAAGTCACTTCCAACATTATGTTATAGGATAAAACGACTAATAACTTTAGAATAACCTAAATTATATAATGCTATGCAATTTCTACGAAAGTGAGTAAGTGACAAGCTGTCCGACAGTCAAAGTAAGTATCAATATGCAGCGTTCATTTTACTTGCCTTTAGAAATTCAATTTATGCCATAGAGACGTATCTTAGACAAGATACAACCATCTGGTAGAATTACTAGTTGCACTGTAAATAATAGACGCTGTATGTATGGACGTACATCCTTATGGCATAAATGTGACCCAAAAACTGTGGTGTATCTTCGTGCCAACTAGACTTTAATGGAGACTTGTAGGTACGACCTTCTGTCAGAACCTGCATTGACGTTAGTCAATTCAATTTCTGTCAAAATCTCCATTTTTGAAAAAATCGTAGATAAGACGTTCTGGCTTAAACCCATCGATTTACTTCATCGCTAGAGGATCCATTGAGATCGTCGACGACGAAATTGTCATGGCCATTCTAGGTGAGCACAGTGTCGAATTTGCTTTAGGAGACACGTTGGTGACAAACTTTTTCAAAATACGCTCACTTCACACACACACGCTTCTGCTAGGCATATCGCTCGACTCCCCCGCTTTGTCCATATCTATACTTACATGCTTGATGCAATTACTGCGCTAGCTCCCTGGTGCTGCGCGCAACCGTTTTAAGATCCTCTTCATTGTATCTAAATCTCAACAACGTACTGCCCCGAAATATCTCTTGAACTATCTGCGAAAGGTGCTTTCTGCATCTTATTCCGGCTCATTGCGCTCTGTAAATCGGCTTGAACTTTTTATTCCCAGGGCTGAAACTGCCTTGGCCCAGCACCGGGCGTTTACTGTAGTGGGTCCCACGATTTGGAACGTGGCCTTTTTCGGTTATATATATATATATATATATATATATATATATATATATATATATATATATATATATACAATACATAAGATAATGAACTAACTAATTGTTCTGGTCGGTCGGATTGGGGAGCAGGGCAGCACTGGAGCCTAGCACATATGTGCTGTAGTTAAGGGTGTTAGTTAAGGATAATTAATTTTTTTATGGTTTACCCCTCTAGTTTTTTGACTTATCTAATACAAAACTTCGGTTAACTGTGAACTGGAGAAGGTGACCAATTAGTAAGCCATATAACTTTATGTAACTAGATCTTGAAGGGTATCCCCGCTAAGCGGGACTTCCATCCCTTTGGGGATACCTATTGCTTCAGATGTCAATCCTGAAAATAAATTTTACATATAAGCTCGACGATTTCTTGATAATACTCTGAATCACAGAACAAGCATTCTTTCTTTTTGTCCAGAATTGAATCTTACTGTTATAATAATTACCATTGGCTTTTTATTTGTTAAAGGATTTGTACTTGGTTGTCATTTGATGCAATAAACACATTGATTGATTGATTGATTGATTCATTCATTCATTGTCCAGTGGTTCTCCATTGTTGCTGTATTTATGTGAAATTTATTACCCAAAATGTGTATATATATATATATATATATATGTGTGTGTGTGTGTGTGTGTGTGTGTGTGTGTGTGTGTGTGTGTGTGTGTGTGTGTGTGTGTGTGTGTGTGTGTGTGTGTGTGTGTGTGTGTGTGTGTGTGTGTGTGTGTGTGTGTGTGTGTGTGTGTGTGTGTGTGTGTGTGTGTGTGTGTGTGTGTGTGTGTGTGTGTGTGTGTGTGTGTGTGTGTGTGTGTGTGTGTGTGTGTGTATATATTACGCTGTTGAAAAAACGAGGGAAAAACACAAGACCATGATTTCATGCTAAACACCTTTTTAACAAACTCATCTGACTTGATATATAAACGCTTCCGCACAGCTCAGCGTCTGAAATAAAAAATAAAAATAAAAAAAATAAAAAATTGATAAAGAACAAATTAAAATGGAAAATGAAGTCAAATTCTTGGGAGTAATTTTTGACAGTAAATTGAGTTGGAAACCACATATTGATTATATCATTGAAAAATGCAAAAAGAGGTTAAATCTCATAAGAGCCATCAGTGGCTATGGTTGGGGAGCTTGTAAGAAAACTCTCCTAACCATATATAGGGCATTAATTAGGTCTATTTTAGATTATGGTGACGTTGCTTATTCTTCTGCTTGTAAATCGCACCTAGATAAACTCTCTTGTATCCAAACTGAGGCACTTAGATTATGTTGTGGAGCCCCTAAGGGTACTGCAGCTGCAGCACTTCAAAATGAATGTGGAGAGTTGCCTCTTCATTTAAGACGACTCCAAAATTCAATAAAATGTGGGACTAAAATTTTGGGTAATAAATTTCACATAAATACAGCAACAATGGAGAACCACTGGACAAATGTTTTTAGGACACCTGAGAGTAGGGAGCATTCCATTTATACTCGTACTTCTGAATTCTTTTCTTCACTTAATACGTCTATTATTGGCCCTTCTTTCCCATCTGAACCTCCTTGGTGTAACAAACAAGTAGAGGTTGACTTAACTTTGAATAAATTAATAAATAAGAAAACTGATCATCCAGAATATTTAAAGCAATCTGCTTTGGAATTAGTTTCTAAGTACAACTCTTACATACATATCTATACTGATGGGTCAAAGGTAGATGAATTTGTTTCTGCTGCCTTTACAGTACCAAGTTTAAATATAGATAAAAAATTTAGATTATGTAATAGCTCCAGTATTTATGCAGCAGAGTTGACTGCAATTATAGAAACTGTAAAATGGATTTTAAACTCCGAATGTTATAAGAATTGTCAATTTGCATTGTTTTCTGATTCATTGAGTGTTCTTACGTCAATTAAGGAGTCTTATTCTCAGTCTAGACCTAATTTATTGAATGAACTATTGTCTCTGATTAACAGACTAAATTCCAATCAAATAAGATTTATTTGGATCCCAAGTCACATTGACCTGACAGGTAATGATCGAGCAGATACTTTGGCTAAAGAAGCCCTGAGTATTGATCATATTAATTCTACTAATTATCTTGAACTTTCAGAAATTTTTACTTTAATGAAACTGTATATAGTAAATAAATGGCAATTAGAATATACTAACGATAATAGAGGTCATTTTTATAAATCTATTTGTCCAATTGTAAGTACAGATATTAAATATTTAGAACCTTATAGGCATAAGGAAGTCCAAATTTCTAGGTTACGTCTGGGAGTCGCGAATACTAATCAAAGGCTGTTTATTATAAAACGACATTCAAGTGGTTTATGTGATACCTGTCAGGTCAAGGAGACTATTCATCACCTACTACTTGAGTGTAAAAAAGAAGATATATCGAAGTTGTTGGGAGATAAGTGTCAATTGTATAAAAGGGACATTTCTATTTCAACCCTTTTAACAGTAAATATATTACAAAATGAAGTGTATAGGGTACTTAAACTAATTACTAAAGGTCAAATTCTGTAAAGAGATATGCTAAGTTTGCTAATGTAAATAGTTTTATTTATTTATTTTTTATTTATTTTATTTTATTTTTTTTATTTTTTTTTTATTTATTTTTTTTTAATTTATTTTTTTTTATCTGTAATTTTAATTAGTCTTTTCCTTGTGCATTTTATTTTATTGTATTAATTATTACATTATTATAATGCAATCTTGAATGCATTAAAATCAAACTTGAAACAATTGTAATTATTATGCTCATATAATTTTATGCTTTGTTGGTTGATGAGATTTGTACTTGAGTGTGTTTAGTACCTGAGCAGTTTCTTTGAGGAAAGGTACTTGGTATAACCATACGTTTCATTTAATATGCATGATGTATGTGAGATTGGTACTATTTCATACATGATATGATTGTAGTGGTACATATTGCTATAAGATCTCATTGAACTGAGGAATAAGAAATGATCAATTAAACATTTCAATAATAGAATGGGAATATAATGTCATAATTATAATCATATGTGCTGTGCATTTATGTCTGAAGTTGTTTAAATATTTCTAGCGAGTGACAATAGTTGCGAAGTACTGTTTGGTTTGCGTCGGAACATTTTATAGCTATGTGTATTATAAATAACATTAGATATGTTGCTTTGGGTTATGTGACATTACTGACATTGTAAGCTTATGTTTGACACCTTTACATGGTGTTATACGGACACTATAAGTTTATCGTTTTCTAGAAATTGTATTTGTGAATTGTCGTCAACGGCCATTGTTGCCAAAGGACGACGTTAAACTTTGGAATAATAATCAGCGTCTGTGTCGTCAACCTATCACATAAGCACGTCGAAATCTCTAGATTACATCCTGGAGGAGCAAATACCAAGTATGTATTATGAAAAGGCATTATAATGTTTTTGAGCTACCTATCCCGTTAACAAGATTTATCTTAATCTACCTTAGCTTACCTTAGCTCACCTTAATCTACCTTACTTATTCCAGGCTTGGGATTGGCACAGTCAGTGCACAGGCTCCGAGTGACATAAATTTGCATTTGGATCGGTCAGGATCTTATCCAATAAAACCTAACGCGAGTGCAAGCCAAAAGTCAACAATCGTATTGAGCGGCGTGCGATTGTCCCTTCTAACTCGGCGTCCCGCATAATCTTTCAGGCGTTGAATAAGAATTGATGACGATGTTTACCCAGCCGAGGGTCCGTTGGGGGCGGGGCGGTACAACGTCAGCGGACGTCCGTAGCTCTTCCTCTGTACTCGCTAAACCCGTCCGAATTTTTTTGCACTCGGCTAACCTATCAAGTCGAGGCTATTGGCGCTGACTTACAAAAGAAAGTCAATGGGCAGCCAGTGCGGCTGCCGCAAGATGTCGATAAAACAACTTCGTTGTTGAAGTGGCGCTATAAAAATATTCAGTTGCAATTGGAATAACTGCTATACTACTAATACTTAGAAGAACAACGGTCCCTATGACTAACCCCGTGAGGTAGGGTAGGTACAGGTTGCTAACCGGCTTTAATTTCTTAACCTCTCTTAATGATAGCGGATGGTCAGCACCCATGTACATTGAGCACTCGTAATCATACTTGTACTTGAGGCCTAAGTACTTGTACTTGTACTTGAGACCAAGGTACTTGAAACATCTCTGATCGCCACATCTGTCCCTCGTTGTCTGATCTTTCCAACGAGTGTCAACTGAGTTTACAAGTGATGCCGCCAGAGGCGCTGATGGAATAAAATATTTCCATGCGTTATTTATTGCGTCTGCCCGTGATACTCGAGGTTCCCCACTCAATGTTCATCTCTTTCTGCACTGTAGGGTAAACATTCTTCGGTTTAACTTGCCAGAGTCTAAAATTCTGTGTTTTCACAGCATTTTAGGATCTGGCTGCCAGAGTGTCCACACAGATTGACGCGATACTCTGTTTAGACACCTTTACAACGCGTTCTGCTCACCATAGATATTTGTAAACCGCGCAAAGTGAACAGTTTGAAGGTGAGTTACTTTAGTTTGTTTTCGGTATAAAATAACGTTCTTTACGGAAAACGAGTTTGGTAACTTTACGGATCTTATGGATTTATCAAAGTTTACGTAATTAAATATTCCGAAATGCGAAGAAATAATCGAGAGCTTAGCTTGCCTGTAGTTGTGAGCGAGATATCGTTTCGGTTTTTCCACCTTTTTGGTGTATACTATAATGTTTTATGATATCGAATTTATGTGACTTAATTTTGCGTAAATAACTCTAAAATGGAAAAAACAAGCGTAAATTACCTCTCGACATCTCAAGTTCTAGGAATTCGGGTGACGTGTCGATGAGAAAAACGCTCTACGATATGTACCGATTAAACCCGTTCAAGTTATAGCCTATAGGTGATACTTGCTAACACTGAGCCGACTCAAGGAGCCTTAATAGAGCCTTAAAGAATAGTTCACACACTGCAAGCTTTAGAGACCTTTACAACACTAAGAAACGAGACTATGAATCCGTTAAACCCCGGAGGTTGAAACCAGGCACTCTGCCTCTGACTGTCTCTGGTAACGTCTGTCCAAAGACTTGATAAAGGAGGAGGGAGAAGCTTATCATCTTTGTTATGACACAGCGTCGTTAAACAGCAACTAACCAACTTTGTGCCAATAAAGATTAGAAACAATTGTACAAAGTTTTTCCTCTTAATATCAACGCCCTTGTAATGTCGGTAAAATCTGATTAATGAAATGCTCTCCTTAGACACCTTTGAAAAGGATCCACCAAAATTATATATAGCGTGGCTGCGTAAAATTTGCAGTTGGTTTTCCACACTGTTCCCAACAACTAAACCACACAGTAAACAGAGTTGAACCTCGCAATACAACAATTTAGTATCGAGATTGGAATTAGAAAGAAGCGATGGAATTGGAAGGAAGCAATCGAACAGCTACCGAAGCGAGCAGGGAAGGACGGGAAGACGCAAGCGACCAAGGGTGTCACTTACGATTACATACTGGAATTTCGCTGTTATAGACTATGCTATCATACCATAACCGTTGTTGCTTTACCTATTATACCTTAACCGTTATTATTACCTTGCCTATAGTTCCTGGCCTGTTGTTACCTTATCTACAATACCTTGCCTGGCCTCCCGAATCTTGGCCAAATATTCGGGAAACTCTTCACTGACTTGCTGTGCCCGAGCGCATCCAGATAAAAATAATAACTCTTAGCAACTGTTTGGTCGGGCTAACTCCTTTCCTACCTAAGTACCTTGAGTACCTTGGTCTCTTCATTTCCGGGTCGCTCCACTATCCGCTCGTGTACGAGGAGCTAACAGGCTTCAATTTCCTAACGTCCTCAATGATAATGCACCCATGTACGTCAAGTACGTGAAGTCGTACTTGTACTTGAGACTTAAGTACTTGTACTTAACACCTAAGTGCTCTCACTTGTACTTGAGACCAAAGTACTTGCACGTGAGACCTAATTACTTGTTGTTGGACTTGTACTTGAAACCTAAGTGCTCATTCTTGTACTTGAAGCAGAGTACTTGTATTCATACGTGTACTTCAAACCTAAGTACTTGTCCCTGAGACCTAAGTACTTGTACTTGACACCTAAGTAATCGTACTGGTATTTGAGATCTAAGTACTTATTCCTGAGACCTAAGTATGTGTATTTGAATCATCTCTGGTGGCCACATCTCTCCCTCTGCCTGATCTTTCAAAAGGCAGCGTTCTTGGTTTACAGACGAGGCCACCAGAGGCGCTGCTGGAACAGAATAATTTCCTGCGTAATTTGTTGCGTCTACCCTTGATGCAAATTTTCCTCTCTCAATGTTCACCGTTCCTGCACCATTGTGGGGTAGAATCTCAATGTTGTTCCTAGCCGTAGAGTAAAGTGTCGTTCAAAGTTGTGACCACCACAGTTGTTCTTAAGTCGAGTTGACGTGTAGCTCTCTTTAGACACCTTTAAAACGCGCTGTACCGACCATACATATGTGTTCACCGTGTAAATTGACTAGAGTTGATTAGTGCTAAGAGTGTGGTCATTGCGCCGTTAAATGAAAACCGTAGGTGTATATTTGTTTCTTCGTCGTGGTGAGTTGTCATCTGGGCAGACGGCCGATTAGCCGTGCCGTGCCGTAGGGGCGAGGCCGACGACGTCTAGCCGGAGTGGGACAGCTCTGACGAAGGCGGGAAAACGAGAACAACATCGAGAACATTCATCGAGAACAATATGAGAACATCTACGAGAAATTTAAAACAAGCAGAATACAAACAGAAATCAACAATATCTTGAAAGAAGGCAAGAACCTTTGATGTCATACGCAGTCGTTAAACCTTGGAAGAATAACAGTTAAACGAAAATTAGTTTCATAGAGCCGTAAAATGCTACAGGAACGGCGAAATTGTTGAAAATTATTACACACCTCTTTTAAGTGTAATGTTCGCCCTTTAAGAGAGCAGCAATCTACTCACCGACACTAGCCGATTCATCTACGGAACCCTTGTGCCTCTGCAAATAACATAATGTGCATCATCTTCTAACAATAAGGGACAACTCGGCGGTAGCATCACCGTGTGTTGCGAACGCTGTCACCTCTCGTCTCTCCCCTATATAGACGTAACTTGGCTCAAAAACTCTGAACGTCTACGCCATCTGTCGGCTGTCGGCGGGAACCGTTGGTTGGTTCCACGTGTGTGCGTGGGCCCGACACTGTGAGTCTTCCAGCTAGAGCGCTTCTCATATGGTTTGCCTTCTGAGCGGCGCCATATAAATGTTCCATTACATTACATTACAAGTACGTTCACAATGGATTACTAATGGCAACATTAGGGAAAGTACAAATGGAAATGCAATTTGCAACGACGTTCTTCCGCCGGTGGATATTCTTAAATAGGGTGTAATGGCCAAAGGGGTAAAATAAGTTCGACGTTAACGGTAGTGGCAAAAACACGATTTTTACAAATCGAAACTTTCATTGAATATTGTGAAAACCTACGATTGCAATAGCTTGAGGGGTTCAATTATTACCTTATACTTAGAACTTATTAGTGTTAATGAAGGGTAGCATGGTCGAGGTTACCTGCACTTGGCAGCCACTAGACGGCGTTAATAATAGCGATACTCACATTAGACACCTTTAAAAGCTGTCAACCAACACTATATAAGCGTCAAACGTCGTTTTTGGAATTAGGATGGTGTGGCTGACTTATTCAAAAACTATTCAATACCAAAGTAATTTATGTCGAAGTTAACGGCCTTTGTTGCCATAAGATATCTTTAAACTCTGCATCCATCCATCCATCCATCCATCCATCCATCCATCCATCCATCCATCCATCCATCCATCCATCCATCCATCCATCCATCCATCCATCCATCCATCCATCCATCCATCCATCCATCCATCCATCCATCCATCCATCCATCCATCCATCCATCCATCCATCCATCCATCCATCCATCCATCCAAGACTAGGTAAGATAAGGTTGATGTCAACTGCCCTTCGCAGCCATAAGATGTTCTTAAACATTGGAGACAACTAACCATTAACTTTAACTCTGCCATTAATTTTTTATTAATGGTGCCAGTTCCAAGTCTGGATAAAGGAGCAATGCTGTTTTTTTAGGGTGGACACAATGCATGATAATTATACATTAAAGTGCAATTCAGTACAATAGAATATTGTTAAAGTCTTAAAAAATTTACTGCTATATCTTTGCTTTTCAAATCAGCTGAGCCAATTGAAAATAATAACAAATTTACCGAAACGTTTGCTGCCTATGCTGATACCTTCCGGGAAGAGCAAGTAAAATAACTTATTCCTAGTCGTAAATCTTTTGCATAGAAATACGTTCTACGATATGTACCGATTAAACCCGTTCAATTTATAGATGGGGAACTTCTTAAAATTGAATCGACTCAACGAGCCTTAATAGATCGTTAAAGAATAGTTTGCAAACTGCAGTCTGTAGAGACCTCTACAACACTTTGAACGAGACTATAAATCCATTAACCCCGAAGGTTAAAACCCGGAACTCTACAACTGTCCGTATTCCGCAGTGCATGTCTCAAGCGTGGATTAAGGAATAGAGCGACGCTAATCATCTTTCTTATTACAAAGCGTCGTTAAACTGCAAATAATTAACTTTGAGCCAGTACAGAAAAGTAATAATGGTAAAGGTTTTTCACTTAACATCAGCGCCCTTGTACATCGTCAGATGTCGTTAAAATCTGATTAATAAAATGCTCTCCTTAGAAACCTTTAATATGTGAACCATTGACACTATATACAACGTACCCGCGCTAAATTTGCAATAATATTGTGTCCCAGTTGTGTGTAAGCGGTAAAAAGAATTTTTATGTCAACGGCTTTTAAAGTCACAAAATATAGTTAACCCTCAGGCTACCAAGGTTATTTTGCGACATCGGCTACCAAGGGGGGTGGTTACCACCCCCCGGAATTTCGTGTTTGGTTTCAAATATCATATAATGGAATACAGAATTTGATTCAGCATTCATTTCTGAAAAGAATGGTATATTTAGTTGTAAAATATATGAATGCATCTCGAAATTATATACTTTTTAACAAAGGCACCGGTCCATTTAACGATATCTGATATTATCCCACACAATTTGTACTGTTTGGATAAAAAAATATAAATGATGTGGGTTTTGAAAATGAACTATGTATCCAAGAATATTCTAAATATAATGAGGCTTAATTTTCAACAATACAAACTATTCCAAAGTCTGTTCTAGTTTCAAGCAAAATCTAAAGGCATGCAGCTATATCAACATGAAACAAGAAATTATGTAATTTTTCCCGGCAGTCAGATACGTCAGTGGTCCTTGCAGTTATTGCAAGTTACTTTCATTGTTTTGTGCGAATGCTTCCTGCAAACCGGCTTCTTCAAAACTTCACAGCACTGCTTTACTCTGTTAGCATTCTGCTTCAACTGTTTATAGCCCTTCCCCATACCCAACCATATCGATTTACGTTGTGATGTTGTATCAGTGATTTTCACACTGAAAAAGCGTATTATTATTTATTATGATAACTTCCGGTTTTCAAAAGACAAATTACTAAGCAAGCAAATATAGCCCTACATTCCCTCTAAAGAATGGCATAGTTGTTTCTCTTCCAGAAAGAATAATGAATACCTATAATGGTCCTATATAGTCGACAACAGCTAACAGCTGACGAGAGAAATTCCTGATTCCAAAACATGGTACCTAGGGTATATCGGGTATAACTTTTTTATGGCGTGGGATATCATCACAACTTTTACCTCAAAATGTGTGCAAATGGACCCCCTACAGCTACCTAAAATGTCAAAATTATATTCCATGTGCTAAAAAAAGTTTTTGCCGAAAAACGTAGGGGGGTGGTAACCACCCCCCCCCCCCTTGGTAGCCCGAGGGTTAAACATAAAATACTTAGAAATGTCAACTGCACATTCTTCCTCGAACTGTCGAACTATACTTGATCTCGCTCAAAAAAAAGGTAACAGAATTAAATCGAGCTAATCTCTCAAATATTCATACCACACACTGCACACTCCAGACAAGTAAACTGCACGCTCGGCAATTTCAGCTGCACACTTTATATTAGAAAACACACTATTTAGACCTTGCGCTAAAATATTAGAATTCTAAGGCTTATATGAAGAGTGGGGTCCACAAAAGTCCGTTGCATGTAAATCATAGCAGCGAGGGAGCTCTACGGTTTAGCTTTGGAGGAAGATATCGGTAGCCAAGCTAAGGTTTGGCTAGTCGATGCTTAACGACACTGTGAAATAACAGAGGTCATTAGCGTCGCCCTCCTCCTTTCTCCAAGCAGTTATTGGCACTTCCTATGTGCGAGCAGTTGTACTGAGGTTAAGGGCTGTGTTTTGTTTATATAGCTTCGGAATTATGCGAATTAAAGGTGTTCAGGGATGACATGCGAAGTTTAGTCTTCGACGCGACGCCATTTGTACAAGGTACTATCATTATCTGGAGCAAACACACAACGCAATGAAGAATCGGAGGCAACGATTAAAACGGAAGAGAATCTAACCCCACGGACAATGAACATAGTGTACGAATAACATCTCCGTAGTGCCCAGTGTTCGTGGACGGGGCCAACTTCGGGCGCCTTTGAGAGCGTCTGACTCTTCTGAGGAAGATGAAGAGCAGTGCCTTAATCTACAGCCTGAGAGGTAGCCATGGGTATGAAGTGTTAGCAACTTCATTTTCTTAGCCTCAGCATATGAAGGCGGGTAGTCAGTCCTCTCCCTCGCTGTATCATCTTCTCATCGACAGTGTACGGTCAGTGTACTCATTATAGCTGAGTTGGCTTGGGGCGCAGATGGAACAGAAATCTCGAACCAAATTTCTGCCCTGCGGGGATTTGAGCCCCCTACCTCTCGATTGACAGTCCAGTACGCTAATCACTAGACTACTGAGCATCATAGAAAATCCCAATCGCTTCCTTTGACTTTGACGCCACTTTGACTGCTCCCCATGTATTCCGATAGGTCGTTGGGCAAGAACTCGGCGGACGAGTGTAGATCTAGTCATGATAGAGCGCCAACATGGACAAGAAATACACCCATCGGCCATCCCAAAATCTTTGTGGATGGCCGAGTTGATGATGGAAATCAACAATAGGTCAGGAATATTAATGGTGGTAACAATTTAATAATAGTCACCTAGTACTATATTACTCCATGTTTTGTCCTGTTTGAAGTATGAACTTGTTTGTGCTGCGAGGTGCTGTGAAGGTGATGGCTAAACTTAGTAAACAGCTTATGACAAAAGACAAATTCTTTGTAGATGGCTGAGCTGATGGTGGAAATTAACAGATAGGCCAGGAATAGTGGTCAATAGTGGTCACCTGGTGCTTAGTTTTCTCAATGTTTGTCCTGCTTGAAGTGGTGTCCTGATGGAAATCAACAAATAGGCCAGGAATAGCAGTCACCTGTGCGTATTTTTCTTAATGTTTGTTGTGTTTGAAGTGTTGGTGTCCTGGTGGAAATCAACAAATAGGCCCGGACTAGTGGTCACCTGGTGTTTATATTCCTCAATGTTTGTGCTGTTTGAAGTGGCGACCTGGTGGAAATCAGCAAATGGGCCAGGAATAGTGGTCACCTAGTGCTTGCTTATTGCTTATTTTTTCAATGTTTGTGGTGTTTGAAGTGTTGGTGTCCTGGTGGAAATCAACAAATAGGCCCGGAATAGTGGTCACCTGGTGTTTATGTTCCTCAATGTTTGTGCTGTTTGAAGTGGCGACCTGGTGGAAATCAGCAAATAGGCCAGAAATAGTGATCACCTAGTGCTTGCTTATTGCTTATTTTTTTCAATGTTTGTGGTGTTTGAAGTGGTGTCCTGTTGAAATCAACCTGTTGACCTGTGTCCTGGTAGAAATAAAAATAAAAATAAAAAATAAATAAAAATTAGGCCAGGAATAGTAATCACCTGGAATCACCTGGTGTTTATTTTTCTCCATGTTTGTCCTGTTTGAAGTTTGATGTATGAATATAAGATCGTACTTTTGAGGCCTGTTGATTATGTATTAACCAACAGTTAAATTTTGGGGTGACCTCGGCTCACTTCTTTCGTTTGTTTGTTTTCCTGTTTGTGTGTTTAACACAACATTTGATCAGGGTTTGATCGCTTATCTTTTATTTCCTTTACTTGTATTGCATTGCATTATCTAGAGTTGTATGACTGTGTGTGCGGAAACATGGCACTTTCATGAACTGCCATTCAATAAGCTAACAAGTTGGGAAATCTTAATAGAATGTGGATTAGAGAATGAAATATGGGGAAGTAATACTTGCATAGAACTATATAAATGTTTGAATAAATTTAACTTAATTGATAATCTGACCTTTAAATATGTCACTGATTCTCAGTTTAATAGACTTAATGAAATGGTTAATGATAGGCACGACCTATGTTGCTTTCATCTTAACATACGTAGCTTAAATGCAAATGTAGACCGGTTGAGGGAATTCTTCTGCAGTATCCAGTTGATCTTTGACGTTATAGTGCTGAGCGAGGTATGGGCAACTAATTTAGAATTTTATAGTAATATTCTGACTGGATATGATTTCTTTTATGAACCGCCGCATAGGGGAATAGTGGGTGGAGTTGGCATTTATGTCAGACAGCATATAACAGTTGTGGTTCGATCGGACCTAAAGATTTTAATAGACCCTGAGGCTGAAGTTGAAGATATTTGGTTGGAATTAAAAAATGATAGGCAAGGATACATAATAGGGGGCATTTACCGGCATCCAGGTCAAAGTATAAACCCTTTTACCAGTGGATTAGAGAAGACACTGGAAGGAATAGTGAGAGGAACATTGCCTTGCATAATAATGGGTGACCTAAATATAAGCTTAATGTCCTATAATTCTAATACTGAAACTACACAGTACCTGGATATGGTATCATTACATGGGTTTCTACCTGTTATACTCATGCCCACTAGAATCACGGGAACATCAGCTACAATTGTAGATCATATTTATTATTACCCGGGATCTTTGAACTCTCCAAAGATAAACAGTGGGAATTTTTTGGTGGATATAACTGACCATTTACCAAACTATATAATGATCTCTAAAACGAAATTTTGTCGGTCAGTAGATAGACCTTATAAAAGACTATTTAGTCCTAAGAACAAAGTAACCTTTGGTAATTTACTAGAACAAATTGACTGGGAGAATTTAATTTTAAGTCATCTTACAGTGGACCAAGCGTACGATGTATTTGAAAAGGAGGTCAGACGATGTTTTGATCTCGCCTTTCCACTGGTTAGGATATCTAGGAAGGCAGTTAAAGATAAACTATGGGTCACTAAAGGTTTAAGAATTAGCAGTGCACACAAGAATCGTTTGTACCGGGCCTGGATCAAGCATCGAACTCCACATAGAGAGCTAAAATATAAGAACTATAGAAACAGTTTTAGAAAGATTTCTAAGATAGCGATTAACTCTTATTATCAAGATTTTTTTCAAAGAAATGCTAACAATGCCAAAAAGCTATGGACGCAAATAAACTCATTGTGTAGTTATAATATACGCAAAAGTGGTAGAAAATCTCCCATTACGTATTTAACAATAAATGATAAAATAGTTAACAATCCATCTGAAATGGCCAATAGCATGAATAATTATTTCTGTAATATTGGCCCTGGACTGGCATCAAAACTTGGTAAAGCAAAACATACTTTTGAGTATTATATGGGCAGTCCTCTTCAGAATAGTATTTATTGTGAGGAAGTAAATAGAGAAGAACTGATAAATCTCATAGAAGGCCTAAATCCCCGAAAATCCTCTGGGTATGATCAAATTTCTCCCCTATTAATCAAGGAGAATGTCGACATGCTTGTGCAGCCCCTGCTAATGATATTCAACTTATCATTAAATACAGGTAAAGTACCACTCGGTATGAAAGTGGCTAAAGTAATACCCTTATTTAAAAAGGGTGACCGTAGTATTATGACTAACTATAGACCAATTTCTCTTTTATCAGTCTTTGTTAAAATATTAGAAAAACTCATTTATAGTAGGGTAATGAACTTTCTTAAGAAATACTCGGTTTTATACAAGTATCAGTTTGGATTCAGGAAAGGTTATTCAACTAGTTTAGCACTGATCGATGTAATTGATAAAATAAATATGTCTCTTGATAACAGTGAATATGTGGCTGGTATCTTTTGTGATCTGCAAAAAGCATTCGATACTGTTAATCATGAAATTCTGCTTACTAAGTTGAAGAATTATGGTATTAGGGGTACCTTACTTGATTGGTTTACTGATTACCTTGCTGATCGTAAACAGTTTACTACTATTAATGATGTTAATTCTCGGCACAATGTAATACCCTGTGGTGTACCTCAAGGATCTGTATTGGGTCCTTTGTTATTTCTCCTTTACGTTAACGATATGCCAAATTCAGTTCCTGGTTCTGATATACGTCTATTTGCTGATGACACTAATATATTTTTTCATGCGCGTACGACAGCGAAGTTGCATACAGATGCTAGTGCTGCATTAAATAATCTATGCGATTGGTTCCTGGCTAACAAAATGTCTTTTAACAAAGATAAGACATCATACATGCTTTTTGATTATAAAAGAAAACCGTGTACTGATGACATTGATCTTTTATTGGATAATGTCAGGCTTTCACGTGAAGACACCTATAAGTATCTTGGTGTTATCATTGATCAAAAACTAACTTGGAAAGAGCATATAGACCACGTTATTAATAAAATAAAAAGATTTATTGGTATATTCTTCAGACTAAGAAATAAGTTAAACTGTTGTGTTCTAAAAAACCTATTCTTTGCATTAATTTACCCTCACTTGTTGTATGGGGTTGAGATTTATACGGCTGCTAATAAGTCTGTATTACATCGGTTAAATGTTTATATTAATCGTATCCTACGCATACTGCAAGGTGTTCCCCTTTGCACACCGATTATTGATTTATATCGGAACTATAATCTTCTTCCGTTAACAGAACTGCGCAAATTTCAAGTATTATGTGTTGTGCATAAATGCGTGTACAATTTGGATGTTCCACTGATATTCCACAACTATTTTAAACTCAATGTTGATGTTCATTCCCATTATACAAGGAACAGTGACAATACTTTTATACCTAAATTTTTATCTACCAAAGGACTGAAGACAACCCGTTACTGTGGGGCCAAATGGTGGCATGAACTTCCAAGTAATATTAGACACATAACTTCACATCGAAGATTTAAAAGCATGTTGAAATTGTATTTGATTGATTCCCTGAGTAGGAAGACAGTGCCTGAATACAGGTTACAATTAGTTACAATTAGTATAAGGGTCATGAGACTGTTTGGTTTGTTAGCAATGATGATTGTTAGTGCTATGATTGCTATTAGTAAGTGTTGTTTATATGTTGGGCGTTTTTGTGTTATAATGATTTGTATTATTTGGGTGACCGGCGAGATGAGTCCTACAAGACTTCTCCGGTAGCCTGCCACTGCAACTGTATATGTATTATTACTGTGTTTGTTTCATTTGGTGGCAAATAAATTACTTACTTACCCATCCACCGATATTCTACTTCGTACAACACCACCAACACAACTCCGTAACGATGTTCCACCGTGCAACTTTTGGCGAGAATGCGTAACGATGCTACCGTGCAACAATCTAAAGTGTATACATTGCAGATAAAACGAATTTATTTGTTTTTATCTGGGTAGACTGCAGGTCTAGTTCCTGTGGAAGTCGATATTACCTTACCTAACAATAATTATTAATGTTTTATTTTGAGTTGAAACTCTTCTAATGCGACAATTAATATTTATATAGTTTTTGAGAATAGGTTTTAAAGGTGTCTAATAAGAGCGTCGCAGCATATATAACGACAGCTTCTAGCAGCCTGAGCCGCTTCTATAATTATAAAATTCTAGCTATTTTCAGTTTTAGGATTTTAGAATTTCTGAAAATTTCACATTTCCATTCTCTCTTTACTGATAAAGACCTACTAATTTTTTTTAAATTGTGCTTTAATTACTTTAATTACCTATGTCGGAAAAGGATAATCCAGAGGCTAAGTCCGAAAATTTATGTCCCATGAAAAACAAAACTTCCCGAAGATATAATATAGCTATAAAATGCTCCCACATCCTTTTGCGAAACGTGGGGAGGCCCTATTCTTATCCTTCACAGGGTCTGGGATCGGCAATAAACGATTCCAAGGGCCCCAAAACTCCTTGCAGGAGTTCCTTTCTGTTTACTAACCAGTTTATGTCCGTACCAAACACCATGGGTTGATAGCGGTGATATGTGTTCAGGCAAATTTCAGAGTCTTGGTACAACTTACTGCAGGAACTTTTTTGCATAGCTTACAGTGCCTCTCATACAATTGCATTATATAATTTCTACCCCTTTCAAGCATTTTTTTATCTTTAAAAGAGGTGTACGTTTAAATCACAAAAACATCAGCAGAAACTGAAGAATAAAAAACCAAGCCTAAATCCGAAGATTCCGAGCTTATCAGGACATGCTCGGCATTTTCCTAACTGCGACAAAAGCTCACAAACTCATCGATTCCCTAAAGATCATCACGAACCAGAAACCCCAACCAAATCGGTCGCTTGACAGCCAGCAGCGCAATGGTGACGTCTGGTGTCAAGCGAAGGTAAACACAAAATGGACCTTGGTGCGTAGGACCGACCATTAAATGCAGGAACCCCACCGAGATTCCTTTGTTGACGCTATATTGTCTGATCGCCTGCTCAGCCATATGAAATTACACTCGATGTGTACCATCACGTGGGCGTTGAACTAGGTTTCTGGTTACGCAACGCCTCTTTTATGAGCTTAAAACGTCCTATAAATAAGCCTGCCACAACGGTTGCGTTATCCGTATCTGTTCTTTTCTGCCAATGGATTTTGCGGGGAACGTGTATGAGTAGTTATATTTGAGAGGCGTTATATAAATTCTCTGAATTTCTCGCATCCTTTATAAGAATGCTTATTGACAATTTCATGTATAAAACCCTGTACTTTTGGCCCTAGAATTTGCCTTTTATAGTCTTGTTCATCTAAGTTGCGTCTGTGTCAACTTACTGTTTGAATAAACGAATTTGATTGATTGATTGATTGATTGAATTAATGAATGAATTAATGAATGAATATATTCCAGAACTGGAAAATACATGGCACAGAAGTTTGTGGAGGAATAAAAGTCCAACTTTCCATAGAAATTCGGAAAGTATAGGCCTACGCCCGATGACCTTGCACTGTCTTATTTGACCTCACTGATTTCTTTATTAATTCATTCAGAGTTTACTGTACGCATGTGGTGCTTCTCACTGATGCCACTGTAGAGAGCGCTTGCACACCTTTTATAAGTCTTTTAATGTCCCTGTATATAAGAGTAGACGACGACGTACAATAATTTGCACACAAATCCCGGTAATTTACCATTGCTTCATTAATTTATACGAGCGTAAGAATATCAGTCCCTTTAATTGGCTTTGGGGCAGCCGCAGTAACGAAATGTTAGCGACTCAATTTTCTTTGCCTCGGCATATGAGGGCCAACCTTCTTCTTCGACGTCTCAGCTTCCCGCTGACAGTGTGTAATCAATGTACTCATTAGAGCTGAGTTGGCACGCGGCGCAGATGAAGTAGAAATCTCGACACAAATTTCTGCCCTGACAGGGATTTGAACCCCGACCTCTCGGTTGACAGTCCAGCACACTAACCACTAGAGTGACTAGGCTATCGCGCTTGCCTTACCTTTCTTATTTTTACGTTACGTAACATAACGTACCTTCATCTATTTCAGCTATTTGCTTACTTACTATGCCTTCACCTTACCACATGTTACTATTGCCGATGTCATGGTCTTGATCACGGTTTCGTTTGACATTCGATCTATCCTCTATTCGCTATAGATTTCGGTCTTTAAACACCTTTAAACCGTTGTGTACCGAAGCTATATAGGTTTCAAACGCGGAACCTGATTATAAGTAAGCGGATAATGTCATGTTTAGAAATTTCTAATGTGCTGCCGAATAACAGTAAAAACTGTTCAGAGGAGCTCTCATCAAAGAAGTAATGTAATTGTTAAGACACCGTTAAAACGGTGTAACCCGACGGTACATAAACTCCGCCACTGTTCGAACTCTGACAGTGCCAGTCCAAAGCCTGGATAAAGGAGGAGGGCGACGCTAATCATCTTTGTTATGACACAGCGTCGTTAAACTGAAACTACTATTAAGTTCAACTCTGTGAACCTCTGAATATCGGAAGAACAATACCATAATTATACAGAGTAGGTCTCTTCAAAAGGCCTACTCTGTATATGTTATTGTATTGTATAGCATTCTATTCTATTGTAGCGCTGATATGTACGGCCATCTTTGGTAACGTTTCATCGATAATGCTGCGGCTGTACCGTGGTATTGAGGAGTACCACGAGATGCTGACGAGTATAAAAGAGTTCATCAAGTTCCACTTTCAGTCATGGCAACTCTCCTATCTTCATACTCTGGACCTGCAGCTTTTCCCCACTTTTCTACATAATCCTACTCTTATTTAACTGTATTAGGCAACTGTGATTCCGCAAAGGTTCATCAGTCACTCTGTTTCAGAGTAAAGCAGGGAGGCGACCTGACCGACGTCTCTTAAGAGCGTAGTCCTCGGACCCGACCTGGGCTGGTGAACCAAAGTCCTCCGTGCCCACCTTCACGTGGTGCGGACCGTTAATATCCTTCCATGGGTAGGGGAACGAACGGGCACGGCAGGCAAAACCAGAGGAAGGCAATGGCAAACCACCTCTGTTAACATGCCAAGAAAATCGTCACGAGGCACGCCAAACCAAATGTTTATCATGACGATCGCTAGAGCTCCAGGAGTTGACAGCACAAGGTGACAAGGTGAGGCAACTGTAGAAACAATTATTTAGTACAGGTAACTAAAACTGCGACATCACATAACAAATAATGTTTCTTGAAATCTTATAAAATAATTATGTGTTATGATAAGGTACCATTATAAATTATGCAACATCATGAATTATAACTGTTCTACTTTTTACTTATATAACTTAAGGATAGCTTAAAAGAGGTGTGTAAAGCCACCTTTGAACCAAAACAAACATAGGTTTTAACGTGTATTCTGTCTTACAAACGGTTCTCAACTCAGTCACTGCCCGTACTCAGGCAGTGCCAGTCCCAAGCCTGGAGAAAGGAGGGCGACGCTAATCATCTTTGCTATGACACAATGTCGTTAAACAGCAATTAACCAACAAACGGTTAGCCGCATTATATACACCAAACGAATGGTGAGAACTTTTCAGAACAATTTCTGCTGACGTCAACGGCCTTTGTTGCCACAAGATGTCGCTAAATTCTGAATCCATTCGCACCACCTCCTGTTTCTTTAATTCCGCCACTATTGTCATCGGGTAGCGCGAGTCCCAAGCCTCGATAAGTAGGAGACGATGTAGTTTTCACACAGCGGGCCGTACGCTGTCACGATTCGCAGATCATACATCGACTGTCTTAGTTGGATGCAAGCGCTCTTTACATGCGCTCGAAACCTAGTTTTTCAGTCCTTCAAATCCTATCTTTATACTATGGACCTGCAGCTTTTTCTCACTGTGCTACATAATCCGACTCTTATTTAACTGTATTAATCAACTGTAGTAACAATTATTTAGTACAAGTAACCAAAACTGTGACATCACATAACAAATAATGTTTCTTGAGATCTTATATAATAATTATGTGTTATGATAAGGTACCATCATAACCATGCAACATCTTAAATTATAGATTAAGTTATTCTACTTTTACTTATAAAACTTATAGGTAGCTTAAAAGAGGTGTATAAAATACCGTTTCTCTTCTTCAGTGTCATGGACAGTACGATCGCTTAAACGTCGTGATTTTAATTAAGTTTTGTTTTTAAACCAAACAATTTGAAACAACAAATCCGATCGTCTCTTTTCATTTCCGACAAAGCTCATGACTGAGCTAAGACTAAATCCCTCAAACCTAAAAATTACTTATGTACAATTGCAACTTTCACTGCTTAACGACGTCACGTTGACTCCGACCTTACCTTATTTTAAATGAACCACTAAGCTGGCTATTAGGCAGCTTCTGTTTAACCACGCTGTTTCATAACAACTATGATTAACGTCGCCCTCCTTTCTTCTCGAGGCGATGGACTGGTGCTACTAGCGTATGGTGCTACTAAGTATAGCCCCTGATATTTTTAAACTGTTTTAAAGGTGTCTAATGGGATCTACACTTAGCCATGTAATGTTAATTTAAACCTGTGGCTGACTGAGCTCTTGACGTGGCATAAATTCAATTGTTACCTTGGTTGATTATAATCTCAAGATAGGTAGGAAGGTATGTAGATAGATAGGTAGTATATGTTTAAAACCGAAGATGATTAGAGTCGACCTCCTTCATCACCTGGCGTTGGACTGGCAACACTAGATTCACCTTCAAATTTAAAGTTTTTGCAACCATTGAAACATTTATCACCGACTGTATAATATTCATGAAAGATTGAGTCTAAGTTAGGTCAGCTCATCGCAACATGTGGGGAAAATTGAGTTCGACGTCATTGGCTATGACGTCCACTAGATGTCGCTTTACTCTCTAAAACTGCTTTTTATTGCACACCTTTAAAAAGGAATTAACTGGCATTTAATATATTTTCACTCAGTAATAACATTAGCTGCTTTCAAATATTTTGTTGTCTGTAATAATTGTTGCGAAATACTGTTTAAGACATTTTATCAATATGTGTATCATAAGTGCATAAACTTTAAATGAAGTGACATTGGTGATGTTGTACGGCTCTGTTTCGGAGGCAGTAAATTGCATTAATGAATTGTCGTCAACGGACATTGATGTCATAAGACGACGTTAAACTATGGATTAAATAAATAAATATCATCCTGACTTTCTAACAAAGATTAAATACCACCATACATTACGATAATATCTACAGTTAATTCCAGTCCAAAGCCTCGAAAAAGGAGAGGGTGACGCTATCATCTTAAATTCCATCAATTCCATTCATAAACTGTATTGTTCAGTAAAAACAAATGTTCGCATTACATTTTATAACAGTCTTATGACAACATCTTATGACACAGAATTCTTCTCGCCCTAAGCGACACCAACCTTAACAGCTAATATTCCTCCTCTCTAACTTGATCTGGACCCCTGGCAACCGGACTAGGACCTCCTTTGGTTGCTCTTTGGAAAACCCCTCTTATTTGTAGTAGCGCTCGTGAATAGACCGGCGCTTGGATTTCTATTGGTGCTTTAGAAGTTTGGAGATTACGATTACGATTACACAATATTTGTTATCATGCAGCGTCGTTAAACAGGCGTTCGTATGAACCATAAACGGAGTGACGTATTTGGACGGTGCTAGTCCAAACCCTGGATAAAGGAGGAGGGCGACGCTAATCATTTTCGTAATGGCACTGCATGTTTAAACTATCACACTGTATTGTATTGTATATGGGCATTTATAAAGCGTATAAAACGTTACATTACTTAAATTAAAGAAGCACTATTTAGACACCTTTAAAACGGTTTCACGGATCATTATATACCTATAAAACCTCGTACAGTACATTAAGTACTTTGTTCTCAACAATCTGCAAAAGATGAGGTAATGTCTACGTCAGAGGCCTTGGCAGTCACAAATCATCGTCATCATCATCATCATCATCATCATCATCATCATCATCATCATCATCATCATCATCACCATCGTCGTCATCACCACCACCACCACCACCACCACCACCACCACCACCACCACCACCACCACCACCACCACCACCACCACCACCACCACCACCACCACCACCACCACCACCACCACCACCACCACCACCACCACCACCACCACCACCACCACCACCACCATCATCATCATCTGGTAATAAGTTAAACTTTTAAAGATAGCAATATATCCGATATATATTATTAAATAATATATTGTTGTGTTATGTAATTCTATAAAAAAGATAATCTTTTCTACACGAATACTCTCTACGATATGTACCGATTAAACCCGTTCAAGCTAGAGGTGATACTTCTTAGCATTGAGTAGACTCAAAATAGTTCACAAACTGCACTCCTTAGAGACTTTTGCAACTCTTTCAAACGATACAATAAATCCATAAACTCCTGAGGTTAAAACCCGGGACTCGGCCACTACTGGTATTCTGGCAGTACCTATCTCAAGCGTGGATTAAGGAGGAGGGTGACGCTAATCATTTTTCTTATTACACAGCGTCGTTAAACTGCAGCTAACTAACTTTGAGCCAGTACAGAATACTAACCATTGTACAAATTCCTCTTTATATCAATAGCCTTGTAAGCTTACATCGTCAGATGTCGTTGAAATCTGATTAATGAAAGGCTCTCTTTAGAAACCTTTAAAACGTGACCTACCGACTTTATTTATAACTCAGCTGCAATAAATTGACAGTAGATTTTCAAGAGTGGCAGCGAAAACGGTCAATGTATTCGCATCGATGTATTTGAATGCCCAAAAATATCGGTAAACGTAAAATACTCAGAAATGTCAACTGCACACTTTTCCTCAAACTATCCAACTGTACTTGATCTTGTAAATAAAATTTCAGGTATTAGAATGAAATCGTGCGTAGTTTACTTGAGCTAATCTCTCAAAGATTCATACTACACACTGCACACTCCAGACAAGTAAACTACACACTTCTCAAAGTCAGCTGCACACGTTCTGTCAGAAAACGCACTAGTTTAGGCCTTGCGTTAAAGTGTTAAAATTCAAAGGCGTATATGAAGAGCGGGTCCACAAGTCCGCCGCTTGCAAATTATAGCAGAGAGAGCTTTACGGCTTCCGCCTTGGTTTAGCCTTGGAGGTAGACAAAGGTTGCGAAGCTAAGTTTGGCTAGTTGATGCTTAACGACACTGTGTCATAGCAAGGATAATTAGCGTTGAACTCCTACTTTCTCCAACTTGGGACTGGCACTTCCACAGTACGAGCAGTTGCACAGTTATAGCGAAACTGAGGGTTGTGCTTTTTATATAGCTTCCGAATTGCGCGAATTAAAGGTGTCCAGGGATCGGAGACAACGATAAATACCGAAGAGAATCTAATACCACGGACAATGAATATAATATAATGTATGAAAAAGATCTCCGTAGTTCCCAGTGTTTGTGGGCGGGGCCAATTTTGGGCGCCAGTGAGAGCTGTTATCCACACACAGAACTGGGAATTATATGCATAGATTCGGACTTAGAAGAAGTGCAGACCAGAGGCGTAGCCAGACTTCAATTCAAGAGGAGGCAACTACTGCTTGTCTAAACTTTTATGCAGTGGCGGCGATCTTGTTTCAGAGGTGAGGGGGGAAATTTTTCAGCGTCCGAAGGGCGGTCGCAAAAACTTCTGAGAATTTAAGAATTTTGCTCTGAGAATTTCTAACATTTCGTCACGAAAAAAGTAAAATTTCGTCACCAAAAAAGTTGATGCCCTTTTTTAGTCATTAACACATTCGAGGACTTTCTTCTCGGAGACTAAAGACACAAATCAAGAGGAGACAAAATCCACCTCTCCTGTGGTGTACTTCAGAACGCAGGGCTATAACCCATGCCTCCTCTTGCCTCCATGTAGCTACGCCTATGGTGCAGACCCTTAGGCTACTGAAGCCTGAGAGGTAGCCATGGGTATAAAGTGTTAGCGATTTCATTTTCTCAGCTTCCTCATATGAGGGTATACCTTTCGCTCTATGCCTCAAGACATCTTCCGATCAAGGTCATGGTTATGGTCAAGGCCAATTTTCTCTCACGCCGTCCGATCATCCTACATGACACATCATCCAACGCGTCGGTCAGTCAGTCAGTCAGTCAGTCAGTCAGTCAGTCAGTCAGTCAGTCAGTCAGTCAGTCAGTCAGTCAGTCAGTCAGTCAGTCAGTCAGTCAGTCAGTCAGTCAGTCAGTCAGTCAATTAGCGGTCATTCCTAAATATATTAAGATTCACGATTGTCTTCTATACTTCTAACTAGGGCTGTACCGAATATTCGCTTCGTATTCGCTTCGGGGCCGAATAGTGAGCCAAATAGCTATTCGGTATTCGGCCGAATAGTAGCGGTCGGACCGAATACGAATAGTGGTCACGTGACATCTGTTTCTGCATATGCGGCTGTTATGGCGAGTGGAGTGAATGCTAAGTAAGTGACAATTTCTAAGTTTAGTTAAATTAGTTCTATTTCTAGTTGACACAGACTGGCAGAAGAATGCAAAAATTACAAGTAGATAACTGTTTACTTTTAGTTTATGCATTAAATTTACTGAACTGAAACTTTTGCTTACATTTGACATTTTGAATGTTGTCGGTGGACCTATTTTGTACACTATTCGTATTCGTATTCGTATTCGGCCGAATAGTTGGTCCAATTATTCGTATTCGGCCCGAATAGTGATAATCACTATTCGGTACAGCCCTACTTCTAACTATCTTTTAAATTCATATCGTCCGTCATTATCCATCCACCCATACATCTATCGGCCGACTCAACGACACCTATCCGTCTATCCATCCATCCCTCCTTCCCTTCCTCCCTTTCCCCCTACCTTCCCTCCCTCGCTCTCTCCCTCCCTTCCTGCCTCCCTGCCTGCCTCCCTCACTCACACCATCCATTCCTCCCACCATCTATCCAGTAAGTAAAGTAAGTAAGTCAACCAGTCAATGTAAAAGCCACCCATGTGTTCATTCGTGCCTGTGCATCGATTTCATTTATTTCTTTCTTGCTTTTGAAGGCGGATGGGAAACTTCAAGCAGGATTTATGCAAAACAGTCGACGCCATCTTGGAAGTTCTCGGCTACGAACCTCAAGTCGCTCGCCGCCAGGTGGTCACCGCAGAGTCAGTCTACACGTCGTCTGCGCCTCCCCTTGACCTTCCGAACTTATTAAGCTTCAGCGAGGATGAGTCACTGCTAATGTTGCCATGACAACATCAACGACGGCTTACGTTACAACGCGAGAAAACAAACGCCTAGGCCACCTGGCGAATGAAATCAGAAACTTTTCAGCTGGCGCCAACTGTTGAAAGAAATGTTCTGCATCGACATCTGTCTTTGAATTTTATTACCAGTTTATTACGCCCAAATTTAGAAAGCGATGACCACTTAATTTAAACCAGCTTTATTTTAATTAATTGAATAATTTATTTTGAGCTATTCGAGGCGATTCGATACCATAAAACTCCATCAATTTCTTTAACGATGATGGAAAACATTTTCCAGGTCCAGGAAGTTTCACCGATATTTTGTTGCTAGCAGCAGAGACTAAGGTACACCTGAGTGTTATAGACAGGGCTGTAGTCGAGGGTATACGCGGGTATACAGCCTGTACTCACCTCTAGAGACCGTATACTCACCTCACAAAATATTTGTACTCACCTCTAATATGTTTCTGAAAAAAAACCGGTAGCGTGTACTCACCTCTAATTTTTTTTCGGCAAAATAACCGGTAGCGTGTACTCACCTCTAATGTGTTTCGGAAAACTAACCGGTAACGTGTACTCACCTCTAATTTTACCACTACAGCCGTGGTTATATAATTAATTCACCAAACATTGGTAGCACAAAACAAGAATATGAAGAAATAAGCAACAAATGACTCAATCGCTTAAGTTGTTTGAGAGATAAAGAGAGAAATCTCACATCATTATAGAGGTGTTTTAGAAAATGCTAATATATATATATATATATATATATATATATATATATATATATATATATATATATATATATATATATATATATATTATTATTATTATTAAAGTAGTTTTATATAGCGCCCCTTCAAGATTGCCTACTCAGGAGCACTCCCAGCCCAACCACGGTCAAATAACGCAGTTTTGAGGACAGTAAGAAACAGGGTGAAATGACCAATCGGTAATTGACGGAGCTTGGTAGGAAGCCCATTCCAGGTCATGGGGGCAGCCACAGAGAAGATGCTATATCATATATAGCATCAGAGAACACGGTTTTAAAGGTGTGTATATATATATATATATATATATATATATATATATATATATATATATATATATATATATATATATATATATATATATATATATATATATATATATATATATATATATATATACACACATTCGTTTATTCGTTTATTCGTTTATGTTGAGAATCCTACAACACACTACAGATTATGTTGTGAAATTCTCAAATACATACACTCTCTGATGGCAAAGCATGTTTAAAATTGAAATTTTTAAAATTTGGTATAGTTACAAAAATGCAGCATTGGAATCTGACTGTAAGACGGCTTTATTTGAACCAGTCTTGTCGAACTTATAGACAAGGTTGACAATTATAGTTAGCGCTAATCAAGGCGATAGGATTGCACATTAGTCTTAAATACCTCTGAAAATATTTGGACCACTGCAACTGGTCCAAAATGTTTTACCTTAGACCTGCTGACTTTTTCTAACCAGACTCACCCAAAATAAACTGGTGACAAAATAAATTCTGAGCCAATATTCTGCATAAATTTAGTGTCCAGAATTTAAGATAATCATTTGAACAGTTGCACAGTTCCAGTTAGCTTTTCACGTGTGAACTGTGGAACGTTTTCCGCCAGGCTTTTGACCCTTCAGCGCCAAGATACTGGAATATTTTCGGCATTATAGTCTGTAGCATATGTAGACAGATGCCTAAATAATTTCTGTCGACGTCAACAGTCTTTTGTTGCTATAAGATGTCGTGAAACTCAGGATCCATCCATAACGAGTCCAATGGAGATAGTAAATAGCTGAAATTGCTTTGGGGATCCGTATATTTTGTGAGGCAAGGTCGACGTCTAAGGCCCTGGCAGCCACAAGATGTCGTTAAATGTTGCGATGCTTTTTTAGACACCTTTAAAACTATGCTCGCTGATGATATATATTATACAGTGCTATTTTTGTCAATGGATGAACATGAGTAAACATGGGAAAAGTAATGTCGATGTGATTGATAAAACTGGAAGCCGTAAAAGATGTCTTTAAATACGGCGATTTTCTTCTTCGACACCTTCAAAACGATTTTCATCCGTGCTACATAATTAAGCATGCGCTTTTGTTTTTGCACTTCATGAAGAGCGTAGAAGCAAGGTCAACGTAAACGGCTACGGGAGCCATAAGATGTCATTAAACAATAGAAATTACAACTGCCTTTCCTCCCTGGTCCAGGCTGCACGTACTATCTGGTGGTCCTGTCTTGTGGTTACCAGAGCCGTTGACGTAACCTCCTCCATCAATAGGCTTGGGACTGGCTTTACTGGAGTGCAGGTAATAGCATAATTATCTGATTTAAAAAAATAGCTTTTGAGCTTGATTGTTACACAACTCTTTAGGAGTCATCTGCAAAGGGCGTCCGCAAAAAATACCTACTCTGGTCCATCTTTATATCGCATCTATCCACATTTGGAATGTTCCTTCGCATTTCCCTTTGCCGACATTTGCCCTCAACCGAAGTAGCCTACTAATGCCTAGATAAGTTTACCCCGATGATCGTACAAGACTAACTGTGCTACGGTGTATGGCTACTTTGAACTTTATTTGGCTTTAACATAGTCTCTAACATTGTCTGCTGATTAAGTTGGTGTTTAAGACAGAGGCTATTCTGAATTAAATATGAACCAGATTTAGAAGCGGATGTCTTTAATAGACGACCCCTTATAGGCATCCTCGTTACATAAATGTTTCCAGTTTATGAGCATGACTTTATAGAGTTATAAGCCTGCTTACTTTGCCAAGTGAGGCAAATGCTATTGTAGACAATTTATGCCTAGCATAGGTCATCTACGTAGCCACGTTAGTCTATTTTTGGCAGGCTATAGCGTTGTTTTCAAACACTGCTGTGGTGCACCTAGACAGTTTGGGTTAAAATTTCGGCGTTTCTGTGTAGGAGAATTATTTTCTATACGGCGATTTTCTGAAACATGAGGTACTAATGTTGGCAACAGGTGATGAATGGAAGAAAGACTGATTGCATTTGATTGTGGATGCATGATATTTGAAGAATCTAATAGATACATCTTTCAGGTGTCTAAGCTGCAACACGAATAAGTGGTAATACATTCAATTTGGGATCAAATTATTAAAAGACCGAGAATAGAATTCGAGGAGTTATTTCGGATGGTGGCAAAAACCGTGATAATTCATTATTATTGCTAGCTTCTGAGTAATAAATAAATAAAAGGAATCAAACTGAGTTTATTTAAAACAATAGCAAATCATGCCTCTGTTTAGATTTTATGTAGCGCCTTATTGAGGCATATTTCGGCTATTAAATCAGTTATGTAATCATTTTCAATTTGTAATCCTGATCTACTTTATGATCGAAATCGTCAGTCACGGTGTAATTTATAATTATCATCCAAATTTGTAATCATGACTAAAGTTTGCAATGGTGGTTGAATTTGTAATCATGATCTAAGCGCAGTAAAAGTCTAAACTGGTAATCGTGACCTAAATTTGTAAAATCTTGTAATCTTGATCTACAGTTGTGATTTTATTCTAAATGTTTGATCATGATCTGAATCTATAATGATGGTATTAATTGGAAATCATGATGTAAAACCGTAATCGTGATATAAAATGCTAATCATGATATACAATGGTAATCACGATAACTAAATGGCAGTCATGATCTAAATTTAAAATTACGATCTGATCTTGTTAGCACGATCTATGCTCCTAATCATGATCTAAATCTGAGATCATGAGCAAAATCTGTCATTATGTTCTAAATTGTTAGTCACGCTCTAAGCTGGAATTCATGATCAGAATTGAAAATCAAGATCTAAAATAGAAATCAAGATCTGAATTAGAAATCATGATCTAAATTGGAAATCATGATCTCTATCAGTAATCCTCAGACGTAATCATAATCAAATCTGGTGATCATCATCAGGCCCGGTTCGTCCGTTAGGCAAACTAGGCAGCCGCCTAGGGCCGCCGATTTTTAGGTTCCGCCAATTTTCTATTTTTCGGAAATAAACATAAAAATAATTTATGGAAATTCATAAACGAAACAACGTTGGATTATTTTTTAATTATTATTCGCTAGATGGAAGTATTATAGTGTTGGTGTAATAAATTATGTTCTATTGAGGTAGGGTTCACCGTTAAATTTTAATCATAAGTTTTTGCTTAGGGCCGCCAAATGTCTTGAGCCAGGCCTGATCATCATGTAACTCGGTAATCATGCCTTTAATCGGTACTAATGATAACAGTCAACAACGTATAAAACACAATCAATGGTAAAGATAACACGAGAGGTTGAAAGATCTTTCTGTCGAGGTCCCAGCAAGCCAACGACAATGCCTCCTCGCCGGAGTACCCCTTTACCTACCCGAAAGGGATGGTGGCCTGAGTTGGCACATAGACACTCTGATGACACATAGCTAGAGCTTAAACCTGACACATCATTTATATGAACAACAAAAATTAATCAGATCTGTGATGCCTCATAATGCTATGGAAAATCCCAATCGCTTCTATAGCGCACCAGGTATGCCAATAGGTCGTTGGGCAAGAACTCGGCGGACGAGTGTAGATCTAGTCATGATAAAGCGCCAACATGGACAAGAAATACACCCATCCACCGAGAATCTACAACACCGCCAACATAACTTCGAAGTATACATTACGAATTTCCACCGTGCAACCTTTTTTTGGCAAAAGTCGACGAAGCATAGGTAACGAATCTCCACCGTGAAAAACGTTTGACTAGCTTGACCATTCACATTAGCATGCTTTAAGTCTAAGTCTTGTGTTTTTCGTAATTGCGCTATAGGAATCTTCAGAATTTATTAGAATAGATTATGTCATTTTAATCGACTTCTCGGTTTGTAAAATAATTCTTTGTTAGTACACATATTTGTAAACAGATGCGTATTTTGGGGCATAAGCTTTGTAATGTTGAAATGGCCGTAGATAAATATGCAGCTACATAAATGGAACATATATATAGGCCTACATAAACAAAGAATGTTTTTTTTATCTTACTAGACTCCAGGCCTATTTCCTGTTGAAGTTGATCTTACCTGACCGATAAACTACAAAACTACCGAAATGCGACAATTGGTAATTATATATTGTTGGTGAACACCGTTTTAAAGGTGTGTAATAAGAGCGTCGCAGTATCTTGTAGGTATAGTCTATCTGAGCCGCTTCTGGAATTATAAAGTTCTTGCTCTATTAAGTTTTAGGATTCAAAATTTGAGAAACTTTCAAATTTCAATTATCTCTTTACTGCTAAAGACATACTAAACATTTTGTTTAAATTGTGCTTAATTGATTGCTATAATTATCTAAGTCGGAAAAGATAATCCAATGCCTAAATTCTGAGCATTTATGTCCCATTAAAGACAAAACTTCCCCGAAGGCATAATAAAGCTATAAAATTCTCCCATATCCTTTCACGAAACGTGGGGAGGCCCTGATCTCGTCCTTCTTAGGACCTGGGGTCGGCAACAAACAAATCCACTGGCCAGGAAAGCCCTCACAAGATTTTCTTTCTTCTTGCTATCCAGCTTATGCCCGTACCAAACACCTTGGCTTTGATAGCGGAGATAATAATGTGTACATGCAAATTTCTCAGTTTCGTTACAACTTGCTGCAGTAACTTTTTTACATAGTCGACTGTACTTTAACACAGTGCGTACATAATTTCTACCATTTTCAAATATTTATTTATCTTTAAAAGAGGTGTACGTTAAAACCACAAAAAGTCAGCAGAAACTGAAGAATAAAAAAAAACTAGGGCTAATTCCGAAGATTCCGAGCTTACCACGACATGCTCGGCATTTTCCTAACTGCGACAAAAGCTCACAAACTCGTCGACTCCCTAAAGATCAGCACGAACCAGAAACCCCAACCAATTCGGTCGCTTAACAGCCAGCCAGCAGCGCAATGGTGACGTCTGGTGTCAAACGAAGGTAAACACAAAATGGACCTTGGTGCGTAAGACCGACCATTAAATGCAGGTTCCCCACCGAGATTTCTTTGTTACTGCTATATTGTGTGTTCGGCTACTCAGCCTTATGGAGTTCTGTATAACGGTAATATACTCGAGGTGTACCAACCACGTGGTCGCCGACTCTGATTTATGATAAACAACACCTCGTTTAAGAGTTTTACACTACATATAAAAGGCCTGTATCATATCGCTCATTAATAATTTTTGTATTATATCGCTCATTAATAATTTCTGCATTTACTTTCGAAAGTCGACATTATCTTGCATTCGGCCTGTTCATTTACATCTATTAACTGGAGAATATTCCTAGTTTTTTGTTTAAAGACTCTGTGGCATAACGATTAGCGTCACCCTCTCCTCTACAGGTTTAGGACTGGCACCACCCAGAAGTGGCAGTGACGGGGCTTAAAGTAGTTGGTAGTTTCCATTTTTTATATAGCATCTTACGGTATCAAAGACAAATGACATCTGCAACCAGGAAGAAATCGGGAAGAACTATACAGACTGCCAACGACAACGGATTAAATAATGTAAGTCATCACTGTTTTAAAGGTGTGTAATATAATTATTTAACGACCTCATGTGGCTGCCTGAACCGTTGGCGTCTCCTTATTGACCCATCACTCTAATTAATTATAATCGGATATTACGTAGGTAGATAGGTAGTCTTTGTTTAACGACGTTGTATCAAAACGAAGATGGTCAGCGGCGCCCTCCTCCATTATTGTTTATTGTTTATTGTTTATTGTTTATTGCGTCCAGAAAAACAAAGTACAAGTCATGACAAAACATATCAATCACTGCGCAACAGGAAGCCAGGAAAAAGCTAAAAGCTTATTCCACCCTGACCCCTAGTACCTGATTCACATTTCAGTCAACGTTTAGAGTGTCACACAGATCTAAGCTAAGTTATGCTGATGAGATGCAGTTGCGACCAAACAGTTTTGACAGTATACCTTAGTCAAATAATTATCAAAGTCAAGAAACAGAGTAATCAGTAATTATAAAAGTTTGGGACTGGCACCTTCTGAGAACGGCAATGGTGGAGCTTGAATATTGCTTGGTTGGTTAGTTGCTGTTTAAGTTTAACGATGCTATGTCATAAAAAGTTGATTACTGGCGACCGCCACATTTATCCAGGCTTGGGACTGGCACTTCCAGAGTACGGGCAGTGGAGGAATTGACGACATCCTATGTTTTCAATGTTATTTGAAATTATTAATAAAGCTGTTACTGAAAACGTTTATATAACATCACTTGAATTGTTTTTAAAGGTGTCTATTGAGCGCATCGAATTTTCCAGTGCTTAACGACAGCCTGCTTACGGCTGTCGTTAAGCAGGCTGAAACTGGCCTTACCAAACAGCCTCTCAACGGGTGGTGCGGTGGTCAAGAGGCTAACGCGTTTCCCCTCTACGACCCGGATTCGAATCCATCTGCTACTATGTAGAAATCCATACACCGGGCCACAGTTTGGCCGAAGCAAGAGACCCATTCTGAAGACGTTTCTTCAACACAAAAGAATACCTAAGCGGCAGCAAGCGAATCGACGCCTTCTCCATTCAAAGAGACCATGCAAAGTCATCGAAGCGATCGCTCGACACGCTTGACTTCCCATCCGGAATGCCAAGCCATATACAGGGCACACTCCCAGCAGCAAATAGCCCTGTAACAGACAACTTAGTCGGTTTGAGGCAAGGTACCAAACCCCTCTCTTTCCACCGCGTACGCCGATCCATTTAGGGCCGCAGATTAAAGTAGAGGTCTACCTGTTTTGAAATAGGTTTAAAGTCAAAACCAGGTGTGTCGTTACTATGCATGCCACATATGTATGTATGTGTGTATGCATGTGTGTGTATGTAAGCATTGATGTATGTATGTATAAATGCATATATATATGCATCTATGCATTGATGTATGCATGTATAAATGCATATATATATATATATATATATATGCATCTGTGCATTGATGTATGTGTGCCTGTATGTATGAATTAATGTACGTATGCATACATGTCTGAGTGCATTAAAATATGTACGTATACGTATAATACATATTGTATGTGTACGTATTTACGTATATATGTGTGCTTGAATGTTTGTATATATGCGTGTGTATGCACACTATAATACAGTTGGCAGTTAATCGGTACTTGCATTTGTGTGCGTATAATTTTATTATGTTCCCTGGAGCGATTTCCGACTTTCGATATGGCTGTACATGGATATCTGGGTCGCTTCGGCATTTGTAATTATATTATCTAAGAGAACCATTTTAAAGGTGTCTAATATGAGGCTATATAATTATCGAAATAAACATATAAAAGGTGTCTAATATTATTAAAGCGTCTTTTTGTAAACGACGCTGTCATAACGCAGATGATTAGCGTCGTTCTCCTGCCTTGGGCTACGTACGTGCCTAAACATTTTATTACTGAAGAGAGCCTTTTAGTATAGATGCCTTGCTATAGCCAACGATCTGAGACGTTCGATTCAAAACCTGCTGTAAGTACATATTAAAAGAAATGCCACTTCTACCGCCACCTATCCAAAGTTTTACGAACCTCCTATATATGCGCTGTGTTGATCAAAGAAATTAGGACAGAAGCCAAGTGAAGGGCGATGGGAATACGAGGGGGTTGGAAGGAGGTGTTATACGAAAGGAGGGTATTCGAAGATGAAGGACTGGTAAGAAGAATTAAATACCCGGGTGGAAATGGGGCGCAGATCACAGGCGAAAGAGTAACAATGGACGATGAACAATGGAGGACCCTTCAATCTGCAATACAGTAGATGGCAGGTGAGGCAAGATAGGCAACTTCATCTCCTTTTATCGTATTCCTCGGGGAGTGCCCTGCTGGGATTAAACGATATTCTGCTCCAGAACCACAGCGATAATGTGAGATGCCCGTAGGGCTTACACAGATTACGTGTAACTTATGATTTTTAACTTCTGCCGTTTTATGGTAGTTCCAAGCATTAATAACGAAGGAGGGGACTACATTTAACTGATGTTAATAGCGTCTAGAAACATACATGCATGCGTAGCAAACATACATGCATACATGTATATGTAGCCACCTGTGTTTTATAAGTCTTGTGCATGCTGTTTGTAAAATTACTAATGTATGATGTTTTATATGACGTCAGCGGTGGATGTTTCATCGTTGAACTGATGAATTAAAAAGTGCACGTTAGACACCTTTTATAAGTCTTACAATGGTGCTATATATAATTGTCTAATACAGACTTGTGACATCTGGATTGTCAAAACCACATAATTACGACTAATGTGTACATGGTTAATTATCTACATGATAATTATTATGTCTGATAATAGTATGTACTAGATAATAATCTTGTCGACAACAATTGCCAACGTGATATGGATATTTAGTGGTTTGAATGTCTGGGTCTCAATCTAGATGTCACAGGTCTGTGTGCAACATGTACATATTTAATTAATGTTGTGCCACTGCCTGTACTCTAGTAGTGCCAGTACCAAGCCCCGAGAAAGAAGGAGGGCAACGCTAATCATCTTTGTTATGACAAATCGCTGTTAAACAGTAAAAACTAACCAAGTGTACCCCAGGTAGCTAATCGTAATCGTAATCTCGAGATTTCTACAACTCCCCAAAGGCGAAATCACGGGAACTAGCTTATTCGCAGGCGCTCAGTCAAAACAGAATCGATAAGCAGGTAATGGCAAAATCGGTTCCTGGTCAAGATCCGAGTGTCAGGTAGGCAAGTCAGCAAGGATGATGTTTAGAATTGAAGTGGCAAGAGAGGAAAGGGAAAGAAGTCGAATCGGGTTAGGATTTGTGTATGTAAGTATGTTTGTATGCATGTATATATATATATATATATATATATATATATATTGTAGTCTGGACCCGTGGAAGCCAATTTTGTTGGGCTTCTTTTTGGGTTATATACTTGTTTTATATACTGTAAGCCTTATTAGTTAAGCGTTATTAGTTAGACTTAGTTAAGACCTAAAAAGTACCCATGCAGTTTACATATAACAGCACTGATGTTTACCAAATCATGTATCCGATATTGGATCTTTTCAGCTGCCATCATTTAATTTGCAATAGAAATAGCAGGGCTTCCCTGGATAGCGGGACTTCCATCCCTTTAGGGTTACCCTTTGCTATTCGCGACTAATAACCTGCTAAGTATACTGTATGTTAAATTTATATGGCAATACGTGATATGAAATTGTCTATTTTTACTAAAGGCTACTAAGTGCTTTCACTGTTAAATTGTTTCATACCAATGTGTAATTGTACTAGGCACTTCACGTCTATCGGATGCTCATAACATACTGTAATTGTCGTGAATATCAATAAAGATTGATTGATTGATTGATTGATTGATATATATATATATATATATATATATATATATATATATATGTATGTGTGTGTGTGTGTGTATGTATGTACGGAAGTGTTTTAAATTAGGTACCGGTGCATGCACTGGGAGCAAGAGGCGAGGTTTGATAACCCTTCTCCATTTCCATGAATCTGATAGACCTTTCTTCCAGGCTTTTTCTACATGTTTCTTTACTCTCCACGTTATGAGAAGCAATTTCAGTTTCCAAGTTTCATTGTGGTACTTTTTCATTTCCAATTTCAATGGCCAACCTCTGACTTAACCTCATGGAATAACTGATTGGCATGCATGCCCCCTTCAAATCGAACAGGGATAGCCACATCAAGATGCTCCTGTCTATGTATGTATGCATGTGTGTATGTGTGTATGTATGTATGTATGTATGTATGTATTTATGTATGTATGTATGTATGTATGTATGTATGTATGTATGTATGTATGTGTGTATGTGTGTATGTGTGTATGTGTGTATGTGTGTATGTATGTATGTATGTATGTATGTATGTATGTATGTATGTATGTATGTATGTATGTATGTATGTATGTATGTATGTATGTATGTATGTATGTATGTATGTATGTATGTATGTATGTATGTATGTATGTATGTATGTATGTATGTATGTATGTATGTATGTATGTATGTATGTATGTATGTATGTGTGTGTATGTATGTATGTGTGTATGCATGTATGTATGTATGCATGTATGTATGTATGTATGTATGTGTGTATGTGTGTATGTATGTATGTATGTATGTATGTATGTATGTATGTATGTATGTATGTATGTATGTATGTATGTATGTATGTATGTATGTATGTATGTATGTATGTATGTATGTATGTATGTATGTATGTATGTATGTATGTATGTATGTATGCATGCATGCATGCATGCATGCATGTATGCATGCATGCATGTATGTATGTATGTATGTATGTATGTATGTATGTATGTATGTATCTATCTATCTATCTATCTATCTATGTAGGTATGTATGCATCAGTACACTTACAATAGCGCATTTACCTGCCTCACAAGAGCGCTGTACATCCAATCGACTGTTACCTGGAGATACCTGGTGATACCTGGCCACAGGTATATTTAGTTCAGGTAAAAATACTGGACTTCGTGTAACTGTTATTCTCTACGTTGTATGCAATTAAGATTTATGTTGCAATGACTCAGAGCAAGTTGCCTGACTTCGGCTCATCTTTTGGGACCTCTGGCGTTGACAAAAGACAGTTTCTGCTTCACAGATGACTTGTCAAGCGTGACCATGTTGCAAGAGCGGCCGATCACCGTCACGCGTTGAGCAACATCGTCTATTAACTGCGCACTATAAATCTTGTTTGTGTGGTGCATCTGTAGAATATGTCGTATTTTAAGCGTTAAATAGTGGAAATTGTTTTCATGACGGTTTGGATGCCTCGTTTGGAAATGCCTGCGTATGTTTTATGATGACTGCAGTTCAAAGGTTAACATGATTGACAGTTAACATCCATAGACATAGAAGACAGACAGACAGACAGACAGACAGACAGACAGACAGACACACACACACACACACACACACACACACACACACACACACACACACACACACACACACACACAAACAGACCCACTCATAGACAAAAGATCCATTCTAATATACATTACTGACTCGGATAGGTATACATTATTGGGTGCGTGATAGGCTAGTGGATAGGGTGCGGGACATTCGGGGGTTTACACCCCCGTTTGGGTAGAAATTTGTGTCGAGATTCCTGTTCCATCTGTGCCCCCAACTCGGCTGTAACGAGTAACGAGTAAACTGTCGGTGGGAAGATCAGGTGGCGAGGCAGAGGACTGGTTGGCCAACTGCCCGTATATGCCGATGTTAAGAAAATAAAGTCGTTAACATTTCATACCCATGGCTGCCTCAGGGCTAGCTAAAGGGAGTTCCTGGTTTTCTAATATTTATAAACAGTAAGTCAAACATGTGCAAATGCAGACAGACAAAAAGACTGACAGACAGAATGACATATAGACAGACAGAGACAGAAGACCAGACACAGGCAGAGGGACATACAGAAGGACAGACACAGACAGACGGACAGACGGAGGGACAAACAGCAGGGCAGACAGAGAGACAGAGGCAGAAGGACAGACATAAGACAAACAGAAGCACAGACAGGCAGTGGGTCACAGAGAAAGACAGACACAAGCAGACGGACAGGCATGCAGACAGAAAGTCAGACAGAAGCACAGACAGACAGACAGAGGGACAGGCAGATGGGCAGACAAGTAGGTAAGTAAAGCTTACTTGGCTTATAGGCCAGTTCTAACGATTGATACTGAACCCAGTCATAATAATGTTTCTTATCCTCATAATAATGAAAATATTCAATCTAGGGACCTGTGGGTTCAACACTTGCTTCCTAAATGGTGAACACTCATCAAATACCAAGTCGATAACATCGGGGTCACGCATCCGTGAATCCGTCATGCATGGCCGAGCAGCAGGTAAACATCTCATTGTACACAACAGCGCTTGATTTGTGGACTTGATTTGTTTTCTTTAATAATTCTAAGTCGACATCGAATATTTTACTTTATTTTTAGTTTATTATGACAGATTGTTGTGTTGATAGTCTAGTGGATAGGGTGCTGGGCTGTCAACCGAGAGGTCGCAGGTTCAAATTCTCGCTAAAGCAGAAATTGTTTCGAGTGATTCTGTTGTACTAATTCAACACAGCTGCACTGAGTACATTGACCGTACACTTCTCAGTGGGATGAGTCAGTCAGCGAGGGAGAGGACTGGCCACCTGTTCTGATATGCCTTGTCCAAGAAAGTCAATTTCGATGCCAATGGTAATTTCTAGTTTTCTTCATCGCTCCTCCTCCTCCTCCTCCTCCTCCTCCTCCTTCTTCCTCTTTCTCTTCCTATTTGTCCTCGTCTCCTCTTTATTCTCCTTTTTACTTCTTCTTCCTCTTTCTCCTCCTCCTCCTCCACCTCCACCTCCTCTTCCTCCTCCTCCGCTCCACTTCCTCGTCCATTTCCTTCTCCTCCACCTCTTCTTCTTCCTCTTCTTTTTCTTCTAATTCTTTTTCCTTTTCTTCTTTTAATCTTATTCTTTTTCCTTTCTTTTTCTATTATTACTACAAGTATTTCTTTTAGGCCTACTAAGTCCGATACTTTAAGTATACTAAAATTTCGATCAAATTTAACAAACACTCGCCAGATGGCCAACCTCTTTCGATGCGATACGTATTAAATTGTAAGCTTATTCACCAGGCGGCGCTACTCAACCATCCCACCTGTAGCTGACTTTTCTATTCATTTACAATATAAGAACTTAACCTCGAAAATGCCATTCGTACGGAGTTCAGAAGTGCACACTGAAACCGAGCAAGTATTTAGAATCGTAAACAGAGTGGAAGAAGTGAGTTTTCAGTTTAGAGCGAAACCATATGCTTATATTAACGAGAGTTAGTCTTATCCAATTTAGGCCATTCAGTGTGTCAGATGCCCCAGTTCTCACCAAAACAACCACAGCCGAAGATCCCTGCTCAACAAACGGCGCCGTTTCATTCGATGATTCGACTTCGTGTATGCTACGGCGCTGTGTAGATCGCCTTATTTATATTATTATTATTATTATTATTATTATTATTTTTTTTTTGCCCCGAGGTATACAGGATCCCTCAGGGACTTCAATATTAACTAATGTAAAAAAAGGTGTCCGGAATGGCCCTATTCATCTGTTTCCTGGCTGGCGAAAGTACCCTTAAAAGCTACAGCGTTGAAACGCTGTTATTATTATTATTACTATTATTATTATTATTATTATTATTATTATTATTATTATTATTATTATTATTATTATTATTTTTTTTTTGCCCCGAGGTATACAGGATCCCTCAGGGACTTCAATATTAATTAATGTAACATATAAAAAGTCCGGAATGGCCCTATTCTAACTCCTGGCTGGGGAAAGTGCCTCTGAACGCTATCGCATTAAAACGTTGTATTGTTAGAGAGAGGCGTTGGAAAAGAAACGTAGTTTCCCGTGGGTCTCCGGTGACGGAACAGAGCTTTTGTCCCAGGTCCGAAAGGAAAGCTAAGCCTTCGTTGTTGATCGGACCAAGGGTTTCAAAAGCCACGGGTATGAAAAAGTATGTCGACGTTATTTCAATGTATTTTTCCATTTTGCGGGCTGATGCCTTCTCGGCTGCCGCGCCAGCAGTTTGGGAGGTGTCTGGCAGATGGGAAGCGGCCAGGGTGTCTGTGACCGTTGCGTCCCAAACAAGGCATCGCCCGACGCGCCAAGGGACGAGGGTTAGGCCGTCCGGTCTCTTGCCGTCCGTCCTCACGAGGCCCGGGGGCTCCTTTGTGGAGGGATAACCGGCCTGGACCAAGCTCCGGAAGATCAGGTCGTTCAAGGATGCGTGTCTAGGCAATCGGCCCGGGCCCAGCACGCAGGAGAGCCCATGATGGCCATCTGTTAGCACTGGGGCGCCGCAAGGGCATCCATGTGGTTCACAGAGGGGAACCCCCAGTCTCAACCCCACCGCCACCCTGACCGACTCATCATCAAGCCTGAGCCCACAGTTGGTGATAGGTAGGGCTCGCAGCCAATCCCCCGCATGCGGGGCTGATATCGCCCTGAGGCGCGCCTGATTTACTCGATCCGGGAGCTTGGCATATAGGCCATGAACTTCCTGGTCGATCAGGGGCCTATCCCTAGCTGATTGTTTGAGGGCAAGACCACCCTCAGGGCACCGCACCACGCCCGACCCGCGCCATCTAGTCAGTAGCACCTCGCGTTGTTGGTCGGCTGTAGCTGTATTTCCCAGCATGGTGGACTGTAGCAGATCGGTGCTCGCGGCTGATGCCAGAAAGGCGGGTTGTGCCAGCGAGGTCACCGATCGGATCCCCAGACCTCCCCTTTTAATGGGAAGCGAGGCCTGGAGCCACGCGTCGTCTGATAGTGGAAGGTTAAGAACTGCGCCCAGGCCGGATCGCAAGGCCGCGTCATATTGTTTCAGCCCCGGGTGGTCTACACAAGGGCAGCAGCGCAGGGTGTGGAGCAGCTTCGTAGCGCCCAGAGAGTACCTCAACAGAATGAGGGCGTCGTGCATTTTGATGTTTGCTAGTTTTTCCAGCATCCGCACCAGTTCAGCAGTGCGAGCCTCCAGGGCCCCGTCCAGCGCTCCTCGGGTAGAGAGGGGGGCCCCCAAGAGCATAGCATCTTGGGGGCTGGTCCTCGTGAAAAGATCTAGTTGGTGGTATATCCGCGCTGCCAGGGGAATTCGAGATTTTACCTCGCATTTTGCACAGTTTAGTTGCAGGCCGAGGTTTTTGCATTTCATTTCCAAAAGTGTCACATCCTCGGCCACCACCTGCGCCTTTCCCCCCAGTGTAAGGTCGTCTAGGAAGCCCAAAGTGAGCGGAGACGACATTTCTGCCAAGATTGGCTGAAGGGGAAGGCAGAAGAGCAAGGGGCCAAGTGGGTCGCCCTGCTGGGGCCCGACCCGTGACAAGAGACTGAAAACCCCATATTTAAGGTTCGATGGTTCCGAGTAGGCCAAAAAACAGAATGATGCTAGTTCTGGGAGTATTGCATAAAGTGATAATAGCATTTGATCTCTGAAGAGGCTATTAAAGGCGTTAGAGAAATCCAGTTTAACCAGAATTGATTCCTCATCCAAGTTTTCTAGAAAGCGTCTAGCAGCATGCACCGCCGCCTCGCATCCCCCGGCGACGCCCACTCCCACCTGTCTCGGGGCTAGGTACGCCGCTACTCTGGGCGCTGCGTAAGCATTTGCGCATTTGGCCGCAAGTCTGCGCCAATAATACCCGATGACAATCGGGCGCAGACCCCCTGAGTTTTTGCGAAGGGCAAAGAGGGTGCCCCCGAAGAGTGTGGCACGAATCCCCGAGGGGCACGAGCCGGCCAGTAACAGGTTAATCAAGGCCGTTATCGCCGATAGGAGCCCAGGGCCCGAGTCATTTTGGCCCAACAGTTCCAGAATGTGTTGGGGGCGGATGCCATCAGGACCCCCCGAGGAACCCGCAGGAAATTTGCGAATGCAGGTTAGAACCTCCGTCTCTGAAACCTGGACGGCGGCTGCTGCGGGCGGAATTGGTATGGTTGGTCCGTCTGGAGGGGGGGGGCCGGGTGTTTCAGCCTCAATTCCTCTAGCGTGGTCTCGTTAATTTGGACCGGTCTGTCATCAGAGCAGAGGATTCGCGCTGCAGCCCTGATGTTTCCATCCTCCAGCTTTGCCGACACTGCTGCCGCTATCGTTTCCTCCCTGCTCATCGCTCCCCTCCCCCTTAGGGCCGAGCTTTCACACGGGGTGAATAGTGTTTGGATCTCATCCGGCACCCTATCAAAGAATTCGCTGGCTCTAGTTTTGATTTTAGAAGACAGATTATGGCGTCTACCACCTCTCGTGGGCTGGGCGAGCGTCAGGGCCCCAAAAGCCAATAGGTGTTGCCAGGGAAGCAGAGCATCCGGGTCCTGCAAAATGCGACCGATGATAGTTGTCAGCAAACCATTCAAGCTATGTCGGGCCGCTTTTGGTATATGCTTGATAAGCATATACCAAGGTAAGGATGAGGGATCACGACCTGGACGGGCTCCGACCGTGCGACGGCCCTCGGTGGCCCTGGGTCTCCCATCGGAGCCCGGTTCTGTATCGGTGTCGCGTCGGGCAATACCGCTGAACAAGGGAGTGTCATAGGCGGTTTGTGGGAGCCTAAACAAGGGTTATTCCTGGGCCCATGCTTGTGTACCAGGCCATTTTTATGGTGCAGTTTCCATTCAGAGAAACACACTCCGCAAGTGCCCTTAACTTTTTGTGTGGGCCTTGTCGGGGAAATGTTACATGACCTCTGTTCCATGTTTAAGATGTTAGAAACTAATTAATTCCGCCCGTCCACGTGCAGCGTTAAGTTCTAACGCTAAGTAGGTCAGTGGACGGGGGCGTGGCAGGCCAGTGGCCGATGCCTAACGCGTCGCTGTTTGCCTCGAATTAATATAAAGAACGTTTTAAAATACGACCTGAGGTGTTAAGATGCCTTATCGCTCCAACCCGCCGTACCGTAATGTTAAAATCCGTAAGTAAAATCAAGTTAGCGCCTAAGAAACAGAAAAGTAACGACACTAGAAAAACAAGCCGCCATATCGGCCAGGGCCATTCCAGACATTATTATTATTATTATTATTATTATTATTATTATTATTATTATTATTATTATTATTATTATTATTATTATTATTATTATTATTATTATTATTATTATTATTATTATTATTATTATTATTATTATTGTTATTGTTATTGTTATTGTTATTGGTATTGTTGTTAGTGTTAGTGTTAGTGTTAGTGGTAGTGTGAGTGTTAGTGTTGTTGTTATTATTATTATTTTTATTAGGCCATACTGGTATCCATAAGATTTCACAATAGCAGAACTTATACTTGCACTCGAGTAGGCCTACAACTTTAGTGCAGGCTTTAAGTTCTTGCACTTGAGATCAAAGTAATTATACATGCACTTGTACTCAAGACCTAAGTACTTGAAAATCGCTGAACAGTGCTGAGAACTGTATAAATGTTTTCTGTGTCGTCGTAAACGGTCGTTCATGTTATAAGAGATATCGGTAAACTGTTGGAAAGAACTCTAGTAGCCAAAAGAGGACACGATGTCATTAATATAATGCATTGCTCCTATTACACACCTCTAAAACGGTTTCTACCAACGCTACATAAGCCTTATTCATTAATGGAATTCTGTATTCAGATCGCTTTATATTTCATTATAGCATACTCACCAACGGCCATTGGTGCCATAAGATTTCGTAATACTTTTGAAATCCGCCGCTTCCGTTTAATTGGTGACGCTAAACAGTTACAAATACGACATATCGTCGTTAAACAGAAACTACCTACAACAGTGTTGTCCATCTTATGGTAGATACATATTGTAGATCCAAGTAAAGGTCGACGTAAACGACCCTGGCAGCCACAAGATGTCGCTAAAAACTACGACGCTCTGCTTAGACACCAGTAAAACGGCGTTCATCGATGCTATGTAAACGCGCTTAAGGTACCAACATTATTACAATCACTGTTGTGTTGCTAAATACTATGATGTTCTTAGACACCTCTAAAATGCTCTTCACTAAAGGTATTTAAAAGCGCATGCATTGGCTCGTGTAACTTTTGTCTTTAGTGCAAATGTTAACGGATGTGGTAGCCACAAGATGTCGCTAAATAATGCGACGATTATAATTATTAGACAGCTATAATATGCTTAACGACAACTTTTGGCAACACTGACGTCTTTGATTTGCTCTGTATTTTATTTTGTTTTTGTATCCGTTTCTTATCTCAGCGGTTTGTTGACCAAGGGAGCGGCGCGAGGAGGCCTGAGTTTGGGAGTGTCCACATCATCTTCCATCTAGTAGTCTTTTTACAGCAGGAAGTACTTTTCTCCGTTGGTCTAAATGCATTGAGAGGTTCAGGTGATTGTATACAGCTCCAAGTTGAAGAGTCTGGCATTCTTAATGTTATTATGTGTATATTTGTTTTTAACCATTTTTGCCACAATGTAGCAGAATACAGTGGGCTTTTTTCAAGAAGAAAGGTTCTGAACTATTCTGGAAGGGATAAAATCCCGAGAAAAAGTGTTGGGGGCTGGAAGGGGTCTCAGTAAACACTGAAAACAGTTCACAACACAGAAATTAACTTAAAATAAATAAATTATTGGTTTTAATATTAAAATAAATAAATCATTTTTAGTAGCTGAAAAAAAGGTGCCAGAACGACGTTCTTGCGCGTTCCGGCTGAAAAAAGCTCTGCAATAATGCAGTGCTACTGATGGTGGTTGTTCGTGGTGTTTTCCCTCAATCTCACAATCATTCGGGAGATGATTTCACATAGTGTCGCTTTCGTTTTCATCAACTCGGTTTTCCATACCTGCAACACCAAAATTCTCTTGAGGACTAGACCGCAATAATTATTATAATTTATTATTATTCCAAGGTTTAACGTTGTCGTATCACATCAAAGGCTGTTGTAGACAATTTAAAGCATATACAGGGCAGTGAAAATGAATTTATAATTTCCGAAAGACACAAATTAAAGTTGTCAAAACAGAATTTTGCAATGTCATTAGTGTTCATTGTTTAACGACAAAATAATATAGCTAATGATATCTATGATATAAGTATTGTGATAAGGTGATACCTGATATAAATTAAACAGTACTTTTGCAGCAATTGTCATACACAAGAAACTTTAAATGTAAAAAAAAATCTTGATGAAAATTCTGAACACGTTGACCGCCATGTGTTAATGTACCTGAGACTCTTAATCTATTAATTTAAATTTAAAAAAAAACTGTTGTCACAAGTTCATAAGACATGCAATGTTTACATGAGATTCTTGTTCTACTGTTGATTTTGAAGAAGTTATCAATCAATACAATCAAACAATATTATAGAAATATATTCAAACACATTTCTCTATCTAAAAGAGAACCGCAACTTCATTCCAGATTCTGATTCTATTACTTTTATTTTTACTACAGCTTTCCTGATTTTATCATACATGCAAATATGATATGAGGTTCTTATTTTATTGGTAATTTTTTTACACAAGTAATTAATCAACACAATCAAGCTGATTCAAGCAACAGAACCATAGTATAAAGAAATGGTTAAAAAGGACTATGACACATTTGCAGTATGTGCTTATTTCAGCCCAAAGACTATATAATAGCAAAACCATCCACTAAAGTCCAAGAACAACATCCCTTCATAGCTACTGTATATTATGATAATCTAAGACTTGATGCTATTAAGCAACACTTATAACTAGCATAGTTTGAGCACAAAAGTAATAATAATAATAATAATAATAATAATAATAATAATAATAATAATAATAATAATAATAATAATAATAATAATAATAATAATAATAACAAGATAACCTTCACATAATAATAATAATAATAATAATAATAATAATAATAATAATAATAATAATAATAATAATAATAATAATAATAATAACCTGTTCTTTAATTAAGCGCCTGCAAACGCACTGCGCTGTACAGTGAACATACATGTAGTAGAAACGGCTGGCCTTACATACATGTATACAGTGGACGCACATGATAACAGCTTTACAGGAGTCGAAATATAACTGTTTAAGCGGCAGCGAAAATGCGCCAATCATGGCCTACTATTCATTTAACCACCGTTTCCACCTAGCGAGTGGAAGGCTAAATAAACCTTACCGGGTCTACTGGGTTCTATCTTGGTACCTTCAGCTCTTCACGCCAGTGTGTTATCCATTACTCTACGGACCCCCCGCCCCATTGTATAAGTGAAAGCCTTAATTTATTACAGAGTAGCAGGTTTACCCGGCGTTGCCCGGGGTTATAAGTTTCAATCCCTGTAGCGAATAAGCAACAAATTTAGGTATATGTTTAAATCCGTGTAGCGAATAAGGAAAAAATTTAGGCGACCTGTGGGGGAGACTGCTTTGCAGTCTAGGCGTGGACTGACTGCTTCGCAGTCGCCCTCTGGCGACGACTGCTTCGCAGTCTCCCGTGGAGTGACTGCTTCGCAGTCGAGTGGCGACGACTGCTTCGCAGTCGGAGAGACTGCTTTGCAGTCTCTCGTGGACTGACTGCTTCGCAGTCGAAGAGGGTGAAGCCGGCGTTGGCGGATTCAAGAAAACGCCAGAAATCTAGCCCTCACTGCCCTTAGTAAATCAGAGTCTTTGAACATACAATTTTGCTGTAAAACGATGAATATAGTTCGATTCGATCGTAATTAAATTTTGTGCGAAAGTAAACAACGTCTTTATTTGCATTATTAATGACGTTGGGGAATATCCGCGCCATAAAAAGAAGCGCTTGTCGTTAAATGCGCATTATTAATGACGTTGGGGAATACCGGCGCCATAAATAGAAGCGCTTCGCGCTGGGTCGTCAGGGACGGTCGGTTGGGTAGAGTTTTGGGGCATTTTCACCATGTTAGCGGTGAAAGGGGGGTAAGCGAACCCCTCCACTGGGTGTCCGATGCCGAGGCCGACACAGCAGTGAAGGTTTTTGGAGTGAAAAGGTGCAAAATTGTAGAAGTTAAGCCCGGTCAAACAGACAGACAGAGGGACACACACACACACACACACACACACACACACACACACACACACACACACACACACACACACACACACACACACACACACAGAATTCTCGCTTTATTATATAGATTTCATAATAATTGACAATTGTGTAAGATTCTAAGTAAGATTCTTAATCTATTTTTATGCATAATTTATATTGCTTATAACCATAACATGAGTTTCTTTTCCTCTCTTCAATTTGACACAATTGATCAAAAATATCATACTTATGGTTAAACTACACATGCAATGAAATCTGTAGGTTGATATTATAGCACAACAGGACTTTGTATTAAAGGTGTTTAGTGTCACAGCTTTTTTCGTTGTCTAACGACATCTTACGGCTGACAGAGCCGCCGATGACGTTACATTATGTTTCAACACAGCATAATGACATTGTAAAGTTTGTTTTAAGAACTGTTACTGGTGTCTTTCGGAGGCTATAAATTTATCGTTTTCATTATACTGTATGCACTTTAAAATTGTCATCAAAGGCCGTTGATGTCATAAGACAGCGTTAAACCTTGGAATAATAAAACGTGATAATGTTAGGCAATGCCCATTTGCACACCTTTTAGACTACTTCTCCTAACGCTATATATATCTGCACGGGTAATCGTTAAATACTGGAAATTACCGTTTATTCGCTATACTGGAAATTTTCAGGTATTCGTTAAACACTGGAAATTACCGGAAATCGAATGAATTGAATGATTGACACAACTTAAAACACCTAAAAATATTCTGACTTACACAACGAGTTTGCTTAGTAGCGCTATCGACTGATACCTTGATCGTCATTACCGTGGTACTATAGAAACTCTTTGACTCTTTGGATCTTGACCTTGAGCCGATATCATTGTCATTCCGCCCATCGATTATGTTTTGACTATGTGCTTGTGAATAAGGTGGTTCCCGCAAATTTCGCATTTTTGGCGCTGTCGAGGTCTTAAGATTACGATTACGACCTCAAATTGTTATTGTTAATACTTTAAGTTAATGAAACCTTGGCTTGATAAAACATTGTATAACTTTTTAGTTAGCAGCATTAAGGTGACAGGTAGGCACTAAGCTTAGATAATTTTCAGTAATAAATGTAGTTTATAACAGTTTAACATTTGCTAAATAATATAATAATAGCAACTGTAGGCCCTAGTTTTGATTGTAGTTACGACAATTTATTATTTATAAAGCATCTTCAACAGTGAGCTAATTCCAAATTGCTTACATTTTGTTAAAAATACTTCAAATTATTCTTTACTACGGGTGTTAGGTGAATCTGAACTTAGAAACACAACGAAGAGGACCTTAGTATTGAAAATTATAAGGCATTTACAGGTGCAAATAATAAACCGAAGTGTTTGTTAATTTACAAATTAAAATTTGTGTAAATCCTTAAATCGTTCGCTAGGTGGCCAAACTCCTTTGTATGAATATTTGTGCAGCCAATTCCTAATCATTAAATAATTGAATGCCACATTTATCTAGCGCTAGTTTGAGCGAAATCTTTCACTGACGGGATCAGGTTATACTCGTTCTAACGAGGTTAGATCCAGGCTGACAATCAACGTTCTAACGTTAGCTAATAACAATTTCTGGTTAGTGTTTAGCAGCTAGTAGTGGTTAGCACTTAGCTACTAGAAGCAAAGTGATAGTGGACAGCAGTTAGCCGCTGAAAGTTGACTCAGTTGAGACTGCATATCAGGCCTGTATATATACGACCTGGTTCTTCCGTTTGATGTTAGTAATTAACAGTTATGTAATATTCAGATTCCGTTCATTAATTATTTACGATGGAAACGTTACACGAAGAGAACAACAGTCCCTTGCACACCTCTTTTAAATACTTTTTGCACACCTTTTTTAAGTTCTCTATTTGCCTTATAATTAAAAGCAGTTGCACATTAACACAGTTGCGTTGGAACGCCTGCTGAAATGTCGTTAAGAAAAATCAATACAAAAGAAAAAAACAAAAACAATTATAAGGCTGCTTTTGCTTCAGAGGATCCATGAATAAATCTTTCGCCCTTTACAAGAGCGATAAAATTAAAAATTTCGTTGCCATACGAACAGTAAGAACTGTTCAAAATAATTACACACCGCTTTAAGATTGGTTAGATTCTGCTGTTTAATGACATTGTTTCATAAAAAAAAACCAGAAACAAAACAATGATTACCAGCGTCGCCCTCCTCCTTTCTCCAGGCTTGGGACTGGCACTACCACAAGCAGGGTAGTGGCGGAGTTAACACCTCTTTAAATTGTACTATAAGTGAAAGTGGTTCTGCATTATGCCAAGCGAACGGTGAGAACTGTTCAAAATAATTTCTGTTGAAGTCAATGGCCTTTGTTGTCATAAGATGTTGTTAAACTCTGGATAAGCTCCAATCATTTAACTATTGATCAGGTTGACCTCACTAAGCTCACTTACTCTCAATGCCCTTACATTCGCCAGCTATTCACCATCCAACCGTCCGGTTCTACTCGCTCATCATCATATCTTATCTCGGCCTCCAGTCTCCTCCTCTCTGAAATTCCGCAACCGCTCCTTAGTCTATGCTACAGCAGCTCTTTGAAATGAACTCTAAAAGATCTTCGCCAGTTTGCTCACCCTCCTATCTCGCCTGTTAATTTCACCTCTCCTGCGCTTGCACTCTCCTCCGCTGCTTTCCACTCCCGACTGAAAACCAAACTCTTCAAGCAATCCTATCCTGATTCTATTCCTGCGCCACCACACAGCCAACATCATCACCGACTACCGTCTTAGCACCATGCTTCCTCATTGGATTGACCTCCCAAGATTCTGACCTAGCACCGAAACGGATAAAACGACTGTTGCTGACTTGATTTAATATATAATTATCTCCGGTGAACAAGCTGGTTTCCCTAACGTGAGTTTTTGTGTGGCGCTGACAAATTTCGAATATTTACACTGAATTACATTACCGCAGCGGGAACTATACAAACTGAAGGAAATGCAAGGCTTTTGATTAGACACCTTTAGAACGTGTTGACCCAAGCTATATATAAAACAGCTGAGGCTATTCTTATTTAATTGACTGGTAACTATAGCTACGTACTACAAAGTCGACGTGAACGGCCTTTGTTGCCATAAGATGTCGTTAAACTCTCCATCCATCCCAGAATATCGATCTCTTAAGTTATCCCTGAGTGGTAGCCATGGTTATGAACCTTTAGCGACTTCATTTTCTTAGCTTCGGCTTCTAAAGGTGGGTGGCCAGTCTTGTCCCTTGCCGTTTGATCTTCGGTCAGTGTACTTATTATAGTTGGGTTGTTAGGGGGCGCAGGTGAAGCAGAAGTCTTGAAACAAATTTCTGCCCTGGCGGGGATTTGAAACCCCAACATCTCGGTTGACAGTTCAGCACGCTAACCACTACAGTATCTCGTGTCCCATATGATTGTGTCAACAGAGGCGTATATCCCTCTGTAAGTCATTGGAGCAACTTCCCATTAGTTAGCATGCAACGACGGGCATCTAACGACTAACATGTTACAGCTAGCGGTTAGCAGTTAGCGGTTAGCATGCAACGACTAGCAGTAAACGACTAACATGCAACGGCTAGCAGTTAACGTTTAACATGTAACGGTTAGCAGTTAGCGGTAAGCATGCAACTGCTAGCAGTTAACCACTAGCATACAACGGGTAGCAGTTAGCGGCTAACGTGTAGCGGCTATGATTTAGCAACTAGCGTTCCTTCACAAATCTCCCTGCTGTAGCCGATCAGCCTTGGACAGCGCTGTGTGTGCTTCCATTCAGCTCCGAGGAAGCGCCCAGCACAGCGCTTATTATAATATTTCTCGGAGTCAATCGATTTGCGAAACACCGCAAGCAGGCTCGTCGCTCGCAAAATAGTCCCGGCAAATTCGCTCATATTTCTCGGATTTTCAACCGCCCATGCTCTCCCCGTGGAGTTAATCGACCCCGGGTGAAAGGATTGAAGACGCTACCCCCGAAATACTCCGGGTAGAGGGTGGTTTACGACTGGCGCACACTGCATATCACAGGTAGCAACTGCGGAAGGATATCTGCTGGGAAGAGAGCTCGGATCTGATTAAGATGTTAATTGATGTGGCGTAGTTTTCGGTCACAGTGTTCATGGTGAACGTTTTATCGTAGCGATTTTGCTCCATAGTCCGCTTATAGTTTAATTTACCGGACGCTGAAACAAAGGAGTTTTAAAACATCAAAGACAACAATGGGGAACGCCGCCACGTCGAAGAAGGGCGACCCAGAGAATGGTATGACTGATTGTTCATCATCATTCGCATCTCTTCTGCAGCCTCCGTAGTAGCCATCGAGGCGAGGTCACCCTGGCGACGACGACGGCGATGATGATGCTGATAACGACGACAAAACGATGATGATGACGGTTATGATGATGACGACGACGGCGACTTTGTTGGTGTTGTTGGTGATGATAATCGTTGTGGTGGTAAAGGTGCGCTGGTTATGCTGCTGCTGATGATGATGCTGCCGATGATGATGATGATGATGATGATGATGATGATGATGATGATGATGATGATGATGATGATGATGATGATGATGATGAGAATGAAAGCAGATGAGTGCACGATTATCGTAGTTGCTATGATGCCGACGACAAAACAACGACGACCGTGATAATTATACTGATGACTACGTCGATCAAGTGTTGCTATGATAATCCTGATATACTACTCATTGCTCATAGAAATTAATGTGAATGATATTGATTTTAATTATATATTATACATTTCATTATCATTAATGTCATTATACTAGGACGATAGTGATTCTACTTAGGCTTGTAATACCTAACCTTACCTTATCTTTCTGTGTCTTAACTTACCACGAATAACCTTACATTCCCTTGCATTGCAACTGTCATTCCATACCATAAGAGCGGATCCAAAGGGGTCAACCTGCTCCTGATTTTGTTACCTCTCCTAACATTACCATGCCTCATCCTACCTTTACTGAACAGAACTAACTGTACCTTACTTTTTCATGCATAGCCTAATCACACCTTACCGTCCAGTATCTTACCTTGCCTACATGGGCGTCCGGAGGGGGCAAGGAGGCATTACCCCTGGATTTTGAAAATTGTCTCGATTTCTGTGTTCATGAATAGTTCATGCAGAAACGTCATTTTGCCCCCCCCCCCAGAAAAATTTAGCCCCCTAGAAAAATTATGCCCCCCTAGAAAAATTCCTGCGGACGCCCATGCTTTCTTAACCTTCTTTTATCATACCATGCCCAACGTTGTCATTCCATACCTCTTCTTACTTGGCTTTCCTTACCTAAGGGCCCGTCCATTAACTATGTCAACAAAATGGGGAAGGGGTTTGAAAAAGATTGACAATTCATAGCCAAGGCAAATTGACGTCAACAGTAATTTAATCAAAAAGCAACCATAGATTCGAAAAGTCTATGAGTGATCTATTTCTTATTTATGTTGTAATTTAATCAAACGCGGTATTTTCTTCGTTTTAAATTATCTTGTTTATTGTCCCAGATTAATGAGCAAATGCGCTGCATAATCTCTTAAACGTAAATATCCCCTGGGTTGTTTTCGAAAATCTAATATTTCGAGTTTCTTTTCAATGGATATATAATTTTTTTGGGGGTGGGGGAATTTTTGACATAATTTTATTAGGGGTCCTTGAACGTTTGACAGTTGTTGATAAGGGGAAGGAGGGGGTCAAAAACTGCCTAAAATTTGTTGACATAATTAATGGACGACCCCTAAACTAGTCCTTACGTACCTTATTGGTCAGCCAGTGCTATAGGAACGGTTGTGGTATCATTTGAATTTGGAGTGTACCACTAGGAACAGGTGACTTAGAACCTGGTCTCAGAGTCCATTGCACTGAGAAGACCCAAAGACCCAACAAGAAAAGACCAAAAGACCCAACAAGGAAAGACCGAAAGACTCAATAAGAAAAGACCCAATAAGAAAAGACCCAATAAGAAAAGACCCAGTAAGAAAAGCCCAATAAGAAAAGACCAAATAAGAAAAGACCTGAGGACTCGCCGAGAAACGATCCAAACGCCAAGACCCAATGCTTCAGTACGGATCGGCGTTCGATGCATGAGAAAAACATACGATAAGAAATAACAGAAAAATAACCAGGAAGCTATTATGAATTATCAATAATAAAATATTCTTATCGACGAGAGATCATTGATTGTGCCGGGGCGTAGTACTAAATATACAGGTAGAAGACAGGAGTAAATGGTAACGATTGCAGGTAAAACTAAAGGTAAAAACTTTGAAGATGAAAGATAGAGGCAGAGATAGAAAACCCTTAGCATTAGGAGGTCCTAACCAGACAAACATGTTCGGGATAAACATGCCAATCAACTTTTTTCACACAGCAGACTTGAAAGATAATAGAAACCCGTTCAATTATGTATTACAGGTTTATCAGCATACTGCTTGAAAGAGCATAA
>OY744605.1:8979872-9049872 GCA_963556255.1 Allolobophora icterica | reverse complement strand
ATCATCATCATCATCATCATCATCATCATCATCATCATCATCATCATCATCATCATCATCATCATCATCATCATCATCATCATCATCATCATCATCATCATCATCATCATCATCATCATCATCATCATCATCATCATCATCATCATCATCATCATCATCATCATCATCATCATCATCATCATCATCATCATCATCATCATCATCATCATCATCATCATCATCATCATCATCATCATCATCATCATCAATCATCATCATCATCATCATCATCATCATCATCATCATCATCATCATCATCATCATCATCATCATCATTATCATCATCATCAGTAACGTTCTTGTCGTCATTACGTGCTCCCATATATTGTGTTTAATTTGTGCTTTCGTGTTTTAATTTGTTAATTGCAGGTGGTGAAGCTTAAGCAGGTGGAACACACGTTGAACGAGAAGAGAATCCTCCAAGCCATTTCCTTTCCATTTCTAGTTGGCATGCAGTACAGCTTTAAGGTATGTATGCATGACTGTATGTGTATATGTGTGTATGTTTGTAGTTTTATTAGTGTATGTACACATATGTTTGTACATACGTATCTAAGTATGTACGTATGTATGTGCACACATATGTATACATGTGTTATATGAATACAGTCCTATTTAAAATACCTAATTTCACATTGCATTAGGTGACCTACTTCTATTACCTCTATTGAATTGCTCGATATCTAATCTACATGTTCCTTGAAGTATGTTTGTGTCAAAGTTTTAGAATCGAGATTTTCATAATTATGTTGTACTTATTTGACCTAGTTATACATAACATGAACAATTTATTTGACCTAATTTCGCAGGTTCAGTATTTTGTGACCTAATTTAATAGGCGTTATTCTTCGACAACTTCGATTTAGACGTCAATAAATCCTCTTATGCGTCCCATCCTTATATAGCTTCGGGTGGTGTCCTTCTAAAGGTGTCTAAAGCGAGCCCTGTAACAAATCGGCTTACATGTTCCTTATTTACATTACACACTTTCAACATTTGCATGATATATAATTGTTAAGGTATCACATGACCTAATACAACAGATCGGTGAGTGAAAGAATGAACGAATCAATCAATTAGTCATAAGACAATGAATTTAAAGTCTTTGGCTTGTTATTTTGATTGCAGGATAACTCCAATCTTTACATGGTGCTAGAGTTTGTTACTGGAGGAGAGATGTTTTCACATCTAAGAAGAATCGGGAGATTTAGGTCAGCACCGGCTCTTGGCCGTTTTAGCCTTAGCATGTATTTTAGGTGTGCAAGTATGAAGGAATGTATGCTTGTGCGTGCATGTATGCATGCATGTGTGTATGTCTCCATAGTCGTAGATACTTGGAGTAGTGCCTTTCAGGTACTTAACAGAAAGTGCTACAAATATGCCTTAGTGAGTGAGCGAGTGCGTGAGTGAGTGAGTGATTGCATGAGTTAGTGCTTGAGTTAGTGCTTGAGTGAGCGAGTGCGCGTGTGAGTGAGCGCACGAGTGAGTGAGCGAATGAGTGAGTGAGTGCGAGAGTGAGTAGTGAGTGAGTCAGTCAGGCAGTCAATGAGTATGTCAGCTGGTGACACAGTCAGCGAGTTAGTCAGTGAGTCAATGAGTCCGCGAGTCAGCCAGTCAGTCAGCCAGTCATCAGTCTATTAGGAGTCTTTTACTTGAGGGTGTGTGTGTGTACAATAAACATACTGCCGTTGTACTTGATTGCAGTGAACCTCATTCGCGCTTCTACGCTGCTCAGATCGTCCTGGCGTTTGAGTATCTCCACTCCCTCGATCTTATCTACCGCGACTTAAAACCCGAGAATCTCCTCATTGACTCCCAGGGTTACCTCAAGGTAATACCCATCAAACTTACCTCATCAAAAAAATAGGGGAAAAATTGAAAGATAAGTTGGGTTCAATGTGTGTGGCCCTGGTAGCTACTATAGGTGTCTCTAAAAAGTGGCTAACTCAGAGGTCTATCTTAGATACCTTTAAAATAGTTCCATGAGTACTATATAAAGACACAGCCAGCAATATTCCTAAATTGTTAAGATTTGTCATAGTAATCGCAAATTCCAAGCTTCTAAAGCGCCGCTCGAAAGCCAAGCGCAGGGCACCAGGCCATTAACGAGCGCTTCGACAAGTCAGAGGGGTTTTCTAGAGGATAGTCGAAGGCGGGTCTCGGCTAAGTAGAGACGAATTGGAAGGCGGAGGCCATAGTGCCGTTAGTGTAAGTCCTAAGCCTGGAGAAAGGAGGAGGGCGACGTCAACGGAGCTGGCAGCCATAAGATGTCATTAAATACTGGAAACTACTGCTAATACACGCTTGTCTTATAAACAAAAGAAGTGAGAAATAGTCAAGCATATTAAGATGGACGTGTGCGGTAATCGCAGCCATCAGATGTCGAAAGCGCGAAACTCTTTAGACACCTTTGAAATGCTTCTCCTCAGTGCTATATATACTTCAACTTCGTTAATGTAATACAATGAGCGTGTGGTCTGACAAATGAGTCGAAGTCAACGGCCATGGAAGTCATAAGATGTCGTTAAACACTGGAAACAAAATGTAATGTATCACAAATTCGCATCATTAATGAATTACAGCACTGCCTGCACTCTGTTAGTGCCAGCCCCAGGCCTGGAGATAGGAGGGGGCGACACTATTCATCTTTGTTATGACACAGCGGCGTTAAACAGCAACTGACCAAGGGATTAAAGAGGACAATTTAAAGATCGCAATCTTCATTAGCGATGAAACATACGCCCTCACTTTACAACAGCAATGCATACAGTAGTGTTAGTGCCAGTTTCAGCCCTGATAAAGGAGGAGGGTGACTTCTAAAAGGGGTCAATGTCAACGACTTTGGGAGACAGTAGACGTTAAATACTGGATAATGTAGCGCTCTCCATTAGACACCTTTAAAACGGTATCCATGAATACTATAAATTGTTTACCGCGTAAAGAAATTTAAGATACGTGAGTGTCCGTCTTCATCTATATGTATCAGTGCCAGTCCCAAGCCTGGATAAAGGAGGAGGGCTACGCTAATCTTTTTTTATGACAGTGTCGTTAAACAGCAACTAACCAACCAGATTTTGGATCCTAGTGTTTTCTCAAAAACTTGATCAGCAAACTGTCCTATCATTAAACTGCCGCAACAGGTTTTAGCTGCTGTACAAATCTCAAAGTTTACAATTTTTAATAAATGCATACATAATTGTAATTGGAATCAGTAACTTCTATTGCCCTAGTGTCTATACATACATGCATATATACACATACATTATACATACATACATACATACATACATACATACATACATACATACATACATACATACATACATACATACATACATACATACATACATACATACATACATGTGCATATGTGCTTACATACATACACCCATCAACATTTACATACTTACCTATATAGGTAAACGTCACTAAGCAATTTCGATGCAGCAGCCACTTTAGACACCTTTTACTCTCTTTCCAACGCTGATATATTAAGTTAACTTCGCTAATATTGTCATTGTCATGCACGAGTATGTGTAACTGCTGCAACCTAGCGAGAACTTTAAAAACTCTTTCTATCGACGTTTGATGCCATAAATATTTCACAACCTGTGTGTTTCGACTCCCAAGGAATCCTATAAACCTGCTCTTAGGTGACCTAAGAGCTTTTCTGTCAAAAAAAACAAAAACAAATGATTATCACTACCTTCATTGGTCTTTAACTATTTTTAAAAATGTATAGTACAGTAGAAATATCTCCACACTGCGTTTGAATACAGGGAACGTTGCTCATCATTAAAGTAAAAAACTAACTGTAAGAAATATATCAAATTATGACCAGGTTCCATTGGCTGGATGACTTTTAGTAGTGGCGAACTGCTCAGGAAAAGGTTAGAAACCACTTCCATAAGGTGTTATTAAACGTTAAAATCGATGTCAACGGGTATGGCAACCGTGAGAACTCGTTGAACTTTGAAAACTAGTCTCATGTTATACAGAGATGCACGTAATCTTGTCGTTAGTGTGTTGAAGCATCAGCCTAAATGGCAAGGGTTTAGATCCCCGCCAAGGAAGAACGATTTTTGAAAGTTGCGCTCAAGTTGATCACTGACTGCTAAATGGGTACAGTCCGTCATGAGTCAGTACAGACCGTTGTTACGACATAAAGTCTCCGCAAAAAACAGTCTCCCCAAAAGAGTCTCTCCGGACTGAAATGATGTCTATCCCGTTTCTATTCAATTCTCCTCGCAAATGTCATGTAATTATTGTAACATATGGGCCTAGTTGAATAATACTGAATAGTTTTACAATGAAGTTAGAAAATCAACCTGCTTGAATTTAACACTAGCTTCAAAACAAATCTCTGAAACAACAAAGTCTCTTCCGGGGAGAGATAATGTCAACGAGGGATGACATATATTATTTCTTCCCCTGGAGAGTAGCTTTAGAATATAATGCCCTTAGCCGAATTTATTCTAAAACAGATCCGTCAGGGGCATTGCAGGATCTGTTCCAATATAAATTGAGTGGGAAGAGCAGTCCGTCAGACACCTTTTCTAAGGTTTGCAATGGTCCTATATATAAATGTAGCCGGACACGCACAGCAGTGCGCTGAAAACCTTGCGAAACTATGTCATGGTTGTATAAATAGGAGTAGAAGTCTTTCTGATCCTAAGGCGGAGGGCAACGTTATATATATATATATATATATATATATATATATATATATATATATATATATATATATATATATATATATATATATATATATATATATATATATATATATATATATATATATATATATATATATATATATATATATATATATATATATATATATATATATATATATATATATATATATATATATACTTTTGAACATTTACTTTTAAATGGTATAATATAACTGACTCAATCTAAAGGAAATCAAACAAACGTCAATGCGTCAGCCATCTGCCGGATATAACAATTTCCTTTGACTGACTTGGTTTCAACTAACACCTGAAACTGGAAGCCTCTTAAAGACACGCATTCCACAGATAAGACAAATGAACGACCTGTCGCGAACAATCTGCAATAAGAAAAGGAAGTGAATTACATTAATTTTTGTCTCAGCAGCCGTAAGATGGAGTTAAACCTTGTACGCGGCCTTCTCCCTTTTAGACACCTCTAATATGTTTCCCATCTTTGATATAATATTATATTCGTTCAAAATAACCCAATACGCATCGACGTCCATGAAGTGTGCTAACGTATGGATTTCCAGGAGTTTTGAACTAAGAATGGCAGATGTTAGGCAGCCGTTGGAGGACATTAAATATTGGAATATCTGTTAATAAATTGAATGAATTATATAGCGCAGTTATAATAATGTCAAAGACGTCAACTGGTGGTGACATGTTACGCTTACTGTGTATCGCTTATTGTGCGTTGCAGGTGACGGATTTCGGATTTGCGAAACGCGTCAAAGGGAGAACTTGGACGCTTTGCGGCACTCCAGAATACCTAGCGCCAGAGATTATTCTAAGCAAGGTACGCGGAAGAGTTGCAGTCGAAAGGTATCGTTCGGAATGGGATCGATTGATTAATTTTAATGATTGACTGACTGATTGATTCATCATTCGTTCATTCATTCGTTCATTCGTGCGTTCGTTGGTTCTTTCAGTTTTTAATTAATTCAATTAATTATGTTTTATTCATTAATTCGTTTGTTCGTCCATTCATTGGCTTATATATGGAATGCAATACGATGGAAGAGTTCATAACGAAAGAGAATTGAATGAAGTGGAAAATTATGCAAAGACTGAAATAGAACGGAAATAGAAAACATCAGAACAGGATAGAATAATACAGAATTGAGGTAATATAATTGGGGAAACAACTCTGTGTGTGTGCGTGTTTGTGTGTGTGTGTGTGCGTGTGTGCGTGCGTGCGTGCGTGCGTGCGTGTGTGCGTGTGTGTGTGTGTGTGTGTGTGTGTGTGTGTGTGTGTGTGTGTGTGTGTGTGTGTGTGTGTGTGTGTGTGTGTGTGTGTGTGTGTGTGTGTGTGTGTGTGTGTGTGTGTGTGTGTGTGTGTGTGTGTGTGTGTGTGTGTGTGTGTGTGTGTGTGTGTGTGTGTGTGTGTGTGTGTGTGTGTGTGTGTGTGTGTGTGTGTGTGTGTGTGTGTGTGTGTGTGTGTGTGTGTGTGTGTGTGTGTGTGTGTGTGTGTGTGTGTGTGTGTGTGTGTGTGTGTGTGTGTGTGTGTGTGTGTGTGTGTGTGTGTGTGTGTGTGTGTGTGTGTGTGTGTGTGTGTGAAGGTAGGGAGACATGTATATCTTTTTATGCTTACCTTGAAGTTTGCATCCGTGCTAATCTGTCTAGCTGGATGCTTCTACCTGCGTGTGTCTCTGTCTGCTTTGGTGCCTCCGTCTGTCTTGATGCTAGGATCCGTCTTTCTGTCTGTTGTCTGTCTGTCTTGATGCTTCTGTCTCTTTGTCTGTCCATTTGCTCTGATGCCTGTGTCTGTCTCGATGCTTCTCTGTTTTGATGTCTGTGTCTGTCTGTCTGTGTGTCTGCTCTGATGCCTATGTCTGTCTGTCTATTTTGATGCATGTGTCTGTTATCTGTCTGTCTCTCTATCTGTCTGTCTTCTCTGATTATGCGATCCCGTTACTCTAACTTGTCTCATCAATACTGGGTTTTCTTCTCTGTCTGTCTGTGACTCTGTGTGTCTGTTTAAAGCGTCTATTTGTGTGTCTGCTCTGATGTGCGTCTGCCTGTTCGCAGGGTTACAACAAGGCGGTCGACTGGTGGGCGCTGGGTGTCCTCGTATACGAAATGGCCGCTGGATACCCCCCGTTCTTCGCCGATCAACCTATCCAGATTTACGAGAAAATCGTCTCTGGAAAGGTGATGATGATGATGATGATGGTTCATACAATACAATGCGATACAATAGAACTACATCTGACATAGCCCTCCTTCCAACGTTCAGAAGTGGCTCGATGGCTCTGATCGATGGCTCTGATCGATGGCTCTGATCGATGGCCCTGATCGATGGCTCTGATCGATGGCTCTGATCGATGGCTCTAATCGATGGCTCTGATCGATGGCTCTAATCGATGGCTCTGATCGATGGCTCTGATCGATGGCTCTGATCGATGGCTCTGATCGATGGCTCTGATCGATGGCTCTGATCGATGGCTCTGAGCAATTGACTTGCAATACGTCCAAACGCAGGACGGTGGAGCGCTCTAAAACCAATCGGCCACGATGCCACACGCTATGACAATGTCATTGTTGATGATCACTCTGTCAATGAAACTGTAGTCGTGCGTTTATATAGCGCCTCTAAAAGAAAACTAATCTCCGACTTTTGAGCTTTCAACTGGACTTATTCTACGGATTATGATATATGATTATGATTATGACTGTGATAATGATTTGGACTATGGTTTCGCTTCAAACGACCACCGACTCAGACCTTGTGCATTGTGAAAGTTTTCCTAGAGAAGACTTTCGATAAGCACTTGAAAACATAAAGGAATGCTGAGATAATTAGAGGATTGAGCAGTGGTTGATTCCCGTGGACACACGCGCCGAGCCCAGACAACGGATGGACAGCGTTGCATCCAGGATTGATTGATTTGATTGATTTGATTGATTGATTGATTGATCGATTGATTGATTGATTGAATGACCGATTGACTGACTTGACTGATTGAGTTGACCGACTGATTGACTGAATAACTACGGAACTTCATTATTCTTGATCTGGACTAAGTCCTTTTTTCGGGTTAGGTCATTATTTCTTGCTCTGTGTTTTCTCGATCCAGGTCAGGTCATGTCATTATTTTTTTGCTCTATGTTTTATCAATCCAGGTCAGGTCATCGATTTCTTGTTCTATGTTTTCTTGATCTAGGTCATGTCATTATTCCTTAGTCTGTATTTTCTAGATCTACATGTAGGTCAAGTCATGTCATTAATCCTTGCTCTATGTTTTATCAATCCAGGTCATCTCATAATTCCTTGCTGAGGCTTGCTCTGTACTTTCTCGATTTAGGTCAGGTCATGTCATATTACTTGCTCTGTTTTCTCTATCTAGGTCAACTCATTAATCCTTGCTATATGTTTTTCTGTATCAATCCAGGTCAGATTTCCGTCTCACTTCAGCTCCGACCTGAAGGACTTGTTGAGGAACCTACTTCAGGTTGACCTGACTAAGCGTTTTGGAAATCTAAAGAACGGAGTTAACGACATCAAAGGTCACAAATGGTTCCTCACTACCGACTGGATAGCAATCTACCAGAAAAAGGTCGACTTCAAACTTATTATTATTACTATTATTAATAATAATATTTTTAATAATAATAATAATAATAATAATAATAATAATAATAAATAATAATAATAATAACAATAATAATAATACTGCTGCTGCTGCTACTACTACTACTGCTACTACTACTACTACTACTACTACTACTACTACTACTACTACTACTACTACTACTACTACTACTAATAATAATAATAATAATAATAATAATAATAATAATAATAATAGTAACAATAATAAGCCGTTCCAGACCCTTAACAGTTGTACAAATGTTGAAGTCCCTGAGGGATCATTTTCACCTCGGAGCATAAAAAAATAATAATATTATTATTATTACTATTATTATTAAGATGATGAACTGATGATGACGACGATGGTGATGACGATCACGACGGCGATGATTATGATGATGACGACAATGATGCTTGTAGATCGATGCACCGTTTCTTCCAAAGTGCAAAGGTCCGGGAGATCCGAGCAACTTCGACGACTACGAAGAGGAGCCGCTTCGTATCTCGTCAACCGAAAAATGCGCTAAAGAATTCGCCGAATTCTAACGACAGACATTCGCTCGATCGACGATCATCCTCCTAGATCATTCCCAATCCTCATTCCTCATTCTCCTTCTCCACATCCTCATCATCCCTCGCTTAATAATCCTCAATTCCCTTCTACGTGTTTCCTCGTCTCATCCTCCTGCTTTGGTTCTCTTCCCCATCTTCCTCTATTTGCTTATCCTCCTCCTCCTCCTCTTCGTCCTCGTTATTCTTCGTTTTATGATCCTTCATTTCCTTTTATTTGATTCATCATCTCATCCTCCTGCTTTGATTCTCCACATTCGCTTTATCCTTACCGTCCCATCCTCCCGTTCCATCTCTTATCCGATATTTTATATTCCTCTTCTCGTCTCAATTCTCTGATCCTCGTTTTCAAACACTTGTCTTATCCTGTTGTGATCCTCTTGATCCTCTTTTGGCTTATTCAGATCCTCTAATTCATTGCTTCTATTCCTCATTCTATTCGTTAGAGTTTTTTGCTTCCTTTTCTCCCTCTCTTCCTCTGATTCTACGCTACAATTTCTCATTCCATTGAATTCCATTCCTTTTATTCTATGCTTCTGTTCCTCCTCCATTTTCTCCTTCTATACGTCTAAGTACCTCCTTTTCGTACTCACAATTTTCCAATCTGTTACATTTTCTTTTCTTCCCATTTCATGTTTTATCCATTTCTCTGCTGTCTCCGTCTTCTCTTTCTTCCTCCTTTTCTTACTTGCTCTCCCCCACACTCCTCCAGCTTCCCTCTCCCCTCCTCCCTCCTTTACTCCTCCGTCATTCTCTACTCCCATCGTCCTTATTTTCGTTCTCAATCATTCCCTTCCTGTTGGAACCTTGTTTTCCTTCTACATCATCATTAGTCTTTTTCGCTCTCTCTTTTCTCTTCCATCCCTACCCTCATTTTCCTCCTACATCCTCTTACCTCCTGCAGCCTCATTTCCCTGCTCCATCCCCTTTCCGCATCGATCTTCTACCTCCTCCTCTCTACTCTGTCTGCTTCCTCTTGGTTTCTTCGTTCTGCTTTTCCTCGGATATATTAATTTTCCGTCTTCCATATCCTCATATTACTCCTCCTTCTCCGTCGTTTCTCCTCTTCCAATCCTCATCCTTTGTCCTCTACATTACCAGCTTTCTTTCCCATCATTCTCCTTCCTCGCTTCCTCCTCTTCCTAAGGCGCGATCACTTCCGTCCTGATCACCATCCATTTAATCCATATCCGCGGAAGCTAGTCAAGGCCAGAGAAGGCCTAACCAAGATCGGACAAGGCCAAACCAATGCCAAACAATGCCAAACCAAGGCCAGACAAGGCCTAGCCAAGGCCGAGCTAATATCTTTTTCGTAATTCGTATTCATCTCTTGCATAATCTGCTTGTTACCCAAACATAACTATTAGCATGCGAGTTCCTCTATTGTTTAGGATAAATACTGTGTCATGCATATATAAACACAAATACACAAATATGTATATATACATTTAAAATTATATATGTATATATATATATATAATTGCCGTGCATCTATAAATATATATGTAGCATGTATGTTTGTATATATTACTTTGTAAGGACTCTTAGAAGTGATGTCATAAATTTTTAATATGCGCCCCTTTGCTTCCACGTAGAATGGTACGGCACAGTATAAATATGCAGGTACATTAGGATGATCAGTGATGATGATTATTATTATTTTGATTATCTAACAATGACAAAAACAAAATCCACTATTCCCACTACTGGTATGACTTCCACTGCTACTAGTACCACTACTACTATACGGCTACCACTACTACTTCCACTAATAATAATAATACTAATTCTACTGCTACTACAAAAACAACAACAACTACTACTACTGCTGCTGCTGCTGCTGCTGCTGCTGCTGCTGCTGCTGCTGCTGCTGCTACTACTACTACTACTACTACTACTACTAATAATAATAATAATAATAATAATAATAATAATAATAATAATAATAATAATAATAATAATAATAATAATAATAATAATAATAATAATAATAATAATAATAATAATAATAATAATAATAATAATAATAATTACACACAACTCTTTCAAACAATTCGCACGCAATGATCTGGACGAGGCCCTCCTCCTGGAAGCACCGCTCTCCAGCGGGTCTGCCCTCCAAAGCGCTTTAGCGACCAGAATGGATGATATGGAAAGAGCAATGAACAGACTTAGTCTTATTATGCGCCAAGACACTCTGCTCATCGTCAGAAGCTCTTTGGGCGCCACAAAATTAATATATAGTTCGCGATGCACTCCTTGTGCGAACCATCCCGTTTTGGCCGATTACGATCAAATACTACGGAAAGGTTTGGAGGACATTTTAAACATCAGCATGTCGGAATCTCAGAGGCCACACTCCCGATTGGACTGGGCGGACTCGGAATACGCAGGGTGTCGTCGCTGGCGCTTCCCGCCTTTCTGGCATCAGCCGCGGGCACCCTCGCTCTGCAGTCCAACGTCCTCGGGGAGTTCGGAAAACACCCAGCCCCGCATTTCGTTACACTATCGGCGCAATAGCAGACGGATCTGGGGATTACAATCACAAATGACCTCCCATCTCACATACAATCTAAATGGGACAAGTCCCGCCTGGCAAGGATCGTCTCGCAATTGGTCCATCCACTCATGGAGAAATACGACCAAGCTCGCTGGAAAGCTGTCTCTGCCCAACACGCCCGCGACTGGCTCTACTCTATGCCGATCACTTCCTGCGATCTGAGATTGAGCGACGAGGCGATTAGGGTGGGGCTGTTGGGTTGCGGCTGTAATAGGAACCAACATAATTATACGAACCACACACTTGTGCCTGCGTCACACTTGTCACCGCCAGAGACATACACAGGCCGTGTCTTGCGCACTAGGCTTTGAGCGTGTAGCTAGACACGGTGTTATCAACGACCTGATATGCCGCACCCTGCGCCGTCTGGTTAATGGTTATTATAGGAAGGGTGCCGTGGTTGAAAAAAGGTTGGGACTACGCTAAGTTGTTTAATCGATTTGAACATTTATATAGCGCCTTGCTCTGGGTCATTTTTCCGGTCGATAACTTTTCTCTCCAACGCTTCGACTTTCTGTGTTGCACGGATATGTTTTTCTATCTCATAAATCTTTGGACGTATAACTGGTGTTGGTTAACAGTGAACTTATGAATTGAGCAGAGCGGTTCAACGCAAACCGCCTGTTATTTGAATTTCGATTAGGCCAATTACATTTTAAATCGTTCCCACAGAAAACACCTTCCACCGGAGAATATAAAACTGATCCTTGTTACGTCCTTGCCCCTACTTTACACTGGCAAGAGCAATACAAGAGGGTCTCTTCTAATTCGAGGCGATAAATTAATAATTCTAGCACAGTCTAGCGTTGAAATGCAATACATATTAACCAATCAACAAATCAACAATCCAGCGTACAAAGTGTCTGTCAAATTCCTCTCTGCTCATTTGCTCCGCCTACTAATATCCGAATCAATCAATCAATCAATCAATCAATCAATCAATCAATCAATCAATCAATCAATCAATCAATCAATCAATCAATCAATCAATCAATCAATCAATCAATCAATCAATCAATCAATCAATCAATCAATCAATCAATCAATCAATCAATCAATCAATCAATCAATCAATCAATCAATCAATCAATCAATCAATCAATCAATCAATCAATCAATCAATCAATCAATCAATCAATCAATCAATCAATCAATCAATCAATCAATCAATCAATCAATCAATCAATCAATCAATCAATCAATCAATCAATCAATCAATCAATCAATCAATCAATCAATCTTTATTTCGAAGTAGTACATGCATGCCAACAAATCAGTGTAGAACAGTGAGAGAAAAAACCAAATTCAGTGTCCAAGAAATTCAGTGTCCAAGTGTAACTCTAGGTTATATTTAGTTTTATTAGCAGAAACCAATATCAAGATGGAAAAGGTGAGCTGGACGGAGCAAATGACAAATGAAGAGGTGTTGAAAAGAGTAGAAGAAAAAGATCACTGATGACAACATTAAGAGAAAGACAAAAGAACTGAATTGGACACATATTAAGAGGAGACTCTATCTTGAGAGAAATCACAGAGGGGAGATTGGAGGGAAAGAGAGGGAGAGGAAGACCACGACAGATGATGCTGGGATGGATGATGACAGAAGGATACAGCGGACTGAGGAGAAGAGCACAGCGAAGAGAGGATGACGTCATTGGAAGTTCAAACCTGCCGAAGGCAGAGAACTTAAAAGAAGAAGAATATCAAGGCTTTATTCGAAATGCGAGGACATGAAGCTGGAGCAGCTTAGGCCTATCGAGTCATCGCCATTTATTATTAACACTTTAATCGAATTTTACAACGAGATAAATAGTAGGCATAAGAGTTCATTAGGACTTATAGATTGAATCAATTCTAACATTCACGGGTTAGCAGTAATGGGCAATCATGGATGATTTAGGAGCAGATTTAAAGATAACATAATTTCGTAAGTTACGAAGATCAGAGCCAATGGTATTCCATAGTTTGAGGCCAGCTATTCTAATGGTGAATTGTCGAATTTAGGATTTATCGACGATGATTGGAGTATTTCTGTCTAATCGGATCTACATTAAATCTAAACGACATCTTAAATCTTATTTGCATGGTCGCCTCTAGGCGAAACTACACAAGCAACGGAAACAACACTGCACTGATAGGCTAGAAGCGGAAGCGATAATCGGGGCGTAATCCGTGATCATGAGGGAAATCGTAATCACATAATCGGGACTGGAACCGTAATCATAAGCGGAGTGAGAACCAAGGCTTGGACTGGGACTTGGACTGGACGGGGCAACTGTGGCACTGGCTGGACGGGGCAACTTGGGACTGGACTGAAAACTGGGCGTCTGGGGCAACGGGGGTAAAGAGGGCAAGGGAGGACCGGGCCTTCTCCGTCGCTGGACCACGTTGCTGGAACGGCCTTCCACCCGAGGTCCGTTCTGTGCCATCAGTCGAGGCATTCAAGTCCCGACTCAAGCATCATCTCTTCTCCAAGCCTTATCCTTCTGATGAATAGGACCGGATGTAGTTTGTCTGTACAGCGCCCTTGTACTTGTAGCGGCATGGTCGCGATACGGCGCTATAGAAATTGTCCGTGTTATTATTATTATTATTATTATTATTATTATTATTATTATTATTTTTATTATTATTATTATTATTATTATTATTATTATTATTATTATTATTATTATTATTATTATTATTATTATTATTATTAGAGGGCGGGGCTTTTGCATCGTTCGTATGGTAGAGGGGCGTGGTTAATCTAGTTCAGGATTGCCCTGTTGTTTTCTCGGCCTAATATTACTCGGCTAATGGGGTCATGTCCATTGGACAAACTGTTAGGCCAATGCTATGCGGAAAACAGTGAGTCACTGGCACGGAGGACTGACACACATGCGTGCAGCGTCTGCCTTCGCTGACAATGCCTAACTGATAATAGTAAAACAACAATGAATAACAACATAAGGGTTATTCGAGAAATAAGTAACGCGTTTCAGTCAAACTGGCGACAAACGTTAAGGAACAAGCATCAAATGCGAACCATAAGAGATGGTCTGAAAACTGATAGTAATGACCGAGTCATATACAAATTGGAAGGACTGGCCTAACGTATCAATGGGGAAACAAATAATGTACATCATAACTTGAGCATATTAAGTTATAATAATAATAATAATAATAATAATAATAATAATAATAATAATAATAATAATAATAATAATAATAATAATAATAATAATAATAATAATAATTATTATTATTATTCTTTAATTAAGCGCCTGCAAACGCACTGCGCTGTACATGTACATGTTATGCGATAAACCTTAACTACTAACAGAACAGACAGCCTGCAATACACGGCGCAAATTGCAGCCTAAAAGCATGTCCGCCTATGGGACTCGATCTCTGTACCTCTCGCACTCTACGCCAGATGTTATCCAATGCGCAATCGCTATATATATATATATATATATATATATATATATATATATATATATATATATATATATATATATATATATATATATATATATATATATATATTTCAATCATTGCTCTCAATACATGAAGTGGAGAGACAAACAGGACCTGGTGGCGTAAAGGCGTTCTTATGCCACGTCACCGTAAGCGTGTGAGTGATACGATAAGCATGGGAGACAAAGGGACGTGGTGGACTAGAATAAACTTCCTGCGTAGTATCATGAAGACTCGGCTGTCGGGAAATAAAAGCGACAAGAACTGATTAATGTATGATGATGATGATGATGATGATGATGATGATGATGATGATGATGACGATGATGATGATGACGATGATGACGACGACGACGACGACGATGATGATGATGATGATGACGATGATAATGATGATGATAATGATGATGGTGATGATGATAATGATGACGACGACGACGGCGACTATGATGATGATGATGATGATGATGATGATGATGATGATGATGATGATGATGATGATGATGATGATGATGATGATGATGATGATGATGATGATGAAAGCGTTATAAAAAAACAATTTATACGGCGCAGTAGCGCGGTGAAACCGCTACAAGGGCGCCTCACAACTCCTAGCGGGCAGGATAAGCCTTTGCGAACAGGTGGGTTTAAAGCCTAGATTTAGAAGAGTTGACTGAGTCGGCCAGGCCAGACTGATGGCAGGTGGAAGACTGCTCCAGCATCTGGGACCGTCGGCCGAGAAAGCGTGGTAACCGAAACGCGTCCTCGTCCTCCTTACGCGGAGATCGATCTTTTTCAGTGATCTAAGTTGCAGTCCGCATGCAGAGGAATGAGTCTCGGTGCAGAAGCAAGGCAGGTACTCGGGCGCCGACCCGTGGAGTGACTTAAATACAAGCAGACAGATCTTGAACTCAACAGGAAACGGAACATGCTTTCGTGATATTTCTGAATCAAACAAATTTAACAATGATGTCCGGTACAGAGCGAAAACTCTTCCGAATTCATTGACAAGTGTCTGAATTTATTTTGACAGTGCAATTGATTTTGAAAGTATTTGAACACACAACTCCGTTATCTTAAAAAACGGCATGGACATCCTACGAGCCTATAAGATTCCTCAAGATAATATCAATGAATTAAGCCAAATACATAAATCAAATCAAATCAATCTTTATTTCGAAACAGTACAATAATACTAACAATCATACTAACAATCTGTGTACAATCGGTGTGTAACAGTGGAAAAATAAACTAAATTTAGCGTCCATGTGCAACGCTAGGTTGTATTTAGTTTTATCAGCAGAAACAATATCAAGACTTTATTCGAAATGCGAGGAGATGAAGCTGGAGCAGCTTATCGAGTCATCCCCGCTAATTAACACTTTAATCAAATTTTACAAATTTTACAACGAGATAAATAGTAGGCATAAGAGTTCAATAGGACATATAGATTGAAACAATCCTAACATTCACAGGTTAGCAGTAATGGGCAATCAGGGATGATTTAAGTGCAGATTTAAAGATAACATAATTTCGTAAGTTACGAATATCAGCGCCAATAGCATTCCAAAGTTTGGGGCCAGCTATTCTAACGGTGAATTGTCGAATTTTGGTCCTGCATGTTCCAGACCGATAGTTGTGTCTAAACTTTGTATAATGATCGTGAACTGAGGCATTTTCAATAAAGTAACCAGCAAATAGTGTTGGTCTATTTTACACCAAAAAGTTTGGTGTAAAATGATGGTGAAGTTTGAAGTTTGATGTCATTTTTGGAGCAGCTACACATTTTTCAGAACTTGCTAATAGTGAACTAGATACAAGAAATCTTGACATTGTTGATGAGACTGCTTTGAAACAGAAAAGAATCAGATCAAGAAAGAAATTGCCAGAAGAATCTGCTAAAGACCAGCCAAATGAAAATGCGAAAGATAAATTTCTGTTAAATGTTCACAACATAGTAGTGGATCAAGTTATTAGTAGTTTGAAACAGAGATTCTCTGAGCACGGTAATCTTTATGCTGATTTGTCTTGCTTAGACCCAAAGAATTTAGCAAAAATTTCGATATGGATTCCCAGTGATGGACTACGTAGTGAGTTGCTCAGAAAATTTGATTACAGTGTAGCAAAAGAGCAGCTGCAAAGGGAATTATTGGACTTTGCAAAATATTTGGAATGCTTACAAACTATTACTAATTTGCTATTTGACATTGAAATAACAGACACAGTCTCAAGAAATGCCATGTAGTCTGAATCTATCGAAAGCAAAACAATCCCAATACCGGTGTAGCGATTTCAGATTACCCCCATTTCAAATTACCCTCCGGTAACTTGAAATGGCGTTGAGATTACCGGGGTAATCTGAAATCGATTTCAAGTTACCCCCGGGGTAACTTTAAATCGATTTAAGATTACACCCTACGATTTCAGTTTACCCCCTCAAATTAATGGGGCCCCGTTCTTCGACCCGTTCTTCGACTATCTCACAATAATAATAATAATAATAATAATAATAATAATAATAATAATAATAATAATAATAATAATAATAATAATAATAAAAACCATCTGCGAAGACTAGCCATTCCAGAGCAATGCCCCCTAATTTTTGAACTCCCGAGGGATCATATGTACCTCGGGAAAAAAAAATAATAATAATAATTGTTAACATTTATCATTAAACTCTCATTACCCCTCTAGTACATGATGTACAACAAGCCATCTTTCTTTGTAGATCACAATTACATCAACTAGGTTGAATCTTTGTATATCCTGTGTTTGCTTGTGAGAAGTCAGTTTCGAAATTGAAATACATCTTGAACAGATTAAGAAATTTCATAAGTGAGTGAAGTTCAGAGTCTTTCATGCTGATGGTTTGTGAAAAGGACCTTCTTCTGAGAATTAATAATGATGAAATCGTTGACGTTTTGGCGCCAACTAGTGATACGATGAACAAATTGGTATACTAAGTGCTTGTGTAAAGTTGTGTCTACTAATTCTATGATGATGTCGAGTCTTTGAAATAAACTAAACTGTAGTGCACAACATAATGTAACAGTTGGTTCCAAACATAATTACGAAATTACGACGAATCAGAAATTAAAACGCATTCCTGTTAATTTCTTAATCTTTTAATATTCATGTAACAATATTATGCTGTTTGGTCATTAATAACTAAAAAGTCCTCCATTTTATGTTAAATGTTACAAAAAGCACTGTCAGGTAACACCCAGACCCCCTTATCCTGAAAGGTTTCGTGACTTGGGCTCTCGATAATGTGGGCCGCCTATGACTAATTTTCCCGGCCCGCTTTTGCAGCTACTCCGACCATGAACCCAATTACTAATTATAACTTAAAGGCGTGTATCTAATTTAAATCAACCAATTAATGTATCTGTCAATATTAATTGATTGACAACTCCAGATCAGCCAGGCACAGCCCGGATCTCGGATGCGCATAAAATAAGCTTACTCTTCCAGTCTACATCGTTCGATTGTCAGTTCTTCGTTCGTCAGTTCTTTCTTAGACAGAGTTCTTCGATTCTGTTCGTCTTCTGTGGAACGAGAAAACAATTTACCATGAAAATCGCCTTCTTCCTTGCTGCCATGGGGTCGTTGACTCTCGTCACCGGTTTGCCACTCCACCAGCCAAAGTACTCGAGCCGTGAAGCACAAGAGGTATCAAAATATAATATAGCCATCTGGAAACTACCATTCAAGTAATTAGTTTTAACGGGTTAGTTATATTTTTCACGATGCGCGCAAATGTGCATTGGTTTAGCTTAGAATTATGCATTCACTTTCTACAAATACCTGAAAACTGTATTCTTATCCGCTGCCGTTGGACTATGAGCAGTTATCTTTGAGAGGCGCTATATAAATGTTCTGAATGAATTAATGAATATAGACCTACAGCCTTCGTCATTTCGTAATTTCTTGCTTGTAGTGCGCAGACGTGACACTAGAGCAGTGGTTCCAAAACTTTTCAGTGGAAGGCACCCATAATAAAAGTCACTCAGTCAACCCGCAAAGTCACGGCAGTCAACCTGGTCTCAATTTCATCCATTTCTTCCAGTTATTAATTTTTATTAATAAGCAACGTTCCATGTATCCAACCGCAAAGTTTGACACTATTTATACACCACCTTTAGTTTAAAAAATAGTCTATGACTTCCATCTACGTTCCAGCAGAGGTGTGTGCAAATAGGTCTTACCCTCACATTTATATACCTGCACCTTTACTTTTATTCGCTCTTTCATCGGCTGTAGGAATACCTCAGGGAGCACGGTTCCTACGATAACTGCACCTATGGGAACGCAACGGTGGATTCCCTGGAAGCAAATGAAGGTTGGTCGCTATTCGAAGGCGACATTATCGTACGCGTCAAAGACACGGGGAGCAGAGATTCCGAGGAACAACTTCCAGCGGATGCGGTGGAGTTGCTGTTCTGGAAGGCCGTTCGCTGCTTCCAGAGGAAGTCCGGTCTACCAGAAACCGGTAAACAATGTCCATTATTGTTTCTGCACTTATATAGCGCCGAACTCTATCAGAACCATCGGCTCGACCCAGAGGATGTTTTAAGAAATTTCCGCTGGTGGGGATATTTTGAAAAAGGGCATTTTTCGCGCGTAATTAAAAAAACACTGAATCAGAGAAACTTGGAAAAGGATATATATATTTTAATTATTTGAACTTTCAAGCAGTCAAATTATCGAAATAAAACAAATTATCAAAATGAAGCGGTTAACATTTGTAATTATTTCAAATCCAACGACAAGCATTGCACAACTGCAGACAAGAATAAGAAAAAAATAGAATAGCATTGATTACTGAAACAAGATAAATGTTAAAGCAACTAGAAAAAATGACCAGCTTCTCTGAAAACTTTCTAAACGAAGTCTCTTTTTGAGTAAATGTCTAAACTGGGCTCACATTATCAGATTCAAATCCCAGCAGAAAGAAAATGTACAAAGGCCATTTTTGGATCGTAGTGAGCAATTAAATTATGAAGATTTCACGTCTGCCGTGTTTGGTATTTACGGTAAATCATAATCATAAGGTCGCACAAATGACCAAAAAATAATTATTTGGGACTAAAGAGGGCAAATTCACTGGTGGCGAAAAGGGCAAGGACTGGTGGAGAATTCGAGAAGGGTGGTAGGGAATTTCCCCATTAGCCAACATGTTTAAAAAATGCCTGGCTCGACCTCTCCGAATTCTGACCTGGCACCGGAACGGACCAAATAACATGGCTAATGCGGACTTTTGATTTGATATAGCGCCGGTTCTTATGCTTGGCTTTCAGAACTGGATTCTGTGTGGAGCTGAGAAATTTAGGAGATATACATTACATTACATTACAATCACTAATCGATGGTGCTAAGCAACAGTGAGTTGACCTAAAGCACTTGCGCAGTTTCCTAGGCAGGTCAGTCACGAAAACACACTCTACGCGATGCCTGGATATTGTGAAGATCTCTAAACGGCGCTATAGAAATTATCAGATAAATACACACAAACACACATGCAATTGTGGCGCTCAACTAATGAGTCAATCAATCAGGCAATCAATCAATCAATCATTTGGTGAATTAATTAGAGTGCCTTTCTGGCACTGTGGCGATTTTCTCTCTAAAGTTAGTCAACTGCAAATCGCTTGAAACATTAGTTAATTTCTTCTGTCTGAATAAATGCACGTTCTTTCCAAATTTCACAGTCATTAACCTACCACGTCTTACGCAGCCCTGCCTTTGTCTTGCTGCTACGTCTTAAGCTATATCCCAGCTGAAGAACTAGTGCTGTTTTGTACTTCAATGGCGTTATAATGTATGTCAATCTCTCTGTCTCTGTTTCTGTCTCTGTCTCTGTCTGTCTCTGTCTCTGTCTCTGTCTGTCTCTGTCTCTGTCTGTCTCTGTCTGTCTCTGTCTCTGTCTGTCTCTGTCTCTGTCTCTGTCTCTGTCTGTCTCTGTCTCTGTCTGTCTGTCTGTGTGTCTGTCTCTGTCTCTGTCTCTGTCTCTGTCTCTGTCTCTGTCTCTGTCTCTCTGTCTCTCTCTCTATGTCTCTGTCTCTGTCTGTCTGTCTCTGTCTCTGTCTCTGTCTCTGTCTCTGTCTCTGTCTCTGTCTCTGTCTCTGTCTCTGTCTCTGTCTCTGTCTCTGTCTCTGTCTCTGTCTCTGTCTCTGTCTCTGTCTCTGTCTCTGTCTCTGTCTCTGTCTCTGTCTCTGTCTCTGTCTCTGTCTCTGTCTCTGTCTCTGTCTCTGTCTCTGTCTCTGTCTCTGTCTCTGTCTCTGTCTCTGTCTCTGTCTCTCTCTCTCTCTCTCTCTCTCTCTCTCTCTCTCTCTCTCTCTCTCTCTCTCTCTCTCTCTCTCTCTCTCTCTCTCTCTCTCTCTCTCGATCAACATCTAGCGGTCATACAAAAACCGGATCCGCCGCTACAAATACATACACACGTACAACAAATACGTTCATGCCCACATACATTCTTGCATACATACATATATCTATACTTACATACATACATACATAAATACATGCATACATACATATATACATACATAAATACATACCTACATAAATGCATTCTTGCATACATACATGCATTCATACATACATACATGCATGCATTAAAGCGTTCATACATTCACACATACATAGATACACACATACATTATATATACAACACATACATAAGTACTGAGAAATGATCCTTTTACATTACATTTTTCTCTGTACATTTAGGAGTGGTTAGTGAAGAGACTCGTAAGGAGATGGAAACTCCGAGCAAAGTTCCGAGCAGCGATGCCCACAGCCGCAGGAAGAGATTTGTACTCGCTGGTAAGTGAAAGATAATTATAATATTAACATATGATATTAACTAGAACTGGGTAAAAAGACGAGCGCCTGAATATTCAGTGAGACCTTAATCCAGGATCTTCTTCCTCAAGTTCTCTGTCCTCGGGCACATGTTCAATTGCGCCACTCTAATCAATGCTGGGCTTCCTTCTTCAGTCTCCAGTATCCACCAACCACCACCCAGTCCACCAACATTCCGCCTAGTTCTTCCTCTCACCTTTGCAGACCACATTGCCCTGCTAACTCGCACCTACTATAGGCTATGCACATTCGCGACCTAATGAAGAGACTCGTAATAAGGAGATGGAAACTCCGAATGCACCCAGTACTTGATTATAAGGCCGCCTGCACAATTGCCACCTCAGTTGTCCATTCCAAACTCGACTACCGTAATTCCCTTTTCTTCAATATCGACTCTTCTCCAATAAAACGTCTACCTCTCTCCCGCGCAGTCACCAAAACTCCCCAATACCACCACATGACCCCTTTTTGAAATCACTACATTGGCTAAAAGTCCATCAGCGAATCCATTACAAATTGTATCTCTTACCTATAGTACCCTTCAAACCACTCAACCTTCTTACATTAGCCAGCTACTCACCATCCAACCTCTCATCATCATAATCTTTCTCCATCTCAGCCTCCACTCTCCTCCTCTCTGAAATTCTGCAACGCTCCTTAGTCTGTGCTGCACCGGCTCTTTGGAATGATCTTCCAAAAGATCTCCGCCAGTTTGCTCATCCTTCTATCTCGCCTGTTAATTTCACATCTCCTCCGCTTGCACTCTCCTCGACCTTCCATTCACGACCGAAAACCGACCTTTTCAAGCTATCATATCCTGATTCCATTCCTGCGTCACCACACAACCACCATCATCACCTATTACCACCGTAGTAAGGGTAATAAGCTGTTTTGAAAGCAGTTTTAACTTTTTTGAACGCAGTTAGACTTTTTTGAACGCAGGGCCTCAGAAGGTCCCTGGGCCCATGGAACCATAATAGCAGATCGATTATCGAACAGTGCTTGCGTGTAGAACTTTTTTAAATCACGACATCTTAAAAAAGCTGGGTTTTTAACGCAGTTTAACTGTTTTTTATATTTTAATTCACCTGTGGTGTTTAAGCGAAGCAGCGGTTTCGCGTATAGTCTTGCAGTCGTTGTTTGTCCGAATTTTGATGCGAACCCATTCAGATAATGGAGCAAATGGCCATCTTTATGCAGATGATACTCAGGCTTTTGTGTATGATTCGTCAACTGATCAACTAACTCTCCCTTGTTCGCTCCACTGACCATCTTGTCTTTGACCTTCACTACTGGATGTCGACTAACCGTCTCTGCCTCTACACTGCTAAGACTCAACTGATCTGGTTTGGGACTAGGCAGCAGCTTGCTAAACTCGACTTTCCATTGCTGACTAAGAAATTCCCTGCTTATACCTACTCTTCCACCGTTCTCGACTTGGGTGTCACACTTGACTCCTCCCTCACATTCGAGAGCACATCTTCAACCTGACTCGCTCCTGCTTCTTTCAACGGAGGCGTTTCAGGGCCATCAGACGCTCGGTCTCCCCTTCTGTCTTTACCTTCTGTCTTTACCTTCTGTCTTTACCGCCATAGTTCATGCATTTGTCTGCTCGCGCTTGGACTACTGCAACTCGCTCCTCATGGGTCTCCCTAAGCAGCGTCTCTTCCCCCTTCAATCTGTTCTAAATGCTTCAGCTAGGCTCATTGCTCGACTCCCCCGCTGTGCCCATATCTCTACTGACGTGCTTGATGTCCTGCACTGGCTCTCCATTGCTATAGTTTTCATCATCGGTCTCACATTCCCTAATGGCATTTCTGTTTCCACTGGGCTTCTGTGCTGAGAGCGCCTCTGAATAGTTACTCTGCGAGAGGCGCTTTATAATTTTCTAGATGCAATAAAATACAATACAAAACAATTAAGCTGAACTTTGCACCAGCCGAAGCGATATCATGTTATTTCCTTATAGCAAACAGGCAGAAAGACAGACATACAGATAAAGATAGACGGACAGACAGAAATACGGACAAACAGACAGACGGAGAGCAAGACAGGCAGATAGACGGAGAGACGGGTAAACAGAGATTGACAGACGGACATAAAGACATACAGACATACAGACAGATAAAGATAGACGGACAGACGGAAAGACGGACAGACAGACAGATAGACGGACAGACGGGTAAACAGAGATTGACAGACGTACACAAAGACGGACAGACAGACAAAGATAGACAGACAGACAGATTTACGGACAGACAGGTAAACAGCGATAGACAGACGGACAGAAAGACAGACAGATAGACAGACAGACAGACAAGGAAATACCCTGACCTACTTAAATCCGAAATAAAATGTTTGATATAAGCAATGTATACAGTCATGGCCGTAACAGGCCATCGTATTTCATTCATCCTGAGGCCATAATTATCTGATCCTAGTCATTTTTTATGACGCTGTGTTATTATTGGGCTTCCGCTAGTTCTCACGTTCGCACTCGGGAAATAACTTCGATGTGGTCTAATTGTCAGATTAAAGTCTTGAAATGTATTCTTGAGCTGTCGGGTTTTTAGTCCATCGCTTCTTTATCAGCAATCCTGTAAATGCCACGCCTTCAACTTCGATTAAATTAATGCGCCGCTGCATTTATAAAAAATTATGTAACGTAATACTAATAATATTTGACAGTATTTATGTCTGTCTGTATGTATTCATCATTTTTATTCATCATCATTATCATCTTCATCATCGTCGTCATTGTCATCATCCTCGTTGTGTATAATGCACAAGGCACGAATCAAAGGACCATTCAGTTTTCAATTCACCCGGATGTTGCATAGTCCCCCCCCCCCACACACACACACACACACACACACACACACACACACACACACACACACACACACACACACACACACACACACACACACACACACACACATACACACACAGGTAACGCGTTGCACAATCTTAAAAACCTGCATGGTCGTGAACGAAATAATTATGATATAGGAAGTGCTGGCATCAGGCTGATAGGGCAGCCTTATTATTCAAACGCAAATTATGGAACGCCTTACGCGTCAAATTATTATTTTATCCTCTTTGTCATCATCTTTATCATCCCATCGTCGTTTTCATCATCTTCGTCGTCGTCGTCGTCGTCATCGTTGTCATCGTCTTTGTCATCATCTTCGTCATCATCATCGTCGTTGTCCTCGTCAACTACTTCTTCATTATTAATTATTATCGTCTTTTGTCGTCGTCATCATCTTCATCATGTCAACATCACCACCATAGTCGTACTCATTATAATCGACGAAGTCATCATTATCATTGTCATCGTAGTCGTTGTCGTAGTCATTGTCGTTGATGTCGTCATCATCATTGTTGTCGTCGTCATCATCTTCATCATCATCATTGTCGTAGTCGTTGTAATCTACGTCGTCGTCCTCATCGTCACTGTCATCATCGTTGTCATCATTGTCGTCATTATCATTGTCGTGACTGTCGTCGTTGTCATCATGGTAGTAGTCCTTCATAATAGTTACGCCTCGCGTGGTTCTATTGGTCAATCTCGCCAACGCAATACGTCTCGACCTACATCTGTTGTACAGAGTCGAATACCAGCGGTTAGCATTCCTCGCGAATACTTCTGACACAAACTAAACCGCGAATGGTTCAACCGCTGACCCCGGACACTAACAAGCAGACAGACAAACAGACAGTCAGCCTGACACACGCACATACACGCAACAGGATAAACAAACACATCATTTCTTTTTCGTTAGTAGCATAATTATGACTGACAGATAAGCATGTCACATTAGCGTACCCCGCTAGGCAGCGACTGATGAAATCACCGCCCACTTTCTGAGCAAGTCACGAATCATAGTTCACATCTACGGAAGACCGAATGAGACGTTTTAAAAACCAGAATACATTAGCCACCAAATTAATTTAGTAAGAACATGGGTGATCTCATTAGAATCTACATCTACATTTTGTAAGTATCCCGATCTCCTTGCGGATGCCTTTGGGTTGGACACTGACGCTGCATAGGGCTAGCTAGCACGGTATGTTCACTGGGACCCTAAATGGCGTGGAACCCATTCAAACGGGCACCAGCGGTGAGGGATCACACCCGACCAATTCATTGGAAAAGTGAGCAACGTCGAGGCCATACGGTCGCCATAGATGTATATATCACTAGGCCTATCTATATTTTACTATTGACTAAGCTGTTGAAGGCATAGGTTAATACAAGTCAGCTATAGCTGTCATCTCAAAGGCACGTTGACCGATAGGTCGCAGCCCACTCACTGTCCGACTGATAATGAAGTGATTGGTTCAAGGACGGGGTCATCAGTGAGGGGAAATGATATACCTTGCGTCTTCTTTCTTGATTTTACAGGAAAGTGGGAGAAACTCCATCTTACCTACCACATTGAGAACTACAACGTAAATCGGACAATAACGAACATTACCGACCAGGATTTTAGATCCACCATCCAGCGGGCAATCAAGGTAATACAAACTCATGTATACCATACCTCTTTAATATTATACAATGCAAGGAATCTGTTGCAAAAATAAACAAGATTCTTCGGGTCATCATTTAAATGCTCTTGCCATATCTTGTCTCATTTTACCGTAATTATATCTAATGATGACTTGGTTTAATTTCTCTTTTCGTCAACTAAATTCTAGTATAACATTATTTAAAAGAGAGGTCTAAAGTGGTTTAGTGTACATGCTACATGTGTTAGAACCACTGCTATGACCTATACATCACAATAGGATACAACTGTATTTTGTATTGCTCTTCTTCAAAAGTTCAGAAATGCACACAAGACGAACAACAATTATTGATTGCGAAGAGGTATAATTGTGAGTGCAGGACTGGCTAAAATTTTGTGTCGTTGCGAGAGCTACGAGGTTGGGAAGGACATGGTAGGGGAACTACTGATCGAGGGACTTCCAGCCAGTGGCGGCGATCTTGTTTGACAGGTGGGGGACAAGGGACACTTTTGGGGAACACGGGCCACTTTTTGGGGGACACGACACACTTTTGAACTGATCTGGGAAAAAAAGAGGTGAGACAATTTTTCTCTAGACTTTTTTTTACCCTTTTTTTGAATTTCTTTCAAATTTGGGGGACAGCTTTTGTATAGATTTTGTATAGCGTGCCCCCCACTCTTAAAGGTGGGGTCTTGTCTCCCTCGACCCTCCGGGATCGCCACCCATGCTTCCAGCGGAGTAAAGAGGTACTGTAGTAGGCCTATTTTGCTAGAGGTCTGAGATGTTTTCATTCCATGTGTTAAAAATTCGGCAAGTTCTTAATCTCCCAGTTTCACGGTTAGGGTCCTACACGAATGTTTTCAACCTAAAACTTAATCGTTTTCTGGCTTTCAGTAAAGTAAACCAAGTACTAACTGAACAAATACTGCACTGTTATTTTCTAACAATCGGTCACTAGAAATTCTTCAGAATTTTAATGTTTGGTTCACTTTTTTGGTCAGTTGTAGTCTAAGTATTAATAGCTCCGTTCCCAAAAAACTTAGCCTGGGACGGAATATTGTTAAATATGCCTCTGAGTGTTCCTAGAAATCGAAACTTTCATCTTCCTTGATTTAGCTGATTGTTTGAGCGTTCACCTTTCAACGCAGAAAGTATGGGTTCGATTCTACTCTGGGAAAAAAGATGCTGCTCACTGACGTGTACTATTATGAACACTGATGCTACAATGCAGGTTTTATACGGTTTATCGCTGCCAAAACGCAATGAGTTTAAGCTTTTAATGCTACGTTCCACTGGCGTAAACTTGTCCAAAATATTGGGTGGGCATGGGGTCTGGACCAAAAAAACAAGTTTTTACAAGATGAAAAGTTGTTTTGTTGCTGTTTTTTCATTTTTTTGTTTTTATGGTTTTTGTTGTTTTTAAGATTTTTGGATTTCGGATCATAAAAATCATGAAAAATGGCTAGAACAAGAGCTCCAACTCAATTTCATTCAGTTGCGATTTCCGAAAATAAAAAAATCATTAAATGTTATTAAAATAACTTCTAAAAAAATAAGAAATTTATTTTTTTAAACCAAAGAAAAAATTTTTTGGTTTTCCTTTTCTTCATTTAGAACCAAAATCCGAAAAAAAACTTTTTTCACCTCTGGTCTGGACAGTCAGCAGAGGCTTCTGGTGTTACGTTAATGCGTATTTTGTTTACATGTAATTTTGTTTCATATTGAATATATTGAAGATAAAAATAAATCTTTGTTTTCATTATGTAGTCGAGGGTATACGCGGGTATACAGTGTATATAAATCTTTGTTTTCATTATGAATTTCTAATAGTATTTCAGTTTCTGTTTCTGAAGAAATTTGTCTATATTGAAACATAATATTTCAAGATTTGAAAAATTCTCCTCGATTTTTGGGGGGCATTGCCCCGGCTCCTCAATTATTGGAGGGGCACGTGCCCCGGCTGACACCCCAGAGTCTACGCCTATGCTACGTTCAATTACCTTTAGTTTGTGCTCCATCTCAGCGAGTTTTTAATTTTCTCGGTAACATCCGTGCCTGGTCTAACATTTCTACTCTGTGCTGAATGGGATCGTGACTTGGTTGTTCTCTTAATCTGAATTTCTTCGGTGCAGCAAAAAAGCTTCGCTGTGATCGGTTCAATTTTCTGGAATTGGTTGCATAGCACTCCATCGCTGGATCACCCTGATACTACGTTACCTATAGTAATCCCGATAAGCACCTGAAACCATTGTATTCGCTGTGGAATTCTGTCACTTTAAATGAATCTATGATTATTCGACAATATTTTTACATTCCTTTCTGCTGCTTTTGCCTTTCGAATTACTTCTGTCTACCAGATCTGTTTCACCTCAGTGAGCCACGTATGCTTGCAGTTTCGCTTTCTTTCAGCATTTCTGGTGTGATTCTGCAGATTCCCGGTGCCTAGCCCAACCAATATCAGTGACCTCTTCCTCCAAAGGCCTTTCAGTGTAATTTCATCCTCATCCAAGGTCGAAATTGCATTGCTGAAGTTGCTGTCCAAAGATTCCACGTGGCGTCTTCTGGACAGACTTTCTTCTGCCAGATTAACCTATTATTCGACCTGTTGTTGCTTGCCTGGTCTAACAGACTTCTTACACCCTTTGTTGGCTATGGCATAATTATTCTGAATTGGCTCTGGGACTGATGCTGTATATCCTAGGCGCCCTGGTACCAGTCGTGATAGCATTGAACCTGTTCGAAAGAACAACAACCGCTCAGTGACCTGAGTTAAACTCCAGTCTGCGTAAGACTCTAAATTTTAGTAACTGCCCTCTGGTTGTGGATCAAGACTTCTGGGCTTAATGTCAAGCGACATAGAGGCAACCCTGCAAAAAAATCACAGGATTTGCTCAATCTCAGGACCCAGCTTGTTCAGTGTTGGGGCAGCTGTCTCTTGCCCCTCCCCCCCCCGTAAAGACGCTAATACCGAAGGTGCCTACACAGTTATTACATCGAGGTTCTCCCCGTTACAGGTCGAGCGCTCTAACAAATAGGTCAACGTGTTGTATTAGAGCCAGTTACTGCTTTGACTTGATGTGGCCTTGCCTTGTGTGACCAATTGCTTTCGTTTTTTAGTTGTGGACTGACGTATCAGGACTTACTGTCACTGAGAAGAACACTACAACGGCCGATATACAAATCGGGTTCTACGCCAAAGACCACAATTGCGGATTCCTTTTCGATGGTCAAGGTGGAGATATCGGCCACGCCTTCTTTCCCGATGACGGGCGCATACACTTCGATGCCGATGAACCATGGTCATTATACACGAGGGGAGGTAAGGAACAAACAGATAGGTGAAAGACTTGAATGGTTGATGAGTTGATGGATGGACGGATTTATGGATGGATGGATGGATTTATTGTATTGTATTGTATCTAGAAATTTATAAAGCGTCTCTCGCTGAAGAACTATTCAGAGGCGCTCTCAGCACAGAAGCCCAGGGGAAACAGAAATGCCTTTAGGGAACTTGAGACCAATGAAGTAAAGCCAGTCATTAGTTTGGCTCTGAGCAGAGGGGTAAGATCATTCCAGATCATGGGACCCACTTCAGCAAATGCCCGATGCTGGGCCAAGGCAGTTGTAGTCCCAGGAATAGAAAGATCATGCCTATTCGCAGAGCGCAACGAGCGAGAAGAAGATGCAGATAGCGGCTATCGCAGATAGTTCGAGAGATATTTTGGGGTTGTGCCCTGCTGAAGTTTGGAGACAAGGAGGATCTTATAACGGATGCGTGCGGCAATAGGGAGCCAATGCAGTACATCAAGCATGTAAGTAGAGATATGGGCAAAGCGGGGAAGTCCAGCGATGAGCAGAAGATTTTAAAAACAGATTGAAGGGGAGAGACGCTGCTTAGGAATAGGAAGACCGGTGAGTAGGGAGTTGCAGTAGTTCAAGGGTGATCAGACAAATACGTGAACTATGGTGATAAAGACACAAGGTGAGACCAAGCATCTGAAGGACCTGAGTTGCCTCAGTTGAAAGAAGCAGGAGCGATTCATGTTGGAGATATGATCAGTGAATGTGAGGGAGGAGTCAAGTGTGATACCCAGGTCGCGGATGGAGGAAGCGTAGGTGTAGGTAGGGAATTTCTCTGTCAGCAATAGAAAGTCAAACTTAGTTAGCTGCTGCCTGGTCCCAAACAAGATCAATTGCGTCTTAGCCGTGTTGAGGCAGAGACGGTTAGTCGACATCCAGTAGTGAAGGTCAGAGACAAGATGATCAATGGGGCGAACAATGGGAGAGTTGATCAGTTGACGGACGATTTACAAAAAAACTGAGCATCATCTTCATAAAGATGGCCATTTGCCCCATGTTTAGTAAATAGAGACGGAATATCAGTAGTGAAGAAGATGCATAGGATGGGACCGAGCACCGAACCCTGGGGAAAGCCAAATTCGACCTCTGTCCATGGCACTGAGTCCTGGTTTCACCAAGGACAACCAACTATATATGAGCGCCTGAGCGGTCAGAGAGGTATGATTTAAACCAAAGAAGAGGAACACCAGATAGGCCACAAGACAGTTTTAGTCGCTGAAGCAAGATCTCGTGATCAACTACGTAGAACGCAGATGAAACATCAAACAGCGCTAAGAGACAGAGAGTGATCAATAGCTACATAAAAATACAGACAGTAGGGATAAGAGAGCAGTTTCGGTGGAATGGTGGCCTCTGAAGCCAGATTGGGCGGCCGGCAGACACCCAGCTTGTTCAACGTAGGGGAGTAGTTGGAATGAAACTAGTCTTTCTTTTATGGCCGGATAGATTGATGGATTAATATATATATATATATATATATATATATATATATATATATCTTCTTCTTCAAGGATCTTCTTCTTCAAGTTCATTGCCCTTAGGCACATTCAAATGTTCAAACGCTCCCACTCCTCTCAATTCTGGGCCTCCTCCTTCAGTTTGCTGTATTCGTCCACAATCATCCAGTTCAGCAACATCTGGTTTGTTCTTTCTCTCATTTCTTTGTTCCATTCTTCCATCCATGATTGTTCTCGGTTTGGAGTCCTTTCTCAGTGTGAGGAATTATATTCCTCAGAGATGAGTCGCCCGGGTTCTCGACCAGTCATATGCTCTCTCTACATGTAAAAGTCTATAGTGCTATTTATGGTTTTATTTGACAATATCATCAGTATCATCAGTACTGTAGCCATGGGTTCAACGCCAAAACGTGGTTGTCCTATGCCTTCTGACAGTGTCTCTCAACTCCATTATGTCCAGTGCCATGTGGCTCACCTGCTGGAGACTTGCTCTTACCATTCTTCAAGTCATCTGTCCATTCCCTGAGAGGTCTTCCGCTGTTGTTTGCGCCCTCTATTATTCCATTTTTTTTTATTTTTCTGTCCCCCTTTGCTCTGCAGATATGTCGGAACAGTCGTAGCTTTCTGTGGATAACTTTTCGCATCAGATTTTCGGTCAAACTGATTCTTGTGTAGAAATCCTCATTGGTGATATTCTGAGTCCCTCCTATTCTGAGGATCTTACGATAGCATTTTCGTTCGAATGCTAACGCACTACTTTGCGAATCCTTTTTTTAGCACCCATGTCTCGCATCCATACAATATGTTACTTAACACCAACGTCTTTAAAACACTCAACCTACTCCTCATACTAATTTCCTTACTTTTCCAAATTTTGTCCATGCCTTTCAACACGGCTGCTCCATAGTTTTTGTTTTATCGAAGTTCATAAGCAAACCACATTTCTTGGCGTCAGCATTCAGCGTTTGTACTGTGTGTTCTAACTCCATATCTGATTCTTCCAAGATATCAGCATCATCTGCAAAACGGAGATTGTTTATTCGCGCTATATTGGGCTAGTACGGTCCGTTCACGGGGACCTTAAATAACGCCCTCTTTCTTATTTTTGCAGGAAAGTGGATGAACACCAATCTTACCTACTACATCAAAAACTACGACATAAACCTTACAATATCGAACATTACCGAACAGGATATTAGATCCACCATCCAGCAGGCAATGAAGGTAATACGAAATCACGTGCCATACCTCTTTGATAGACAACGCAGAAAATATGCTGCAAAAATTAACGTGGTTCTCTGGGTCATCATTCAACTTATCTTTCTTTATCGTGTCTCACTTTACCTTAATTATCTTAAAATGGCTTAGTGTAAATTCTTTTTCCTTCAACTAAATTCTAGTATAACATTAAATAACAGGTTTCAGATGGTTCAGAAGACATGAAATAGGCCTATGTGTTAGAGGCACTACTTTAATCTAAATACATTACAATATGATACAACTGTATTTCATGTTACTCTTCTTCCAAAGTTGAGAAGTGCACAAACCACAAACGCACTCTATTACATAAACACCATGGTCCTACTTTAATATATAATTAATTCCAACATGAATCTGAAACCATGCATGCTATGCGTTCTTTGAATTATTGAGCTAGATCTGCAACACCTCTGATGTTGCAATTTGAAAAGGTGTTGTATATATTATGGTAAGTCTATGCGCACCAGTCCTAACATGGAAGGTGCATACTGAAAATATTTCTAAAAGAATAGCGAAAAGTGTGGGTATATTGGTCCGCATTGCCTTCTTACTACCCATCCGAATCAGGCTGAATTTATAGGCCTATTATTCTCTAATTGACCCTTATCTTTTATATTGTAATATAGTCTAGGCCTCAAATTATTCATCTCGTTTGCTTAGGTTAACCTTATTACAAAAGAGGGCTGCCAGAATTATTGCAGGTAAATCAGGTCTCTTGTCTTCTCAGTGTGCGATACATAAATTAAAAATTTACCAATTCAGCAGATTAGAATACAGCTGACCTCCGAATTCATATTTAAATACACGTAGAATCTTCTGCCCACATCATTTAATAACGTCTTCAGTTTGTCATCCCAATTAAATCCCTACAATGTTGGAACATCTGCAAATTATAGAGGAGTAGCCACCAGAATAAACATCCGAAAATTCTCAATTAAAGTGCCGGTCCGAGGACCTGGAACAGTGTTCCCGTTACCATACTATATCTGCCCAAACGAAAACTCCGTGATTATCTATCTGCAGCTGATCCCTAGCCCTCCCGTGTTTTGTGTTAATTAATTACTGCCATACGCGCGCCAGGTTTGGTGCTGACACTAAATGTGATTTCTTTGAATCTTAGTTAAGTAGTTAAGACTTTATATTCCTAGTGATTATATTATATAGCCAGTTGCTGTCATTTTCATGTACAGAGGTAACCCTGTTAGCGGGACCTAGGTCCCTTAAGGAATTCTCTCCCGTTGCTTCCTGTTAGTAATGGCACTAGATGATCTTATTCTTTGTGACTGCGTGTTACAAGAAGTAATAACATTTATTGTTATGTTATGGTTATGGCTATATAAATCTATGATTAAAATTACATCAAGGTAACAGCTGGAAAGACTGGCTATTGTAAGACAGTTTCATATCTTTGGACACGAATTTCAGATATTTCGTGTCTGGTGGCAAACTCGGATGAGAATAGCCTTGTCTTTGGTGTGACGCCACAATGTTTTGTCTTGAGCCTCCATTCCCTATGAACACAGAGGTTGGGCTCTGCGAGATCCTTCTCCACAACTCTAGTCCAAATAGTCCTAGGTCGACCACGTGGTTTTCTCCAATCCATCGTCGGGTTGTTCATGGGTGCTCACGAGTAAAGACTCTAAGGTTGAAGGTATCTACACAGTAATTGCCTCGGGCTAGGCTCGAATCCATACTCTCCGCATTACAGGCCGATCGCTGTAACCATATAGCCATATAGTGTTATAGCCACTGCTTGGTTTGACTTGAACCGGCCTTGCCTCATGTGACCGCTTGCTTTCGTTTGCTAGTTTTGGACTGACGTGTCAGGACTTACAGTCACTGAGAAGAACTCAACGAGAGCCGATATAAAAATCGGGTTCTACGCCAAAGACCACAAAGACCCATTCCCTTTCGATGGTCAAGGTGGAACTCTTGCCCACGCCTTCTATCCAGATGACGGGGACATACACTTTGATGCTGATGAACCATGGTCACTGTACGCTGACGAAGGTAACGAACAAATGGATGGATGATAGGATGACAGGATGGATGAATGTATTGATGGACGGACGCATGTTCTTCCATAAACCCAACCAATGGATAGTTGTGTTTATGGAAGAACATATACATACCAGCGTATAATTATGCACACATGCATACGCAAGCAAGTACACATACCTAGTGTGCGTACGTATACATACTTACATAATTGTCATTCATGTTCGCTTATATATTTTGGAGTGTTGTCTTCGTATTGCTGACAAGATGCAGTTTTATAGACTTGCTGAGAGTCGCTATACATGAGTTTGGTCACGCCATTGGTATCCTTCACAGCGAAGACAAAGATTCGGTCATGATCCCAGAAGCCGCAAATTTCAATCCGAACAGAAAACTGGCCAAAGACGACATCTTAGCAGTGCGATCTCTCTACGGTAATCTATATTCGTCTGCGCATGTCTTCACATTGCACTTAATAATTAAACTATCGTCACATGTACTTAGGGGTCGTCCATTAATTATGTCAAGAAAATGGGGAACGGAGAGGGTTTGAAAAAGTTTGACAATTCTTGACAAGGGGGAGGGGGTGTTCAAGACAAAGTGGCGTCAACAATAATTTAATTAAAACGCAACCATAGATTCGGAAAGTCTTTATGAGTGACCTATAACTTTTTGGTTGTAATTCGATCAAGCGCGATATTTTCTTCATTTTAAATTATCCTGTTCATTGTTCGAAGATTAATATAATGAGAAAATGCGCTGCGTAATCTCTTCAATGCAAATATCCTGGGTTCTTTTTGAAAATCTAATATTTCAAGTTTCTTTTTCAATGGAAAGATTATTTGTTTTTTGACGGGGGGGGGGTAAATGTAGTTTGACATAATTTTATTAGGGGGTCCTTGAATGTTTGACAGTTGTTGACAAGGGGGAAGGAGAGGGTCAAAACTGCCTAAAATGTGTTGACATAATTAATGGACGACCCCTTACTAGCAGATGCTTTCAACCCTACGGTAAACTGTATTCATCGATATATTCTTTTCAAACTAATGTGTTCCTATATGTAGAGCAATTTCCGTGTGGATTATAATCATCGCTGAAACCTAAGTTTTGTCCTCAGTTCTCAAACTTTGACTGCTGGGTCAACATTTAAGTGCGCTAAATCGCTAGGCTAATTGCATTACCCTCTTCAAGAATGAAGAAAGAAAATGATAATTATCATCATTATCATTATCATTATCATCATCATCATCATCATCATCATCATCATCATCATCATCATCATCATCATCATCATCATCATCATCATCATCATCATCATCATCATCATCATCATCATCATCATCATCATCATCATCATCATCATCATCATCACCACCACCACCACCACCACCACCACCACCACCACCACATCACATCATCACCTACGCCACCACAACCACTACCACCACCACCATCATCATCATCACCACGAGACATTGATTTTAAAATTTATAGGCTACAACGATTCAAATATTATTACAGTATTTTTATGGAATTAGGTCTACCAAGAGACCATCTCTTCAAAACTGTCCTCAAGTACTTCAACAGTAAAAGGTGAAAATAGCCAAACATCGCCAATCAAACCATCAACATCCGTGAAAACCACGACTACACCAGCACCAAAGACAACAATAGACAGCACTAGTCAACAAAGACAACAAAAGACAACACTAGTCAACAAAAACAACAATAGGCAACACTAGTCAACAAAGACAACAAAAGACCACACTAGTCAACAAAGACAACAAAGACAACAATAGACAACGAAGAAAGCAACGGCAAAAGAATATTCAGAATCTACGAATCTTAGGAATTTTGGTGGTCGGTGCAAAAGAAACTCCCTCAGAACATTAGAGGGATTCACATGAACAAAATTGCTCTTATACAGGACGCAATGGAAAGCATGTGTATTTGAATTCACGTGAAACACGTAGCTTTTTCCTTTACCAACAATCCTACTTTTGATCGAATGCAAATGAAAACTGTTTCTACAAACTTAATTCTACACAAGTAGCTAATAATAGTTGGTTTATGATAGTGCTTAAAAATATTTTGTAGTCCTATTAGTCGGCTGTCTTATATATAACTCTCATTCATACTGTAGAACTAATGAATGTTCAGAAAATTTGTTAAAAATTAATTTTAGGTCGTTAATTAAATCCGTTTATGTCAGTAAGCTTATTGCACAAAATGTGTTTAGGCATCTACATGTAAGTATCCGTTGATCGTCCGTTGTCATCATAGTTGCCTGAAAGAAAATCAATTGAAATGCGTATGAAACCTAATTATATTGATTTGTAACAAAAGATATTCTTGATGTATAAATTGATACAATGCGAACATCATAGATGGGTATTTGTCTGATTAAACAGACAATGCGCTGTTTGTTTTTTGGAGCACGCGTGTTTTCACTCTTTACCTCTTTAAAATTACTCAAGCCTTTTCCAAATAGCTTATCTACGTTAGGCTGATATTCTGTCTTAGCGGACTTATCTTCTTGAAATTGACCTGATTACAGCTTGGATTGGTACACCATAGGTTGACGCCATGTGCGTTACCCACCGGCACGAAAGAAGTTATTAATTAATATTAATAATTCGGTAAATTGAAATTAGGGCCTACTTATTTATGTATTTAGAAACAAGCCATTCAAGTGGTAGTATTCTAAATCGAAACGTTTATGCCCAACTTATAACAAAATCATAGACTATGAAAGATATTGATTGGTCTTTAATTTTGTAAACAGCTGACAACATGTTGTGCACCAGACACGTTTAAACCCAAGATGACGAGGGTCTCTTAATTTTAAATACTTTCACTTTTGTTGGAAAAATATAAGCTGTCTGTAATGAAAAAATATGTTTCAATCTGGTTGAAGGAAAACAAATACTTTTCAAACATTTGTCTCATGTTAACAAAATCCAAGTGTCTAATCAGTCCGCCTCCATGTGTTTACACTACTCACTGGCCCAGTAAATTACATTGGTTACAGCGCACGTCCCATGCGCCTCTGGGTGTGAGATTGCTGGTTCGCCTCCCGTTCGTGGCCTATTTCAGAGGTTTCAATCTCGAGCTAGAAGGTCCGTACCCAGAGACCTTAGATGATGTGGCGCCTATTCAATGGGCAGCGGTGGTGAAAGATCTCGTGAGATGGAATTCAATGCAAAATTGAGCAGGGTCAAGGTCATACGGTCGCCAAAGAAAACATCTACCTTTATATTTGGCATGATTTACCACAAACACTTGCGCTAGAATTTTGTTTATTTACACGCGGTCACACAACTTTAGTCTTTCACGGCTCTTGCTACAATGTCCCGATCCAACAGCCATTATTTACCGAACGAAACTAATGGTTATTATATTGTTACAGGAAAGCATTTAAAATGTGTCAAGGAAGTGCTTTTGTCACGTTTTAATTAGTTTACTTCTGGTTAACTACATCTTACTCTAACAGCGCCCTTGAGGTTAATATTTCTTGGCTTTGCACCAATTTTACTTAATAGTTCTAAGGTATGCGTAAAGATTTATTCAGCTATTAAGAGATTGGGTTTCAAACACATGAGGGACTTTCATGGATATTTTGCATAGTTGTACAGATTCATTACTTTTAATATTAATATTTATTACGTCTGTTTGGCATTAAGGCGATCGCGATATAAGCGCAAACACACGGAAGATGGCGCTGATGTTAGCGCCAAAGGTGAGTGCATTTTCATTTGAATAGACTATATAAATTTTTAATATTTAACTACCTTTTCACTTCAGACGAGCATTTATTATATTACTAGATTTCAACGAATTATCAATTAGGCCTAATATGTGAATTACATAGAATGGTACAAGAGGACATTGACGTGGGCATATTTTTCCGTTGAATAAATTGTTTCCGTGGTTTCTCAGTTTGTCTTTATCATGAAACTTCAGCTAATTTCGACAAAATCACGATTCTTATATAGCCTGTTATAAATGTTTAAAGAGGTGTATAAAAAGTTCTGTTTTTACGATTGAAGCGGTTACCGCTGATTAACGACACCTGCGTCTAAGCTAGCGTCGTTTGCGTATACCTTTCATAATTGGTTTTATTGAAGAGCTAGTTCATAGTTATAAAATCGAGCATCATTTAGTAATCATTTATTTAAGGACGTCTTTCCAACGAGACTGTGGGATTCAAAGACGTGCGCGATTAAAACGGACAATCTGCAGAGTCTTCCATATTTATTATCTTGAATAATAATATTCAAAACGTATATTATGCATTTGAGGCGAGAAGACAATGCATCTAAACGACAGATGGCGCTGATTCGCTAGCTCGAACTCGTACAACTTCAATGTGAATAGGCTATTTAAATACTTTTTCACTTCAGTAGACTTTATTATATTAATTTTGTCACGCTAATACTTTCAACTAACTCGATAATAATTAATAGAATTGTGACGATCTTGTAATTTTGAAAGTTCAACTCTCTCTGTCTGTCTCTTTTCCTGTGTCTCTCTCTGTCACGCTGTGTCTATGTATGTCTCTCTGTCTGTTTTTGTCTGTCTCTCTGTCTCTCTGTGCCTGTCTCTGTATGTCTGTCTGTCTCTGTATGTCTGTCTCTCCGTCTCTGTCTTAGTCCCTGTCTCTCAGTCTCCTTGTCTATGTCTGTCTGTCTGCCTCTCCCCTCTCTCTCTCTCTCTCTCTCTCTCTCTCTCTCTCTCTCTCTCTCTCTCTCTCTCTCTCTCTCTCTCTCTCTCTCTCTCTCTCTCTCTCTCTCTCTCTCTCTCTCTCTCTCTATCTCTCTCGCTCGTTCGCTCGCTCGCTCTCTCTCGCTCTCTCTCACGCAACTCTTGTGTGGCTCTTGAAAATTTATGAAATTTGAAGGGAGTGATCGAACCCGTATCTACGAAACGGCAATCGGACATAATCCGAGGAATGCGTTTCACTCAAGATGACGAGATATCGATTAATCTACCGTAAATGTTGGTAATAACATAAACTTGGTTTTCCAGCATTAACTATCGCCATCTGGCGAACGCCTCATGTTCATCTACTCCCCCCCCGGAGGGGCTTTCCACTCTTTTGCCTGTATAACCTCGTCATAGGCAGCAGACACTACAGTGGATCAAATTGCATTACACTCAGCGTCGAATTCGCCGTTCCAAAGATGCCTAATAACGTGCGTTGACCAATTTATTTCTGGGCTGGTAAACCGTGTGCCAGGATGACCATCAGCCGCATATCTTGGGGGTGTCCTTGGTATATGCTATGGTTGTGGGGTAGGCCTACAGGGTGGGAGAATACTCACGCAAGATATATCATACAAAGCCAAATTGATGGCTTTAGGATGTTCTGAAACCACTTTTACAATTTCGTAGCTATTCTAAAGTTATCCGTGGAAAAGCGGGTGTGGGGTCCGGTCGGATCCCCTCTTCGGCACTCGAGGGCTAAAAATTCGTCACTATATTTGTATTTCTTAACACTCATCTCGCCATGATTCCAGTCGACCCTTGGCAGATCGTAAGGCGACCTCGTGGGGACGCCACCCACAGGTTGAGAACCGCTGCCCTAAGCTGTAGCTTTATTAGCTTATGCCTAATTCCGGCACTGAATTTGTTGCGTGACATCATGTTACGAATTTACGGCAGCCCATAGCTATTAATATCAATCATTTCAAGGCACAGCCAAAACAATTAGTGTTTTAGTGTTCACCCGAAATACTTCAGTCCTTCGAAAAACAACTTCACTGCCTTCTTGATCTCAAGAAGCGCCAGGAAACGAAAATCGCTGATCCACCTCGATTGAGTGCAAATGACCACGCTAGTCGAGCAGTCGACTAAATCTGACATAGCGGGCAAGAGGAAATCGCACAGTTTAAGATAAGAAACTGTTTCAGTGTGTAATCATACTCGACGCTGGTTCCAACTATGTATAAACGCCATTGAGACCCTAACCTTCAACCATTTGACAGTTATACTTCTTACCCAAATTATTGTTAAAGTCCTGTAATTTTGTGTTTTTCCTCTTGGTTCCACTGGGTGTCAAAACGATCCTTTACTGTTAGCTATGAATATAAAGACATCACGTGATCGCAATATCCTGAACACTAGCCCGAATGCGAACCCAAGCTTTCTGTTTAAGTACTAACTGCGCTTGCATGGCTAAATGGCAGTGCTTGCCAGCGTTGTATCCGGAGGGTCACCCGATTAACATCAGCGATTATACTTTGATTAATGCTCAGGAGAAAGACGATTATTTTGAATTCCAACACTGCGATATATATTTGGATATTAATACCCATAGCTTATCGTAATATAAGGTCATGTATCAAAGCTGGCAGTGCCAGTGTCACTCCTGGATAAAGGAGGAGGTCGCCGCTAATCATCTTTGTTATGACACAGCATCGTTAAACAGTAACTAAGCAATCAACGATTATATGTTTTGACCCTTTGAACGCTGGAGGTAAAGTCTGAATCGGGTTACGAAACGTTTATGAATTTGGTATAAGAAAGTAAATAAGATTAAGGTTGCCATTGCTATTTCATATCATAACCTCGAAAAATCTATAGCGCTACTTGCAAGCCAAGCGCAGGGCACCAGTTTATTCACGAGCTGTTCGTCGTGTCAGAAGGGTTGTCGAGAGATACAAAATGGAGGCCTGAGTCCGGTTGGCAGGAGACGAGAGAGAGAAGGAGGCTGAGGAGACTATTCTAACAATCTAATCTTATCTAGGCTAATGTAGTTTAATTCAGTTGCTTCTAAAGAGCAAGAAGAAGAAGGAGCAGGAGCAGGAGGAGGAGGAGGAGGAGGAAGACGAGGAGGAGGAGGAGAAGGAGGAGGAGGAGGAGCAAGAGGAGGAAGTACATTAATTATCATAATAATGGGAATGATAACGATAACGATAACGATGATGTTGTTGTTGATGATGATGATGATGATGATGATGATGATGATGATGATGACGATGACGATGATGATGATGATGATGATGATGATGATGATGATGATGATGATGATGATGATGATGATGATGATGATGATGATAATAGTAAATTTACCTGACTTTGCCAACCTAATCCTTACCTTATTTTGGCATACTTTCATTTACTGCATATATCACATTTGTTACCATTCCAACCTTTACTTGAACTTATTATATATCTACATTAAGTTGCCATACCTTGCCGTTCCAAATCTTACCTCAATTTCTTTTCCTTAACTGTCAGTACTTTTCCTTACCTTACGATACCATACCATACCATACCATACCATACCATACCATACCATACCATACCATACCATACCATACCATACCATACCATACCTTAACCATACCTTACCCATACCTTACCTTTCTTTACATTAACTTACCTTATCTTACCTGATCTTACCTTACCTTACGGAGGCTCTAGTAGAATAATTATCAAATCTGTATGTTGTTACACCTTAACTTACGTTAACTTACTGTAACTCACCTTACCTCGTACCTCAACTTCTCTCACATTACTGTAACTTATGCTACCTCAAACCTTAACTGCCGTCATAAAGGCAGCAATAAACATCCCTGTTGTTCGCCGGTCATAACGAGCAAAATAGCGTTAAATGTCTCCAACATAAATCAGTTGATTCCATCTCAGAACAAAGCAATGCGAGACGGAATTACCTGTTTACGTGTCAGTCCAAATGGAATGCAGTCATCAGTCCCAATGGAATGCCGTCTTGGATATCAACATCGTTAAAGCCGGTTTGTGTCTTGCGCTAGATAAATAAGGCATTTCGGACGGCATCAGTTACGCATGTAAATACGTGGGTCTGCTTTATTACGTGTAATTATAGTTGATGTCAGGCGCCATATAAATGCTCAGAAATACTCCATCGTCGTTGTTATAGTGATTATATTTATTGTCATCTTTGTCGAAGTGATCGTCCTTGTTATCATCGTCGTCGTTGTCGCTACGATCCACGAGTAACAAAAGGACCACCTATGAGTAACAAAAGGACCACCCATGAGTAACAAAAGGACCACCCACGAGTAACAAAAGGACCACCCACGAGTAACAATAGAGACGATACACAAGAGGAACATCAGTGACAATGCACGCTTAGCATCATAGGCTACACATGAGTAATATCAGCGACCACTATCAGTATTCAAAATCGTAAACTCAACTATTATAAAACGCATCAGCTTATTCACGAGGGATTGTCCAGAGATGGTTAGGGGAAATTCCGAGTAACATAATAGACGTCCCGTAAGTAACCATAGAGACCACCCACGAGTAGCAATACAGACCACCCACGAGTAGCAATACAGACCACCCACGAGTAGCAAAACAGACCACCCACGAGTAGCAATACAGACCACCCACGAGTAGCAATACAGACCTCCCACAAGTTGCAATACAGACTAAACACGAATAGCAATGTAGACCAAACACGAATAGCAATGCAGACCAAACACGAATAGCAATACAGACCACCAACGAGTAACAATGCGATAGGTCAACAAAGGGGTAAGCAGAGTGACAATTGAGGACGATATTAAGGGCAACAAATGACGTCATAAAAATGCTTATCTGCAAACGAAACCACGTGATATTCATCGATTCCTGCAATTAGAATCGTGGAAAAGCCTTTTTGGGAATCGATTCCAGTTGGTCAACGACGGGTTAATATAAAACACCTGGAATGTTATTCCTAAGCCATTACTTACTTACGTCCAGATGTCTCGATAGATAATACTTCGATGGAAAGCTCTGCGCATCTCTGTAAGAGGATGGCAAATCGATCACTTTCTCAATGTAGCAGCATTGAGGGTAATAGCAGAAAGAAGCATCCAACATGACCAAGACATATATATCTGCTTCGTCGACTATGAAAAAGCTTTCGACAGAGTAGACTTGAGAAAGCTAATGGGAATACTGAGAAGAAAAGGGGTGGATTGGAGAGAAAGAAGATTGATAGGTAATCTATGCATGGGATAAAGAGTGAAAATAAGAGTTGATGGAGAGTACTCAGAACCAGGAAAAATAGGAAGAGGGGTAAGACAAGGATGCCCACTGTCACCAATCCTATTCAACATCTATATAGAAGAGATCATAAGAGAAACGCTAGAGGATATGGAGGAGGGGATAAAGGTAGGAGGAAGAAGGGTGAAGGCATTGAGATTTGCAGATGACCAGGCGATGCTGGCAACTAGCCAGGAGGGCTTACAAAGGATGATGGATCGTCTAAATACGATATCGCTGGAATATGAAATGAAAATAAACGTAAAGAAGACAAAGGTAATGAAGATAAGCAAGAGAAGAGGTATAACACCACAAACAATAAAGATCACACTAAACGGAGAAGAAATAGAACAGGTGGAGAAGTTTTGCTATCTAGGAAGTGTGATCACAGACGATGCAAGATGCCACGAGGAAATAAAAAGAAGAATATCCATGGGAAAAGATGCATTTTATAAAAGAGGAGAGCTGATGAGAGGAAGCTTACGCAAGAAACTAAAGCAGAGAATGGTGAAGACACTGGTGTGGAGTGTTGTTCTGTACGGCTCCGAGACATGGACAATGAGGAAGGACGACATAAAAAGATTGGAGGCCTTTGAGATGTGGGTGTGGCGCAGAATGGAGAGAGTTAGCTGGATGGAACGGAGGACGAACGAGGAAATCCTGCAAAGGGTAGAAGAACAGAGATCACTCATAAGTACTATACGCGGACGACAAAGGAAATGGATCGGGCACATCCTAGGGAGTGAGACACTGCTAAGAGACATCATGGAGGGAAGGATGGAGGGGAGAAAAACACGAGGAAGACCGAGGGCAATGCTGCTAGACTGGATGATGACAAAAGAAGAAGGATACAGTGGACTAAAGAGAAGAGCAGTATGAGAATTGTAGAAAAAAGACTGGGGGGTTGGACCTTGATTCATGTGGAGTTTGGGTGTGAAATGAAGATTTTACTATGGGGTCCTAAGAAAGACTAGGGGGGTTGAACCCCCCAACCCCCCGACAATTCTCACCCTGGAGAAGAGCACAAGACAGAGAACGATGGCGTCATTGGTCATACGAACCTGCCGATAGGCAGAGAACATAAAGAATGGATATGGCTCTGTGTGCGCGCATGTATGTGTGTAGGTATGTATGTGTATGCATATGTGGCTATATCAGTGTATGTATGTATATATGTGTATGTATTATTTATCTATGCATGTATGTATATATGTGTGAATGTATGTATTATGTATGCATATATGTAGGTATGTATGTATGCATATATGTATGTATGTATGTATGCATGCATGTATACATGCATGTATGTGCGAATTTGTGTACGTATGTACGTATGTATGTAAGCATATATGTATGCATAATTCATGTATGTATTTGTCTATGCGTATGTATGTAGGCATGTATGTATTCATATGTGTATGTGCATGTATATATGTATGTGTGTATATTCACCTGGGTGTCTTTATGTACTTCACAGAAGTGATTTAGCAGTTGAACTACTTACTGGTCTACAGTTTGAATCGTCTCCTCAAAGATTCTGGAATTTTTTAATAAATGCTGTTAGTTTTTATTTCTCTTTGTGCTCTTATGAATGTTACAAACTGTCGTGGTCTACGCGGGTGCATGCATCAAGGGAAGAAAACCGACGCGTCAACAAGCTTGTTTACAACGCACGGAAAATTCTGCAGCAAGCTGTCAACATTAGTTCGGTGCATGCAACAAGGATATACGTGTTCAGTAGGACTTTCCAGGGAAAAGTACAGTGACGTCACAGAACGTTCTGGAATCCAGGAGAACTCTATATAAGATAGACCTGCTGTACATTAAGGGCCTTTTGACGAAGATTTGTAAACGTTGAAACATTGATCGTATAACGTTCAATCGAGACCAGCCAACCTGTGTGCTGTCTACGATTGTGATATTTGATAGACGAGTTGACTTACTCTACACTTAATCGACTTTATTTTAAATAAAGATCTTTTAATAGTTCCTTCGTTGGTTCGTCGTTGCGATCGAAGGAGTCGACCGCGACATTATTGGTGTCAGAAGCGGGATCATCGGTGTTGGATCCGGTGAAGAAGACGCGAGCCGGCGGAGGAAGGAGTCAACCCGGAGGATCAAGAGACGGTCTGTTCCAGACAGCGAGCGGATCGAGACGCCTTTCTACCGTGGGAGACGGGTGAATCGGCATACGACAGTCGGACGGACGAAGTACGTCGTTCGGCTGAGACAGCAGAAGACAGCAGTCAACATACGGGTAAGATCCTAGGTGTTGTCGTGGCTGAGAAGGAGAAAAGAGAGTGGAGTTGCAGCCGAGTGGGAGGCAGCCATTGTTTCTCTTTCAATATCTGCTGATTATTTCTTTGAAATTTGATCCATTGTTGTGATCGAGGCCAGACTTGCGTGAGCTTGTATAGCTTTTGTGTACTTGGCGAGTGTACTTCTTTGGATACTGCATAGTTGCACTTTGGGTTGTGGAATTTTCCTTTTGTGTGGCGGGTTTGCCGCGTGGTGTCTGTTTTTTTTTGGTGATTGTTGTTGACTGACTGTTTGTAAAAATGGAAGCGTTGACAACAGAGATGCAAGCGAATATTCGCAAAATGTCGTCTGAGCGCCTTAGGGTGTATCTTATGAAGGCAGGAAGGGACGAAGATGATGTTATGTCATGGGATCGAAATCAATTAATGGAAGAATGGGCCATGGAGATTGGAAAAGAGGAAGAGGAATTTAAGGGTAGTCCAATATCTCCAACAGGAGTGGATTACGAGCTGCAGAAGCGCCGTCTGGAGTTCGAAATCCGTAAATATGAGGAACGGAAGGAGAAGGAGGAAAGAGAAAGGGAGGAACGGAAGGAGAAGGAAGAAAGGGAGGAAAAGAGGAGAGAGGAAGAAAAGAAAGAACAAAAGAAAGAACAAAGGGAGAAGGAAGAAAGAGAAAGGGAGGAACGGAAGGAGAAGGAAGAAAGAGAAAGGGAGGAACGGAAGGAGAAGGAAGAAAGAGAAAGGGAGGAACGGAAGGAGAAGGAAGAAAGAGAGAGGGAGGAACGGAAGGAGAAGGAAGAAAGGGAGGAAAAGAGGAGAGAGGAAGAAAAGAAGGAACGGAAAGAGAAAGAAGAAAGAGAAAAGAAGGAACGGAAAGAGAAAGAAGAAAGGGAGAGGAAGGAAAAGCAGGAAGAACGAAATGTTAGAGATTCTTTAGCAAGTCGTACTAAGCGTTATAGTGATGCCCTCAAGAATATTCTTTGGAAATTTCCTTCCGACCCTATAGAAATTCCAGGTTTCTTTGATCACTTGGATGGTTTGTTTAATGTGTATGAGGTGGATGAAGATGTTAGAGCAAAATTATTGCTAGCCATTTTAAGTGAAAGAGCTAAGGCATTAACCATGCGCCTTACTGAGGCACAGCTCCATGACTACAAATTCCTGAAGGAGTTTTTGCTAAGGGAGTTTAAGATAAGCCCTTCAAATCTTAGAGCCCGATTTTGGTCGTTGCACAAAGCATCGGACGAATCATTTACGATCTATTCATCCAAATTGCGTGTGGCTCTTATGTATTATTTGAAAAGTAGAAAGATAACTGATGAGTTTGATAAACTTGTGAGTTTATTGGTTGCGGATCGGCTTAAGGAGTCCTTGTCGAAGGCTTGTTTAGATTATATATTGGCCCAAGAAAAAGAGGAGTGGTTGAGCTGTGAAGACATAGCTAATGCGGCTGACATTTATGTAGCGTCGCATGATGGTGGGAATGACTTAGTATGCCGTAGTCATCCGACACCGAAGTATAACAATTGGACGAAAGGTCAACCACATGTTCAAGTCAATAACCAGACAGCTCAACCCAAGTCTCCCAAACCGGAAATAAGGCGTGAAGCCAAGATAGGTGCGAGGGTGTCTCAGGAGGAGGCCAAGGTAAAGGGTCTCTGTTTCCTATGTCATCAGAAGGGTCATAGGGCAAGGGAGTGCCAGACCAAACCAAGTTCTAAAAAGGTGAGTACTTGTATATTTGGGAACCCAACTGAAGAAGTGATCGACTTAGTTGTTGAGAAGGTCAACGTGTTGCATGAGATACCTGAACAGGTAAAGCAAGGGAATTTATTGGATAATTCTAAACCAATAGGCTTGGAAACTGCTGTAAGGGTATACGAGAATAGTATTGATGGATTACAAGAGAGGTCGTATATCAATGTACAGATTGAAGATCTCCCTTCTCAGCCAGCATTATCTGATTCAGGAGCAGAAATTTGTTGTATTGATAAGAAATTAATTGAGTCACTAAACTTACCCGTGATTAAACGGATTAATATAATTGGTTTTCATGGAGAAGGATGTAAGGCAGATGTAGTATACCTACAAATGAAATTAGCTAATTCAATGGAAGGAACGACAAACATTGCGCCATCTTTGTGCGTCATGTTCGCTGCAGTCCCTGAACTAAATGAACGGGTTATTTTGACACCCCATGTTGTGGACCTATTAAGGGATAGTTCGCAATATGTAGTGATGGTAGCTGGCGTAGATCGATGTGTACAAATAAATAAAGGGGCAGAAGAAGATAACTTAGGAGTTAATATCGAGAAAAGTAACAGCAACGAATCCTTGCCGTCAGAAGTGAATGAATATTCTCAGGAGCAACTAGTTGATGATTCAGATAATTTTCTTGATGTTGAGTCAACAGAGTTCAAGTCTGATGAGGGAGTAGCGAATAATGATACTTTATTGCGTGAGCAACAGAATTGTCACAATCTTATATCTTGCTGGCAACAAGCGAGACAGAATAAAAATAATTTCTTTATAGATAATAACCTCCTGTACCACAAAGGGGAAATTATGGGACATAAGGTTAATCAATTATGTTTACCGGAAGATAGAATCGAGGTTGTCTTGCGAGTAGCACACGATGCCCCATGTGCTGGGCACATGGCTTTTAAGGCAACGAGAGCCAGGATCAAATTAAACTTTTGGTTTCCAAGAATGGATGAGAGGATTCGCGAATATTGTGCGTCTTGTCAAATTTGTCAACTAAGAACTCCAGTTAAAGTGGCAGATCGAGTCCCGATCACTCCTATTCCGAGGGCGGATGAACTCTGTTTTAACCATCTAAATATGGATTGTATTGGCCCTATGGTAGTGACTGGAGAATCCAATCAATCGAAACCCCAGTACAATTATGCTCTGGTTCTGGTGGACAAATTTTCTCGTTGGCCGATGGCGTATCCTCTTAGATCGCTGAATGCAAAGGGAGTTTGTGAAGCTCTGTTGCAAGTTTTTACAACTTTTTCTATTCCAAGGATCATCAGTTCTGATTGTGGTACCAACTTTACCAGTCGTTTGACGAAAGAATTTTTGCGGCGAATGGGTTGTAGTCCCAGATTTAATACCCCTGGACATCCTGAGGCAGCTGGATTGGTTGAAAGATGCAACCAAAGCTTGAAAACCATGATCTTTAAGCTTGCTCAATCTGATCCTCGTGGATGGCACCAATTGTTACCGTTTGTTCTGTGGAGCCTTAGAGAAAAACCTTCAGGCACGACTCATATTTCGCCATTCACTATGGTTTATGGAACTCTTCCTCGGGGTCCACTTAGTGTGTTGAAGGAATCGTGGGCTGGCGAACGAAAAGTACCTCTTAACTTAGGTAAATCACCCGAAGAGTATCTCCAATCACTGAAGGAAAACCTTGAATTCGCGAAAGTTTATGCAGATTACTATAGTGATATAGAAACAAAGCGGTATGCAGATTATTATAACTTGCGTAGTACTGACAGAAAATACGAAGTTGGAGATAAAGTAGCAGTATTAGCACCAGATTTTGGTAGTTCTAAATTTTATAGTCGATGGCAAGGACCTGCTACCGTAGTCAAGGTTAAATCCCCATATTCTTATATAGTAGAAATAGAGGGAAAACAAAGACATTTACACGCAAATAAGATCAAGCGATACCATGAACGACTCGAACAAGCGATGATCAATAGCTGTTCAGTAATTGTTGATCAAGATGAAGAATTTGGTATAGTAGAGGTTGTAGATCAGGAAGAACGTGAACAAATAAGCCCGAGTAAGCGAATTGATCCTCTGATTATAGCGCATCTTTCGCAAGAGGAACAGAAGCAACTTTTTGAAGTTTTGGATCGGCACTCGGCAGTATTTGTGGATAAACCTGGGTATTGTCCAGTATTAGAACATGAAATTAAGATAACTCATGATTTCACTCCTAAGCGTTTAAGGGCATATAAAGTACCTGAGCTACTTAAACCTGAAGTACAACGCCAGATAGAAGAAATGTTGGCATTAGACATCATTCGACCATCGAAAAGTGAAATGGCCAGTCCGGTAGTTTGCGTTTTAAAGGGACCCAAAGGTCAAAATGGCGTTCGATTGGCAATTGATTATCGCCATGTTAACAAATATTCTCTAGGTGATTGTTACCCGACCCCAGACATTGCTGACGTCTTACAAAAGGTGGGACGGGCAAAGTTTATTAGTGTTTTCGACGCGAAATCGGGGTATTGGCAAATTCCAGTTCGGAAAGAACATCGATGGCTTACGGCATTCGTATGTGATGCAGGACTTTTTGAGTTCACAAGAATGCCGTTTGGACTCAAGTCCGCTAGCAATACCTTTATTCGTGCTATGACCCAAGTTTTACATCCAGTGCGAAGTTTTACCGAACCATTCGTCGATGATATGGCAGTGGTTTCAATGAATTGGAATGACCATTTAGAACATCTAGAGAAATTCTTGCAAACTATTGAGGAAGCAGGACTCACTTTGAATTTAAGAAAATGTAATTTTGCACAAAACAAAATAAAGTTTGTTGGCCATATAGTAGGGTCAGGTTGTATTGAACCTGATCCAGGTAAGATCGCTACGATCAATGATATCCATCCTCCAACAACAAAGAAAGACGTTAGAAAGGTTATGGGTTTTTTCAGTTACTTTCGAAATTTTATACCTGCTTTAGCTGAAAAAGCACGGGTAATAACTGATTTGACACGAGATAACATACCTACGAAGGTGCCTTGGGAGCAAAAGCATCAAGAAGCACTAGATAAGTTAAAGGATGATCTCAGTAAAGCTACACAGTTACATACCATTGATTTCACTAAGGAATTTGGTTTAAGTGTTGACGCAAGTGCCACCGCGGTCGGGTGTTGCTTGTTTCAGTGGACCGAAGAACGTCAAGAAAAACCAATTGCTTTTGCTAGCCTTAACCCTCAGGCTACCAAGGTTTTATTGCGACATCGGCTACCAAGGGGGGGGGTGGTTACCACCCCCCCCCGGAATTTCGTGTTTGGTTTAAGATATCATATCATGTAATACAGCATTTGATTCAGCATTCATTTCTGAAAAGAATGGTATATTTAGTTGTAAAATATATGAATGCATCTCGAAATTATATAGTTTTTAACATAGGCACCGGTCCATTTAACGATATCTGATATTATCGCACACAATTTGTACTATTTGGATAAAAATATATAAATGATGTGGGTTTTGAAAATGAACTATGTATCCAAGAATATTCTAAATATAATAAATATAATGAGGCTTAATTTTCAACAATACAAACTATTCAAAAGTCTGTTTTAGTTACAGGCAAAACCTAAAGGCGTGCAGCTATATCAACATGAAACAAGAAATTATGTAATTTTTCCCGGCAGTCAAAAACGTCAGCGGTCCTTGCAGTTATTGCAAGTTACTTTCATTGTTTTGTGGGAATGCTTCCTGCAAACCGGCTTCTTGAACACTTCACAGCACTGCTTTTACTCTGTAAGCATTCTGCTTCAGCTGTTTATAGCCCTTCCCCATACCCAACCATATCGGTTTACGTTGTGATATTGCATCAGTGATTTTCACACTGAAAAAGCGTATTATTATTCATTATGATCACTTCCGGTTATCAAAAGACAAATAACTAAGCAAGTAAATATAACCCTAAATTCCCTCTAAAGAATGGCATAGTTGTTTCTCTTCCAGAAAGAATAATGAATACCTTTATAGTCGACAACAGCTAACAGCTGACGAGAGAAATTCCTGATTTCATTAGTGGTACCTAGGCTATATCGGGCATAACTTTTTTATGGCGTGGGATATCATCATGACTTTTACCTCAAAATTTGCGCAAATGGACCCCCTACAGCTACCTAAAATGTCAAAATTATATTCCATGTGCTAAAAAATTTTTTCCCAGAAAAACGTAGGGGGGGGGTGGTAACCATCCCCCCCTTGGTAGCCCGAGGGTTAAACTTACAGATACACAGATGCATTGGTCTACAATTGAGAGAGAGGCTTTCGCAGTAATTTGGGCACTTAAACGATTCAAGTCATGGATATTCTTATCAAAGATAATCATTTATTCAGATCATAATCCTTTGTCTTATCTCACAGATGCAAGCCCTAAGAGTGCGAAACTGACTCGTTGGGCGTTAGCATTGCAAGAGTTTAACGTGGACTTTCGATATCGTCCTGGACGTCAGAACACGGTGGCTGATTTCCTCTCTCGGTTGTGACTCGGAGGGTGAAGGGGGAAAATAGCCCGACACACAAGGATCAAGCCCGCAAATTGTATAGATAAATTGACTAACTGATGTGTTTTGTCTTGTTTGTATATGCTGTGTCGAGATGGAGTCTGGAGGCCCGGCTTGATCGTGATGACCCGTTCGGGATGGTGCTGAAGACGTGTCATCATCTGAGGGCGGAGGGAATGTCGTGGTCTACGCGGGTGCATGCATCAAGGGAAGAAAACCGACGCGTCAACAAGCTTGTTTACAACGCACGGAAAATTCTGCAGCAAGCTGTCAACATTAGTTCGGTGCATGCAACAAGGATATACGTGTTCAGTAGGACTTTCCAGGGAAAAGTACAGTGACGTCACAGAACGTTCTGGAATCCAGGAGAACTCTATATAAGATAGACCTGCTGTACATTAAGGGCCTTTTGACGAAGATTTGTAAACGTTGAAACATTGATCGTATAACGTTCAATCGAGACCAGCCAACCTGTGTGCTGTCTACGATTGTGATATTTGATAGACGAGTTGACTTACTCTACACTTAATCGACTTTATTTTAAATAAAGATCTTTTAATAGTTCCTTCGTTGGTTCGTCGTTGCGATCGAAGGAGTCGACCGCGACACAAACATTTTCTAGTATTAATTACTGTTAAGACCAAACGTTGCTTATGCATTTTTTTAGATGCTGTTGTGTGACCACATTCGCTTGCTATGGCAACGGTTGTTATGACTACGCTTGTAATATAACCGGTGAGATGCCAAGAGCAAGCCCAAAATATATTTCTGCCCGCCGTCTTTCCATAATCCCCGTGACATTGTTTTTTTCCCGCCAGATGGCAGCCCGTCGCGTTGCAGTGCTTACACCAATAGCTCAACAGTTCACACACCATCTCTCATTCCTCCGTTATTCTCACATTGCCTACTCTAATCATTACCAAAATGCCCGCTCTAATCATTATCCAAATGCCTACTCCAATCATTCCCGAATGCCTACTTAATCCTTACCTGAATGCCAACTCTATTCATTACCCGAATGTCTATTCTAATTATTTTACCCGAATGCCAACTCTATTCATTTCCCGAATGTCTATTCTAATTATTTTACCCGAATGCCAACTCTATTCATTTCCCGAATGTCTATTCTAATTATTTTACCCGAATGCCAACTCTATTCATTTCCCGAATGTCTATTCTAATCATTTTACCCGAATGCCTACTCTAATAATTACCCGACTGTCTACTCTAATCATTGCCCGAATTCAAACTTTTGTTCCGTAATCCCAATTCCTGCCACCATACCCTAATCTCAACCCGATATTACATTCTAATCTCTTCCTCGAACCCTGCTCTATTCCTTAGTCTAATTCCTTATGAGAACTTAACCCTAATCTCCCAATCTCTGCTCCAAATAATACTTTAGTCCGTACTTCTTCCTCTTTATTAAAACGGTCGTTGTCACGATATGTAACTAAACATTCGAGTCACGATATGTAACTAAACATTCGAGTCACGATATGTAACTAAACACTCGAGTCACGATATGTAACTAAACATTCGAGTCACGATATGTAACTAAACACTCGAGTCACGATATGTAACTAAACACTCGAGTCACGATATGTAACTAAACATTCGAGTCACGATATGTAACTAAACATTCGAGTCACGATATATATAACTAAACATTCGAGTCACGATATGTAACTAAACATTCGAGTCACGACATGTAACTAAACATTCGAGTCACGATATGTAACTAAACATTCGAGTCACGATATGGAACTAAACATTTGATGATATGGTGCTTTTACACACCTTAAACACTTAGTTTCAATTTACATAATTATAGTCATGACTTGCGGTTAGTGTTCAGTTAACTCCGTCACTGCTTGAACTTTTGCAGTGCCAGTCACAAGCCTCGATAAACGATGAGGGCGACGCTAATGATCTTTGTTATCGCATAGTGTCGTTAAACTGAAACTACTATTACTACAACTAACGTTTAGTTATATATTTAGAAGTTGGTCTCTTTTAATCTCTGCACCTCAACCTTGGTTGCAATTCTAAACACCATCCACTGTAGCCCCAACTTTACTTATCTGAGTCATTTTCCGGTAATAGGCCTATGTCACATTCACTAATTGAAGAAGCAAAAAATTTTTTTGGGCAAATTACATTGATTTTTGTTTGGAGCAAATCTTTAATATTTATATTTTACTAATATATATTTGGTTTTGCACTAATATGTAAAATTATGAAGTTATTAGCAGAAAGAAAATAGCCCTACGAAAATGTTTGTCCACTCCGTTACTCCGTTACCAAAACACATATGAGCTATTTATATATAGTAGACAGCTTCCTTCTGCGTAGTTTGACATGCCAATATGTTTTTAGTATTAATGTTTATAAAATAAATATAAAAGAAATTACAATACAAATGATTATTTAATTCCATCACATTTTAAATTTTGCTAAGAAATTCCACTCCGTTACCGAAAGAAAAATAGGGAAGCTAATTAACGTAAAGTTGACTGTATTTTTTTTGCTAAATAACAAAATAAAAATCACTTCAGCCAATCATTACCAGTGATCAAATGAACAAAAAAACATTAAAATATATATGATATTGTCTTAAAAATCTGCTCATAACATCAAAATTACATAAAAAATTACCATAAAAAGTTCCGCTCCGTTACCATTTGTCGAGAATTGAGCACAGAATGTGAAAAGTGAACTTTAAAAAAAAGTCTGCCGAAGCAAAAATTTATTTAAAATGTCATATATTGTTATATAAGTTGTATTAGAAATGATAATTTAAGTAGACGACTTATTCTGACAGTGGAATAAATTTTAGTACCTCAAGGGTCACATTTATGGTAACTGACTGGACAGTTAACGGAGTGGACAAATTGTGTATCAGCACGGTAAATATCATATTATCTCTCAAGCGTCCACATTAATCGTCGGTACACTCATTATATAGCTTATAAATGTTATATTAAAAATATTATTTAAATTAAATTTATTCATAATCATTGCAAAAATGCAGTAACGGAGTGGATGTATTATGAAAAAACACATGAGGTACGTAACAAATGAAAATTTGTAAGAAATTTGTCTTAGCATTCAGATCCTGTATTAAGACATACTTACTTACATAGATCTTCACAGAAGAGATGTGTTAAAGACAATACGGGGATTAAACTTGTTGAACCAAAAAAGGTGAATGAAAGATGGAAAGAATACTGCGAGGAATTGTATGACGATGAAGATGAGAGCGTAAAGATAGACGTTCAAGAAAGAGAACCACCGCCGTTGAAGGAAGAAATTAGACGGGCATTGTTAAAATCATCTATGCGAAAGGCACCAGGTCCAGATGCAATAGCTACTGAACTATTTAGGTTCGGTGGAGAAATGACATTGTCAAAACTACATGAGATATGTACGGAGGTGTGGGAGACGGGGGAATGGCCAGAGGAATGGACACAATCAATCTTCATCCCGCTCTTTAAGAAGGGTGATCCGCTTTATTGCGGAAATTACCGAACTATCGAACTAGTCTCACATGCTAGCAAGATCTTGCTACGAGTGATCCTCGAGCGAATGCAATCTAAGCTTGAAAGCGAGATCGCTCAGGAACAAGCTGGATTTAGACCTAGAAGGGGCACGCGAGATCAAATCGTAAACCTTCGAATAATCTTGGAAAAAGCAAGAGAAACGAACCAATCACTGTACTTTTGTTTCATTGACTTTACAAAAGCTTTCGACATGATACAGCATGATAAGCTCTGGCTAACAATGTTAGAAATGGGTTTCCCGCCACAACTAGTCCAACTGTTGCAAAAACTATACAGAAAACAACATGCTGCTGTCAAGACAGACAACCTCACGTCAACATGGTTCTGTGTCAAGAAAGGAGTGCGCCAGGGATGCAACCTCTCTCCATGTTTGTTCAATATCCTAGGAGAACAAGTGATGCGGAAAGCACTGCAAGGATTTACTGGTGGATTTAGGATCGGAGGGAAAACCATCAACAATCTAAGATATGCCGACGACATTGTCTTATTGACTACGTCACCAGAGGAATTACAAGAGTTGGTGTGCAGGGTTGAGGGAGCTGCAAATGAGTATAACATGAAGATTAATGCCACAAAGACAAAAGTAATGACGAATACTGATAAAGTACTTGAGATCAGGGTGGTCGATGGTAGGCTGGAGCAGGTAGACTCTTTTGTCTATTTGGGAAGCAGAGTAAAGAAGGATGCAGACTGTAATGGCGAGGTGAAGTCAAGGTTAGCCATGGGTACAACGGTTATGATTAAGCTGGCAAAGTTGTGGAAAAACAAAGCAATCAGCACTAAGACCAAGCTACGTTTGATGAGAGCCTCGGTGTGGCCGGTGGCAACATACGGTTGCGAGGCCTGGACACTAAAGAAGAAAGAAGAAAGATACATCCAGGCTTTTGAGAACAAATGTATCAGGAAATTACTTCGAATTTCATGGACAGAAATGGTGACCACCAAACAAGTTTACAAACGGGCGAGGATAAAAAGCGAGTTACTAGGTCATATCAAATCTCGAAAATTACGGTACTTTGGACATGTTATGCGACAACCACAGGATAGCATTGAGAGTAGTGTGATGACAAGTCTGGTGGAGGGAGTTCGTGGACGCGGAAGGCCAAGAATCTGTTGGTTCGACAACATCACAACTTGGACTGGCCTTTCAGGAACTTGTTTATTAAAAGTCGCAAAAGACAGACAATGCTGGGCAGCGATAGTCCATTCATGCAGCCAACCGTCGCGAAGCGACGACGGCGGATTGACATGACATGACATTCAAATCCTGTATTAAGACATACTTACTTACATAGATCTTCACAGAAGAGATGTGTTAAGTTGCGGGACCAAAGAACTGGAAGGGTTGTGAGATACAAGATAATTTTTACATGTTAACGGAGCGGACATAATTTTCCGGGGACAACCTAAAATATATTTTTAAAAATTATACTGAAGTTGTAAGTTTCTAAGTTGTATTTAGAAATATGCAATTATGTTTATTATAAAAGAAACAGTCACATTTTTTGGTTTAATGCAAATCATTTTGAAATTGTAGACGAAAGCAATATGTAGTATAGCCTAGGGACGGTAACGGAGTGGAACATTTTAAATTCAAAATAAATTGTAATAAATTATTTTATTGCTCTGAATTACTTTCAAAGGTCTTAAATTGTTGACTGATCAATAACGTTTTAATCTAATCACTTAGCATGATGAGACTAGGCATTGTTTTCTTAGAAATGACCGGGGACAGCTGAATTGTCAATTTATGCATTTACCGGAAAATGACTCTCCTACATATATTGACCCTTGGGTCTTGACCTGGAATCGAACCTTCCCGTCTCTGTTGCTTGACTGAGCGCTTGTGAATAAGCTGGTACCCGCGACTTAGCTTTAGAAGGCTGAACAGATATTACGATTACGACTACAACGTTACGATTTCCTTTTTTATTTATTTTTATTTGAAGAGATACGAGTATCTAAGATGATGGTCTCCAAGGTTACGCACAGTTTTACATTGTGATGCGAATTCGAACCTGGATTGAAGGGGAGAAAGGCGATCTAGAAGCCACTCGGCCATGATGCAACCGGCAGAATGACGACCGTTATAAAACTAGGGTGGATCAAACAGTTTAACGACATCTTCTGCCATCTAAGGCAGTTGACGTCATCAGAAATTGTTTTGAACAGTTTTCCATTGTATTGTAAAATTAGTAATAGTTTCCATTGTTTAACAACATCTTATGGCTGCCAGGGCCGTTGACGTCAACCTTGTTTTATGTCTCAAGGAACACCCTACTCAAAGTAAACTGCGGTTCATGATTATATGTAGGCTGAGAGCAAGTTTAATGAAGGTGTGTAAGAGATCTCCGTTGTTCCTACCATGCTGAGTGAAAATTAATAAAATTTACCAGCACTTCGCGCCTTTTGCAGTTTCTGCGCAGATTTTTCATTTTAATACTGTGAAAATCCTCTTCCACAGATCGTAACCTGATTCCTGCCATTGTCATTAACACTTTCGACGTTCGTGATTGCTAATGAGAACAGGTGGATTGTCTACCTGCTTGACCATTGGATATAGAGTGCTGTTTTCAGGTGTTGCAAGTCCTAAGCATTGATAAAGGAGGAGGGAGATGCTAATAATCGTCGTCATAAACAGCGTTTTTAAAAAGAAATTGCACATTTATTAAGGTGATGTAAACGGCTCTGGCAGCTAGAAGATGTGGGTGAACACTGGATAATACAATTCCTGCGCTTAAACACCTTTAAAACGATTTCCATTAAGCCATATAAAGTTGAGCGATCTAATTTGGCAGAATTGTTCAGAGAGTTTGTTTAATTAAGAGCAGTATCATGCCGAAATAATTTCTGTCGACGTCAGCAGCCTCTGTTTCTTTAAGAAGGCTGAATAACAAACAGGATCATGTTATACAAATAAAGGCTAAACTGGGTTACTGTTAACAGATGTATACCGTAATAAAAAATATAAAGATTTATGAAACTATATATGATATAAACAAACTGGTTTTAACTTAACCAACTATTTAACTCTCTACGCATAAATCTATATATATAAAAATCTGCAGATAAGTAGGAGCAGATGTTATTATAGACAACCATGGAACTCTCTAAGTAAATGTTAATAAATTAAAGATAGGCCTACAAATTAGGAATAGATACGAGATGGCCACAGAAAAACATTAAAAACAAAATGGCCACATATGACAACCAAAAGAAGCGTACGGTCATTTCGGGAAATATATATATATATATATATATATATATATATATACATATACATATATATATATATTGTTGGGAGTTGGCCTCCAGCCATCCCGCCATTATCATCCTCACGTGCACTTACTAACCTTAGTTAAGACGCACCTCGTTTGAAGCTAAATGTAGGATGGTCTCGTTGACTATATATAGCAGTGTTCTTGTGTCTACAGGGAGACCGGTTTTAGTTAAGTAAGGCGTAAGACGTGCACTGGTTGTGTCACGCATTGTAAGTACCCTTTTGTGGTCGTTTTCCGAGAGTGTACCCTGCGTGGTCGCTACTCATGTTTAATTGCCGGTTCTCGAGTTGTATCTTCCTTTGTGGAGTTTGTGCAGGCGTCTTCTCGGAGAGTCTGTCTTTTGACGTTTCGTTTGTCTTGTATGTGTGAGTATCGTTTCAATTTTGTACATAGTGTAAATATACGTTTTATCAATATTGCGAAAGTCTTCGTTTTTCTTGTCATTTCTCGTATCATTCTAACTCACATTTCACCTCTAGACTAACAAGCTAACAATATATATATATACATATATATATGTGTGTGTGTGTGTGTGTGTGTGCGTGTGCGTGTGCGTGTGCGTGTGCGTGTGCGTGTGCGTGAGCGTGAGCGTGAGCGTGAGCGTGAGTGTGTGCGTGTGTGTGTGTTCGTGCGCGCGCGTGTAGGTGTGTGTGCGTGTGTGTGTGGCTGTGTGTGAAAACAGAAGACAAAATAAAATAAAAAAGAAAGGAAAAAAGAAGAATTGAAATGGTAAAAAAACGGCCTAAGATAATAAAATAAAGAAAGAAATCAATTTTAAAAAGGAGCCAAATGGCCAAAGTACAAATAAACTCCGAAAAACACGAAAAAACATAAACGGCCGTAGCGGCCAAAGGACGCTGTGTGTTATTATGCTATACGAGCGGAAAGACCGGTTTAAAAATAATTAGACACCTCTTTCATCCCAGTCGCAATTTTATTCTTCCTTGACAGAAGTAGAATAAAGTCAAGATCCCTTCGACACCTTTAAAAAGTAGGTTCTCAAGTTACATATAGGCCTAATCCTGAACACGAAACGTTTTAACTTTGAGTGGCTACATTTCTGAAAGGAAAAGTCGATGTCAACGGCTCTGTCAGCCCTCAGATGCCGTTAAACACTGTAAACGAAAATTATCCGAACAAGATCTTTAGCAAAATACTAAAAATTATAAAAAAATCTATACAACTATCCATCGCTCGTGAATAACCTGGTGCTGTGCGCTTAGCTTTGGAAAAGTTGAGATTACGATTACGAACGTAAACAGGTTTCTCTTTATATGCGGGATGTTCTGCACTGGCTCCCTTTCCCGCTGAGGATCGCTTACAGGGTCTCTGCACTGGTTAGGCGTTGTCTGGAGTGACTTCCCCCATACCTGCGGAAGTTTTGTCGCCGTACCTCGGGAGTCTTGCGGCGATCTGCTCTTCGCTCGGCTGACCAGGCTGAGCTCTTGGTCCTCCGCACGCAGACAGCCATTATGCGGCGCCGTTCTTTTTCGGTCACTGACCCCAAAACCTGGAATGGCCTTCCTGTTGCTCTCCGCCTGGTCCCTATGATTCACTGTACCCCGGTACCTTGTTTCTTACAAACTTGAAAACTACTCTCTTTAGCCGCGGTTGGACTATAGGAGCGCTCCTGAGTAGATCACCTTGAAGGGGCGTTATATAAAAGCTCCTTAATAATAATTATAATAATCAACGGCCTTGGTACAACAAGCCCTTGTTAAATTGTTGAAATGCCTCCTAACTGGATTAAGAAAAATTGTGACGCTAATCATCTTGGTCATGACAAAGCGCTGTTAAAACTGAAAGCATTTAACTGAGTTAACCAGGTTTTCTTTTATGAACCAAGGTTCATCCGTTCCTCTACCCATATCTTCATTCACCCACAAAGATATATCTTATGCTATACATTATCTGATAATAAAACTCGCATTAATTGTGCCAATTTAATTAAAATGTAAGGCGTTGGTCTAAATGTCTAGGTACATAATCGCAGTCGCGATTATGTAGCTAGACATTTGATAATGCCAAGCTCCTTTAAACACCTTTAAAACGTCAAGTTTTGAAACTACGTATATTCGTCACTGCGCTCCGTGTTAGTCAGTTTTTAAAACATGGCCCAGGGCGACGAGAATCAAAATTGTAAGCCAAATTACATGTACTTCGAAACGATCAGATTTTATTCTGCGTCCTATGGTTAAGCTGGCTTCCACGAATTACCTCTTATGAACAATGAAGAAATCCATGGATTTCGATTACATTTTCAACGCCGTAGTCTACCTTACCAGACGCAATGCGGTTTAATCCTTACGATGCATGCGCGCGAGCAAGCAAGCACACGATGCTTTGACGCGCACAACACCAATTCTCGTCCGATAGTTCCACGTTCAAAATTTTCGACAATCCCCTTCTCATTAACACTCTCGACGTTCTAGAGTGTTAATGAGAAAGGGAGGGAAAGTAGATTGATTGTCTACCTGCTTGAACATTGGATATGGACTGCCGTTTTCGGGTGTTGTTAGTCCTAAGGCTGAATAAAGGTGGAGGGAGACGCTAATTATCCTTGTCATAAAACAGACTTTAAAAAAAATTATATTACGCAATTAGTAAAGTTGTCAACGGTTCGTTCTAGAGTGTTAATGAGAAAGGGAGGGAAAGTAGATTGATTGTCTACCTGCTTGAACATTGGATATGGACTGCCGTTTTCGGGTGTTGTTAGTCCTAAGGCTGAATAAAGGTGGAGGGAGACGCTAATTATCCTTGTCATAAAACAGACTTTAAAAAAAATTATATTACGCAATTAGTAAAGTTGTCAACGGTTCTGACAGCTAGAAGTAGTGATTGAACATTGTATAATGCAAATCAACGTTCACACACCTTTGAAACGCTTAAAACTTATGCTATATAATATGTCAAGCGCATTATACTATTCAGTTATCTCTGTCTATGACAGGTTAAATAAGGGCGAGATCCAATGTACAACTTCAAAAGACTTTGTTCTCAATCTATATTATCATGAATCGGGGTTTATTTAAACTAAAAAAAATAACTATACTCCGTCACTAGTACTCTGGTAGTGCCAGTCCCAAGCCTGGATAAAGGAGCAGGGCGACGCTAATGATCTTTGTTATCACACAGTGTCGATAAACTGAAACTATTACTAGGCCTACTTATTTAAACTACAGGTCTCCATCATTACCCTACCTGGGGTAGTGTCAGTCACAAGCATAGAGAAAGGAGGACGATGACGCTAATCATCGTTGCTATTACACAGAGTCGTTAAACAACAACTAACCAACATTTCTTTAAACTACAATAGGCAGCGGTAAGAAGTCGTTAAACACTGTATACTAATATTATCACTACAAGATCTTTACCAAAATACTAAAAATTCTACAAGATAGACGTCAACGGCCTTTCATGCCACAAGCTCAGGTTAACTGCTGAAAAGCCTCCTCGTGGTATGGAGTCTGGATTAAGGAAAAGTGCGACGATAATCATCTTAGTCACGACACAGCGCCGTTAAAACTGAAAGCATTTAACTGAGTTAACCAGGTTTTCTATGTGAACCAAGGCTCATCCGTTCCTCGACCCATATCGATGTTCAGCCGAAACTACCTGGAATTGGAAACGAACCTGGCCATTTCTACCTCACGAATCACGTTTTATTCTGCTTCCTATGATTAAGCTAGCTAACACGAATGACCTTTTATGAACAATGAAGAAATCCATGAATTTCGATTACATTTTCAACGTCGTACTCTTTATCTTACCAGACGTAATGCGGTTTAATCCTTACGATGCATGCACGCATTCAAACACACGACGCTTGGACGCGCACAACGCATGCGCATTGAGAGATGGATGGAATAACGGAGGAATAATATAAGGAGAATGGATAAGAGAATGACCAATTACGCGTCTCAGTTGTGAGTCGGTGTTAGTCAAAGCGCTTGGTGATCGTAAGCAGAGAACTAAGCGCTGACGTATTACTTGATTATAGCTGGATTACTCTTAATCTCGTCTGGTCATCAAACAAAACGTGGAGGGTTGACGAGGCTATTTTTGAAGTTATTACTAACGAGGCTATTTTGGCGTTATTAGCTACGGCGCATTTGTGCATTGGTTTAAGAGAAACCCTAACTTTGCCTCTGGAAGAGTTTCGGATTCTAGTTTGAATGCACACCTGTTAGGTAAGCTTAGCGATTCTTTGACGACTTCCGAATGATGTAAAAGGCGCAACGTAAATTTAATTCAACTAGACATTTATATAGCGCGTGCCGCTAGAAGTATATGGATCTTTATAATACACATGCATGCATTAATGGCCTACAAACGCATATATACCGTTAAACATACATACACTAATACGTACACACAGTCATACATACATTCAAGCATCCATGTTAGCATACATTCTTACACACACAACGTTTTAAATTTGTCATGTAGGAATTTGCTGCTATTGTTAAGCGCAACTATCTACTTTCAATTGATGGCGCTGAGCAGTTGTGCATGAAGGACTTTTCTCGATGTCCTTACGCAGTAACTGTGTGGCGAGGATTCGAACCCGTACTCTCCTCGTTACAAGCCGATCACTCTAACCAATAAATTAGTTAGTTAGTTGCTGTTTAACGACACTGTGTCATAACAAAGATGATTGGCGTCGCCCTCCTTTTTTAATCCAGGCTTTGTACTGGCACTGCCGGGGTACGAGCAGTGGCGGAAATGCACCTTATAGCTTCGGATGACCATGCTTTGAACGTGCGGAAAGTCAAACTCACAAGCAGTTATTATCGGGTAGTGCAATAATTCCTTTTATAGTATAGATATAAATGTTTTATAGGTATTTCAGGAGAACGCTCTAACTATTTGGCTACAGTGTCGCACAGTTATAGCTTTTCTCATGCAATAAAGATTTTTAAGTAATCCAAATTCCTCAGCTTTTCAGACAGACTGAAAAGGCGAGATCTGACAGAAGGAATAAATTTAATTCTTTTCCAAATACTTGGTATAATTTTTTTTATTTGTGGCCAAGGCTCTTTTGCATGCGAAAACTGCCATCTCGGATGGATGACTACAGAGTTTAACTACATCTTATGGCAACAAAGACTGTTGACGTCAGCAGAAATTGTTTTGAATTAATACAGCTTATGACTATCTCTGCTATAATGTTTATTGATTGAAAAGAAAAAGAAGACAAAATGCAATTGAATACGGTTCTTGTACTTAAATACCATCGATTAAAAGCGTTTTAAAGGTGTTTACAAAACGCCCTGACCAATCGGCTACCGTGTTGCACTGGCTGCACCGTGCCGCCCAGCAAGACCAAAAACTTTAACTAGGAGATAAAAAGGAGCCAGTCAGGCAGACGGACAGAGAGAGACACAGACAGACAGACAGAGAGACAGACACACAGAGAGACAGACGGAGAGAGACAGACAGACAGAGATAGAGAGACAGAGACAGACAGACAGACGGAGACAGACAGACACAGACAGACAGACAGACAGACAGACAGAGTATGTGTGTGTGTATACTAGTGCGTGTGAGTTAAAATTATTTTGCCATATTACAGTCTGTAACCAATTACTGTTTCGAAGCCTATAACACTGATTGAACTTGGTTTGAATACAATACAGACGGATGTGCTCACCTACTTAAATACCATCAATAAAAGCGTTTTAAAGGTGTTTAAAATGAACGCCCTGACCAATCGGCTCCAGAGAATACCGCGCCGCACAGCAAGAGGAACAAGTTAAACAAGGCGATAACAACACAGACGGTCAGACAGACACAGGGAGACACAGACAGAGACAGAGAGAAACAGAGAAAGAGACTGTGTGCGTGTGTGCGTGTTTGCGTGTGTGTGTGGGTGTGTGCGCGCGTATGTTCGTGCGTTTGTGTCTTTATACCTCTTTGTTTTACTTACTTCGTCTTTCTGCATGGCACGGTGGCTAGTGGGACATAGTAAGTGATTGGTTATACAAGTTTTCATTAAACAACTTTAAAACGTGATAGCATTGGAGAAATGGACACTGTAGCCTATTGCTCAGAATGCTCTCTTTAGACACCTTTTAAACGTTTTAAAAATGCTATATATAATTGATACAAGTAACCTGACTTAAAGCTGAGATATGCCAAACTAATCTCTGTGGACGTCAACAGTCTTTGCTGCTATAAGATGTCGTTAACACACTGACTTATTAGAATCAGGTTACAGCTAGATGTAGGTTAAACTGTGGTTCCATCCATTGTACTCATTAACAAAACATAGTACTCGAACAGGTAAATCTATGACAACGGCCCTGGCAGCCACAGGATATTGTTAAACAATTGAAACAAAACCAATTGTGGACACGTTAGTCGATTAGTTAGAGCGCGGGGCTTATTACAAGGAGAGTAGGGTTTCGGACCTCTGAGACGGTTACTGTGTAGGGACCTTGAGCAAAAATAATAATAATAATAATAATAATAATAATAATAATAATAATAATAACAATAATAATAATAATAATAATAATAATAATAATAATAATAATAATAATAATAATAATAATAATAATAATAATAATACATTTGCGCAACTGCACTGGGACGAGGACCACTAACTAATGCATGGTGATAGTATCTAAGAGCCAGAGGTTTTAAAAAAAATAATAATATAATAATAATAATAATAATAATAATAATAATAATAATAATAATAATAATAATAATAATAATAATAAAAATAAAAGTGATTGTTGACCTGCCGTGCGTGCCTTCAAGTGCAATACATGAAGAGACAACTTAATTAATTAAATAAATCGAATAAAACTGAATTGACTTATATTTGTATGAAACAGGCTCTAAGTGTCTACCACTGTCTTTGCACTCTAAAAGATAATGTCTATTCTAACAGCCACTCCAGCGTGGCTGGAATACTCGCAGTTATGAACTGTCAAAGCGCACCCATTGTCTTGGGCCTCAACGCAGGCGTCTCCAATAACTGCAAAAAATCAAAGTAAAACCATAGTGATTGAGATCTACTACCAGACAATTCGTGTCGATAAGTGTTCTAAGTGTAACTCTGAATAGTTTCCTAGTGTTTTGCGGCATCTTACGGCTGCCAGGGTCATTAACGCTGACCTCATCTTACTTTCAAGCCGTAAGAGAATCCAGCACCAATGGGCAAAGAACAGTTTAGCGATATCTTATTTCATCAAAAGGCCGTTCTCGTCGTCAGGAAAAATGCTACAGTCTTTACGATATACGTCCTCACTGCAAATTAATGAACTATTACACTTCCATCAATCCCTAACTGTTGATACATGCATTACAAAAGTTTTAACGACGAATCTTATGGCATCAAATGCCGTTTGTGACGATAGAATAATTGTTTTGACAACTTTTCAACATTCGTACTGCACGACTAAACCTAGGCAAAACTTGAAAATGATATGCGGTTGAAGTATATAGCATTGGCTTTATGAGTTTTAAAGGTGTGCAAACAGAGCGTCGTATTAATATAATAATAATATTTATTCTTTAATTAAGCGCCTGCAAACGCACTGCGCTGTACATGTACATGTTATGCGATAAATCTTAACTACTAACAGAACAGACAGCCTGCAATACACGGCGCAAATTGTAGCCTACAAAGCATGTCCGCCTATGGGACTCGATCTCTGTACCTCTCGCACTCTACGCCAGATGTATTGTCCAGTGTTTCAATTAACTTTCTTACATCAAAAGCTATTGATTTTAATAAGAGACGTTGTTTCGAACAGTTCTGATCGGTTCGCATGGCATTATGAATAAAAGCCACGAGATGTTGACTTATTATTATTATTCCAAAAGTTGAACGACATATCATGGCTGCGATGGCCGATGAAGCCTTTAAAAATGTGTTGGATATCAGTTCGTTTTATCGAAGATAAAATATTTATAGTGATCATTAAGGCTCTTTTCGATGACATATCGATGACTTATAAATTTTAAACAGAAACTTACACATCTTTTTCGGTCGCTGGCCCCTTCCTATTGCACCTCGCCTGGTCCCTATTACTCACTGTACGTTGTTTCTTACGCACTTGAAAATTACTCTCTTTAACCGTGGTTGGACTATAAGCGCTCCTGGGTAGATCACCTTGAAGGGGCGCTATATATAACTCCTTAATAGGGCAGGTATTGGGCCCTATTGACTTCCTGTGTGGTCTTTCACCAGCTATATGCTGATGACGTACAGGCCTATGTTCACTGTCCCACTGACTGTGCAGTGGTGGCTGTCCGACAGATGTGTCAGGCAATGGACGCCCATTCTAACTGGTTAGCCTCTAATCGTCTTGTTCTTAATTCGTCTAAGACCCAGTTTATCTGGCTTGGCGGTCGTAGGCGTTTGGCTGCCCTTGGTGGCTGATACATTTCCACAGTTACCTTCTTAGAATCTGTCCGAGACTTGGGAATTATTCTGGATAATGAACTCTGTTTCTCCCCTCATATAAATCAGCATACTCGTATCTGCTACTATCAGCTGCGCCAGCTGCGGGTTATCTCTCGCTCCTTATCTCATGATGCTGCAGCTACCCTTATCCATGCCTTTGTCACCAGTCGACTTGACCATTGCTGCTCGATTCTGATTGGCCTGCCACTTTCTCTGACTGCTGGTCTTGATCGGGTTCTTCGATCTGCTGCGCGTTTCATTGGTCACCTTCCTAAACGTGCCTCTGTCTCAACCTATATGCGTGACACACTACACTGGCTTCCCTTCTTGCAACTATAGGATAGCTGAGTTGATCTGGCGATGCCTTCTTTCTTGGCTGTGCCTCGGTTTACTTACGTGAGCTTTGCTGTCCTGTCTCTCATGTGACTGGCCGCCGAGCCCTTCGCTCTTCTTCTGCTGGTGAGCTCTTGGTTCCTCGTTCTACCACCGCAACTAGGCAGCGTCGTGCTTTCTCTGTTTTCGGTCCCTCCATCTGGAATCAATTCCCAGTGCAGATACGCCTTTTGCCTGAGATCAGTTCGCTTGTGTTTTATAAGTTACTTAAGTCCAGTTTATTTTTGCCGTGGTTGGGTTGGGAGCGCTTCTGAGTAGGTAAATTGAGGAGCGCTATATCAAATTCTCAAAATGAATGAATGAATGAATGAATGAATAATAATCCTAGATAAGGAAAAGAACATAAGAGACAGTGCAATTAAAAATCAAACGCAGTTTAGGAATATATACCATTTGATAAACGCGTTTCAAAGGTGTGCAAAGAGAGCGTCGTATTGTCCAGAGTTTCAGTAAAATTTCTTGAATCAAAAGCTGTTGACGTTAATAAGAAACCTTCGTGCACTGTTTCGAGGAATAACTATGAGATAGCCACAAACCATATTTGAAAAATATATATTTCCGGTGATTACCGTGTTAAAGGTGTCCAAAGAGAGCATTGTGCTGTGCTGAATAAACCGGCTTTTAACGATAAGTTGTGGTTGTCAGAGTCTGAATCTTAGAACCTACCTTAAGTTCTTTTTCGGTCGCTGGCCCCGCAACCTGGAATGGCCTTCCTGTTGCACTCCGCCTGGTCCCTATGACTCACTGTACCTTGTTTCTTACAAACTTGAAAACTACTCTCTTTAGCCGTGGTTGGACTAGGAGCGTTCCTGAGTAGATCACATGGAAGAGCCGCGATATAAAAGCTCCTTAATAATAATGATAATAATGATAATAATAATAGCAAACTGACGAGTAGACAGTTTATGTTTGCGACTAGTACTAGCCGTGGCAACTTCATATTTAAGTTCTATGGGGTTGTGACGCCCCCCTGTGGTGAGGGAGCCCAGCATTAAAAGTTAATACTCACGACCACTCGTAATTCAATCTATTTGAGCACCAAGGTCAGCATAGTGCATTAGCCATGTCATAAATCAAGTCATCCATCATGTAGCCTATGAATGTATATTTTAATATCTGTATAAATACACACATATATATATATATATATATATAATGTTTAGTTCAATTTGAGTATTATGTAATTCTCAAGTAACGTTTGCATAGCACATTAGTACTTAAGCAAATCTAGATGGACGTGAATCGTATAATCTCTATCAAACCAGCACCTGCTAATGATTTTATGATATCATATTGACCTAGCTAACCTCCCCAAGAAAATATAGTCTGCTTGGTATTGTGTTCGCTTCTCTTTTGAAGTATGTTGACCGTGTTTGGATTTTCTTTCAGTTGAAGTTCTCCTTTCACCGTCTTTTAGTTCGTCCTCCTCCAACTTTCGAAGATTTTGTGCTTCATTCACAAAGGCAAATACTTCAAAGTTCGACCGAAGCGTGTATCGCCTTCGATATATATATTCTCACGCCTCGCACTCGTAGCAACAATTGAGTTCATTGAATGTTGATTTGTTCAAATGTTCGACCCTTCTTAGATAGAAGGACACACCGCAACAGTTTATATTCGTTGCTGATTCGTTCGAAACTAATCGTCCCTGAGAAAGGTAGCTTCTCTTGGGTCTCCTGAGACCTAGACCTGGCTCAGGCAGACGTCCTAGCTCCTTGACGAATGTTAGTCAATTAGCATTGATTGGTCCAAAGGTCGCAAAGGCCAATGGCACGAAACAATAGATCTGCCACAGTTGCTTGTACTTCGTGGTCTTTCTGGCATCAGACCTGAATTGATGTAGTGTGTCTGTCCCAAATTAAGCATCGACCCTAGCGCCATGGTGTCAAAGTTAGGGTGTCAGGTCTTTTACCGTCCGCTCTTGACAAACCCGATGGCTCTTTAACTGATGGCTCTTTAACTTATTATTATAATTATTACAAACATTTTTAACGCTTGATTTGACATGAACCTGAATCGAAGTGGTTAAAAGTGACCCACTAGCCACTCGGCCACCATGCAACCGCCAGAATGACGACCATTAAAAACTAGGGTGGATCAAACAGTTTAACGACATCTTCTGCCATCAAATACAGTTGATGTCGACAGAAATTGTTTTGATCAGTTTTCCATTGTATTATAAAATTAGTTATAGTTTCCAGTGTTTAACAACATCACATGACTGCCAGGGCCGTTGACTTCGATCTAACTTTTTATGTTGCAAAGCAAACTTGATCTCGAAACAAACTGCGGTCCATGAATATATGTAGCTTGAGAGCAAGTCTTTTGAAGGTGTCTAACAGATCTCCGTTCTTTCGCCTATGTT
>OY744605.1:8887372-8974872 GCA_963556255.1 Allolobophora icterica | reverse complement strand
TCATTCGCAACAACGCTAAACTAAACTTTGGAAATTATTATTGTCATTATTATTGTCATTATTATTATTATTATTATTATTATTATTATTATTATTATTATTATTATTATTATTATTATTATTATTATTATTATTATTATTATTATTATTTTTATTATTATTATTATCATCATCATCATCATCATCATCATCATCATCATCATCATCATCATCATCATCATCATCATCATCATCGTCATTATTATTATTATTATTATTATTATTACGATTATTATCACTATTATTACTATATTCTACTTGGAGCGCCCGGAGTCGGCAAATTAATATTTGTTGATCTGACCTTGCCCGCCTTATAGGTGCAATAAATAAAGAAACAACTTAATCAATTAATTATTAAGTCTACCACTGTCTTTGCACTCTAGAAAGTAATGTCTAATTCTAGCAGCCACTTCAGCGTGGCTAGAAGTCTCGCAGTTATGAACTGTCAAAGCGCAGTCATATTCCGTTGTCTCAACGCAGGTGTCTCCAGTTACTGCAAATATGATTATGATGATTATGATGACTATGATGATGATATGATGATGATATGATGACTATGGTGATGATGATGATGATGATGATGATGATGATGATATGATGATGGTGATGTGATAGTGATGATGATGATGATGTAAAATATTAAAGTAAAGCCTTCATATTGTTATAATGACTGTGCTCTACTAGCAGACATTTCGTGTCGATAAGTGTTCTTGTGGCTCTGAGTAGTTTCATAAGTGTTTGGCGGCATCTTGTGGCTCCCAGAAACGTTGACGTTGACCGAATCTTAATTTCCCGCCGTAAGAGAATCCAGCACCAACCGGTAAAGAAAAGTTTAACGACATCTTATTTCATCAAAAGGCCGTTCTCGTCGATAGGGAAAGTTTTACAACTTTTGCGATATACGACCTTACTTCTCACAACGCACATTTATTAGCGAACTAAAAAATTACACTTCGATCAATCCCCAACTGTTAATACAATGTCATGCATTCCAGGAGTTTATCGACATAGCTTATGGCATCTAAGGCCGTTGGCGTCCATAGAAAAATTGTATTGACAGTTGACGTTTCTCCTGCACAGAGTAGCCAGATCGTTAAAAATTAAATTCAGTCGACGGTAATATATAGCATTTTGTGAACACATTTTAAAGGTGTGCAAAGAGATCGTCCTCTTGTCCAGTGTTTCAACGTAATCTATTGTCATCAAACTAATAATAATGATAATGTTCTTTGATTAAGCGCCTGCAAACGCACTGCACTGTACAATGAACATATGTGTAGTAGAAACGGCAGCCACGCAGGGCGCCTTAAATGCATGTATATAGTAGAAGCACACGAAAACAGTTTTACAGGAGTCGAATATAACTGTTTTTAAACGGCAGCCACACGGCGCTAATCATGGTCTACATTCATTTAACCACTGCCATCTAGCGAGTGGAAAAGTTGTCGACGTTAATAATAAACGTTCTTGCGAACAGTTCTCATCCGTTCGTGTGGCATGATGAACAAAAGCTATGAGGAAGTTGACTTATTATTTCAACAGTTTAACGACAGCTTATTGCTGCTATGTTCGTTGACGTCTTAAAAAAATTAATTGTATATCAGTTCATTTTCTTGATTGCAAAGCATTCGTTCCAGGTCGCCATTGGTTTGCAAAACTTTGTATGCGTTTTTTCCAAAGGCTTCTGCTCTAGTTGAGGTAATATCAGTCGAAAGAAATTCGGCGTCTGCTTTAACTTTTTTCAGTTCAATTTCTTCCCATTGCTTCAGAACTATCATATGTGTTTTCCAGTGTGCCTAAAATTTTTTATTGACTGTCCTACTCCGAAGAGCGATTATAAGGCAAGTTATCGAACGTACAGTAGTGGCCAATTCATTGGAAACTTTTACCTGTTCAGGAATCAATAATTAATTACTGAGAAATGAGTTAATATTTCTTTGTTTACGGCTTTTTCGTAATAAAATACAGCCGGATGTTCATTGAATATGTGTAGGAGTGTTTCTAAAACTTATTTGGATTTTACATTGTATAATTTTATAGCGCCATAGACTAATAACAGTCAGCCATAGAACTAAAAAAGTTTCCATTCAATTGGCCACTAGTGTACGTGTAGAACTTTCCATCCCGTTCTGTTAATACCGTTAGTTTAAAAACGACGAATATAGTTTAGACTTGTTTTATTTAAGCTCTACGCGTCGAAACGGAAAAGAAAAGAGGTCAGAATAGTTACGTCATTGTTCATTAATATTCATTAGCTGGAAACGGCCAATGAGAGGAACGTTATATGGAAATAATTACGGACTTCGCCTCATTCCTGTTCGTTTATATTATTAATAGAAAGGTTAACGACATATTGTGGCTGCTGCGGCCGATGATGTTTAAAAAAAATTCTTGTGTAACAGTTCATTTTATTGAATGCAGATCATTGGTTCCAAATCGTGATTCATGCATTTGCATGCATATATTTGAGAGGCTTCTGGGTTCATGGTCATTGGCGTCCGTAGAGGGGTAAAGTACAATTACCCCCTCCTAGATTTTGAAAGTTGTCAGGTTTTCTGTGTTCATGAATAGCTGCTATTCCATCCCCTCCCAGAAAAATTCTGCTCCACCCCCATGAAAATTCCTGCGGACGCCCATGTGTGGTATCATTTGAGTGTTTTAACGAAATCTCTTGTCGCCAAAAGCTGATGCAGTTATTAGGAAACGTTCCTGAGAACACTTCAGATTATTGACGTCTTGCGTTTGAGAAATATTATATATCTGGTTAGCGTCGTTTTAAAGGTGTGCAAAGATAAAATCGTAAATTGTGTAATTAACCGGCGTTTAACGATAAGTTGTGGTTGCCAGCTCCTCTGACTTAGCACCTACCTTACGTTATAACAAATTTTCTGGACGAAGTGTGTTTTTAACGACTCTGTATCGTAGGTGTTCAACGTCGCCCTCCTCCTTTTATCCTGGCTGTGAAAGTTTCTGCTTAAGAATGGGGTGTGATAATCGAACACTCATATGGCGCCATCCAGTTCAAAATTGAAAATTTATTATTATTAATCCAAAGTTCAACGTCGTCCTATGACATCAATGACCGTTAACAACAATTCAGAAATACAATTGACAGGGAACGAGATACTTATAGCGTCCGAATGACACCATTTAAATGTGTCAAACAGAGCCGTACAATATCACTAATGTCACATAATTTAAAGCAGTATATCTAACATTGTCTATGATACACATAGTGATTAATGTTTTGATGCTGATTAAACAGTATTTCGCAACAATTGTCATACATGAGAAATATTTAAACACTTTCAAATATAAATGTACAGTCGGACCTATATATAATTATAAGTATGACATTTTATTCTTATTCTACTTTTGAAATTTCTAAGCGATTATCTCTAAATCTACAGTTTAATAACATCCCATAGTAAGTCTTAATATCTATTGCTACAATCGTATCATGAATGAAATAGTAACAATTTCACAAACAGAATTCACATTGAACGAAACATGTGGTATACCATTGTTTCTTTTTAAACTGTTCTGGTATTTAACACACTCAACTATAAATTTAATTTATTAACAGAGCATATATGAACATATAATTACAATCTTTAAAGCCGGATCTTAATGTATTCAAACTACAATTACCTGTATATTTCCCTTATAGCAACACAATAAGGATAAATTGAAGATGAAACGCGGTTGAATTATATATAGCACTGGTTTAACAATTTTTAAATTTGTGCAAAGAGAACGTCGTATTATCCAGCGTTTCAACGAAATCTCTTGGATCAAAATAAGAATGAGAAACGTTGTTACGAACAGTTCTCATTCGTTCGCATGGCATGGTGAACTAGAGTTATGAGATATTTGAATTATTATAATTAATGTAAAAGTTTAACCACCTCTTATCGGCGCTGTGGCCGTTGACGTCTTTAAAATATTAATTGCATAACAGTTCATTAAATTGTTTGCACATTATTCGTTCCAGGTCATCACTCATTCTTTCTTTCATTCATTTCTTCTTTTTTTGGGAGGGGATTGAGTAATGGTAACACTCATGGCCAGGAGAACATAAGGTACGCGGATCGATTCCCGCAACCTCCCTCTAGGGCGGCGCCTTGCATGGCTACCAAACCGCGTGTTTAATTAAGATATTGATTGTACTTTCATGTTTCAATGTAATCTTACTGTGTCTGTCGGTTTGAAATAATAAAGAATATATTATTTTATTATTATTTGCATGCATATATTATTTCAGTGGCTTTCTGGGTTCATGTTGTTGAGTGTCTCTAACAAATCAATATTATTGCGCTGTGAGATAGCTTACAAATCGCGTTTGACGTATATAGTTCTGTGATGACAATCGTTTCAAAGGTGTCCAAAGAGAGCGTTGTGCTTTGTCAATTAACAGGCGTTCAAATACGAGTTGTGGTTATTATCGCCTCTAACTTAGAACCTATCTGACGCTACTACAATTTCTGTGTATGAATTTTGTTTTTTAATGGCTCCGTATCTTAGGTGTTCAAAGTCACCCTCCTCCTTTTATCCTGGTTGTCAAAATTTCTGTTGAAGAATGCTGTGTAATAAGTATAATCGAACACTCAGATAAGTGGCGTACGAAGCTTTTACTCCTAGATTCTCCTATCTCCTGGCTTTGGACTGGCACCACCTGAAAATAGATAACGTGTTTATTTTAAGATAATATTACTGGTTTTAACCATCTTGTGGCTATCAGGGCTGTTAAAGCCAATACATTAGGAACTGATGACCAGGTAGCTTCAGTTTAATGACGCTGTATCATAACAAAGATCATTATCGTCGCCCTCCTCCTTTTTCCAGGCTTGGACAGAGTACGGGCAGCAGCAGATTAGTCTTTTAGTTCCATGATCATGGCTGAGAACTTAAGACGTAATTTTGAAAGTCGCTTTTTGATTACAATGATACATCAGGATCTCAATAATATCGATGCACACCGGGATTATTTATAAGAAAAAACTGATTTTAAAAGAGGTGTAAATATTCCTGTGCATTGAGATTACTGCATTCATTGTCGAGATTATGGGCCAGAACCATTTGAATTACTTGACCTTGCTGCTCTGACCACCCGTTAATGCCCTGATCAGCCGTTCCTGCCCTGATTACCTGTTTGTGCCCTGATCAGTCATTTATGCCCTGACCATTTCACCAAGGTCTTAGCCCTGATTTGGTCCCTTCGATCAGTTCTCGAACGATTGCACAACGTTTATGTAGGTAGGCCTATGAGCGGCAAGATATGAAGTTCGTGAGACTGCCAATCTGTTTCGTGTTAAGCGAACGAACGTTGCCGTTTTGTCAATAGTTTTGAAGACAATGCTTTCAGACGACGCTGTTGCTATTGTATTCCTTTGAGACAGAAACCACGTCGTCTGAGAAACACTTTCTTTAATTCCTATTGTATTTACGGCAGTTGACGTCGCAATGAGACCGGGAGGAAGTCGGGAGAGAGAGAAGGATGTGAGTACGTACAGTCCAATCGTGTTGACTGTGGATCATTGTATTTGGTCGTATCACGTGTGCATGAAGGCATAATAATGATTGTGTGGGAACTGATGTGAATTCTTAGGATTTGGACAGAGTTTGCGCATGATGTGATTGTGGCTGACATCTGTCTGTATGTCTGTCTTGCTCTCACTTAGTCTCTCTTTATGTCTCTCTGTCTCTCTATCTCTGTCTTTGTCTTCCTCTGTCTCTGTCTCTGTCTCTGTGTCTGTCTGTCTGTGTGTGTGTGTCTGTGTGTGTCTGTCTGTCTGTCTGTCTGTCTGTCTGTCTGTCTGTCTGTCTGTCTGTCTGTCTGTCTGTCTGTCTGTCTGTCTGTCTGTCTGTCTGTCTGTCTGTCTCTCTCTCTCTCTCTCTCTCTCTCTCTCTCTCTCTCTCTCTCTCTCTCTCTCTCTCTCTCTCTCTCTCTCTCTCTATCTCTCTCTCTCTCTCTCTCTCTCTCTCTCTCTCTCTCTCAACAGTAAGTCCAAAATATATTTCCTACCGCGGTCTCTGCATAATCCGCGTGACATTGCTTTTTCCGCCAGATGGCAGCCCGTCGCGTTGCATTGCTTACACCAATAGCTCAACAGTTCACACACCATCTCTATTTCCTTCATAATTCTCACAACGCCTACCCAAATCATTACCCAAATGCCAACTCTAATCATTACCCGACAGAAATTGTTTGAATAGTTCTCCATTGTTCTACTTAATAAATGAATATAAGCAACAACGTTAACACTCTCGACGTTCCAATGCCAAATACCATCCACCTTTGCCGCTTGACTGCAGGCTACCTCTTTGACCATTTAATATAGACTGCCGTTTTCGGCTGTTGCAAGTCCTAAGCCTGGATAAAAGAGGAGGGAGACGTTAAGTATCCTCGTCATAACACAGCGTTTTAAAACAGAAATTGCGCAATTAGTAAAGTTGATGTCAATGGTTCTGGCAACTAAAGAATCTGACTGAAAACTGGATAATGCAATTCTGCGTTTAAACACCTTTGAAACACGAGACAATGACGGTATATAAAATATCAAGCGCGTTACACTCTCAAATTAATACGTCCTCTGAAAATGGTAAAATAGTGTGATACTGATGAACTGAAGTTTATTTAAACTAACTCTTCGAATACCCCAAATGTGGTAGTGTCAGTTCCAAGCCTGGAGAAAGGAGGAGGGCGACGCTAATCATATTTGTTATTACAAAGTGTTGTTAAAAAACAACTAAGCAACCTTTATTTAAATAATATTGGAATGGAATACTGTCTCGTATAGTAAGGTCAACGTCAACGGCTTTGGCAGCCGTAAGAAGTAGTTAAACACTGGAAACTAATTTTACCTCAGAAACATCTTTAGGAATATACTAAAAACTTTATAGGATAGACATCAACGGCCTTGATGCCTCGTTAGACTGTTGAAATGCCTCCTTACTGAGTGAAACCTGGATTCAGGAAAAGGATTTCTTCTATGAACCAAGGCTGATCCGTTCCTCTACTAATATCGTCGTTGATCCACACTTTATGCTATAGATTACATGGAACAAAACTTACGTAAAATATAGGCAATGTAACTAAGGTCGTTGTCAACCGACCTGGCAGTCACGAAACTAGACATTTCATTACACTGAGCTCCTTTGCACACCTTTAAAAGTTTAGTTTTCAATCTACGTATATTCATGACTCGCGGTTTGTGTTTGCTAATGACTGATTGAGCGCCGATAGTGCCTGTGCTTTGGTTGTGCCCGTCCAAAACCTAATAAAGAAGGAGAGCTATGATATTCTATTTTGTTATGACAAAGCATTGTTAAACCAAAAGTACCTGGACTTGGAAAAGAACCTGGTCATTTCTGCCTCACACATCACATTTTATTCTGTGTTCTATGACTAAGCTGGCTTGCACGAATCACCTCTTACACTCTTAAAACTGCAGAGTTTTCTTAGCTATAATTTTCTTAGTTGTCATGATTAACTTTATCGAACTATAAAAAGTTGCTATTGCAAGGGAAAATTTAGTTTAGTCAGCAAACTTTAGTTGAGAGAGGTAACTTGCGTTTTCGTAATTCTGCCAAAAATGCATAGATGCTTTCCACGCTGGAAATCACTTTGCGCTAACGTGTCCTGACAAATCGTTTGCATGTATATCTTTTCCGAACATGTGTGCAGGCTATGATACTTCGCTGAAATAGCATCGCCATTTGGGTATGTAGCATTGGCGTATCAATTAGGCCGTTAGTTGACGTAACCAGCATTGATCGGCAGCAGCTATGCAATCCTGCCTATTGCGCTTTACTGCAATAACAACGTTACTTAGCCGTATAGACCTCTTCGGATGCGTCATTTGACCTAGTTTTCTTAAATAAGGTCGCGCATGCGTAAGTTGTGTAGGGCAAAAGCGATTAGTTCGAGTATCAAACCAATCATTTAGGCCCTATGTACCATGAAATTCTATATTTGAAAATGAGTTTCTATTGCTTATCTTTGAATAAGGAAGCTAGAGATCGTTTCTTATTCAAATTAAGTAGTATCGGGTTCCAAGTGGATGTTGATGGCCCACAAGTACCTTGATGATACTTCGAGTGGGTATAGACGACGTTACCCAGTGGGAGCCATTTACATAGGCTATAGGCGTATTTGGTGTGTTAGAAACTTAGAATGCAAACTAGAGTTTCTGCCCCTATGTTTCCTGTAAACATTTGGGAAATTATACAATTCCAGTTATGCAGCGTTGTCAGAAACAGAATTGTAATTGTAATTGTAATTGAACATTTATATAGCGCCACTCAAATCAGCGGCGCTCTCGACCCGTATCACTGCCAAAACCGGCAAAAAGAGAGGTTTTCAAGCGTCTACGGAACTGAAGAGGAGAGAGGACAAGAAGCTCTTGAATTGAAACATGTATGCAAAAACATGTAGGCCCTATGCAAAAACACACTTCAGAATTTGGTGGGGACGCAATGTGAAACAGTGAAAGTAGAGAAAAATCCACCTAAAAGCCTTCTTCAAAAGACAATGCATTGCAATTTGCCATTTGAAAATGCTGCTACGAGATATGGTCTTGAAAGCAAGAATGTAGCATCTCAGCTATACTTGGAAAAGTTGTCTGCTTTACATGTCCATCTGAAAATGAGACCTGTGGAATTTCGGTACCGGTACATGTTTGTATGTATACATTCATACACGCATACATTCATACATGCATGCATGCGTGCATGTATGCATGCATGACATTGCATGTATGAATGCATGCATGCATGCATGCGTGCATGTATGTATGTATGTATGCATGTATGTATGTATGCATGCATGATTGTATGTTGTATCTATGCATATTCCGGCAGATCCCCGGAATAGAGCGGACCCCCGAATAGTGGACCGGAACCGGAATTTCAGTTAATCCCAAATATTCGTATCTTGATTGCACTTCTGACCGGCGTGTCACATGTGTAAATTCACAACGCGCGCGTTTCAAATTCACACATAAGAGCAGTTTCATGAGTGAAAAGCGTGCACGTGTGATCACGCATTTTCATGAGTGAATTAATTTGCTTGATTCAACAACTGGAAACCAGTATACAAGCCGGACTTGACCTTGTATGGGAGGAAATTAAGATTTTGTTCGTATCCGAGGTTGTTTACTGCAGCCTATCGTACAGCGTGACCTTTGGTGTACATTAAGCAAGCCTGCCCAGACATATAAGTGCATGTGACCTTGTACTATAGTCCAAATAATGCTTCAGCGACAGCCTGCTGTTGCTGGAGTTTTATTTGGACTATAGTACAAGATACGCGATAGTAGAGCGATGGTATAATGGTTAGTGCGCTGGACTGTCAAACGAGAGGTCGGGGTTCAAATCCCCGAGAGAGCCGAAATTTAGTTCGAGATTTCTGCTCCATCTGCGCCCCTAGCCAACTCAGCTCTAATGAGTACACTGGCCGTACACTTTCGGTGGGAAGATGAGACGCCGATGGAGAGGACTGGCCATCTGCCCTCAAAAATGTCCTGGCTAAGAAAATGAAGTCTCTAACACTTCATACCAATGGCTGCCTCAGGGCTAGCTTAAGGGACTGCTCTCCTTCTTCTTGTTCTTCTTCTTCTATTATTTATGCCCCGAGGTAAAGATGATCCCTCAGGGACTTCAAGATTAGTAAAATTGTTAAGTGTCTGGAAAGGCTAGAACTCCTCGAGCTCGGGCAAAAGTATCGGAAAAGTCCCACACATTGTTATTTACTACTGCTGCTGCTGCTACTACTTCTACTACTACTACTACTACTACTACTACTACTACTACTACTACTACTACTACTACTACTACTACTACTACTACTACTACTACTACTACTACTACTACTACTACTACTACTACTGCTATTATTATTATTATTATTATTATTATTATTATTATTATTATTATTATTATTATTATTATTATTATTATTATTATTATTATTATTGTTTTTTAACAATAATGGTTGAATTGTCTTAAGCGCCATCTCAGCGTCACTCAGATAGAGGTGGCAGTGTTCTGGAAAGGCAGATGGCGTTTCCTCGTTGAAGGGCCATTATTATTATTATTATTATTATTATTATTATTATTATTATTATTATTATTATTATTATTATTATTATTATTATTATTATTATTATTATTATTATTATTATTATTATTAAAACTTCGTTTGCGTTTTCTTAGGTTTTGGTTATAGACAGTGATAGAGAGAGAGAGAGAGGGAGGAAGAAAGGGCCTGTTTGTCTACATATATTCACCCGTGCCTGCGCATATACACATATACATATAGTTATATACTTACACCCATACATATACATACATACATGCATACACCTATACACGCATATATACAAATATGTATATGCTTACATCTGCATACACATACAAACACATGCACAAACATGATTTTATATATATACAGATATACATACATATACCCATACATATGCATATACATATATATACACCCACATACCTACATACATGCATACATATACACGCACATAATCATACATATACATTAGGGTGTTTTTATGGTACACGTGATATTTTCAACTCAACGATTTTTTAACGGCCAGTTAGAAATATCATGCCTATTCACATATACACTCTATATCCGAAATTATAACTTGATAGCTGAGCATTTAGAACTTGCGCAAGGCGACCGAAATTAGGACCCGGTGACCTTCCTCGTTATGGAAGAAAATTTTGATAGCACGATGTCTGTTCTTCATGCTTTCGATCTTCTTCTTATAGTTATTAATTATTATGTTAAATTAATGTGTTATTGCGCATGTGAGGTGTCAAAATTGAATAGAAAAAGACTTAGATTTGGTTGATTCGGAGTAACGAAGATTACTTCGGTTAACTACCAAGGGTACCTACACGAGGAGAAACTCTCAGGGTGTTGTTCAATTTTCGCACACAAAGGAATCAGAGTGTGGATGACATGGTGAAAGAAACGGTCGCTCTGGTGCTTTCAATTTCGGAAAGAGCACGGATTCCAACGAGGCATAGGAATAATGTTTGGGATAAGCTTCGTAGGGAGTGGCAAAACATCAAGAAATGTATTTCGAGAAAGCCTGAAACTGAAGAGGGAAAGTGCGATGCTTCAAGGATTCCTTGCAGGATCTCTTTAATAGTTCGCATCAAGATGCCATGACCATAAGCAAGACAGAAGGGAATCGGCAGTTTTTGAAAATACAGCGTGAGAAAGGACAAGGTTTCGATCCAAAGGTTCCCAAACTATCCACTTGGTCGGCAAGATCATGCCAGATTTTACCGGTATCTGGTAAGTATGTGAGCAAGTTATTGGCCATTCCCAGACTCCAGTCTGGGACTGCTGCTGTCATGGTAGATGGGTGTTTGGCCGAGATCAGAAGTTGGGGTTTGAAAGACAGAACCGTGGTCATGTGTTCGACACATTTAACATCGAGTAGACTGACACGGGTTGCAAGGCGGCGCATTGCAACCGTTTTCCATCAATTTGGAAAACTGAATCAGGAATGGACCTCTTGAACCTTGCCTGTCGACATTATGTTTCTGAAATTGTTCTAGATGAGATGTTTTAACTGCATCATTCTGCAAGGTCTCCAGAATTGAAATTCTTCATTCACTTCCATGACTTCTGGCCCGTTAATCGATCAGGCCAGGTATCGCACAACCATTGAGGACATAGACGCAGTTCAGGTACCCAGAGGCATTTCCCCGAGAGGGCTGGATGGTATATCTTACCACAACCTACACGAAGTAGGCCTACTGGTTCACGTGTTCGTCAATTCGATCTTCAATTCTTGAAGACAATCCATATTTATCCAGATAAGGAAGTCTCACAGGTCGCCATAAGAGCAGTTTCCTGAGACCTTTGGTATTTGTCGGAAACTTTGGTTTGCCTCGACCTTTTGACGATTCAGTCACCGTCGGCGAAAACAGGGCATGGTCTACACTCTACACTCTACAGCATGCACAACAATCAGGGATCAATTCTTTACGAACCCCCAGAGACTTCCTCTAATACATTATCCACCTACAAAAGCACTACCCCATTTCTTCACTACTTCTACCACCAAACTTTTTCTGATCCTTGGATTGGATTGTTGGGTGACGCTATTCATTATGAAAACCGGCAACAATGGGAGTCAGTGAGGCGAAATACATCATATAGGACCCTAAGAGTGACGATCGATGTGGCGGAGAAAGGAGTGGCTTTCATGCAGTTCTTCAATGAAACCCTGGTCCGAAATGAGGAAGTGTAGCAATTTTATTCTTAATATGGTCGAGTACCACCCAAAATAAATTCCCAAAAGCACAAAAGGTAATAAATAAATATAAATGGCAAAGAACTCAAGGTTTTGCGTTTGATTTTGCTTGATTTTTTATGTTTAAGTGTTGAAATTGCTTCGATTTTTTAAACTTACAATGTATCACATTGTTTTCTAAGTGACAATTCTTCCCGGGCTTTGCGCAAGTTCTAAATCTATTACAATTTTCATATATTTTGGCAAATGTTAATGATTCCCAAGGTGGAACACAAAAATTACCTGGCCGATATAAAATTTGAAACTTCAAATTATAAACACACCCTAATATACATGCCATATATACCTACAGACACATGCACCCCCCCCACACACACACATAGGGTTGTGTGGTCATTAGTTCCTTATCATGTCTCTTTAGGGCTTCTTTGCAGGTGTTCCCCTATCCGCTCTGTTGGTGATTATATCTTTCGTCGATACAGGGTCGTAACAGGTGATATTATCTGTGGCGGTTATAATCTAACGGTTCCCCGGGAGGGTGAGAGAGAGAGAGTCAGAGACAGACAGTCAGAGAGGGGGAGAGGAAGTGAGCGAGGGAAGGAGGGAGAGAGGATGGGAAAGAGAGGGGAGAGGGCGATGGTTACTACGGTTTTATTATTACCCGCAAGTCCCTCAACTATAGACGATGTAAAACGGTTTCTTAGATTTTCATGTTTATAATAGGCTGAAATAGTTACTAAATATGTAGTTGGTATAGATTTCTTTGTTCCTATTTTTGAACGGTTGGTGTTCTTCTTTTGAGAGATGGAATTTGAGGAAAACTGAAGAGACAAGAATAAATGCCTTCGAGATGAAGTGCCTGAGACTTGTCCTACGAGTACCGTGGACTGCTAGAAAGACAAATGAATGGATACTTGAAACTGCTGGTGTAGAAAGAAAATCTTCTCAAATCTGTAAAGGAAAGGAAACTGGCATAGGGTCCTACTACGGTCACATCATGAGGAAAGAAGAGAGATGTTTGGAGAAGGAGGTCATCCAGGGCACAATGCCAGGCTCTCGTCCCAGAGGAAGACCAAAAATTAATTGGTTGGATAACATCAGAACATGGACTGAACTCTCAGCTTAGCAACTGATAAGGAAGTCTGAGAACGTCTGAAAAGACAACAATGGAGAAGGATTGTGCTTGACGCGGCCAAACCTCGCTTCGAGGATGGCTGAGAACAGAGCAGAACCGGTCTTCTTCAGGGAATAGAAAGTTACAATAGAAGAACAGAAGAATATAAGAATATGATATCAAGTTGCAATGTATAACTGTCAATCTATAGTGGCTTGTAGTGGTTTTTGAGACGATGAGAGGCAGGGGAAAGAGAAGGAGAGGGAGGAGGAAAGGACATGTATGTCTACATTTATATCCACCCACGCCTGTACATGTACACATATGCATGTACACACAGTCATACATAATATTCATATACACATACATACACCTGTGCCCTCATATACATATACCTACATATATATTACATGCCTACATCTACATACACATAGGCCTACATACACATATATACATAAATTATATACACATACATGTACACACGTATATACACCCATAATAAGCAGTAAGCAGTGTTTAATCTAGTCCCCCTCTTCTGGGAGGGGAAACAAGGTTCCTGGGGGAGCAAAGAATTTAGACAAGATTTTTTTAATCCATATTGAAAAAGTTTCAGACTTTTCCTAATTTCATCTTTTTTTTAGTCCTTCGCCCGATTTGTAACTTTTTCTACAGCAATTACTCTCTGAAAAAGGTAGATGACTTTTTTTAGGAATTCATCTCTCTGGGGGAAAACCATGTATCCACATCTATCGTGGGGGGAATTTTCCTCCCCTAAAGGTCTCTACATTGTAATATTGCTGGCCTCTGGGGCGAAACACAAATCCTGGGGGGACATCCCCCCAAAGACGTCTAGATTAAACACTGATAAGTAAGTATTCGTTTATTACAAAATAGTAGTTTGACACACTGCAAACCATTACAATCAAAATCAAGAAGCATGTTAAAACGAGGATACAACAATGAAGCTTTATACAAATCTTTTAAGATAAATCATTTAGAATATTAAACATGACCCTAGAAAGAAAAGAATCTTTCTTAAGAGAAAGAAATATTAGTATTAATATTATCATTACTATTGTTAATAATAATAACAGCACTAATATTAATAAGCTATAATATTAATCAATCAGTTTACCAAAAAAATCTATTTGGAGAGAACATTACAAAGTTTTAATGTAACTATACAAGGCCCTAGAAATAAAATTTCTATTATCCTTAAAAGGCAAAGAGAAATCATGCTGTCTAGGTCTTAAGCTGTGAGAATGTGGAACAATAGGAGGAAATATAGGTATATATTTACCTATATTTGTCTGTATATATATACACACACATATATATACACCTATAGATATTCAGTATATGTCTAGCTGTAACCCGTGAAAAATCACGTTATGTAAATTTAGTTCGGAAACTTAGTTCAAATTTAACCCGTGACAGATCACGGAACGTAAATTAACTTTAATAAAATGTACTTCAGACCATAGATTTAAAAAAAGTAAACTTCATTGTTATCACTACAATAATTGTTTTATATACCGTGATTTTTCACGGTTACAGCTAGTTCTAAGCAGGAGCGTCTATCCCCCCTAAGTCATTGGAGCAACTTCCCCTTTCCCCCTCTTCTTCCCCTTCCTTCCCCCCTAAAATGGTGGCACACATACTGACAGATCCCCCTATATTTTGGATGGAGCATTTGCTCCAAGGTTTCTATGGTGTAGACGCCTCTGGTTCTAAGTAATTGTCATCATTATATTATTAAACACTGGTAACCGTAGCAGAGTCAAATCAATTTCCCGCACTTTATCACTTGAGAATGAGGAAGTATAACCCTCCCCCAATCCTCCGTCACTGGCTGGGGTCAGGCATGAAGGCGACCATGAGTTGGGCATAAGAAGCCCGTAGGCCTGCTGTCCATTGTCGGACCCCTGCAGCCAGCCAGAGATAAACAGAGACAGAGAGACAGATAGATAGAGACAGAGAGACAGAGAGAGGTCAACCGTGTAGGTGAATGCAGACCAAGGATCGCCTGGCAGGCCTGGATTTGGAGGTGCCGGTGTACTGCGAAATATTATCCGGCAACAAAAACGATCCGAAACCTTGTGTCATTGGTTCCCGTGACCTATGATGTCACATAGCAGCGTAGACGCCCGGAGCCTCCTTTTCATTGACAGATATGATCCGGGTTATTTGCTCAATGCGGTATTCCACCGATGACCTACTTTCCACCACCACAAGACCTCTCAACAAGAACCTTAACACAATAGACTCGAAAGTCCTTATAATATCACGTCGTGTCATGCGGCCAAACAACATGCGGACAGTCTATGTAATAAATCCCAAATAAGAAACACCAATCACAGAAGAAAATTCATATTTACATGGCGCTAGGGTGGAAATAAACAGCAACATAAATCAGTCAAGTTGTCAGCATTTAGTAGATGTGATCTTTATACTTTAGTTGGAATCCAGTGTACTGATAGTTAAGTTCTTTAGTTAAGAGTTCTGTTATTGTTTCTTTTTTACCTGTTGGTCATATAACTTGATCGATGTTAGTCATCATGTTACCGTTCAAAGTATTGATTGTGCTGCCATTAACTTGTATTACGATAGGCCTAAATGTTAACTAGGTGGCCCTGCTAAAAGGCTGCTAAGCGGGATCAAGATCCCTTTTGGGTCTCCTCGTGTTGCCAAAGTTCAAACTTTATGCTGTATTTTCCTTGTACTTCAAAAAATGGCTTCACTAAAAGGATTGATTGATTGATTGAGGTGATTTAGGTATGACCAGACGAAGATAATCCGATGGCCTCACTGAATAATGAAAAGTCACTGGTAGGAGTCGCAATTGCCTGTAATTTGTACAGCACATGGACATTACATCTAGAGGCGTAATTTGTGGGGTATGAGGGGTACCCGTACCCCACACTTTTTGGACTGAGGGGTACCGTACCCCCACTTTTTAAACAATTCATTAGGACATTTATATAGCGCCTCTTCATGAGGGCTACTCAGAGGCGTTCAATACCAGTCAATATTTTATTATTGAGCCTTCCCATAGATCGCAGTCTCAGCCTTGCTTCGTGTATGTAAGAAACTGGTACCCATTTTTAGACCAAAGTTACGCCCCTGATTACATATGGACTTTGATCATGAGTGCAGTATGTCACTTTGTGTGATCTTTTGATCCACACAACTATCAAGCGAGAAAAAACAAAATATCTTCAACTCAACTTGACAGAACTCCTTTTAACAGATGTTACCATTCAGTGACTATGACATCTTCAACAAGTAGGCTAACAAAACCAAAATGTCACTGAGCTTCAAGGCATTTGGCAAAACAGCAACACGTGATTGGAAGTGCTACATCACTTGCAAAGTTATTACAACACTAACTAAGTACTTTTCTTATTTCTATATGCCCTTGACCACAGTCGCACACAGAGTAACACACGCAGGCCAACTGATTAATGAGGCCCCTAGGGTGAGCTTAATTCATTAACAGATAATAATTGGGAATTGATCCTGCGTCAGTTGTCATCGTTCGGCCTCAGGAATACCATTAAGTTGGCCTACCATAGTTATTCTGCAAGTTCGATATCGATAAGGACACTTTAAAAACCTTTTACAAATTTCTTAGTAAAATATAACTGAGCTACATCAATAAGTTCACTTCGAACGCGGAATTTCCATTCTAAAAATAGAATACTTTCCTGCTTACGAACTTCATACCGCTTCGCCCCTAAGAATCACGTTTTATCCTAAATTTACTTGCGTAATCGTAATGTCACTAGCCCACGATCCCACTTGCAGGCATGAATTGCAATATTTCTTTGCATCAGCGAGTAATACACTTCATAAACAGAACAATTGTTAACGATGTATGCCTAGCCATCCGGATCGTATTTGTCAACGGATTAGATTTCGCACGCAAGTCATGCGAAATTGCATCCTGGCAACAGAAGTGGGCGTGTCATGCGAAATACTATCCGGCAACAAAAACGATCCGGCCACGCCCACTTCTGTTGCCAGGATGCAATTTCGCATTACTTACGTGCGAAATCTAATCCGTTGACAAATACGATCCGGATGGCTAGGCGAACATCGTTAACAATAGTTATGTTTATGAAGCGTATTATTTGCTGATGCAAAGCAATATTGTAATGATCATGTCTGCACGTGAGATCGTGGGCTAGTGACATTACGATTATGCAAGTAAATTTAGGATGAAATGTGATTCTAAGGGTCGAAGCGGTATTAAGTTCGTTAGCAGGAACGTATTCTATTTTTAGAATGGAAATTCCGCGTTCGAAGTGAACTTATTGATGTAGCTCAGTCAATATTAGGCCTACTAAGAAATTTGTTAAAGGTTTTTAAAGTGTCCTTATCGATATCGAACTTGCAGAATAACTGGGTCATTCCTGCAATTTGGTTCAAATCAGACTGTTGAAAAATATTTTTTGAAGTATTTTTTCAAGAAACTTTGACGTGGTATTTGGATAAATATGATACTGGTGGGGTTTGATGCAAAATATGCAGGCTTAAAGACTACTCATAGAGATGTGATCCACGTCAAAGTTAGTATGTCTGTCGTTAACTTGTCAACCCTGTAACCGACAAACATGGTAGTAGGTGGGTAGGTAGAAGTTATTACATATTTAAAAGGATGGTGTTTCTAGTAACAATAAGTGTCCCCATGTTAAAATAACATCAAAAATGAAACTGAAAAATAGCCAATATATTTATTAAACAATAATCATAACAAATATTGTGTACTATGCATAGAAAGCATGACATAGATTCAGCTGTAGACACATAACCAGAACTCACATAGTAATTAAACTTGCAGGAGTACTTATATGTGATGCACACTATTTGAGTGTATGACACTTATCGTCTTCGTATAAAACTTAGAAACTGTTTAAAAGTGTCAAAGGCTCGTAACAGAGTTGACGGGTAACAGAGTTGACAAGCATACTAACTACACACTCAAGAGCAAGTTGTGATACTAACACAGTAATAATACTTTTAATTTAGTCATACAGGGGCGTAACTTTGGTCTAAACAGTGGGGAATACCAATTTCTTCTTCACTTTCGCTTTTCGCAAGGAGACCATTTTGGACATATTACCCTGTCAGTAACTGATTATGCAACGCTGATGAGCTTACCTCTAGGCCTATAGCGGCAATTTCATCATCTATAATGTTATCTACTCGTTTTCGTTTTAGAACAAATTTATCCATTTTCCCTATCAGCAAAATCGGAACTCGACGTTTACAAGTCAAAATCAACGACGTCTTAAATGCTTAGGCCTATATTACGTAACGGAGGGAGCTTTCTTCAGCTAGCCGGCTCCGATATATTTAACCAAGGACAGTTATTGATTCTGAGATTGTGAGGAGACTCCCGGGGTGAGGAGTCTTATCAAGGCCGACAAAATGAGTGTGAATCCATATTCGGATTTCTAATTGATGAAGGATATAGAAGCTTGCAATTTGACCTACGTCTCCACATCCCGATAAGGCTAAGATGAAAACCACAATGCGGAGAGTGAAGACGATGTTAGATCTTTTTACAAGAAGACTGTAGCCGTGGCCCAGATCTGTGGCGCCTGCTGTCCGCGGGCTGATTACGGCGGTCAGTCTGTCGGGTGACCTGTGTGGCTGAAAGTCTGCTTGTCTGACTGCCTGTGACTCAGTTCGTCTGGCTCTCGGTTTACCTGTGCCTCTAAGTACTTTCGTACTTTAGTGGTACATACTATTATTACTCCTCAGTCCTCACTCTGTCTACATACTCGAAGCAAGGCGGAGACTGCGATCTCTGGGAAGGCAAAATAATAAACTAGTGATAGGCATTGTTTAAAACGAGGACTGCGGTACCTCCAGTCCAAATAGTGGGGGTACGGGTAATCCTCGTACAGCCCAAAAAATTACGCCTATGTAGCCATACCTCATAACCTGTTGATAACAAATATCAAGCACAAATGAGGAATATGCTTAGATATGACCAGAAACTACAGCAGAACTATGTTTGGTCAACTCTGTTACAGACATGTCAACTCTGTTATCTCAGCGCGGTAACAGGGTATGACGGTAACAGAGTATGACATTTTACACGTAAAAATGTTTTTAGCATAATGCTTCCTCTTAATATCACTGACTTTAATATTCAGACTTTAGATTACTTGTATAGCACGATTTCTGAAAGAAAAATTGTAAACTTAGACATTATCGAGGTCATACTTCTGTAACAGAGTTGACATACTCCAAATGTACGATGTAAAAATAAATAAAAACGAAAATTTTTGAACTATAAAACATACATAAAATCATCCAATCTTCTCATCAATTTTAAACCGTACAGAAGTGCTCCACCTGATGAATTAAATAAAACTAAACATATCAAGATGCCATCAGAATGTTAATAATAGTTGAAAGTAACAGAGTTGACAAAATTTTTAGGGACTCTCATTGCCAAAGAAATATTACTGCTATGAGTTCTGATACAGAAAGTAAAATTAACTTATATTACGGCCAGCACATGATGTTATGTGAATATTTTACAAACACGCAGAAATTACAAACTGTTTGAGTACAATGATCAAGATTATTACCGCCAAATGTAGAAGGGACAACGCTACTGACTATACCCCGCTGATTACAAAACTATTTTACTGTTCCGTATGTTATGATATTGATGGTTGTTTTAAGACATTTTAAATCAAATAACATTTTTATATTACGCAGTAAAGTATTTTGATCTAATCTGATGATATTATTACGTATCCGCATTCAAACATGTTAGGGACATACTATTGAACCGAATTGGAAGAATGACCCAACTATGGTGACTATGGTAGGCCTACTTAATGGCATTCCTGAGGCCGAACGATGACAACTGACGAAGGATCAATTTCCAAGTATTATCTGTTAATGAATTAAGCGGACTCTAGGGGCCTCATTATTCAGTTGGCTTGCGTGTGTTACTCCGTGTGCGACTGTGTGGTCACGGGCATATAGAAGCAAGAAAACTACTTGGTTAGTGTACGTTGTAATAACTTTGCAAGGAATGTAGCACTTCCAATCACGAGTTGCTGTTTTGCCAAATGCCTTGAAGCTCAGTCACATTTTGGTTTGTTAGCCTAGGCCTACTTGTTGGAGATGTCATAGTAATAATAATAATCTTCGTTTAATATCTTCAAACTGACAGTAACGCAGTATGATTACAAATCAGTATGAACGGATGATCACAAGTTATTACAGGAGTCGAATTTAACTGTACACGGCAGTCATGCAAGGCGCCCATCACGTCCTACATCTCATTTAGCATCGCGCCATCTCGCGAATGAAAGGCTGAGTGGACATAAATTTGGGAGGTTTGCGGGAAGCGATCCCGCTACCTCTTGCTCTTCACGCCAGTGATATTACCACTACTCTATGGACCCCCCGGTCACTGAATGGCAACACCTGTTAAAAGGAGGCCTGTCAAGTTGAGAAGCTACTAAGATATTTGTTTATTTCTCGCTTAATAGTTGAGTGGGTCAAAAGATCGCATAAAGTGACACACTGCACTCATGGTCAAAATCCATGTAATCAGAGGCGTAACATTGGTCTAAAAGTGGGGGTACCTATTTCTTACATACACGAAGCTAGGAAGATACTGCGATCTATGGGAAAGCTCAATAATAAAATATTGACTGGCATTGGGCGCCTCTGAGTATCCCTCTTTAATGGGCGCTATATAAATATCCTAATGAATTGTTTAAAAAGTGGAGGGTATACGGTACCCTCAGTCCAAAAAGTGGGGGTACGGGTACCCCTCGTACCCCCACAAATTACGCCTATGCATGTGCTGTACAAAATTACAGGCAATTGCGACGCCTGTATACCAGTGACTTTTCATTATTCAGTGAAGTCATCTGATTATCTTTGTCTGGTCATACCTAAATCACCTAAATCAAGGACTGTTCTTGGTGAATGAGCTTCTTTCTATGGTTGGGTCTACTTTTTTAACTCTCCCCTGTGTCTGTTTGCTCTGCTCAGTCGCTCGTGACATTTCGTTCTCAACCTAAAACTTGCCTCTTTCAAATTGCTTATCCACCATACGGTGCCTCTCTGTCATACAGACTGATCTTCTGCATATGGACTTGATTACTATTTGGTTTTGGTCTGCTATCAGTTGATCCCTTGTGCATTAGACACCGGTGTAACAGAAGTTACTAATTATAATTACATTTACGATTACAATTACAATTACTTTAGGGCTTAGGCAATGGAAATGTACCACACTTAACTTTTGTTTTACATTGGTTTACTCACAAGAACGGCCAGTCTCACCAGATTTTTGTTATCTACTATATAGTCGGCTCAAGAAAGACCCAACATCATTAGCCTACAGTTGTAATTCAGTATGAAAATTAAAATGTAAAATTTCAGAAGGCTTGGTAAGCAAATGGTTTAAAAGGCATCAGAAGAGAACCGCCCTTAAGTTTATCGGCCATCCTTTTTTAAGAAACGCGTACAGTTAAGTTCAGAGATATAGGATTGTGTATAGGCCTATACTGCCCTACACTTGAGTCTAGACTTTAGCTATTTTTAGCTCAACCAATCACGGAAAAGAATTCATAATTATACTAAATGCTGACAACTTGACTGATTTATGTTGCTGTTTATTTCCACCCTAGCGCCATGTAAATATGAATTTTCTTCTGTGATTGGTGTTTCTTATTTGGGATTTATTACATAGACTGTCCGCATGTTGTTTGGCCGCATGACACGACGTGATATTATAAGGACTTTCGAGTCTATTGTGTTAAGGTTCTTGTTGAGAGGTCTTGTGGTGGTGGAAAGTAGGTCATCGGTGGAATACCGCATTGAGCAAATAACCCGGATCATATCTGTCAATGAAAAGGAGGCTCCGGGCGTCTACGCTGCTATGTGACATCATAGGTCACGGGAACCAATGACACAAGATTTCGGATCGTTTTTGTTGCCGGATAATATTTCGCAGTACACCGGATCGTTTATGTTGCCGGATAGTATTTCGCATGACACCGGCTACGCCGGGGAGCGCATCAGAAACTTCGGACGCTGAGCCCATGATTATTGATTGATTATCTTCTCTGTAGGTGTCCCGCACTCTATCCGGTAGGCACCTATGGGGTCGTAAAAGTGATATGATCTGTGGTGGTTACTCTAACGGTTCCACAGAGAGAAACAGACAGACAGACAGACAGACAGACAGGCAGACAGACAGACAGAAGAGGGGAACTTGTAGGATAAACCTCAACAGCGTTTCCCGGTCTTATCTCTCGAACGCTTCTCAGTGAACGGTCATTGCTTCGTTCACCACTGTCGGCTACACAACGCTAACCAAGGAAGATTTCCAATAGTGATGGAAAATAAACTATTTTTCAAGCTACAGGAGTGGAAATTAGCATCATTGTACGACACAATAAAGGGTAAGTTACGGTACCTTTAATAAAATTATTTTTGATAATAATTTTTGATATTATTATGCTATTCATTGATTTGTTGCACGTGCGCAATATCATCCTCCTCCTATCTCAGTCTTTCTCGACCCCCAGTCACTACTCACCTCAAGTTCTCCAACCGAGTACCACGCCTCTGGAAAGGCAATGATAACAGCTGATGATGATGATGATGATGATGATGATGATGATGATGATGATGATGATGATGATGATGATGATGACGACGACGACGATTATAAACATAACTATGAAACACAGACAGCTGCAGTCATGTGAATGAAATTTATGCAACTGAATACAGTTCAAATCAACACAGGTGTTGATTTGCCAGCAATTTAACATACATGAATGGCATGTATACCAAGTATTTGTTTTTCTAGAAATTGTTTTTCTAGAAAACTTTGTTGTCCTAGAAATTACTCTATCCCTCTCCAAGGGGAGGGGGAATAGAGTAGTGGTAACACTCATGGCCAGGAGAGCATAAGGAACGCGGATCAACTCCCGTAACCCCCTCTATGGCGGCGCCTTGCATGGCTGCCAAACCTTGTGTTTAGTTAAGATATTGATTGTACTTTCATGTTTCAATGTAATCTTACTGCGTCTGTCGGTTTGAAATAATAAAGAATATAATAATTATTATTATTAAAACTTGCCTTTTTTCCAGAAGACTGTCGCACTGAGAGTCCCTTAGATTGGTGGGCACTGGGTAGAGGCGCTGTATAAGTTTGAAATACAATGCAATACAATCAGTGCTTCTAGCTAATGTCCCATTGTGCGTTTGCTAATGGTGTAATAAAGAATATACTTACTTCCTGCTCTGGGTGGTGTGGTGAATTTGAAAGCAGTCACTTTTCTTTATTTCCGTTTAACTGATGGTTTATGTTTGAACGCTATGTGTATTCCTATGAAAGCAAAATATTAATTTTGGTTTTTCTTATATATACTTTAACAGCCTGGTTCAAGTATGTCTCGATCAGTACAAGGAGAAGGCCGATAATCTGGAGCAGAAGGGGGTTGCGGCTGCTACCCCATGTAGTTGCACTCATCCAGGACCCGAGCAACCTCGACGACGGGTCCTGTTTCTACGCCGTGATTCTCGGGATATTTACTTTGGAGTGTCCAACGCAATGATTGCAGTGGACATATTCTTGAAGACTTTCTGTATTTTTTATGTTAAAATTCCCGACGCTGGAAAGTCTCCTGCACAGGACGGTGTTTATAACAGCCACCCACCAGGACAACAGCGGAACAAAAGTGCTGCAGTTGTCCGATTTACATTGTAGCTCATAATTTAAACATTATTTGTTATGAACAACGATCAAATCAAATCAAATAATTGTTTATTTATTTAAGAAATTTTTTGTGCATGCTCTAGATATTTGAAGTGTTTTGAAGTCACATTTATTTTTGATGTTAAAGTGTTGGAAAAGTCATGGAATGTTTAGTTTTTGGCAATTTTTACACACTTTTGTCGTGTCTCGGATTTTTCTGCAAAAGTATGTTAGGCATGCCGTGTGTGAACACTCATTACGTATTATAAAGTTTAAACTTGTTAGTTCAATATAATACCATCCTTGCAATATTACTGTTAGGCCTACATGAAACACTATTTTAGCGTGAATAATTATCGTAATAAGTTCACTGCAGCGATTGAAGACCCATATTAAAGTAAGCCTATTAAGTTAAAAATAAAATGTTAGCTTTTTTTTAGCAACGTAAAGCCTTTTTTCAGTTGAAAAACCGATTTTTCGTCATCCTGGAAATTTTTCCAAGTCATGGAAAAGGCAGAGAGTTTCATTTCGATCAAAGAGTGGCAACCCTGTAATATATCTTGATGTGGAATAATTTTTACATTTGATAGTTTCATTTGACATCACGTATGAACTTTCACCTGACGCTAAATGTTTTCACGTTATGCAATATTTCACGTATATGTATATTCGTTTATTATTCGTTTATTATAAATCAACGAAGGATGACACACCGCATCACAGCTTACAACAGTCTAAAGCGATAATATTAATAATAAAATAATAAATAATAAAGTATATATTTCCAGTGCTATGACAAAGAAATGTATGTGCTAGCGAGATTTGAGAATTAGTCAGATTGATTGAGAATGCTTCTATATAAAAGGCGGGGGATGAAATTCGTGACAAATTTTCATGTGCCATTCATGATAATAAGCTTCATCAAATATGAATAAGTTTAATTCAAGAGACCTCTGAGTAGGTCTCTGGAAGAGGCGCTATATAAATTTCCAGAATGAATGAATGAATGACCTATGTGAAGAAAGCTGCCACATCTGAAACTATGCCGATCTAACAATATAGGCGAGCTACATAAACTATGAATAAGTTAATACAGCTATACAGGCACATGTGCGTCTCGTTGGTTCAGCGTAGTGTTAACTATCCCATATTTGCCCGTAGTTCGCATAATCGATATTTACATAGGCAGCCAAAGTTGCAGCTACAGAGATCAAACAATATTCCGCTCTGCATCATTGACAGGCCCAGTTCGCATAATGAATATTTACATAGGCAGCCAAAGTTGCAGCTACAGAGATCAAACAAGATTCCGCTCTGCATCATTGACAGGCCCAGTTCGCATAATGAATATTTACATAGGCAGCCAAAGTTGCAGCTACAGAGATCAAACAAGATTCCGCTCTGCATCATTGACAGGCCCAGTTCGCATAATGAATATTTAATTATGCGGCCAAAGTTGTAGCTGCAGCGCGCAGACCAGGTCTGAATGATCGTGCTAAGTTGGTTGAACTGCGCTGATGATGCTCGACATACGTGCGCGTATTCGCCGCTCGGAAGCATTGACTTGAAATGAGCGAAGTATCGCAGCTGCTGTCTGTATGCGCCAACCTATATAAGGCAATTTCTGTAGGTGAACCACAGGCGTGCTAATTCAAATCACCAGCAGCATTCAAAGAAGAATAGGCTTGATATTTTAAGGCAAATTACCTACATTCGGATAACCATGAAGATTTACGTGGAACAGATCAAGGCTTAGGAAGCTAATTTTTACCTATGAATTTTAGTTCTTATGTCCGCGGATTCGGCTGACATACCTTGGCAAATTTAAGAGTGTATGAACGATGAAGAAATCCACGTCGATTACATTTCCAACGTCGTACTCTATCTTACCAGACGCAATGCGGTTTTATCCTTACGATGCATGCGCGCGGTCACACACACGACGCTTGGACGCGCACAACGCATGCGCATTGAGAGATGGATGGAATAGCGGAGGAATAATATAAGGAGAATGGATCAGAGAATGACCAATTACGCGTCTCAGTTGTGAGTCGGTGTTAGTCAAAGCGCTGGGCGATCGTAAGCAGAGAACTAAGCGCTGACGTATTACTTGATTATAGCTGGAGGACTCTTAATTATTGTCTGGTCATCAAACGAAACGCGGCGGGTTGACGAGGCTATTTTTGACGTTACTATAGCGACGAGACTATTTTGATGTTATTAGCGCAAGGCTATTTTGGCGTAATTAGCTACGGCGCGTATGTTCATCGGTTTAGGAAAAACCCTAAATTTGCCTCTGGAAGAGTTTCCGATTCTAGGCTAAATGTTAGGTAAGCTTAGCAATATTTTTACGATTTCGAGAGGTTTTTAAAGGCGCTACGTAAATTTCATTCACTTGACATTTCTATGGAGCCTGCCGCTAGATGTAGTAGGAGCTAGATAATACATTTGCATGCACTCATACAAACATGTGTACAGATAAACACACATACACTAATACGTACATACATTGATACATACATGCATGCGTTAGCATACATTCATGCACGCAAGTACACACACATATGCACACACACACACACACAACGTTTGAAATTTGTGTTATGAGAATTTCTGTATTTGTTTTTGCCCTATTTACTACCAAAGCATCAATCGATGGCGCTGAGCAGTTTTACGTGAAGGACTTTCTATGTCCTTAAACAGTAACTGTGTGGATTGAACCCGCGCTCTCTGCATTGTAAGCCGATCACTCTAACCAATCGGCTACCGTGCCCCACAGCCTGCTACTCCGTTCCGTGTTATTGTATTTATTTATATACCGCTACACAAAAGCGGTGCTATTCGGAGGCGTTGCCCGAGATAATCCATGTGACGTTATAATGCTTTTCTTCGTTGCTATTGCGAGACAAGAGTTTAAATTTACCTTATAGCATCAGGTGACCACGTTTTGAAGGTGTCGAAAGTTACAAGAGGATCATCGTCAATTAGTGTTAAATGCCTTTCATAGTATCGATATAAGATGTTTTAAAGGTGTCTAAAGAGAGTTTGAACCAATTGGCTACCCTGTTGCATAGTTACAGCTTTTCTCGTAGAAATAAGATATTTATATTATCCGATTTCTTCAGCATTTCAGGCAGACAGACAGACAGACAGACAGACAGACACACACACACACACACAGACAAAGAGAGAGAGTGTGTGTGCGTGTGTGTGTGTGTGTGTGTGTGTGTGTGCGTGTGCGTGCAAATAGTTTCTTGTTCCGCCGAAAGCTACGTTGAAGAAACGTAATCTGGGTGAATGGCGCAAGAATTAGTTTACGATCCGTTCTGGGATTTCGGAGCCAAAGATCAACAATCGGTGGATGAGAAGGAAAGCCCAGGGGAGTCATTGTAGCTACTTGAGAGTAATATCTGGGATCAGAGGTCTTATTTGCTTATGTATCTATGTATTTTTTATGTATTCATGTATGTGTATGCATGTATATATATATATGTGTGTGTATTTGTATGTTTATAGGTATGTGTGTATGTTTTTTTCTTTCTGTGTATATGCATGTGCATGTATATAAAGTATGTGTGTGAGTGTGCATGTGTGTGTGTGTGTGTGTTTCTGTGTGTGTATGATTGTATGCATGTATGTATGCATGTGTATTTGTAGCTATGTATATGAGTAAGTATCGATGCACGTGTGCATCAATGCATGTACATATTTTAGGTGAAGTCGTCCATTATATTTTTCAAAAGAAATATCTGAAACGTAATTCTTTACACATGTTGGTTAGTCTGTGCACCTTTGCCAGATTCTTAACCTTATACACTATATAGACAAGGGTTGAGCTACATTCATACGTACATATATATACATATGCATGCATACGCTACGCATGTATGTCTGTATCATAATATTTCATACAGCGCATTTTCGGGCACATCACAAAAGTGCTGCCCCAATATTTGTCCAACGGATCTAAACGAGTGCGTTTTACGACAGTTTGTAAATGTATGCCAAACAAAGTCAAAGATCGCACAATGCATGAGAGGGCTCGAGTTGATGTTCGGAACTGGACCTGCATAATATTATCTGGTTATATTGAGCTCTCATTAGACACCTTTTAAACCAGTCAACCGATTGTATATAGGCATGGGACAAGGTAGCTAAATTGCACTGATCATTTTATTTCGACACCTTTTAAACCTCTTTCAAAGTGGTTATATAGTTTTAGGACGCGTAAGCAAATTAGTTCTGACTGGCTCTCAACGGTAAATCTAGCTAACGACGGATTATAATTGTTTAAAAAATTTCAATCTATCCACGTAAAGAGCCTTTGCTCCCACAAGATGTCGTTAAACTGTTGGTTCAAGCCGATTTTTTTAACCTCACCACTGCCCGTACTCTGGTAGTGCCAGTCCCAGTCCTGGATAAAAGAGAAGGGTAACGCTGATCATTCTAATTGGTATACGCCGTCGTTAAAAAACAAATAAACGAACCGATTATTTTGATCGCTGTCTTTACACACCATTAAAACATTGATTACCTTTGCTATATAGCAACGGTACGCTGTAGCCATTTATAAAACATAGTACTCTACAGGTAATGTCGACGTCAACGGCCATAGCAGCCACAAGATGTTGTTTAATAATGGAACTACCCAGTTTTGGGACACGGAAGCCAATTAGTTAAAGCATACATGCATACATACATACATACATACATACATAAATAAGTAAGTAGGTATGTATGTAATTAAGTAGTTTATTCGCCAACAAATGAAACCATCACAGCAATAACACATTATACAGATATAGTGGCAGGCTACCGGAGAAGTCTCGCAGGAATCTCGCCGGTCGCCCAAGTACACGGAAAGTACAAGTTCGAGCCTCCGTGAGATGGTTACTGTATAGGGACCATGGGCTGCTTTTTCCGCTTATGCGATGTTAAATGTTCGCATGATGCTGTATTTTTTATTATTTTGTTTTATTTTGTTTTAATTTTTTTATAATTTTTTTAGTATAAACAAAATAGTAGCAATAACAATAGTCTAATTAGAAGCGTCCTGAGTCTGTAGCCTAACGATTGCGGCTTCGAGACCTGACTCCGTGAAATGATCCTGAAAAATAATTATTCCTTACGCAGGCAATTGTCGCACTCTTTAGACTTCAGACCTGCGCGCGTCAGGAGTGCAACAAAAAACAAACATTAATCACTGAATAAAACTGCTTCAACTTATATTTCTAAAAAAACGGGTCAATGTGTCCGCAACCTCATCTGGAATAACAAGTTATGCCTATTTCTAGCAGACACCATAGAGTGGCTAGAAGACTCGCAGTTATGAGCTGTCAAAGAGCATTCAGTGTCGCCCAGCATTCATGCAGTTGGTGCCAATTGTTTCAAAAGATCACAGTGGAGTAAGTAAATTATATAAGTAGTTCGCCACCAAATAAAGCAATATCAGATATCAACTCTGATATTAATACAGTGGCAGGCTACAGGTGAAGTCTCATAGGACTCATCTCGCAGGTCGCCCAAATAATACTAATCATATAATCAAAATGACACAACACCTCACACCTACACATAAAACATAGCCTGGATATTGCCACACTGACCGTGCTCTACTAGCAGACAATTCGTGTCGGTAAGTGTTCTGGCTGCACTGAGAAGTTTCCAAAGTGTTTAGCGACATCTTACGGCTGTCATGGCCGTTGACGACAACCTCACCTTAACCCTCTTGCGGTTGGAGACTGCAGCACCAACTGCCGAAGAACAGTTTAACGAAGTCTTGGTCGTTGACGTCGATAGGAATTTTTTACATTCTTTACAATATACGTCCTTACTTCTGACAGCCCACGTGATGCGACATATCAATGAACTGATACATTTCCTTTCTGAAATATTGATGATGGATTCCAACAGATTCGTATGGCATGAAAGGCCAACAACGTCAGTAGAAAATTGCTATGACATCTAATTTAGTCTCTATTCGCATTGCACAAAGATAGGCGGTATTTCTAAGTAAAAACTATGCAAATGCCGTTGAGGAATATATATTGATTTATTGAACACTTTATAAAGGTGTGTGAAGAAAGCGGCGTATTATCCGCTGTTAAATGAAATTTAATGGCATGAAAAATTGTTGACGTTAATAGGAATATTGTTTCGGATGGCTTAATATAGGCACTTTAGCTCTGAGAAAAGTGACAGTAGTAGTTTCCAGTGTTTAACGACATCTTATGGCTGTCAGGGCCGTTGAGGTTGAACTTGCGTTAATTTGGACGGGAGATAGGATGACGAGACGCTCCTCACGAAATGAGATCAAGACTTTTCTGGCACAGATATGGAATACCATGAAAGAGATTATTAACGTTACCCTTCTCTTATTGGAGGCTCAAGATTGGCGCTGCCAGAGTACGGTTTCCTTGTTTGGTTAGTTACTGTTTAACGACACTGTCATAAGATTGATGATCAACGTGACACCCTCCTTTCTCCATGCTTGGGACAGACACTGTCACAGTTGGGGAAGTGGCGTAGTTCCATAATAAGGGCAGTGACGGCGTTGAATACATAGTGATGACGAATACCGTTTTAAAGGTATCTCAAATAGATTACTGCAGTTGTATTATTAACACGCGTATAACGATATCCTCTGGTTGTCAGGGCCTCTGGCTATGAGAATTCCAAGTAGGCCTAATTTTACAATTTTCTCGTATGAAGTTTGTGTTTTAAAGACGCTTTGTAACTGTTAAACGATATTTTGTCGCTGCCAGAACCGTTGACGTCGACTTTACGTTCTCAGCAATAATGTCTTGTTATTGGCAGTAATAATGTACTGTTTAACGACATCCCCGAACTGCAAAGGCTGTTCACGCCTGTAAAGTTCATTGTATAGTTCGGTGTGTATATACTTTTTCATAATAATATAACTTTCTCCCATCAGTTTGGTTGAGAAGCAATTATCATAGGCCATTGCGCCCAAGCTTATATATAGCCTATGCTACCAACATTTTAACGGTGTCTAATGACAACTCTCAAACTAAGCAAACCAATAATTTTTTTTCTACATGTAGTTGTAAGCGCCCTGAGTCTGCAACCTAAAGATTATTGACCTGACCTGGCGCGCCTTTAAGTGCAATACATGAAGAAATAAATTAATTAATTATTTAATCGCATAAAACTGGATTAACTTATATTTATTAAAACAGGCTCTAAGTATCCGCCACTGTCTTTACATTCTAAAAAGCAATGTCTAATTCTAGCAGCCACTTCAGCGAGTCTAGAATACTCTCAGTTATGAACTGTCTAAGCGCATTCATTGTCTGCGTTCTCAACGCAAGCGTCTCCAGTAACTGCAAAAGATTAAAGAAAAGACTGGATATTGCCACAATGACTGTACTCTACAACCAGACAAATCGTGTGTCGATAAGTCTTCTGGTTGCACTTAGTATAGCTTCCTAAGATTTAGCGACATCTTACGGCTGCCAGTGCCTTTCACGCTGACCTTATCTCGCTTAACTCTTATCCCTTCCGTAAGAGAATCCAGTACCAACCGGTGAAGAACAGTTTAAAGATATCTGACAGCATAAAAAATCCGTTAACATCGATAGGGAGAGTTTTACAGTCTTTACCATGTTCGCTTTTCCGCATATCAACGAGTTATTAACTTCCATCAATCTTTAACTGTTGGTGGTATCAAAGGCTGTTGAAGTCGATAGTACAAATTGTGTTGACAGTTCTCAACATTCGTAAACCAATAAAAGATGGATGAATAACTTATAAATGAAACGCGACCGAGGTATATATAGCATACAGCGATAAAATTTTAAAGGTGTGCAAAAAAGCGTCATTTTCTTCAGTGTTTCAAAGAAATCCTTTGTCATCAAACGTGCTTGATGTTAATAAGAAACGTTTTTGTCAATAGTTTTCATCCGTTCGCATGGCATAATGATAAAATGCTCCGAGATACTTGACATCATCATCATCATCATCATCATCATCATCATCATCATCATCATCATCATCATCATCATCATCATCATCATCATCATCATCATCATCATCATCATCATCATCATCATCATCATCATCATCATCATCATCATCATCATCATCATCATCATCATCATCATCATTATTATTATTATTATTATTATTATTATTATTATTATTATTATTATTATTATTATTATGGTCTTGCTGACATCTCCACATTCAGAAAATCGAGTTCCACGCCGCTGCCTCCGTTAAGAAGACGATGGGTATCGACGGGTTTGTTCTTTGGCTCCGGGCAGCTTTGACATGGCGCCTTGGAGAGCCACTGCGTTGAACCGCTGCACCATCACCGATAGATTCTTGAATAGGAAGTTTGTTTCGCGGGAGTCATCGGTGGTTTTCGACAGCCGGCGACCAATTTCCGATAGAAGGCGAGGCCCTCTCTGTTAAGGGGACCGAAGGTTACCACAGCTACAGGTATGAAGATGTATCTCTTCTGTATTTCAGAGTATTTGATGTGCTTTCTCGCAGCAGCCACCTCCGCTGCCCCCCCCTGTCGCGGCCGCCGTTTCTGTGATGTAAGAGGCGGCCACCGTGTCCACTACCGTCGCGTCCCACAATAAGGACAGCCCGCCGCTCCAAGGTATTATTATTATTATTATTATTATTATTATTATTATTATTATTATTATTATTATTATTATTATTATTATTATTATTATTATTATTATATTCGAGTTGGAATCGCTTTGAGTCTGTGACCTAACGATTGCTTTTTCTGATTTGTGCGCTTCATAAGTGCAATATATGAAGAAAGAAAGAAATTAAATTATTATATCGAATTAAGATGGTTTAACTTATAGTTTTAAGAACATGGTATATGTGTCTTCCTCTGTGTTTGCATTCCAAAAAGTAATGTCTAATTCTAGCAGCCACTTCGTCATGGCTAGAAGGATCGCAGTCATGAACCGTGAACGCGAATTCATTGTCTGCGGCCTCAGCGCAAGCAACTGCATAAGATAAAAGTAAAAGATTGGATATCGCCATAATGACTGTGCTCTACTAGAAGACAATTCGTGTCGATAAGTGTTCTGGTTGCACTTAGTAGTTTCCTAAGTGTGTGACAGCATGTTACGGCTGACAGAGCCGTTGACGTTGTCCACATCTTGATTTGCCGCCATAAGAAAATTCAGCACCAGCTGCAAAGGAACAGTTTAGCGATACATTATGACAAAAAATCTTGATATCGATAGAAACAGTTTTACAATCTTTGCTATATACGTCCATACTGCTCAACGAAATATTATGCTGCCATCAATCCATAAGTGTTGATGCATGCATACCAATGGTTTAACGTATGGAAACAAACGCCGTTGGCGAAGATAGAAAATGTTTTGACAAGTTTTCAGTGTTCATGTTGCATAACGAAAGTACATTGTGACTTAAAAGCGGTTGAGTTATATATAACATTGGCTGAACGCGTTATGAAGGTGTGCAAAGAGAGTGTTGAGTTATCCAGTGTTTCTTGCGTCAAAATTTTTTGACCTTAATAAGAAACGTCGCTGAAGAGAATTCTTGTCCATTCACACGAAAATATTTCCAAAAGCTCTTATAAGATAGTAAGTTGTTGAATCGTGTATAACAAATATATATTTCTGTTAAAGGTGTCCAAAGAGAGCATTGTTCTTTGTTTAATTATAATAATAATAATATTCTTTATTATTTCAAACTGACAGACGCAGTAAGATTACATTGAAATATGAAATTACAATCAAGATCTTAATTAAACACGCGGTTTGGCAGCCATCCGAGGCGCCGCTCTGGGGGGGGGGGGTTACGGGAATCAATCCGCGAACCTAATGCTATCCCGGCCATAAGTGTTACCTTTACTCTATCCCTCTCCCCATTACACTTGTGCCAAAACAATTTTCTATCTTCGCCAACGGCCTTTGTTGCCATATTTGGAATAATCCGGCGTTTCACGCAGCGGCGGTTTAACGACGGGGAGGGGTCTAGTAGCCCCTATCTGGAAAGTAAGGCCTTCAGTTATCGTAGCCTCTTAACACATTTTAGCTCCCCACTTTAACGTTTAAGCATCCATAAATTGCCTACTAGCTACGTTTGTTGGTGACAAGGCCTCCTAATCTCTAAAGCTATTTTTAGCCCCCAAGTCCAAAAACTTTTGAACTGATACTGGTTTAACGATAACTTGTGGTTGTCCTCTAACTTATAACCTACCTAACGTTTTGCAATTTTTGTGGATGAAATTTGTTTTTTATGATGCTTCGTTATAGCAGATGTGTTTAATGCCACCCTCTACCTAAATAAAGGATGTGACAGTTTCCGTTTGTGAATGATGTGTCATTGCGAATGACGATTCCCCGCCTAAATTCTCCTTTCTCCTGTCTTTGGACTGGCTCCATCTGATAACAGAAAACCAGCACAAAATCAAAAGGCCGTACTCGTCGATAGGAAAAGTTTTACAGGCTTTACGCTATACGTCCTTACTGCATAAATTATCAACGAACTATTGACTTCCATCAATTCCTATCTGTTAACGCTTGCATTCCAACAGTTTTAGCTTATGGCATCAATCGCTGTTGACGTCGATAAAAAATTGATTTGAAAAGTTCTCAACGTTCGCACTGAATAAAGATACCATGGAGAAACTTAAATAAAAAAGCGTTTGATGTATATATAGCATAGGCTGAACACCGTTTGAAGGTGTTCGTGGAGAGCGTCGTATTTTAACGAAATCTCTCGTCATCAAAAGCTGTTGACGTTAATAAGAAACGTTATTGCAAACAGTTCTCATTCGTCCGCATGGCATGATGAACAAAAGCAAGGAGACAGTTGACTTATTATTATTATTCCAAAAGTTTAACTACAACTTATGGCTGCTATGGCCGTTGACGTCTTTAAAAACTAATTCTTTATCAGTTCATTTTCTTCATTTGAGATCATTCTTTCCAGGTCGTATATGCAGGCGCATATTTCAGAGGCCAGGTCGAACTTAAAAATTAAACGATGGTGAGAGATATATAATACTGGGTAGACGCTTTTTAAAGGTGTGCCATGAGAGCGCCGTATTATCTAGTGTTTAAAGGAAATTTCTAACAGCAAAAACCGTTGACGTTAATAAAAAAAACTTGTTGCGAACAGTTCTGATCAGTTCCTATGGCATGATGAACAAAAGCGATGAGGTAGTTGACTTATTGTTATTATTCGAAAAGTTTAACAACGTCTTATAGATGCGACGGCCGTTGAGGTCCTTAACAAAATTACTTGTATACCATTTCATTTTCCTGATTGCAGATCATTCGTTCCAGACAGGGGCGTCTATCCCCCTTAAGTCATTAGCGCAACTTCCTCTTCCCCTCTTCTTCCCCTCCCCTTCGTTCCCCCACCCTAAAATGTTGGCACACACACTGACATGTCTCTCCCCCCTATTTCTTGTATGGAGCATTTGCTCCAAGGTTTCTATGGTGTAGACGCCTGTGGTTCCAGGTCGTAGCTGGTTTGCAGGCGTAAATTTTTAGAGGCTTCTCGGTTCATGGTGTTAGTTGATATAAAATCAGTCGAAAGAAATTCTGTTATCTGGCAGGTGGCTAAGGCGTTAACGTATCTTTGATCTTTATTTTAATTCAGTTTCGTCCCATTTAAAGGTATGGTATATAAATATAAGTCAATTCGCTAACCGTTAACCGTTCTTCTCAGTGGCCATTAATGATCTTTTCTGTGGCCATTGTGGCTCCTTTCGCTGGCCATTTTAAGGCTCTATTCAATGGCCATATAAGGGATTTTTTGCTCGCTATATATATATATCATGTATATATATATATATATATATATATATATATATATATATATATATATATATATATATATCATGTATATATATATATATATATATATATATATACATACATACATACATACATACATACATACATACATACATACATGCATACATACATATGTTGTTTCCAATGGCCATAAAGCCTTTCTGTGGCCATAAAGGCTTTTTCAGGATATTAAGATTCGTTTCGATGCACAGCATTCTTGAATTGAAGTCTTCACACCGGCACAATTATTAAAAAATAAACGCGCTTGAGGAATATATTGCATTGGAAGTATGGGTTTTAGAGGTGTGCAAAGAGAGCGTCGTATTACCCAGAGTTTCTACGAAATTTCTTGTATGACAAGCTGCTGACGTTAACAAGAAACGTTGAGGCACCAGTTCCATTCAAAAAGCAACAATTACGCAGTAGTTGACGAATCGCGTTTGACTTATATATAGTTGCATTGATTACCGTTTTAAAGGTGTCCAAAGAGAGCATTGTGCTTTGTTTAATTAACCAGCGTTTGACAATGAGTTGTGGCTGCCAGAGCCTCTAACCTGGAACTTATCTTACGTTATTACAATTTAAACGACGACCTGTCATACCTTAGGCGTCTAAAGTCGCCCTCCTTCTTTATACAAGCTGTGGATGTTTCTATTTAATAATGTTGTGTTACCTCGCTTAGATTCTGATTCTGATTCTCCTGGCTTTGGACTGGCACCACCTAGGCTGACCACACGTCCCGGATTGCCCGGGACAGTCCCGGAATTTGAGAAAATGTCCCGCGTCCCGGACACGTCCTTTCCGGGACAATGAAATGTCCCGGAATGAATTTTTTCTACAATTAAATGCGTAGAATTTGCTATTTATATTTTAATATTCCAATAATAAGAAAGTAAAAATATAACAACATCAACAAAATTAATATGCAGCGTTGTTCAAAATTTACAAATCCGCGGCACCATGTAATCTTAAGAGTATGGCTAACTATATGGGTCTACATTTTCTGCAATAGAGGCTGATATGTGACATATGTCTATGATATCTAATCGTAATCGTACTCGTAATCTCCAAATTTTTAAAGCGCCATTCAAAGGCCAAGTGCAGGACACAAGCCTGTTCACAAGCGCTACGTCAAAGCAGGGGGTGTTTCCAGAGAGTATAGGTCAAAGGAGGTCCGAATACGGTTTCCAGAGGGCCAGATCAAGAGAGAAGCAGAGCAGCTGTCAAGGCGGGTGTTGTTTAAGGCGAGAACTTGAAGGCGGAGGATCAGATGAGTCAGGGTAGGGGTACTTGAAAAGGTGAGATTTCAGCTTTGAGTGGAAAGCTCCGGGGTGATAGAGGAATATAAACCGAGAATCTACGGAATTCAGAGGGGAGATCGTTCCAGAGGCGTGGTGCTATGTTGCGTATGGCTCGTTTGTAGAACTTGAGATGAGTAGTGACTTGAGGTCGAGAAACACTGAGATATCTCGTCCTGGCGGCGATCTTGTTTGACATGTGGGGGGGGGGACACGGGAAACTTTCGAACTGATCTGGTTAAAAAAGAAGTGAGAAATTTGTTGGGACCTTTTTGGTGTTCTTCAAACTTGGTGGACAACTGTATACTGTGTCCCCTCCCCACTCTCAAAGGTGGGTCTTGTTCCCCTCGAGCCCCCTTCCCCGGATCGCTGCCCATGACCGGGTGGAGCGGGTTGCCTGGATGGTGAAGGATTCACAGAGGTACTTGGGCTGGGAATATTCCAGGGAGTTGTAGGTTAATGATAGGACTTTGTTAGTTCACTCTCGGATTTTTAGCCAAAGAAGTGATTTGAGGATTGGAGTGATATCATAATGTTTGTACAATATTGTACATCATCCCCTAAAACATGGCCCCGTAGGCCTGATCACTTTATCAAGTCTTTAATATCTAGGTTTGAAGCTTGATTAATTTTAAGCAATTTTGATTTTGAGCAATAAACTGACCAATTTGTATTGTTTTGGCTCGTTTGCTGGTTTTTTTTTCTAATAAAGCAACTTCAAAAAATGTTTAATTTTGGTCTAAAATCTTACAAATAGGCCTATATGTATGGCGCTCGCCCCAATGCGCCCAGCTCCTAGCTGAATTTGACTTAGATTGGAAGCATTGTGGCGTCCCGGAATGGCAAAACGGAAATGTGGTCACCCTAGCACCACCTGAAAACAGATAACGTTTTCATTTTGATGTAATGTTGCTATGGATTAAATCATCTTGTGGCTATGAGGGATGTTAAAGCAGACCTTACTTTGCACGATCCATAAGGAGACTAACGACTAGGTAGCTTCGGTTTAACGGCGCTGTGTTATAACAAAGATGGTTAGCGTCGTCCTCCACCTCACTCCAGTTTAGGGACTGGCACTATTGGACTGCGGACAGTTGCAGCTTAGTATTTCACTCCTAAGAAGGTAAAAACTTAAAGTTAATGGTAAGTTAATGATGTTGGATGGATGGATCCCGAGTTTAACGACATCTTATAGCAACAAAGGCTGTTGACATCGACAGAAATTGTTTTGGCATATTTTTGCATATTACAGCTCTTAATGATGATGATGCTGCACGTCGGTAGTATTTATAGGAAAGAAATAACTTTGAAAGAGGTGTAAATAAATTCCTTCTGTGCAAATGTGGAAATGAAGCTTTGGATGTTCTGTACTTCTGCCCTATTTAGTTTCTCATCTTTTAAGACAATGTCATAAGTGTTTATGGTGTGTATGTGTATAGATTGCTCTGTATTTTTGCATCGTTCTCTGCTTCTGTGTGTTTTCGTCAATTTCATTCCAATAAATTCATTCGTCAGAGATCTTAGCGTCATCTTGGAGTCAGAACTCACCCTCTCTCTGCATATCTCGCAACTGAGCCGCGCTTGCTACTTTCAGCTGCGACAGAACCCTTCGTTTCTTGGTTACTTAAAAGACCCTCTGTTAATTATCGTAATGTTTAATTTAATTGATTTTAAACTGCAGAAAAGTTATTGATATAGTCTACTGATACTGTGGTACTCCAGTGCAGTCAAACTTTATGAATATCAAACTGGTACCCAGACCCGGCCCTAGGGCGTGTGTGGCCCAAGGCAGCAAGCGATGAGCGGGGCCCAGAGCAAAAAATGGCATTGCAAAGCTGATTCCCTGCCCATACAGTATTGGCAATCAGGGGCGGATCCAGAAGGTTTATCGGGGGTGGGGGCAAAATAATACATACATACATACATGCATACATACATACATACATACATACATACACACCAGTGTTTAAGCTAGTCCCACTCTTCTGGGAGGGGAATCAAAGTTTGTGGGGGTAGGGGAGACTGGGGATGAAAGTAACACGGGTTGAATGTAACAAGCATCGCAGCGCCGTTACTGGAGAGCAGGGAACCAGCTTATATTGATCCAAATGTAGATCAACTAGAAAAATCAAGGTCAACAAAATTTCTGCGCAGGATTCAAAGAAATAAATGTTGTATAAAGAAAACAAAATTTTTTTGCATGAAAGTGAGTTTCTGCCTTTTTTCTTATTTTTCTCATAGCTCACTGTATTCACGTTTTACATTTTTAAGGATTGCCGTGATTATAAGAGTTGTCATTCAAGCAGCGTCTGTGTGAGCGGTATTACCGTAAGTAAATGCTTCCCAAAGATATAAAATAAAAACTAGAACCAAGTAGTAGCGGGGTTGGTTGTAACAAATCAGCCGGGGTTGGTTGTAACATGTTACAACCTGCCCCCAATGTATGCTACAGCAAACCCCAATGTATGTTTAGCTGATAATAGTATTAGCATGATTGTAGGTTTATGAATGAATAATTTCATTTATTATTCCAGGGAAGAGTCTTCTCTTAAAAATGAGGATTTAGAAGCGTAAAGGTACGAAAGATATGACCCCTCTGAAAACAGTGCATGAAGGGGCAAATAGAGTTACTAATGGAAATGAATCATGTCGCTCTGTTGCAGAGGAATTGCAAATTTGTCATGTCACGCTATTTATAAAAAGCAGTCACAAAATGGCGCCAATGTCAATATTGCACGGAGCGTTGAATATGAAAGAAATAGACGTATCTTTTCAGATGTCGAAGAAGGTAGACAGAGTAGGCCCTATGTAAAAAAATGCTTCATCCATTTAATTTGGTCTTTCACCCAGAGAAGTGAGAAAACTAGCATTTCAGTGTGCTGTGACATACAATAAGAGCTTTCCAGAAAACTGGCGTAAGTGTGAAATGGCTGGTGCCGATTGGTTCTCTGGCTTTCTGAAAGAAATCCTACAATTTCTGTCCGCACTCCAGAAGCCACAAGCATCTCCAGAGCGATTGGTTGCAACCAAAATGTTGTTGCATCATTTTACGACAAATTAACAGAAGTTAAAGATTGTTTAAAATTCGATAGCAATGAGCCATTGACATTTGGAATATGGACGAAACAGGAGTTACCACGGTACTGAAGCCTTCAAATGTTGTAGCAGAAAAGGGGTTGAAGCAAATTGGTGCGATAACTTCAGGCGAACGAGGTACGCTATAGGCCTAGTTACTGTTGCACTTGGAGTGAATGCTATTGGAAACGCAACACATCCTCTATTCATCTTTCTTAGAGCTAATTTTTATGACCATTTCATTAGAGATGGACCAGTCGGGTGTGCTGGTGCAGCGATTAAGTCAGGTTAGATGAAGGAGAAAGAGTTTTGTCAGTTTATGATTTTCACCTTGTGAAATTATTATTGTAAAGCCTCAAACGAAAGACCTGTGCTATTGCTTTTGAACAATCACTTGTGACATATCTCTATCGATGCTATCGACTATGCTACAGAAAATGGTATCGTTATGCTATCCTTTCCACCGCACATCTGTCATAAACTTCAGCCCCGAGACCCCAATATCGTTACAACATGCCCCTGCTCATGTTACAAGTTACCCCGACACCGGGGTAAGTTGTAACACCCGACGACGCTCACTATTTTGATAGTCTTGGCTATATTTGTTGTACGAAGCATTTGATACTTTTCCATTATATAGCCAACATATTAGGCCATAGTTTGATGCAAAAAGATTACAGTTTTTCTTGTTCTAAATTCCCAAAAACTTGTGAAATTCGAAATTTGTTACTTTCATCCCCAGTCTCCCCTACTGAGCAACGGACCAACGGACATTTTTTTAGGAATTCATCTGCGAAAAAATTGATGACCTTTTTTAGTCATTAATCCAGAAAATTCATATTTCCATATTAACTTTCGCCATTTTACTCGTCTTTGTCTACGGGGGGCCACGTCCTGTGACGTCCTGTGTAAATATCAAATGGGGGCCATTATTTCCTCATTTTTCGTGACGGGGGCCACAGGACTGTAAATATCAAATGGGGGGCATGGCCGGATTGGCCCCTGGATACGCCCCTGTTTTCAATACCATAATGTGTATTAAAATAATGCATAATCAAACTTAAATGGGTTAAGGAACACTAAATGCAAATCAGGCTTTAATACTAGCATCTTAGGCCTACTGTCCTATGAAAGCCATAATTATGTTTTACTTAATTAATTGAATATCTCTTCAATCTCATCACAGTAATAAAAAAAACTTATAGCCAGCAGAGCGGGGCCCCTCAAAGCGCGGGGCCCAAGGCGGCTGCCTCGTTCGCCTTGCCCTAGGGCCGGGCCTGCTGGTACCCACTGATTCGATTCGAGATTCGATTCGAATTCGAACTTTTACCCCCGATTCGATTCGAGATTCGATTCGACTGAAAATTTGTGATTCGCAGTTCCCTATGTTTGACGGCATGTTACGGCTGACAGACCCGTTGACGTTGACCACATCTTGATTTCCCGCCATAAGAGAATCCAGCACCAGCTGGTAGGGAACAGCTTTGCGGTACATTATGGTATAAAAATCCGTTGATGTCGATAGGAAAAGTTTTACAATCTTTGCTATAATCGTCCTTACTGCTCAGCGAAATATTATACTGCCATCAATCCCTAAGTGTTGATGCACGCATTCCAAGGGATTAACGACATATCTTTGGCATCAAAGGCAGTTGGCGAAGATAGAAAAATTGTTTTGACAAGTTTTCAGTGTTCATGTTGCATAATGAAAGCACGTTGTTACTTAAAAATGACATGCGGTTGAATTATATATAGCTTTGGCTGATCGCATTTTAAAGGTGTGCAAAGAGAGTTTTGCGTTATCTAGTGCTTCTTGCACCAACAGCTGTTGACGTTAATTAGAAACGTTGTTGCAGACTGTAGAGCAGTGTTTCCCAAAATGGTTTCCGCGGAACCTTAGGGTTCCGTGAGGGGAAGACAAGGGTTCCATGAAGCAATGGGATGTGTTGTTTGAATGTGGTGTTACACAAAATCATACTCCGAGGTATAGACAAGGGCTCCGTGTGAATATTTATTTAAAACAATAATTTCTAGTCTAACTTTAATCGATTAAGCTGTACATACCTGGATCACTGTTTAAAAACATTGTGCCAGAATATGCTTTGTTTCAAGTCAAAAGGGTTCCGTAACCTAGAAAGTTTGGGAAGCGCTGCTGTAGAGAATTCTCTTCCATTCACATGAAAACATTTCCAAAAACTCATAAGGTAGTTGTTGAATCGAGTATAACAAATATATATTTCTGTTGCTCACTGTGTTAAAGGTGTCAAAAGAGAGCATTGTTCCTTGTCTAATTATCCGGCGATTCACGCAGTGGTGGTTTTACGATGGGGAGGGGGCTAGTAGCCCATATCTGGAAAGTTAGCCCCTCGTTTTTCATAGCCGCCTTTACACATCTTAGCCCCCCAGTTTAACGCTTAAACATCCATAAATTGCCTACTTGCTATGCTTGTTGGTAACAAAGCCTCCAATTCTCCTAATCACCTAATGCAATTTTTAGCCCCCCCCCCCACAGTCCAAAACTTTTGAACCGCCACTGGTTTAACGATAAGTTGTAGTTGTCCTGTAACTTATAACCTACCTTACGCCTTTGCAATTTTTGCGGATGAAATTTGTTTTTAATGATGCTTCGTTATAGCACAGGTGTTTAATGCCACCCTCTACCTATATAAAGGATGTGAAAGTTTCCGTTTGTGAATGATGTGTCATTACGAATAATGATTCCCCGCCTAAACTCTCCTTTCACTGTCTTTGGACTGGCTACACCTGATAGCAGATGACGTTTCTGTATTAGGATTGTGTTATTTTGTTTAAAATACTTTAAATCATCTAATCATCTAATTGTGGCTATCAGGGCTGTTAAGACCTTAAGTTGCGCGATCCACGTTAGTTTAGTCTCTGTTTAACGGCGTAATGTCACAATAAATATGATTAGCATAGCGTCCCCCTCCTCCTTTCTCCAGGCTTGGGACTGGCAGCAGTCTCCCCACAGGTCGCCTAAATTTCATCCTTATTCGCTACACGGATTTAAACTTATACCTAAATTTGTTGCTTATTCGCTACAGGGATTGAAACTTATAACTCCGAGCAACGCCGGGTAAACCAGCTACTGTCACAATAAATATGATTAGCATAGCGTCCCCCTCCTCCTTTCTCCAGGCTTGGGACTGGCACTATCATAATAGGGACAGTGGCAACTTCGTCTTTAAGTTCTCTGAAGGTGAGAACTTAAAATGAGATTTCGATGAAAGTAATGCAGCAGTTTAGTCGATTCAGTTTGACGACACTGTTTGATAACAAAAATCACTAGAGACGCCCTCCTTATTCATCCTGGTTTGGGACTTGCACTGCTTGGCACTAAGGCCCGGACGTGCAGTAGCAGAGTTAGTTCTTAGTTATGCTGCACTAAAGCTTCGTTTGCACGGAGAATATTTACACCTCTTTTAAGGCTTTTGCTTTCTTGTAAGTAAGTCCAACTTATTCGTCTATTAATGCTATTTTAGAAAGTGGAGATTATTTACAAGAAAGAAGTAACTTTAAAAAAGGTGCAAAAAAAATTTTCTGCAAATGAAACTTAGGGTGTTCTGGACCATTAAGGCTTTCCTCTATCCAGACATAAGTGATCAGAGTGTCTGTGTACAGATTCCTCTGTCTTTCTACATCTTTCTCTGCCTCTGTCTTCGTCAGTTTCATTCAAATAAATTTATTCAATTTCTAATCTTTTTATTGTTTTACCGTGCCCTATTATTACTACGTGTAAGCGCTTGGCAGCTCTTCTGTATGGAAATATATTCATTGTGGAACATTTTATAGATATATATGATGTTTATGCTATTTAAATAAACATGTTGATGTACGAACACAAATATACATATAAACATACATATACATTATATATACATTATATATATATGTATATGTGTATATGTATATGCATATATGTATATGCATTTATAGGTTCGCTATTTACTGTTTAACGACACTGGGTCAGAAAAAAGATGATGACTAATTTCTGTCGCCCTCCTTTCTCCAGGCTTGGGACTGTTATGATAGTGACGGCGTTGAACATATATTGCTGATGAACACTGTTTTAAAGGTATCTCATATAGAGCATTCATCATCAATTATTGGAAGCCCCGATCCGGAGCGTGGCCATTTCCACAATTCTCTGCCAACCACTACGATCCTGTGCACGGCCCCAGGCAAAGTGCAAAGCCCAGAGGCCACAGCTCTGGGTCGACCGTCCGGGTCCATGTGTGTCTCGTTTGTCCAACCGGTCTTTTCCAGGTCCTTGCAGGGCCACGGTTCATGGTGCGCAGTTCTCTAGCATGGTCCCGACAGTTTTCGCTGCGCGCATAGTGACCGAACACCTGGAGTCTCCGCGCCAGGATCATCTCCGAGATTGCAGTTGCCCTGTACGCCCATATATTTCTGCGTTTGTTATGTGTGCAGTGAACGGGATTCGAAGGATTCGCCGTAGACACCATTGTTGGAAGGCGTTCAGTTTCCTCTCAAGGGCTACTGAAATAGAGCATTATTACTAACGTCTTTTACGATATCCTCCAATCCTTATTACAATTTTCATATATGAAGTTTGTGTTTTAACGACTCATTGTCATTGTTTAGCGACATCTTGTGGCTGCCGAAACTATTGGCGTCGACTTTAGCTTTTCAACAATAATATCTTATTATTGGTAGTAATAATCCATTGTTTATCTACATCCTATATATCTGCAAAGACCGTTGACGTCATTAGTGGCCATCATATCACAAGCATATAAATAACATCGTTTATCACCGTTTTCAAGTTGTCTAAAAGCAATCAATTGCTTAGTTACTGCTTAACGACGCTGTCTCAAAACAAAGATGACTAGCGTCGCCCTACTGCTTTCTTCTGAGTACGGGCAAGGGCAGTGTCGTCTTTAATCTCTGTGTATGGATCTTGAGCAAGAACTTCACTCTCAGTTGCTCAGCACATCGATTGCCCAGCTTGGTCATTATATTGTGTCTTTTAATAAAAGCGTAGTTATAATAATAATAATAATAATTACTACTACTACTACTGCTGCTGCTGCTGCTGCTGCTGCTGCTGCTGCTGCTACTACTACTACTACTACTACTACTACTACTACTATTTAGAAGCACCCTGAGTCTGCAACGTAACGATTGTTGGGCTTTAGGTCCAATAAATGAAGAAACAAATCGGAAAGAAATTTCCCGCCGTAAGAAAACCAGCACAAACCGGTAAAGAACAGTTTAACGATATCTTATTTCGTCAAAAGGCCGTTCTCGTCGTTAGGAAAAGTTTTACAGGTTTTACGATATACTCAGGGCTGTAGTGGAGGGCATACGCGAGTATACAGCGTGTACTCACCTCTAGAGACCGTATACTCACCTCGCAAAGTATTTATATTTATTTACATTAAAATACTGTAGCGTATGCTCACAAAATACATGTATTTGCTTCGGAAAACTAACCGGTAGCGTGTACTCACCTCTAATTTTACCACTACAGCGCTTGATGTACTGCATAAATTATCAACGAACTATTAACTTCCATCAATCCCTATCTGTTGACGCTTGCATTCCAAGAGATTTAACGCCATATCTTATGGCATCAATAGCCGTTGACGTCGATAGAGAAATTGTTTTGAAAAGTTCTCAACGTTTGCACTGAAGAAACTTAAATATGGAGAAACTTAAATAGAAGAAGCGGTTGAGGAATATATAGCATAAGATGGGCACATTTTGAAGGTGTTCATGGAGAGCGTCGTATTTTAAGGATATCTCTTGTCATCAAAAGCTGTTGACTTTAATAAGCAATGTTATTGCAAACAGTTCTCATCCGTTCGCATGGCATGATGAACAAAAGCTAGGAAACAGTTGACTTATTATTATAATTCCAAAAGTTTAACTACAACTTATGATTGCTATGGCCGTTGACGTCTTTAAAAAACTAATTGTTTATCAGTTCATTTTCATTATTTGAGATAATTCGTTCCAGGTCGTAAATGCAGTCGCACATTTCAGAGGCCTCTAGTTTGGAAACAATCAGTCGAAAGAAAAATTTTGTTATCGGGCAGATAGCTAATGCGGCGACGTTTCGTTCATCTTAATTTCAATTGAATTTCTTCACATTTAAAAGTAAAGTATTTTACAGATATATCTAAAACTTCATCGTTAACGGTTCTTTACAGTGTCCATTGTGGTTCTTTTCAATGGCCACAAACGTTTTTTTAGTGGTTATAAAAGCTCTTTTTTGATGAAGAGCATTCTTAATTAAGCAGAATCTTTCTTATCATGGATAATATAGATTATAGAAGACTGCGAAAAAATAATAAAATGTTACGCGATGTTGAGATGTATATGTAGCATTGGAAGAATCCATTTTAAAGGTGTGCAAATAGAGCGTCGTATTATCCAGTGTTTCAACGAGATTTCTTGCATAGAAACTTGTTGATGTTAATAAGAAACGTTGTTGCAATTTTTTTGGACATCATCATTAGGTACTTGTTGAGTCGCGTTTGAGAAATATATATTACTGGTAATCACGGTTTTAAAGGTGTCCAAAGAGCGTTATTTATCCGGCGCTTAACGATAAGTTGTGGTTTCCAGAGGCTCAAACTTAGAACCTTCCTTATGTTTTTTACAAGTTTTGTGGATAAAGTTTGTTTTTGAATGACGCTGTGTCGAAACATAGGTGTTTAATGTCGCCTTCCTCTTTTATCCAGGGTGTGAAAGTTTCTGTATAAGAATAAGCCCACTGTGTTATAACGAAGATGATTCCTCGCCTAGAGTCTTCGCCGATAAACCCAAAAACCCTTTCATGTAATTATCGCTTGACACAAAACACAATGAATAGTAGCGGCAAGAAAACAGAACATGACTCAACAACCGTAAACCCCGACCCGATGTCTGTTATACTACAAATAAATCAACACTAAACGGAAGATAGGAAGTGCTTAGAACAAGAGCTGCGTGAGAAGCACCGCGCCGCGTAGGAACGCTTTACTAGGGTTGCCAGATACATGGGTAGCCAAAGGAGGCACAGAAAGCCGGAAAGGAGGACAAAGGAGGACACGTATTGAATGGTTCACTCCGAAGTCAGAGGGTTCAGTAACCAAGAAGCGAGGTAACATTGAAAAGCTACCGGAAATAAAATTGGCACTTTGACTATAGATACATTGCAACATTACTCAGATCATGGACTGGAATCGTCTTTAAAATAAAGCTGCAATAAAAAATAAATAGGTACTAGATTAGTTAGGAGAACTTAGGGACAACATGGGCGTGTAAAGTCGTTAAAAACGGTCATAAAATATATACCAGTAGCCAATAAATAGCCCAATACAACAAACATGCAAAAAGCCGGACATTTTCCAGGTTTTCAGCTTTGCCTGCCGGACAGAGGACATGCGGCCAAAAAGGAGGACACGTCCTCCTTTTGCCGGACGTCTGGCAACCCTACGCTTTACTCTTGTTGCAAAGAAGTCAGCTATTCAACAACGCCGACAGGAAATGCGTATCCCTTCAACCAGCAAGCATCACCATCGTGGCCTTAAGCAAGCCTGAGAGGCACCCATGGGTACGAAGTGATAGCAACTTCATTTTCTTTAGCCTTCGCTTTTGAAGACAAGGGCCAGTCCTCTGCCTGTCCGTCTCGTGTTCTCACCGACAATATAACGGTCAGTGTGATCATTTTGGCTGAGTGGGCGAGGGGTAAAGGTGGAGCAGAAATGTCTGCACAGGAGTGGATTTGAACCCCGATCCCTCGGTTGACAGTCCCGAACGCTAACCACTACACTATGGCGCACTTCTTGAGTTAACTTGTGTAAATGACACTGATAGTCCGTCGGCTTATGTTACAAAAAGAAAGGGAAGAACATTTTGGGAGAATCTTGGCAATGGTGTTTAAATTAATGATATGATAGTTCTGAAGTAGAAAAATGTTTTTGCCAATTTTTCCTTCATGGCTTACGCCCCCTTGCGGACGTTTTAGCATGACGTAATATCATCATCTTAGAACTTCCAATTAATCAGTCAGCTTGGTGTAAAAAAAATCCTCACTTGATGATGGAAGCATGAAATTTGGCACATGGTAACAACATACGATGAAGAAAAATGTTAGCTATAGGGTCATTGCAGATTTGCCTTCTGGCCTCAGTGGAAACCATTTTTCTTCCCTTACATAAGCCGACGGACTATGAAACTTCAAATCGTTCACAGTAGCATTCGGAAAGTTAAATAATTATTATTGACCTGATACCGCTTTGAGTCGAAATGATAAACGGCGGAAACGCGGCCATTTCATGGCAATCGAAAATTTCGCCAAATCGATTAACTACTTCTAATTATCACCATTGTGCATTTATTAAGCGCCACTATATAATGACCAGGCATCAATCGATGGCGCTGAGTAATTGTGAGTGAAAGACTTGTTCAAGAACCGCCTCATGGGTGGAGGCTAAAACCACACTCTTCGTGTTACAAGGCTCTAACCAATCAGCTATCGTTTCGCATACTTATTATATAGCATCTGTTGTTGAGCGCCACCATCTAATGCCCAAACATCAATCGATAGCGCTGATCAATTGTGAGTGAAGGACTTTCTCACGGTCCCTGCACAGTAACCGCCTTACAAGAAAAGAGTCACGAAGCGAATCGGATCCAGAGTTAACGCATCTTATTGTAACAAAGGCCGCTTACGTCCACATAAATTATTTTTAACAGTATTCAACGTTCCCTTGGCATAAGAATCAATTTCACTTCCGCTACCTTTTACGTAGGCATGAGAACACAGAATTTTTATTAATCCGAAGTTTAACGTCGTCTTTTGACAACAATGGCCGTTGACAATTCACAAATGCGATTCTCAGAACACGATAAACTTATAGTGTCCAAAAGACACCATTTAAATGTGTTAAACATAAGCTTACAATGTCAATAATGTTACATAATTTAAAGCAATATATCTAATGTTGTTTATAATACACATAGCTATAAAATGTTTTGATGCAAATTAAACAGTACTGCGCAACTATTATCACTCGCAAGAATTATTTAAACAACCTCAGATATAAATCCACAGTACATATAATTATAATTATGACATTATATTCTTATTTTATTTTTGAAATGTTTAATTGATTATTTCTTATTCCTCAGTTCAATGAGATCCTATGACAATATCTACCACTAAAATCATATCATGTATGAAATAGTACCAATTTCACATACATCATGCACATTAAATGAAACATATGGTTATACCAAGTTCCTTTTTAAAGAAACTGTTCAGGTATCTAACACATTTAACTATAAATTTTATTAATTAACAAAGCATATATGAGCATAATAATTACAAGTGTTTCAAGTTTGATTTCAATGTATTCAAGCTACAATGACCTGTATATTTCCTTTATTGCAACACAATAATGCAGCACTATACAATATAATTTAGATTTTACTCCAATGCATAAACCAAATTAAACCATATGCGACATCCAAGAACCAAATGTTGGATGGTTGTATTATAGATACTCATTAATCAATGTGTTATATATGTAATCTACAAGCATCACACTCTCATAATATACATGACATAACACAAAATATCCAATATTTAGCAATTGAAAAGAAATGGTCATATAGGTTCTCAAATAACCAATATGTAAAGGATACAACTAAGGTTAATGCACAAGAGTATCATCATAAACAATTGCATTAAAATAATGCAACAAGCAATACAACCAATAGAACACAGAAGCGCGCGTCTTCTTTCTCTTAAGAGGCGTATATCATACTTGAAAGAGGTGTCTAATCATTTCGAACAGTTTTCAGTGTTTTTAAGGCATAATAAATGAGAACGATTATTTTTTATTATTACTCCGAAGTTTAACGTCGTCTTATAACATCACTGGCCTTTGACAACAATTGAGAAATACAATTAAGAGAAAACGATAAACGTATCACATGAAAGACAAAATTTAAAGGTGTCAAAACAGAGCCGTACAATATCACTAATGTCACCGTATTTAAAGCAATAATAATATTATATCTAACATTAAACTGAAACAATAAACCCGGTTGAGATAAATATATATTAGATTGGTTGAACGCGTTTAAAAGGTGTGCAAAGAGAGCGTCGTATAGTCCAGTGTTTCAACGTAAACTCTTGTCATCAAAACCTGTTGACGTTAATAATAAACGTTGTTGCGAACAGTTCTAATTCATTCGCATGGACCAGTGAACTAGAGTTACGAGAGAGTTGACTTATTATTATTATTCCAAAAGTTTAACCACATCTTATAGCTGCTATGGCCGTTGACGCCTTTTAAAAAACTTAATTGCATATCAGTTTATATCAGTGGCTTCTTGGTTCGCGGTGTTAGCAGGGACAAAATCAGTCGAAAGAATTTCTGTTATCCGACAGGTAGCTAAGGCGTAGTCGTCTCTATGATCTTCTTAATTTCAATTCATTTTCTTCACATTTAAAATAAAGTATATGGATATAAGTCTATAACTTTGACTGTCAACGGTTCTTTTCATTGGCCATTCAGGCTCTTTTCTATGTCCTTTCGGGCTCTTGTCCCTGGCCATATTTTCTCTTTTCAATGGCCAAATAGTCTTTTTAATGGCCATAAAGGGTATTTCGGAGGCCACAAATGCTGTTTTCGATGATACGGCTTTCTTAAACAGAAACTTTCACAGACTGGATAAGGGAAACAGAAATGGAAGCAAGATTATTAAAAATGAAACGAAGTTGAGGAATATATTGCATTGCTAAAACGCGTTTTAAAGGTGTGCAAAGAGAGATTGTCGCAACTCCCAGTGTTTCACGGAAATCTCTTGCATTTAATCTATTGACTTTAATAACAAACGTTGTTCCAAGCAGTTCTCATCTAATCGCATGGCTAGTTGACGGATGGCGTTAAATAATAATAATATATTCACAGCGATTACCGTTTAAAGGTGTCCAAGGAGAGCGCTGTGCTTTGTTTAATTAACCGGCGTTTAACGATAAGTTGTGGTTAACTTAGGTTAGCTCTAACCCAGAACATACTTTACGTTATTATAATATTTGCGTGTGAAATTTGTTTTTTTTAAGACACTGTGTCATAAGATATGTGTTTAATATCGCCTTCCTCCTTTACCGAGGCTTAAGAATACTGTGTTATAATGAATGATGATACCTCGTCTAGATTTCCCTTTCTCCTGGCTTTGGACTGTCATCACCCTAAAACATAAAACGTTTTATTTTAGGATAATATTATATTGCTCAAATCATCTTGTGGCTATGGGGGATGTTGAAGTCGACCTTACGTTGCACGACCCATTAGGATGCTGTCGGCGGTGTCCGCTGGTTCCGATCTGCGTATTGTACGTAGATTCGTAGACCTCGCCTTTGGACATCATCAAATCTATTGCCAGCATAATCGACACCTTCGTCCAATCGACTCTAACAACATTCTGGCCAGTGATTTGAGTGCTGCTGACCTTCATTGACAGCTGTGCTAAAGGTGTAAGGCGCCCTAGCAGGCTGTCAAAAGCAAATGTGCTTTTACCCATCGTCTCTCATATTCGTTAATCATGATTTAAGTGTTCATCATCCCTCATTCCCCACCTCTTTGTTCACCGATGGGTGTGACATCGATTTAACATATTAAACGAATATATATATATATATATATATAAATATATATATATATATATATATATATATACACCGTGTCTCAAAATAAACTGTGCAAAATTGTTTCTGTCAGAACTTCGTCAAATTTCCACCTATTTTAATAATTTTTGGTAGGTAGATGGAAAAATGGCTGAAATTTTATGCTATATACAAATTTTCCACCTCACCTGACTCATGTCACCGCACTACCTTGCTAAACGCAGATGTACCAAATTCTTATATAACACTTAAATTTTAACAACTAGAGTGCTCAGATTTTGGCTGCACTGAAGTCCATTTCATCGAGCCGGGTGTCAAAGTGAATGGGACCTACTATCGCGACAACCTTCTTGCCCAGAAGCTACTGCCAGACATACGCCGGATATCCCAGGGCGAGTTTTTTGTCTTTCAACAGGATGGCGCCCCGGCGCATCGAGCACGCGACACTGTCTCTTTCCTGGAGCGAGAAACGCCCGACTTCATACCTCCAACACTGTGGCCGCTGAATTCACCGGATCTTAACACAGTCGACTATAGCATATGGAGTGTGCTGCAGGAAAATGTTTACCGCTCCAGAATACCCAACGTCGACGAACTCAAAACGCGTCTGATCGACGTGTGGGCGAGCTTTGACCAGTCGATCGTTGATGCTGCTATTGGCCAGTGGCGTCGCCGTCTAAGCGCTTGTGTCCATGTAAGCGGGGCACATTTGGAGGACAAATTCTAACGCTTTTAAGCAGATCTGTCATAACAATTAAAAACTCTGCTATATAACCATATTTAACTTTACTGCGTGCTAATTAAGTCGTCAGATAGTTTGTTGCATGTAATAAAATGTAAGCGTTATATAAGAAATTGGTACATCTGTGTTTAACAAGGTAGTGCGGTGACGTGAGTCAGGTGAGGTGGAAAATTTGTGTATAGCATAAAATTTCAGCCATTTTTCCATCTACGTACCAAAAATTATTAAAATTGGTGGAAATTTGACGAAGTTCTGACAGAAACAATTTTGCACAGTTTATTTTGAGACACGGTGTATATAACTAAGATTGAACTAAGATAATGGTATACACATAAAGGTAGTTTCTGTAGAACTGCGCTGTGTTATAACAAAGATGATTTGCGTCGCCCTCCTCCTTCTCTAGGCTTGGGACTGGCACTACCGGACTACGGACAGTGAGAGCTTCCTCTATTAGTTCTATGAGGTCAGAACGTAAAACGAAATGTAGAAATTCGCCTTTCGATGGCAAGTAAGTGACAGGGTAAAAATCACATGGGTGGAAGTCAGAATTATTTATAAGAAAAAATAACCTAAAAAGAGGTGTCATGAAATTCCTTGTGCAAAGGAAGCTGTGGGTGTTCTGGCCCATTTAGTGTCTGATCTTCCAGACATAACTGTTTATAGCAATTCTGTGTTCAAATTGCTGTTCTCCTTTTGCATCATTCTCTGCCTCTGTCTCTGTCTTCGTCAATTGCATTCTAATAAATTCATTCTATTTCTAAGCTTTTACTTCTATCATAGCTGGGCGTAGGCTCTTCGCTGCGCTTTCGTATAGAAACATATGAATTCTGGAACAGTAATAGATAGATATATGGGCTGTTTATCCTATTTATCTAAACAAATATAAACACACACACACACACACGCACACGCACACGCACACGCACACGGACACGCACACGCACACGCACACCCACACGCACACGCACACGCACACGCACACGCACACGCACACACACACACACAAGTATGTGAATCCATTATATTGAAGCACGCATTATATAATACATACGTGAATACATTCCAGGCCATGGGGGCAGCCACAGTGAAGGCACGCCGCTGCCATATGGCTGTCCGCGCGCGGGGAACAATAAGTTCAGCTTGCGTAGCTGAGCGGAAAGAGCAACGATATATATATATATATATTATATTCGTTAAACGAGAATCGTCAACCATTATCTTAGTTCAACAGTTTTCATATATATATATATATATATATATATATATATATATATATATATATAATACATATATATATATATATATATAATACATATATATATATATATATATGTGTGTGAGCATAGTCGATTAGTTGTTGGTTACCGACATTGTGTCATAACAATTATGATTAACGTCGCCCTCCTCTATTTCATATCGGGATTGGCACTGCCAAGTATCGGTTCCTTCATTGGTCATAGTTTCTGTTTAACGACACTGTGTGACAGGGCATATTTTAACTGTATAACTAGTGGGACAAATGTCCCAGTAGTCTTAGGATTTGTCCCAGTAGTCAGGCTGATTTGTCCCAGGCAATGCATGTATAAAGTATAACTTGTGGGACAAATTTTGGAAGAATTTTAAGATTTGTCGCAGTAGTAAAATGAGAAAGGTATGACATCATTGTTGAATGACCCCTTATTATTGGTTGGGAGACCGGAGACCCGAGAAAAGTAGTAAAAAGAAGGTGATGACTAAAAAAAAGGTTATCAGCTTTTTTGGGAGATGAATTCTTAGAAAACGTTAAAAATTTGTAAGTTTGTGGAGATTAATTCCTAAAAAAGTTCTTCGACCAGACCATGGCGATCATGAACTAGACCCATGGCTGATCTTGTCCCAGTAGTCAATATTCCTTAAAATATGCACTGCTGTGTGATAACAAAGACCATTAGCGTCGCCCTCCTCTTTTCTCCAGGCTTGGGACTGGCACTGCCACAGTTGGGGTAGTGGTCGAGTTCTAGAGTACGCACAGTGGCGGCGTTGAAGATTTAGAGCTGATGAAAACGGTTTTAAAAGTATCTTAAATTTCTCAACCGTTTTCAAGGTATCTCATTATTAAATTAACGTGCTTTTAACGATGTCCTCTGGTTGCCAGGGCCGATAGCTACGAAACTACCAAGCAATATTACAATTTTTACCTAGGTAGTTTGTGTTTCAACGACGCTTTGTCATTGTTTAACGACATGTTATATGCTTAAATTAATATTATTAACTATGTACACCAAAATGCGGTTAGCAGTTGGTTTTGAATAAATGATGTACTTACTTACTTATCCTACGGCTGCTATGGTCGTTGTCTTTAAAAGAGTATTTGTATATCAGTTAATTTTCTTTTTCCAGATCCTTCGTTCCATGTCTTATTTGGTTTGCAGGCGTATATTTCAAAGGTTTCTGGGCACTGGCGGCGACCTTTTTTGACAGTTGGGTGGGGGGACACGGAACACTTTTGAACAGATCTGGTCAAAAAAGAGGTGAACAATTTTTTCCCGAAATTGTTCACCCTTTTGGTGTTTCTTCAAAATCTGGGACGGACAACTTTATACTATGTCCCCCCCACTATTAAAGATGGGGTCTTTCCCCGTTCGACCTTCCAGGATCGCCGCCCATGCAGCTGGGTTCATGGTGTTAGTTGAGATAAAATTTGTCGAAAGATATTCTGTTAGCTTCTTTATTTTAGTCCCATTTCTTCATATTTAAAAGTAAAGTATATATATATATATATATATACATGTAAATCTATAACGCTACGGTTAACGGTTCTTCTCGGTGGCCTTTAAGACCCTCTTCAGTGGCCATTGTGGCTCTTATCCTTTGGCCGTTACGGCTCTTTTTGGTAGCTTTCAATGCACTTTTCGCTGGCCATATGGGCTCTTTTCAATGACCATTAAGGCTTTGTAGTGGCCATTAAGGCCTTTTTCGATGACAAAGCATTCTGAAACACAACTTTCGCGGCATGGTTAGAGGAACACGCAGAGAGAGCAGTCAATAAAATTCAACGTGCTCAGGCATATATAGCATTAGCTAAATGCGTTTTAAAGGTGTGCAAAGACAGCGTGGTATTGCCCAATGTTTCAACGAATTCCTTATATCAAAAGCTGTTGATGCTAATAAGAAACGTTGTTGCGACCATCCTTGAATAAATATGAGATAGTCGACGAATCGCATTGGACTAATATATAACTCCGTTGAGTCAGTTTTAAAGGTGTCCAAAGAGAGAATTGTGCTCTGTTGACTTAACTCTCGTTCAACGATAAGTTGTTGTTGTCAGAGCCTTTAACTTAGAACCTAGCTTACGTTATTACAATTATTTGCATGAAGTTTGGTTTTTAACGACGCTGTGTCATGGCTGTGTTGGGGGGGGGGGGGGGGCCGGGGCACGTCCCCAACCCCAATAATTGAGATGGACTGTACACCCATTTCAACAAGTGTAGAATGAATAACCAAATGTCCCCCCCCAAAAAAATTTGGCAAGTTTATGCCAGTGGTCATACCATGGCATAGGTGTTTAATGTCACCATCCTCCTTTTCCAGGCTGTGAAAGTGTCTGTTTCAGAATGCTGTGTAATAACGAATGATCATTCCACGACTAGATTCTCATTTCTCCCGGAGTTTGACTGGAACCACCTGAAACATATAAAGTTTTTAATTTAATATAAAATTATTATTTTTAATCGTCTTATGGCTATCTGCTTTGTTGAAGTCGATACATTTGCAAACTGACAACAGCCTATGTTGAAACTGAAAAATAGACCTATTTCAGGGTTATATAGCATTGGCTGAATGCCTTAAAAGGTGTGCAAAGGTGTGCAAAGAGAGCGTCGTATTATCCAGTGTTCAAACGAAATTTATTGGTTTCAAATGCTGTGGACGTTAATAAGAAACGTTGTTGCGATTAGTTCTCATTCGCTCACATGACATAATGAACTAGAGTTATGAGATAGTTGACTTAACCCTCGAATACCCAAGGGTGGGGGGTCCGACCGTACCCCAGACCCGCTTTTCCACGGATAACTTTAGAACGGGTACGAAATTGTAAAAATGGTTTTAGGACATCCTAACACCTTCAATTTGGCTTTGCATGATATATTTTGCGTGATTATTCTACCACCCTGTAGCCCACAACCATAGCATATACCAAGGACACCCCCAAGATATGCGGCTGATGGTCATACTGGCACATGGTTTTAGCAGCCCAGAAATACATTTTTAGCGCACGCTATTGTGAAATACCATATATCAGTCGATTGCAAATTGAATTTGGATTATAACAAGCCAAATCGTGTTAAAATATTCCATTCCTGTACCCCACAAGTATAGCATTTACCAAGGGCACCCCAAGATATGCGGCTGATGGTCACACTGGCACATGGTTTACCAAACCAGAAATACATTTTTCAACTCACGTTATTGTGAAGTACCATATATCAGGCATCGTTGGACGGCGAATTCAACGCTGAGTGTAATACAGTTTGATCTACTATTTCACAATAGCGCCACCTGGTGAAACTTTATTTGAACTTTAATACTTGTTTGTAGTGTTTTGCAATTTCAGGATGTTTCGCAACAGATACTGTTGCCGATTCGAAGTTATACAGGCAAAAGCTACATGCGAAAAATCCTGAAATTGCAAAACACTACAAACAAGTATTAAAGTTCAAATAAAGTTTCATCAGGTGGCGCTATTGTGAAATACCATATATCAATCGATTGGAAATTCAATTTAGATAATAACAAGCCAAAATCCGTTAAAATATTCAAATCCCTTCTCCAGATATCACAATGAAAACCCTTGGGCATTCGTGTACCAAACAATAGCTTGGGCACTCGAGGGTTAATATAAAAGTTTAGCCACTTCTAATGGCCTCTGTGGCAGTTGACGTCTTTAAAAATATTAATTTTATAACAGTTCATTTTACTGATTGCAGATCATTCGTTCCAGGTCATCATTCATTCATTCATTCATTCATTCATTTGCATGCATATATTTAAGAGGTTTCTGGTTTCATGGTGTTGAGTGTTTCGAACAATATGTTGAGCTATGAGATAACTTACGAATTGCTTTTGACGAATATATATTGGTGATGATAATCGTTTTAAAGGTGTTCAAAGAGAGCGTTGCACTTTGTTTAGGTAACCGCGGTTTAACGACAAGTTGTGGTTGACATCGCCTATAACTTAGAACCTACCTTACGTTACTACAATTTTTGTGTATGAATTTTGTTTTTTAATGACTCCGAGGCGCTCCCAGTGCGAAAGACCCAATGAATAGAAAGTAGTTTTAAGATCGGAACGAGGCACTTGAGCCAATAGCTAATAAAGAGGCATGTGTCAGTGAAGGGAGTCGATTCCAAAGAACAGGACCAAAATTTCCTGTTATAAACTTATCAGTATTCATTCATCACATATATCCGTTAAGACTGCGATCATTCGGGTGCCCCAATTAGCGGGACTCATACCTTAGGGGCATCCCATTAAGACTCCTACCTTACTTAGCCTTGACAACATATTTGTGCTTTGTTCTGGGTTGTTCTAATAAACGGATTTTGTTTGTTTGTTGTTTGTTAATGCAAGAAAAGGCTCGAGTTTTGGCCATAGTGGTTCTGGCTCGTGGGACAAGAACATCATGGGAGTCAGGCGATCGTAATGTACGCACGCACGTAAGCCTATATAATTATAAGCCTATATAATAAAAAAAATACATACATATAGATATGTGAAATCATATAATATAATTATGTTATGCATGAATTCATCTAAATGCGTTTTACAGGAGAGAAATATAGCTTTTTATAGCTTGACAGGCGAAAGAAAAGACAATTGTCAGAGCCACTGCAGAAACAACAGCAACAGCAAGTGACAACCTCAACAACACAACAACAACACCAATAGGTGTTGCTGTGCTGATTATTGATGATGATCACGACAGTGATGACGACGTTTTGATGATGACAACGACGATAACAGCGACAATGAATAAGTACAAAGAGAGAAAGAAGAAAACTGATGATGACGGTGTCAATGATGATGATGATGATGATGATGATGATGATGATGATGATGATGATGATGATGATGATGATGATGATGATGATGATGATGATGATGATGATGATGATGATGATGATGATGATCACCACGACGACTACAATAGCAATGATGATTATTATCAGCAACGTTGCTAGGGCCGCTAGCTACGAAACTACCATACATTATTACAATTTTCACATATGAAGTTTTTATTTAACAACTCATTGTCATTGTTTAACGACATTTTGTGGCTGCCAGAACTGTTGACGTCAACTTTACCTTTTCTACAATAATGTCTTATTATTGGCAGTAATAATCCATTGTTGAACGACATTCTATAGCAGGGGTGGCGAACCTTTGTTAAGGTGCGTGCCAAAATGCTGCTAAATCATTTTAAAAAATACCGTCGCGTGCCCTTCGGAATATTGCACAGTATATAATTTTAGGTTTTAGTTAACAAAGCGTAAAAAATGAATTAAAGACGTCATTTCAAAGATTGCTTTTGAATGGTGTCAAAATAACGTCCTTCAAAGACGAAATTGTGGATTCCTACACGAATTTTGTATTTTTTAGTTTGAAATTTTAGGGCACGCTCTGAATTTCGCGTGCCCAAAAAATTTCAACGCGTGCCACTTTGGACACGCGTGCCATAGGTTCGCCATCCCTGTTCTATAGCTACAAAGGCCGTTGGCGACTTTAAAGTTGATTGATTTAGTTAAGTTCACTTTCGTATTATTATAATAACTTTCGTCCATCAGTTTCGATTACTTCTTTTACAATGGATACCATTATTTGCCATCGTGTCCCAATTTTATGTATATCATCGGTTTCCAGCATTTTAATGGTGTCTAAAGACACTACTCAAACCAATCGGTTGGTTAGCTGCTGTGCAACGTCGCTGTGTCAAAACAACGATGACTAGCGTCGCCCTCCTCCTTTATTCAGCCTTCGGACTGGTACTACCAGAGTACCAGTGTCGCGTGACAGACTATCCGTCCTAAAACTATCCGGGGGGGATGAATAAACTTATCCCCCCGGATAGAATCTACCGGTATAGAGTAGCCGGGGGATAAACCATTTCTATCTCCCACCGTGTAAAGTCATCCCCGGGCGATAAAAATTCACAAGCATAAGGTATTATTGAAAGTGCGTACAATTGATAAATCTATTATTTTTTTATATTATATTATATTTGGAAGTTCCCTGAGTTGACAAACTAATATTTTTTGATCTGACCTTGCACGCCTTATAGGTGCAATAAATGCAGAAACTAATTAATTAATTAATTAATTAAAGGCTGTTGAATTAAACTGGTTTCATTAGAACAGGCTCTAAGTGTCTGCCACTGTCTTTGCACTCTAGAAAGTAATGTCTAATTCTAGCAGCAACTTCGTTATGGCTAGAATACTCGCAGTTATGAGCAGTCAAGTTTATCAACGTTTGAGATGCAGTACTGAAAAGGGGAAATTTCCAACATACAAATTTTTGTCAAACGTTTAGTGGTCTACTTTTCATCGGGCGGCTACTTCACATTCAAGAAGACAGTGCCCCTGCGCACCGAGCACCTGAGACTATTGCGGGAGACACCCGACTTCATATCTCCGCAGCTGTGGCCGCCCAACAGTCCAGACGTGGCTATGATGGCTTTTATAGTCGACTTTACGTGGCACGACCCACGTTAGTTTAGTTTCTGTTTTACGGCGCTATGTCATAGCAAATACGATTAGTATAGCGTCGCCCTCCTCCTTTCTCTAGGTTTGGGACTGGCACTACCGCAGTACGGACAGTGTCAGCTTCAGGGCTGTAGTGGTAAAATTTGAGGTGAGTATACGCTACCGGTGACCAGCGGCGTAAAAAAAATTTTAAGACCTTTTTTTAGGAAAAATTTCAGACTTTTCACCAATTCTCAGAAAATTTTCAGACTTTTTACGATTTTGTCTCTGAAAAAGTTGATGACCTTTTTTTTTTTTTTTTTTTTAGTCATTCGCCCTAAAAACCTTTAAAAACCTCTCTATTTTGAAAAATTTTCGTTCCCAGAGGTAAGTATACGCTGTATACCCGCGTATACCCTCGTCTACAGCCATGAGTATACGCTCTCAAATTTCTCTAGAGGTAAGTATACGCTGTATACCCGCGTATACGCTCGACTACAGCCCTGGTCAGCTTCGTCTTTTAGTATCATGAAGGTGAGAACTTTAAGTGAGATTTCGATGAAAGTAAAGCTGTATCTTAGTATAGTTTCACTTTAACGACACTGTGTGGTAACAAAGATCATTAGCGTCGCCCTCCTGCTTCATCCAGACTTAGGGCTGGCATTGCATGTCACTAAGGCACAAACGTACAGTGGCTCCTCTAAAGCTTCCTCTTTTTTGACACCTCTCTTAAAGGTACTTCTTCCTTAGAAATACACCTGATTCTTATCATCACAACTAATCACCACCTATCAAGTCCTAATTATTTATAAGAAATAAGCACCTATAAAAGAGGTGTTATAACGAAAGCGATTCCTCGCCTAGATTCTCCATTCTGCATTCCCTGGCTTTAGACATGTACATTATGAATATTCAGTAAGAATTTTTCTGTTAAATTTAAACAAATTTCTTGTGTGACATTTGCTGCAAAACAATGTTTTGCTTGCATCAAAGATCATCTGCTTGCAATACATGTATACGTAATAAACATTATTAGATGTTTAACTTTATGCTGTTATACAATGAACGTTAGTGACATTGTAAATTATTGTTTTGACACCTTTAAATGGTGTCCTTTGAACTCTGTAAATTCTGTGTTTTGACTGCATTGTACAGAATTTGGAATTGTCGTCAACTGCCAATGATGTCATATGACGACGTTAAACTTTGGATTAATAATAAAAGACTAATAAAATCAACTATAGCCAAATACAGGAGAGAAGCAAACGAAACTGATGGACGAAATTTATATTTATACGGGCAATGGCAGTTTCGTCATTAATTTCTTGGAATACGAATATTTTGTTTAAACATCAGTTTAGCGACATCTCTGGCAACATCATTCTCTGATGAATAATATCAAACATCGTACATTTTCAATTTTACAAACAGCCTACAACATCAACCTATATATATACAGGTAGTTAAGATGTTTTCTGCTTAAGTTGTTCCGTTATAGCTAACATAATTATTCGATTCTGTTTCATTTGCCAAGTAAGTGAGTAAGTAAGTAAGTAATCTTGCATTAGGTAATCTTGCGAGGCAAAAGCTCATTCTTTACAAAAACAATACATATAAAGGGAAAGTCAAGTGCAACAGTCGATGTCATTCGAGTACGTCGTGTGAAAACAAAAACTATGTAGCCTTCGAGAATTTAACTAAGACGCTGTGTCATGAGATAGGTGCTTAATATCGCCTTCCTCCTTTATCGAGCCTTCGAAGGTTTCTGCTTAAGAATACTGTGTCATAATGAATGATGATACCTCGTCTAGATTTCCCTTTCTCCTGGCTTTGGACTGTCACCACCCGAAAACAGAAGACGTTTTATTTTAGGACAATATTATATGTTTGAAATCATCTCGTGGCTATGAAGGACGTTGAAGTCGACCTTATGTTGCACGATCGATTAGGAAACTGACGGCTACGTAGTTTCTGCAAAACGGCGCTGTGTTACAGCAAAGATAATTCGCGTCGCCGTCATCTTTTCTCCAAGCTTGGGACTGACACTACCGGACTACGGACAGTGACAACTTCGTCTTTTAGTTCTATGAGGTGAGAACTCAAACGAAATGTGGAAATTCGCTTTTGGGTTGAAATTTTAGAAGAAACAGAACAATACCGTCGTTGGAGGACAGGATTATTTATAAAGAAGAAGTAATCTTAAAAGAGGTGTGTAAACTTCCATGCACCAGGGAAGTTGTGGGTGTTCTGGCCCATTTAGTGTCTGATCTTCCAGACATAACTGTTTATAATAATTATGTGTTCAGATTGCTGTTCTTTTTCTACATCATTCTCTGCCTCTGTCTCTGTCTTCGTCAATTGCATTCTAATAAATTCATTCAATTTCTACGCTTTTATCTTTGCCCTCCCTATTATAGCTGGGCGTCGGCGCTTGACAGCTCTTCTGTACAGAAACATATGCATTCTGGAACAGTAATAGATATATGGGCTGTTAATCCTATTTATCTATACAAATATAAATGCACACACACACACACACACACGCACGTACGCACGCACGCAAGCACGCACGCACGCACGCACACACGCGCGCACACACACACACACACACACGCACGCGCACACACACAAACACACACAGCCGATACATTAACAAACTGAAGACAGTTTTACAGTTGTTACGTTATACGTCCTTACTGCAAATCAGCGAATTATTACACTTCCATCAATCCCTAAAGGTTGATGATTGCATTCCAAGTTTTAGCGACGTATCTTATGGCATCAAAGGCCGTTGACGTCGATAGAAAAAATGTTTTTACAGTTCTCAACGTTCGTACTGACTAAACTAAAAGTGAATGGATGGATCCAGAGCTTAACGACATGTATAATTACATAGCAACAAAGGCTGTTGACGTCGACAGAAATCATTTCGTCATAATTTTAAAAGTAGACGCAGTTGAAAGTTATACAGCATCGGCTGAGCGTGTATAAAGGTGTGCAAAGAGAGCGTCCTATTATCCAGTGTTTAAACGACATTTCTTGCATCAAATGCTGTGGGTGTTAATAAGAAACGCAAATAGTTCTCATTCGTTTACATGAGAAAATGAACAATAGTTTGAGATAGTTGACTTGTTATAATTAATATAAAATTTTAACCACATCTTATGGCCGCAGTGGCCGTTGACGTTTAAAAAAATGATTGCATGACAGTTCATGTTACTGACTGCAAATCATTCGTTCCAGGTCTTCATTCATTCATTTGTATTCATATTTTTCGCTGATTTCAGAGGCTCTTGGGTTCATGGTGTTAGTTGAGTGTTTCAATGAAATGTCATCAAAAGCTGTCGACGTTACTAAGAAACGTTGTCGCTAGCACCTCAGATCAAGATAGTTGACGAATCCCGTTTGACAGATATATTTTTCTGGAGAGCACTGTTTTAAAGGTATTCTAGGAGATAATTGTGCTTAGTTTCATTAACCGACGTTTAGTGATGTCGCGTGAGGAGATCGACAACAACGACGAGATGGCATCATCATTATGATGTAAGCGTCGTTGCCGGTCGAGATAGGTTGATGACGGACGAAAGCCAGTCTCCACTGGGTCAACAATGAAGGCAGCGAGGCCGAGGTGTAATCGGACACCACACAGCCAAGGTGTAATAGGACACCTCGCGGCTATGATGTAACCAGACACCGCCCGCGCTGCAGGCGAGCGACGACCCGCGTCTCGAGGAGCAATCTGACACTAATTGACGATAGCTTGACGTGGGGAGGGGGCTGACCGGTGCACGCTGAAGTTCCTACTTAACGGAAGGAAAAGGAGAACACGGGACTTGTACTGCTGACGAACGCGACGTGTGAACATCGGTCGAAGGAACAACATCGAGAGGAGCGACCAGAGGCGGCGGCAGAGTATTAGCCCGTCAGATTCAGAGACTGACGCGAAAGAACGATCTGTAGTTAGGCTGTACGAAGCAACATTTGAGATAGTCCGGTTTAATATCTAAGCGCTTTAATACTACGTGGAAGTTCCCGTAGAGTTAGTGTATATATAATTGTTTCTTTAATTAAATTCATTTATTAATTAAACAAAGTTCGTCGTGAATCTTCTATAGAAAAGTTAGGCACGTTAAATAAAAGTGCAAGTAAAAGAACAAGCAATCGAGGGTCGACATCAACACACGGCAAACACACGAACGGGAAACCTTCGATTGCGACAAGTGATAAGTTGTAGTTGCAATCGCCTCTAACTTAGAACCTACCTTATGTTTTTACAACTTTTGAGTTTCTTTTTACCGTTTCTGTATCATAGGTGTTCAGCGTCACCCTTCTCCTTTTATCCTCGCTGTGAAAATTTATGTTAGAAGAATGTTGTGTAATAATCGAACACTTATAAATAGCGCTACTCAGATCAGTGGCGAGCGATGCTTCCACTCCTAGATTCTCCTCTCTTCTGAATTTGGACTTGCACCACCTGAAAACAGAGAATGTAATTATTTTTGAGTTAATATTACTGTTTTTAATCATCTCGTGGCTATCAGAGCTTTTAAAGCCGACACATTAGCAAACTGATGATCAGGTAGGTTCCGTTTAACGAAGCTGTGTCATAGCAAAGATGGTTTTCGTCGCCCTCCTCCTTTATCCAGGCTTGGTACTGGCAATAACAGAGTATGGGCAAGAAAAAAGTAATTGTAAAAGAGGAGTAAAAAATTCCATGCTCAATCGTCGGTGACTACTGCGTTTATTGTCGAGATTATGGGCCAGAACCAACTGCATTACTTGAACCGACCTTATTTTCATCCAAATAATAATAATCACTGACCGTGCTCTACTAGCAGACAATTCGTGTCTGTATGTGTTCTGGCTGCACTGAGTAGTTTCCTAAGTGCTTAGCGACATCTTACGGCTACCAGGGCAGTTGACGACAACCTTACCTTACCCTCCCGCGGTAGTAGGCTACAGCACCAGCCACAGAAGTACAGTTTAACGAAGTCTTGGTCCTTGACGTCGATAGGAATATTTACAGTCTTTACCTACACGTCTTTACTAATCACAGAACTCGTCAGCAATTTAATGCAGTAATTCTGAATTAGTGATGCATAGCTTCCAACAGGTTCGTATGACATTTTCTCACTGTTAGCGTTCCACAAAGATCAACGCGAGTTCGACATTTAACATAAAACTAGGGTCGAGATACTCATATATAGCATTAGTCAAGCACTTTATAAAGGTATGTAAAGAGATCTTCATATTAGGAGGTGTTTAACGAAATTTTATGGCATCATATATGTATATATGTATGTGGATATATATATATAATTATATATATGTATATATGCATGTGAATATATATATATATATATATATATATATATATATATATATATATATATATATATATATATATATATATATATATATATATATATATATAGGTTAGTTGCTGTTTAACGACATTGTGTCATATCAAAGATAATGATTAATTAGCGTCGTCCTCCTCTTTTCTCCAGGCTTGGGAATGGCGCTGCCTCAGAACTGGTAGTGGCGGCGTTGAATATATATTGCTGATGAACACCGTTTAATAGCTATCTCAGATAGAGTATATATTACAGTTGTATCATTAACGTGTGTCTAGTGATGTTCTTTGGTTGTCATGGCCACTAACTACGAAACTACGAAGCATTATTACACAAAACATAATGTACTTTGTGTTTTAACGACGCTTTGTCATTGTTTAACGACATCTTGTGGCTGCCAGAACCGTTGGCGTCGACTGTACCGTTTAGACAATATTGTGTTATTATTAACAGTAAAAAATTTACTGTCTAACGACATCCTAGAGCTACAAAGGACCTTGAGGTGTTTGAAGTTCACTGATATTGTTCACTTCATTTTCATATAACTTTTGTCTATCAGTATCGTTTGCTTCTGTTGCGTTTATTTTGGTGAGAATAAAACAGCACTATTATGCTTAAACGTCAGGGTGTCACAAGACAATATATAGCATTGGGTACAACCGTTTTAACGGTGTTTAAAGGGAGCGCTCAAACCATTCAGGTGGTAAGTTTCTGTGTAAACGACGCTGTTCCAAAATAAAGATGACTAGTATCGCCCTTCTCCTTAATTAAGGCTTCAGACTGAAACTACCATTGCAAGGGCAATCACTACTTTATACCTAGAGTTTTGTTCTGACATGTTTTAAGAACTAAATAGCATTCTACCTTTCGCATAGTAATCTAGACTAATGTTTTTTTACTCTAGCACACTCTTTCTGAAAAAAGTTGCGGTTTGTTAACTTTGATTCATAATAAACGAAATTATAAGTATAAGAACGGGCAACGGCAAGGTCGTTTTTAATTTCTATTGAAACGAAAGTTTAAAACGAAGTTTTGTTACTGACATTTCGTTGATACTGTCGTTTGTTTTCTTTTCAAGAATAAGTTTTGTTTAACCATCAGTTTAGCGACATCTCTCGGCAAAATCGGCCTCTGAATTATATCATACATTGTCCTGTATATTTTTTTCGCTGGCCATATAGGCCAGAGTTGGCGAACCTTTTTTAAGGTGCGTGACAAAATACTGCTAAATCATTTAAAAAATACCGTCGCGTGCCCTTCGGAATATTGCACAGTATATAATTAGTTTTCCCATATAGGTTTTAGCTAACAAAGCGTTAAAAAATAAATTAAAGACATTATTTCAAAGATTGTTTTTGAATGGTGTTAAAATAACGTCCTTCAAACAAGAAAATGTGGATTCCTACAAGACTACAAGGATTTTGTATTTCTAAGTTTGAAATTTTGGGAGACGCTCTGAATTCCGCGTGCCCAAAAAACTTTGAACGCGTGCAACTTTTTGCACGCGTGCCATAGGTTAGCCATCCCTGATATAGGCTCTTTTCAATGCCCAGTAAGGCTTTTTAGTGTCCATTGAAGCTCTTTTCTATGACACAGAAACTTTCGGAACCTGGTAGACACCAAGATAGTCGTTATTCGAATCGATTAAAAATTAAACGCGGTTTAGATATATATAGCATTGGCTGAATGCGTTTTAAAGGTGTGCAGAGATCTTCGTATTATCCAGTGTTTAATCGATATCTCTTGCACCAAATGTTCTTGACTTTAATAAGAAACAATGTTCCAAACAGTTCTCATCCATTCGCATGGCATAATATTCCATGACTTTTAGCGTTATATAGGTGTTCGGATGGATGAATCCAGGGTTTAACGACATCTACTAGCAACAAAGGCTGTTGCCGTCGACAGAAATTAGTTTGGCATATTACACGCTTTAAAAAGTGCCCAACGAGAGCATTGTGCTTCGTTTAATTAACCGGCGTTTAACAATAAGTTGTGGCTGCAAGAACCTCTAACTTAGAACCTACCTTACGTTTTTCAATTTGTGTGTATATGAAGCTTGTTTTTTAACGACGATGTGTCACACCGTAGGTGTTTAATGTCGCCCTCCTCTTTTATCCCGGGTATGAAAGTTTCTAAGTATAGACCTAAAAAAACCTGTTTTGAAAAGTTCTCGGCGTTCGTTTTGCTGAAAAGACCTGGTCGAAACGTAAACATTATTATTATTATTCCAAAGTTTAACGTCGTCCTTTGGCAACAATGGCCGTTGACGACAATTCACAAATACAATTTCTAGAAAACGATAAACTTATAGTGTCCGTATAACACCATGTAAAGGTGTCAAACATAAGCTTACAATGTCAGTAATGTCACATAACCCAAAGCAACATATCTAATGTTATTTATAATACACATAGCTATAAAATGTTCCGACGCAAACCAAACAGTACTTCGCAACTATTGTCACTCGCTAGAAATATTTAAACAACTTCAGACATAAATGCACAGCACATATGATTATAATTATGACATTATATTCCCATTCTATTATTGAAATGTTTAATTGATCATTTCTTATTCCTCAGTTCAATGAGATCTTATAGCAATATGTACCACTACAATCATATCATGTATGAAATACTACCAATCTCACATACATCATGCATATTAAATGAAACGTATGGTTATACCAAGTACCTTTCCTCAAAGAAACTGCTCAGGTACTAAACACACTCAAGTACAAATCTCATCAACCAACAAAGCATAAAATTATATGAGCATAATAATTACAATTGTTTCAAGTTTGATATTAATGCATTCAAGATTGCATTATAATAATGTAATAATTAATACAATAAAATAAAATGCACAAGGAAAAGACTAATTAAAATTACAGATAAAAAAAAAATAAAAATAAAACTATTTACATTAGCAAACTTAGCATATCTCTTTACAGAATTTGACCTTTAGTAATTAGTTTAAGTACCCTATACACTTCATTTTGTAATATATTTACTGTTAAAAGGGTTGAAATAGAAATGTCCCTTTTATACAATTGACATTTATCTCCCAACAACTTCGATATATCTTCTTTTTTACACTCAAGTAGTAAGTGATGAATAGTCTCCTTGACCTGACAGGTATCACATAAACCACTTGAATGTCGTTTTATAATAAACAGCCTTTGATTAGTATTCGCGACTCCCAGACGTAACCTAGAAATTTGGACTTCCTTATGCCTATAGGGTTCTAAATATTTAATATCTGTACTTACAATTGGACAAATAGATTTATAAAAATGACCTCTATTATCGTTAGTATATTCTAATTGCCATTTATTTACTATATACAGTTTCATTAAAGTAAAAATTTCTGAAAGTTCAAGATAATTAGTAGAATTAATATGATCAATACTCAGGGCTTCTTTAGCCAAAGTATCTGCTCGATCATTACCTGTCAGGTCAATGTGACTTGGGATCCAAATAAATCTTATTTGATTGGAATTTAGTCTGTTAATCAGAGACAATAGTTCATTCAATAAATTAGGTCTAGACTGAGAATAAGACTCCTTAATTGACGTAAGAACACTCAATGAATCAGAAAACAATGCAAATTGACAATTCTTATAACATTCGGAGTTTAAAATCCATTTTACAGTTTCTATAATTGCAGTCAACTCTGCTGCATAAATACTGGAGCTATTACATAATCTAAATTTTTTATCTATATTTAAACTTGGTAAACATAAACATTAAACGTTAACATTAATAAACATTAATATTAACATTAATTAATGTTAACATTAACATATTAACATATTAATGTTAACATTAATAAACATTAATAAACATTAAACATAAACATTAAACATAAACATTAAACATTAAACTTGGTAAACGTAAACATTAAGCGCGATCGAGGTTTATAAAGTATTGGGTGAAAGCGTTTTAAAGGTGCGCAAAGAGAACGTCCTATTTTCCAGTGTTTCAACGCAATCCCTTTTCATCAGAAGCTGTTGACGTAAAAATAAAAATTTTTGCGAATAGTCCTCAGTCGTTCGCATGGAACAGTGAGCTAGAATTACGAGATAGTTGACTTATTATTATTATTCCAAAAGTTTAACCACATCTTATAGCTGCTATGGCCGTTGACGTCTTTAAAAAAACTAAATTGCATATCAGTTTATTTTCTTGTTTGCAAATTAATCGTTACAGGTCGTCACTGGTTTGCATGCGTATATTTCAGAGGCTTCTGGGTTCTTCGTGCTAGCAGAGACCAAATCAGTCGAAGGAATTTATTTATGTTATCTATCAGGTAGCTAAGGCGTATGCGTCTCTATGATCTTCTTAATTTCAATTCATTTTATTCACATTTAAAATAAAGTATATAGATATAAGTCGATATCTTGACTGGCATTGGCCATTCAGGCTCTTTTCGATATCCTTTCGGGCTCTTCTAACTGGCCATATTATAATATTTGTGCATGAAATTTGTTTTTTTGGACGCTGTGTCATAAGATATGTGTTTAATATCGCCTTCCTCCTTAATCGAGGTTTCGGAGGTTTCTGCTTAAGAATACTGTGCATAATGAATGATGATACCTCGCCTAGATTCCCCTTTCTCATGGCTTTGGACTGTCACCACTCGAAAACAGAAAACGTTTTATTTTAGGATAATATTATATGTTTCAAATCATCTTGTGGCTATGAGGGATGTTGAAGTCGACCTTACGTTGCACGATCCCATTAGGAAACTGACGGCTAGAAACTGCGCTGTGTCAGGCTTGGGAGTTGGGACTGGCACTACTGGACTACGGACAGTGAGAGCTTCATCTTTTAGTTCTGTGACGTGAGAACTTAATCGAAATGCAGAAATTCGCTTTTTGATTGCAATTATGTGCGAAGCATGATAACAATGCTATCATTATTAATCCAAAATATAACGTCGTCTTATGACATCAGACTGTGGCCGTTGACGACAATTCACAAATACAATTAACAGAAAACGATAAACTTATAGAGTCCGAAAGACGCCATTTAAAGGTTATCCCAGAATGTCATATAATTTAAAGCAATATATCTAATATTGTTTATGATACAATTATTTATAAAATATTTTGATGCAATTCAAACAGCGCTTTACAACAATTATCCCATACATGAAGTATTTAAACAATTTCAAATATAAATGCAGTACATATAATTATAATTATGACATATTCTTATTCAACATTTGAAATTTCTAAGCAATTATTTCTTACTCTTCAGCTTAATGATATTCCATGGTAATATCTACTGCTATAATCATATCATGCGCGAAATAATAACAAATTCACAAACAGCATGCACATTAAATGAAACATATGGTATACCAAGTTGCTTTTTTGAAAAACTGTTCAGATATTTAACACACTCGACCATATATGTAATTAATTAACAAAGCATATGAACATATTATAAATAATATTATTAGATTTGTTTAAAGTTGTATTTCGGTCAACAATGCCATCGTTTGAAGGCAGGATTATTTATAACAAAGAAATAATCTAAAAAGAGGTGTGATAAAATTCCCTGTCTAATTTATTTATTCCGAATATTTCTATAGCGCCTCTTGAAGTCAACTACTACTCAGAGGCGCTCCCGACTACAGCATTTGATACTGTGCCGGAATTTTCACGCCGAAGCTGTTGGTGTTCTGGCCCATATAGTGTCTGATCTTTCGAGACATAAATGTTTATAATATGCATGCGTTCAGGTTGATGTAAATGTATGCATTATTCTCTGCATCTGTCCGTGTCAATTTCATTCCAATAAATTCATTCACTTTATAATGCGATGATAATACTGTATCTGCACGTCGGTATTATTTATCAAAACGAAATAATTTAAAAGAGGTGTTAAAATTCCCTCTGTGCAAATGTGCAAATGAAGCTTTGTGTATTCTGACCCATTTAGTGTCTCATCTTTTAAGACATAAGGGTTTATAGCGTTCTGCTTTTGCATCTTTTTCTGTCTCTGTCTCTGTCATTGTCAATTTTATTCCAATAAATTCATTCATTCGTCAGAGATCTTAACGTCATCTTGGATTCAGAAGAAAACTGACTTATCTCGCAACTGAGCCGCGCTTGCTACTTCCAGCTGCGACAGCTTCTCGTGGTTTCCCGCTCTCTTTCCCCCAATCTGCTGCTACTCTCGTTCATGCGTTCATTACCTGTCGGCTTGACTACTGCTGCTCCCTCTATAGCAGGGGTGGGCAAACTTTTTGCACATGGGGCCACATAAAGTAAAAAAAATTCGGAGGGCCGGATAACAAATTTTAAACTTTTAATACCGACTAACATGAAAAGAAGTTTACTTATTGATAGTATATTAATTACACTTTGGATGAGATGTAATTTATGCGACTCTGAACATGCATTTAACAGGTTTTTCATAATCTGGAATGATAGCGCTGGTTGCAATTCGCAGTTTGAGTTCAAGTTTAGATCACTTAACTGAGGCCTGTACTTGGATTTGTTTATTTTCATAGTTCAAAATCTTTGTTAATTAACTTAAGAGATGTAAGTGGATGCGAATAACACAAGCATTTTTAAAGCAAAAGTTTGTGTTTTTGAGAATTTTTCTTTTCTAAGCGAAGAAAAGAATGTTTTCAGGTCTGATCCTTTGAGCTGTTCTTTAAGAACAATATCACGTTGTGGGTCGGCTAACTCCAGCTAAGTTCCGTATATGAGCTAATTATCAATGTCATATGTGAACGGTATAGTAAGCAAAGCAAATTCAGTCTCAATTGATTTAAAATCCACAAATCGCCTGGAGACTCATCTGTCAAACTTGACAGCCGCAGGCGTAATTTGTGAGGGGAACGAGAGGTACTCGTATCCCCCACTTTTTGGACTGGGGTACCGTACCCCTCACATTTTTTAACAATACCAATCAATATGTTATTATTATGCCTTCCCAAGGTCGCAGTCTCCGCCTTGCTTCGTGTATGTAAGAAATAATTGGTACCCCCACTTTTAAGACAGAAGTTACGTCCCTGTTTACAGCTGAAGGCTATATTTCTCCTCAGAATCTGCTGTGACAGTTTGCAGCTGCAGGGTAGAAAACTGTCCGTAGTTTTGTTCTTTTATCTGCTTTGAAAGCAACATTAGCTTTACTTGAACGGATTTCACTTATGCGTATACGCCGTATAGGCCACCAGATCATGTGCCATATCTGGTTTGGCACTCCTCAGCAACTTCTAAAACTCGACTTTGCTGTGCTGTCTCAAAGGTTTCTGCTTTTAACTTTCTCGTCTAGCGTTCGTGATCTAGGAGTGACCCTTGACAATTCTCTGACCTTTACTGAACACATTTCCAAACTCACTCGCACTTCCTATTTTCACCTAAGACGCTTCAGAGCTATCCGTCGCTCTCTCTCATCTCCAATTTTCACTTCAATTGTCCATGCATTTGTCTGCTCTAGACTTGACTATTGCAATTCCCTCCTCATTGGTCTTCCTAAAGTCCGTCTTGCTCCTCTGCAGTCCGTTCTCAATGCTGCTGCTAGATTAATTGCCCGTCTTCCTCGATTCTCTCATATCACCACCTTTATGACAGAAGAACTCCACTGGCTCCCGCTTTCTGCCCGCATCCAATTTAAGGTCCTCATCCTTGTGTGTAAGGCTCAACTTGGTTTCGCTCCAAAATATTTATGTGACTTAATTCATCGCCCTCACTCTGCTGCTTCTCTTCGTCCTCTTCGTTCATCTGACCGCTTGGACCTCCTCGTTCCCCGTGTCAGGACTTCTCTGGCTCAATCTAGGTCTTTTGCCTCCATTGGCCCTGCTCTTTGGAATGAGCTTCCTCCGTACGTTCGTTCTTCTATTCTCTCAGGTAACGTCTCTTCCTCTTTTAAGTTTCTTAAGACTTGCTTTTTCTCTCGGGGTCTGTCGCACTGGGAGCGCTTCTGAATGGCCCTCCCGCTAGAAGCGCTTTATAAATATCCAAATACAATGTGCAAGAACCTCCGCAGGGATGTGGGGCAGATTGGCATTGTTAATGCATAGAGTTATTTTTATTATTTAACACGAAACCGGAATAGTAAGCAAAAGAGCAGCGCCACTTGAGTAAAACGAAGAAAATTTTTCGCGGTCTGAAATTTTTTTAAATTTTCTGAAGAATTGTGAATTTTATGAAAGACGGGGAGGGTGTGCGTAGTTTGCCCGCCTCTGCTCTATAGCCTATTGAGCTTTCCCTCACTCGACTAAACTCGACGGGAGGGTGTGCGTCCAATTTTTTTAGGCCTGGCAGGGCCCTTGGTTGATTAATCATTATTATCCCAAAACTTTAACCACTACTTATAGCTGCTATGGCCGTTGACGTCTTTTAAAAATTAATTGCATATCAGTTCATTTTCTTGATTGCAAATTATTCGTTCTAGGTCGTCATTAGTTTGCATCCGTATATTTCAGAGACATCTGGGTTCATGGTGTTAGTTTTCATAAAATTAGTCGATAGAAATTCTGTTATCCTCTTTGATCTTTTTTCATTACAATTCAGTTTTTTTGGCATTTAACGGTTGTTTTTATAAGCAATTGAGGCTCTTTTTGATGAAACTTCGGGTTCTTTTTGTGGACATATCGGCCCTTTCCAATGATAGCCATAAAGGATATTTCCGTGGCCATTATGGCTCTTTCGATGACACGGCATTCTTAAACAGAAACTGTCACGGCCCGGATAAAGGAAAACCGCACAGTAAGCAGAGTAATTTAAAATTAAACGCGTTTCAGGAATATATGATATTTGGTGAACGCGTTTTAAAGGTGTGCATAGAGTGGGTCCAGTGTTTCAGGGAAACCTCGTGTATTAAAAGCTATTGACGTTAAACAGAAACGTTGTTGGAAACAGTTCTCTCCCATGTCGCACGGCACAATGATAGAGAACTCTAAACCAGATAACCAATAGCTTTTGACTAATATGTATTTTCGGTGATCTACATTTTAAAGGTGTCCAAAGCCTTATAGGTGCAATAAATGAAGAAACAAATTAATTAAATAATTAAATCGAATGAAACTGGTTAGTTTAACTTATATTTATAAGAACAGGCTCTAAGTGTCTACCACACTGTCTTTGCACTCTAAAAAGTAATGTCTAATTCTAGCAGCTACTTCAGAGTGGTTAGAAAGCTCGCAGTTATGAACTGTGAAAGCGCATTAATTGTCTGCGGCCTCATCGCGGGCGTTTCCAGTTACTGCAAAAGATCAAAATAAAGCTTGCAGGATATTGCCACAATGACTGTGCGCTGCTACTAGAAACTTCTTGTCGGTAAGTGTTCTGGTTGCCCTGAGTACTTAATATCAAGGAACTATTACACTATAACATCCATTCCAAGAGCTTTAACGACGTATCTTATGGCATCTAAGCCCGATGAAGTCGATAGAAAGAATTGTTTTGACAAGTTCTCAACGTTCGTACTGCATGAAGAAGTTACCGCGATACTTAAAAGTTGGATGAGTGGATCCAGAGTTTAACGACATCTTATTGCAAAAAAGGCTGTTGACGTCGACAGTGATTATTTTGGCATATTACAGCTCGCATACTTACTTAAAAGTTAAACGCGGTTGAGCTTTATATAGCATTGGTTGAGTGCGTTTTAAAGGTGTACAAAGAGAGTATCGTATTATCCAGTGTTTCAACGAAATCTGTTGCAGCAAATGCTGCAGACGTTAACAAGAAACGTTGTTGCGAACAGTTCTCAGTCGTTCACATGACATAGTGAACTATGGGGAGGGGGGTCCATAGGGTAGTTGTAACATCACTGGCGTGAAGAGCAAGAGGTAGCGAGATCGCTTCCCGCAACCCTCACAAAGGTCCACTCAGCCTTTCATTCGCGAGATGGCGCGTTGTTAAAATGAGATGTAGGACGTGATGGGCTCCTTGCATGGCTGCCGTATACAGTTAAATTCGACTCCTGTAATAACTTGTGATCATCCGGTCATACTGATTTGTAATCATACTGCGTAATTGTCAGTTTGAAGATATTAAACGAAAATTATTATTATTATTATCATTATTATTATTATTATTATTATTATTATCATCATCATCATCATCATCATCATCATCATCATCATCATCATCATCATCATCATCATCATCATCATCATCATCATCATCATCATCATCATCATCATCATCATCATCATCATCATCATCATCATCATCATCATCATCATCATCATCATCATCATCATCATCATCATCATCATCATCATCATCATCATCATCATCATCATCATCATCATCATCATCATCATCATCATCATCATCATCATCATCATCATCATCATCATCATCATCATCATCATCATCATCATCATCATCATCATCATCATCATCATCATTATTATTATTTTTGGAGCTATGAGATAGTTGACCATTATAATTAATATAAAAGTTTAACCACATCTTGTGGATGCTGACGTCTTTAAAAAAATAATAATATTATTGTATAACAGTTGATTTTATTGATTGCAGATCATTCGTTCCAGGTCGTCATTCCTTCATTCATTTGCTTGCATACATTTCAGAGCCTTCTGAGATCATGGTGTTTTATTAACAGGCGTTTAATGATAAACTGTGGTTGCCAGAGCGTCTAACTTAGAATCTACCTTACGTTTTTATAATATTTGTGTTAAATTTGTTTTTTAAAGACGCTCTGTCGTAACATGGGTGTTAAAATGTCGCCCTCCTTCTTTATCCAGGCTGTGAAAGTTTCTGTATTTATTATTATTATTCCTTATATTTCTATAGCGCCTCTCGAAGTCAACTACTACTCAGAGGCGCTCCCGACTACAGCATTTGATACTGTGCCGGAATTTTCACGCCGAAGCGCCACGAGCAATTGCGAGTGAAGGACTTGCCCAAGGTCCGTACGCAGCTAGAGTGGGATTCGAACCTGCAACCCTCCAGTCACAAGGCGCCGAACTTACCACTGAGCCAACACGCCACTGTGTGTCATTTCTCCTGGCTTTGGACTGGCGCTACCCGGTAACAGAAAACGTTTTATTTTAGGATAAAATTACATGTTTCAAATCATCTTGTGGTTATGAGGGATGTTGAAGTTGACCTTACGTTGCACGATCGATTAGGAAACTGACGACTCTAGGTGGCTTCTGCTTGACGGCTCTATGTCATTACAAAGATGGTTCATTCATTCATTCATTCATTCATTTAATTTGAAGATTTAATATAGCTCCCCGTCAAGTTACCTACTCAGAAGCGCTTCCAGCCCAACCACGGCAATATAAAGTAGACTTAGGTAAAAGTTATAAAACATAAGCAAACTATTCACGTCGTCGTCCTCCTTTCTCCAAGCTTGGGACTGGCACTACCGGAGTACGGACAGTGACAGCTTCGTCTTTTAGTTCTATGAAGTTGAGAACTTAAAATGAGATTTCGATGAAAGTAAAGCTCTACCTTAGTAGTTTCACTTTAACGACACTGTGTGGTAACAAAGATCATTATCGTCGCCCCTCTTTCTTCATATAGGCTTGGGACTGGAACTGCCTGGCACTAAGGCAAGAACGTGCAATGGCGGAGTTAGTACTTCTGTAGCTGCTCTAAAGCTTCCTCTGCATAGACAATTTTTACACCTCTTTTAAAGGTACTTCTTTCCTATACATTAAACCGACTTGCATCCTTTTGATAATTATTTTCCAGCAGAGTCTAGATTATTTATAAGAAATATATGTCGATAAAATATCGTTAAACTGTTCTTTACGACGGGAAATTCAGATATGTTCAACGTCAACGGCTCTGACAGCCGTGAGATGACGCTACAAACTTAGGAAACTACTCAGATCAGCCAGAACACTTATGGACATGAATTGTCTGGTAGTAGAATACAATCTTTACTTTTATATTTTGCAGTAACTGCAGACGACTATAAGTATACATATGTGTTTGTATATATATATATATATATATATATATATATATGTACGGATATTCTCGGCTTGAATGTCTCTCAAGAGGATATCTCCACAGCTTACCGCATCCCTAAAAGGGGTAATGAAAACCAAAGACCTATTGTGGCTAAGTTTACCACCTTGAAAGTCCGGAATCTTGTTTTCAAGTCGCGCACGAAGCTGCGCAAATCTAAGCTCTACATCAATGAGCATCTTACTCAAGGAAATGCCTTGCTGTACGCTAAGGCTAGAGCCATAGTTAAAGAAGGGACTGCATTCTCATCGTGGACTGCTGGTGGAGTGGTCTTCATCCAGATGACTGCGAATCATAAACCACTAAAGATAAACTCAATACAGGATCTCCAGAAGATCAGTACGGGTCAATTCCTCAAGGAACCTGTTACCGCGACGACTACCCAGCCTGTAGGCCTCAACACGTCGCATACTCTGGGTCACAAAAAGTAATCAACAATTTTGCGAACAGGAGGGTTTCTAGCCCAACAGCTAGCTCAGATCTCTGTTGTCCTCCTGCGGACTACTCCTCTCGGCCACTCAGACTGTGGGCCTCTCCAAATCGCTCCAGTTGTACTACAAAAAGTGATCTGCACCTCTACGAACACCATGATGCACTTGTTTACGTAAGACATTGAACTCCCTCTTCCTCCTGAGGACTATTGTCCCTTGGTTACTCATCACTCCTCGCGAGTCACAAAAGTCCTCCTCATTTCAGCAACCAGTATCGCTTCTAGAATGGCGACTGACTCACAACAATGTTATCCTCTTGCGAACCTACATTGCTTAAGAGAGCAGTTGTGAGTTACATCTCCTTATTTGAAAAATTTATATTATCGGTATACTACTACAGTCTGACAGATAACGGTACAATTCTATGAAGATGACTAAGATTGAAAATGAAATACAAAATGTGATGTCAAAACTTGAGTAACAATTCCTTGTTACCCACTAATCTCTGTCTGGCTAGTGATAATTTTCCTATTCCAGTGAGTACTATCGCAAAGTTAATAAGTCTTACGCATGCATAGATTGTAATCAACTTATTAGCTAATTGTTACCCCTCATGTTTGAGAAAAAGATTCACCTGAATTCTGTTACTTGGATGAGGACTACATTACCTATCTTGGCTGTCTTGCAAGAATTACGGACACCATTGTATCACTTTAAGTCATTAACTAGATATCATGTAACTCAGTCAAGAATCATGAATGTGGTTATTTACCTTAACTTGTGTTATTTAAGTTGATTCACTACGGATGAGTGAATGAGTCCATACAATGGGGCCTTAATATCTGCTGATTTATTGCATTTGTTTGGTTCTGTCTAATTGACTCATGGATGGATGCACAATGGTGGATAACTTGAATATAATATCCTACGGAGGAGATAGTCACCGCTTAGACACCTTGTCTTTCCTTCATTTGTGTTATTTAACTTGTGTTATTTACCTTAACTTGTGTTATTTAAGTTGATTCACTACGGAGGAGGGTTCACTGACCTTGTTTGCTATTATGATCTTGTTGTTATACACACGGCACTGTTATAGCCTTGTGCCTTGTCTTTCCTTGATTTGTGTTATTTAACTTGTGTTATTTACCTTAACTTGTGTTATTTAAGTTGATTCACTACGGATGAGTGTTCATTGACCTTGTTTGCTATTATGATCTTGTTGTTATACACACGGCACTGTTATAGCCTTGTGCCTTGTCTTTCCTTGATTTGTGTTATTTAACTTGTGTTATTTACCTTAACTTGTGTTATTTAAGTTGATTCACTACGGATGACTGTTCACTGACCTTGTTTGCTATTATGATCTTGTTGTTATACACACGGCACTGTTATAGCCTTGTGCCATTACAGCTTGATTTCACCATGATTAGTTAAGTATAATTCTTATGAAGAATACCCTATTGAAAGTTGCATATGCTGTAGCATGAATCTTTGGTTGCTTTTTAAGCGGATCTAGAACTAGCACCCCAATATCTAGGAGTATTGCGTATATACCAACCTGTCGGCGCTTACTCCTCTCCGGGACTCCAGTTGTGACCAATTACCAAGAATACGGGAAGAGACTTCGGCTGCAAGATGCACTGACCCTACTAAGGCTCCGCACCCCATAGGCGATGACTCTAGTATGGATAACAAACATGTGAGAATGATTGATGATAATGATGGCTTTATTTATACTGACTCTTCTGACTCTGGCGGGGATGCAGACTCGATACTAAACTTGCAAATTGTGCAGGATCTTGAACTTCAGGTCTTCTTACCTGTAACTGAAACTAATGGCTCTGATACTAACGATAATATTGACCCGGACCAAAATTTTTATAGATCCACATCATGGACTAGTGATTACACTGCCTTAGATGTTCTAGAAAAAAATTTGATATTTCTTGAAAAGAAAAATTCATCCTTAACGATAGTACACATAAACGGCAGGAGTATCACGCATAAAATTGATCAAATTAGTGAAATAGCGAATAAAACAAACGCTGATATAATTGCACTTACAGAGACCTGGCTGGAGGAAAATTTACTGGATACGATTCATATAGCAGAATATGTCTTCATTGGTAAAGCTAGAGAAAGAGGCAGGGGCGGAGGGGTTGGCTTCCTTATCAAGGAATCCCTGAACTATCAAATTTTAGATCTAAGAGAAGAGAGAGGGCAAGAAGAAAATTTTGAAAGCCTATTTATAAAGCTCAACTTAAAGAATACTACTCCTGTTATTGGTGTCATTTATAGAGCCCCTGGACAGGGACTTGAAGGCTTCATTACTGGCCTTGATCAACTCATGTCAAATTTGAAACCTAAATCCAAAGACATAATTCTTCTTGGAGACTTCAACGTTGATCTGTTGAGAGTCAATGATCACAAAGAAACAGGTCTATACTACAACACTATACTTGCACACCATTACCTCCCTGCCATTACCAAGCCGACACGAATTACTTCTGATACAAAGACCTTAATAGATAATATATTTTCCACTGCCTGGTCCAGGCTGATTATGGCTTCAATTATTGTCTCTGATTTATCGGATCATTTGCCCATCCTAGCCCAGTTCTCATTTGATAGCAGCTCCACCATCCAATCCATGAATAAAGAGCGTAGATCTATAACTCCCTATGGACTAAAAAAATTTGCTGATACTCTAATGGGGGAGGGATGGGAGCTGGTAGCTGAGTACTCCACACAAGGAAGGGTTAATGATGCTTATGATTCCTTCTTCCATATATATAAACAGGCATATAACGATGCGTTCCCTCTTCAGTCTGAAGGCAAAGGAAAAAACAATAAGTTAAGAAAACCATGGATGACCTCGGGACTATTAAAATCCACTAGGAAAAAGAACCGATTATATGTAAAATACTTAAAAAACCCCACCTCTGATAATAAAAGCAAATTCACCCTATATCGAAACAAATTCAAAACTTTAAGATTAGCTGCTGAGCGTAGTTATTACGCAGAAGAATTTCTAAAACATCAAAATGACCTCAAGTCAACTTGGAAACTAATTCGTTCTGCCTTGCAGCTTGATAACAGGCGCATGAAAATAGACTCCTTGGTAATACAGAACATCAATACCGAAGATCCTAAAATAATAGCGAATAGATTTAATGAATATTTTATTAATATCTCGAATGACCTAGTTAGCAAACTACCTCTTCCTTCCACAAATTACGAGGACTACATGCCTGCTACTAATCCATCATCCATGGGTTTGTTACTGACTTCGCAGGAAGAAATATTGAACATTGGACATAGCATAAAAAAAACTCATACGAAGGGGCTCGATGGCATTGATCCGTATATAGCGTTGCCCAACTTACACTTAATTACATACCCCCTGATGGTAATCATTAATTCTTCACTATCAAATGGTATTGTGCCGGATCAATTAAAAACGGCTAAGGTAATACCTATTTTTAAAAAGGGCAATAAACAAAATTGTGAAAATTATCGACCAATATCTGTTTTACCATTTTTTGCTAAGTTTTTAGAAAAAATAATGCATCATAGGCTAAGCTCATTTATCACTAAGACTAAAGCTCTTCACCCCTCCCAACATGGGTTCCAGACCGGGCATTCTACATTTATGGCGCTCCTCGACATGGAGGATAAAATCTCTAAGGCACTGGATAACAATGAATATGCAGTAGGGGTGTTCATCGATGTAGCCAAGGCTTTTGATTGTGTAGATCATGCTATACTAATAGATAAGCTAGCCAACTTCGGAATTAGGGGGTCCAGCTCACTTGGTTTAAAAGCTACTTAGAATCACGTACTCAAGTAGTAAGTTGTAATGGGACACTCTCTTTGCCGGGAATTATAACCTCGGGGGTACCTCAAGGATCTAACTTGGGGCCTCTTCTCTTCCTATTGTATATAAATGACCTTGCAAAGATCTCTACGTCTCTTCACTTTGTACTCTTTGCGGATGACACGAATATTTTCCAATCTGGCACCTCTTGGGCAACACTCATGGAATCTGTTAACAGGGAGCTTACCATAGTTAATGACTGGTTTACTGCAAACAAATTGACACTCAACATAGGAAAAACAAATTACATAATTTTTAAATCTTATAGGAAAATTAGGCCAATAATTGGTAACCTATCCATTAATAGCGATCCTATCGCCAAAGTAGACTCAGCCAAGTTTCTGGGCGTCTTCATAGACCAACATCTTACTTGGAAAACCCATATTAATTACATCTCCTTAAAAATAGCAAAAAATATTGGAATAATTTCGAGAGTAGCAAAAATCCTTCCTAAAACTATCAGACTGAGTCTTTACAATACCCTGATCCTTCCTTATCTTAGCTATTGTAACTTACTATGGGCCTCAACTTATGAATCTCATCTTACGAAGTTATTTCTGCTGCAGAAAAGAGCAATTCGAATGATAGAGGGGGCAGGTCGAAATGAGCACTCTAAACCTATATTTAAAAATCTTAAGCTTCTGAATCTTAAACAGATTAACACCTTCCAAATTGCCGAACTGCTTTATTCCTATAGTCATAATCTCCTACCAGACTCTTTTGAGGGCTATTTCACTTTAAACTCAGCAGTGCATGAACACTACACTAGAGGTGCTGCACTCTATCGACCCATTAAAACAAGAACAAACTTGAGAAAATTCAGCATTAAATCAAATGGTCCACAAATTTGGAACTCGATGCCATTAGAAGTTAGAAATGCTAAAAGTAAGTTTATCTGTAAAAAGAGCCTAAAAAAATATTTAATCAATGAATAATTAACCTGCAGCATATACTCCCTGGATCGACTTGAGTAAACTTGGTCTAGGTCACAATGGGGTCAAGTATGAGAGTCTCGTATCGCTCATCGTATACTCCTTGGTAACTTGGTTCAAGTTATTGGTTGTTACTTTAAGCGATTGACTAGAGTCCCAGTAGGGACTTACTGTAGCCTGCTTTGGTAGGCTTCTTTTACTTAGTTCTTTCTTTTTGGGTTCATTTTTGTTTTTTTGTTTCTCCATTTTTCCATTTCTTGTTGTTCTTTCATAATTCATAATTAAGTTTAGTTAAGACCTAACTGAGTACTTAATCAAATGCACTTCTTAACAGATGTTGAATCCGTCAATGGATCATCTTAGCTGCCATCATTCTAAAAAGTAAATTAAATAATAGGGCATCCCTGGTTTAGCGGGACTTCCATCCCTTTAGGGTTACCCTTTGGTATTTAAGACAACAGGATATGCATAATATACCACAAGCCACACACTCTTAATTTTAACAAATGTTCTTACTCTTGATTTTGTCGGACAGTAAAACAATGCTACACTAGACATAATACATTTGGCTGATGTTCATAACTTGGTTAAAGATTGTCATGAGTACCAATAAAGATTTATTGAATTGAATTGAATTGAATTGAATTGAATATATATATATATATATATATATATATATAACAGCCTAAACAGCATGTATGTCTATAAATGTTTCGCATTGAATATATTTCAATACGGAACAGTTTCCAGTAATAAGTCAGGGTAAATAATAAAAAGCTTAGAATTGAATGAATTTATTGGAATTAAATTGATGTCTTAAAAAGTTAATTGTATATCAGTTCATTTTCTTGATTACAAATTATTCGTTACAGGTCTTCATTGGTTTGGAGAGGCTATTAGGTTCTTGGTGTTAGTTGAGGATAATATCAGTCGAAAAGGAATTCTGTTATCTAGAGAAGTCTATAACTTGACCGTTAAAGGTTCCTTTCAGTGGCCATTAAGGCTCTTTTCGGTGGCCATTGTAGCTCTTTTTGCTGGCCATTGTGGTTCTTTTTGATTGCTATTTAGGCTCTTATCAGTGGCCTCTTTTCAATGGACATAATGGCTTTTTAGTAGCCATATTATAGGCTCTTTTTGGGGCCATTAAGGCTCTTTTCGATACGTAACTAGAAGCAATTAAATTAGAAAATTTAAGAGGTTGAAGAATATATAGCATAGGAAGAACACGTTTTAAAGGTGTGCAAATAGAGCGTGCAAATAGCACTTATTAGTCATATGGGGAAAATTCTGATGATGATTCTAACCAAGAGACTGCAGACCCAGATGGAAGAACATCTGGCGGACGAACAAGCTGGATTCCGGAAGGACAGGAGCACAGTACAGCAGATTCTGTCCCTGAGATTGATAGCTGAGAAAGCGAAAAGGAAAAGCAAAAAGATTTACAACTGCTTTGTGGACTTCCAGAAGGCATTTGACAGCATAGATCAAAAGGTAGATTGGGCAGTCCTGAGCTCCTATGGTGTCAGTGAAAAGCTGATAAGAATTCTCAGGGATATAAACGAGAACGCTATGGCAGCAGTACGGCTTCAGAATGAACTGGGGGATTGGTTCAAGACCGATAAAGGAACAAGGCAAGGTGATCCAATATCACCTGAGGTGTTTATTATGGACTTGGAGAGAGCTATGGATGGGGTTAAGGAAAACGACAGAGGAATATCCGTGCAAGGCATGAAAATAAACAATCTAAGATTTGCTGACGATATAGACATTATTGAAGAAAACATCGACGACCTAGAAAAAACAGCAACGAGATTGACGTCGGACAGCAGACCATATGGACTGATCGTAAACACTACGAAGACAAAAACGATGGTATTCGGCAGCGAATCAATTGAACGGCAAATAACCTTAGATGGAGAAGTACTAGAAAACGTTAAAGAGTTCGTGTACCTGGGAAGCACGTTTACGCATAATCTGAGTTGCAAGAGAGAAGATTTGCCAAGGCCAAAGCTGCTCTCGCTACTTTAGACAAGATCTGGAAAAGTAAAGAGATAGCGCTGAAGACCAAGCTGGCAGTCCTGGATACTTGTGTGTTCAGTGGAGCTTTGTATGCCTGTGAGACGTGGGTGATAACCAAGGAAATTGAAAGACGAATAATGGCTTTTGAACGAACGTGCTATCGAAAACTGCTGAGAGTCGGATGGAGACGAAAGATGACAAAATTAATGAAGAACTGTAGTCAAATTGGCCCAAGAGAAACTCTGTTACAAAAAGTAATTAGCAGGAAATTACAACTGTTTGGACATATATGTAGAATGAATGACTCCAGGAAACTCAAGACGCTAGTTTTTGGCATGATGGAGGGGAAGAACAAAAGAGGACGCCCTAACAGAGAATGGACAGACGATATCATGACATGGTGCAGAAACGATTCTTTACAGCACCTGAGCCACATAGCAAGAGAAAGAGACACATGGAAGGAAGTGATAAAGAGCGCATCAAGCACCTACGGGCGATGAACCCATGGTTAATGATGATGATGATGAAATAGAGCGTCGTATTAACCACTGTTTCAAACGAAAATTCTTGATCGATAGCTGCTGACGTTAATAAGAAACGTTATTGTGAAAAGTGGTGGACACCAACGTAAGATAGTGACACAAATCGCGTTTGGCAAATATATATTTCTGGTGATCGCCGTTTAAAAGGTGTCCAAAGAGAGTAATATTTAACCTACACCTAACGATTTGTTGTTGTTTCGAGAGCCTCAAACTTAGAGCCTACCTTACCCTATTACAATTTTTTATGACTTTTTAACGACGCTTTGTTATAAATAGGTGCTTACGTAATAACGAAGACTTTATACTGGCATCCCCTGAAAAAGATAACGTTTTTATTTTAAGATAATATTATGTTTCAAATCATCTTGTGGCTATGTGGGCTGTTTAAGTCGACTTTCCGTTGCACGATCCATTAGAAAACTGACGACAAGGTAGTTTCTGTTTAACGGCGCTGTGTCATAACAAAGATTGTTAGCGTCGCCCTCCTCCTCTCTCCAGGCTTGTGACTGGCACATGCAAAGAACGGAGATGGGCAGCTTCGTATTTTACTGCTATGAAGGTGAAAACGAAAAGTATATCTTAAGTTAATTGAAACTGATGCAGCTGCGCGTCGAAAGTATTTATAAGAAAGATATAACGTTTAAAGATGTGTTAAACATTCCCTCTATGCAAATGCACAAATGAAACTTTGGGTATTCAAACCCATTTAGTGTCTGCTGTTTCCAGACATAGATGTTCATAATGCTCTGTCTTTTTGCATCTTTCTCTGCCTCTGCCTTCGTCAATTTATTCCAATAAATTCATTCAATTTCTAAGCTTTATATATATATATATATATATATATATATATATATATATATATATATATATATATATATATATATATATATATATATATATATATAGGCGAGTGCGTTTTACAATTGAGCAAAATAGCGTTTATAGCTTGTCAGTCAATTGTCAGAGTCACTGCGAGGACTTTATCAACAACATCAAAACAACATCATTATGCGTTGCTGTTGCTGTTTATTGATGATAATGACCACAATGACGACGACGATGATTATAACGATGATGACGTCGATGACTATGATTATGAATTTGATAATGAATTTGATTACGATGATGATGAATTTTATGATGATGACGACGACGACGACGACGATGATGATGATGATGATGATGATGATGATGATGATGATGATGATGATGATCATGATGATCATGATGATGATGATCATGATGATGATCATGATGATGATCATGATAACGAGGACGACAACGACAGCAATGATTATCACTAACTGCAACAGAAGTTGTCGTCATCATCACTGTTGTAATCATTATCTCCCGTTCCCAAAGGTATCCTAACAACGGATATCTATGACATATTTCATTTGCTAATTATTGGTTAGCCCAAAGCCAAAATGTATAGCCAAGGGTAAGGCTGTCTTTGTGTGCGATAAGACTGGCGCTTGATAAAATGGACTATATATTACATTTCTTCCCAGCCTCAGGACCTCGGCATCTGATAAGGCCATGACACTGGCGTTTAGCGATGTTAAAGTTAGTTTCGGTATAGTAAGGTTAATGCTAGCTTTGGTAATGTAAGATTACTGTCAGTTTTGGTATTGTAAGGTTATTGTCAGGTTTGGTGGTAATGTAAGGATTGCCACCTTTTGCAATGTAAGGGTATCGTCAGTTTTGGTAATGTAAATTTAATGTTAGTTTTTGATATTGTAAGGTTATTGTGAGTTTGAGTAATGTAAGGGTTTTCTCAGTCTTGGTAATGTACGTAATCTTTTCTTACTTTAACTCGCCATGA
>OY744605.1:8815290-8887172 GCA_963556255.1 Allolobophora icterica | reverse complement strand
TAATGATTGTGTGGAAAGTGATGGGAATTCGTAGGAGTTGGACAGAGTTGGCGCATGGTGTGATTGTAGCTGACAGGGTGAGAGAAAATGGGAATGTCTCTCCCATTGTCTGTCCGTCTGTCTGTCTTGCTCTCTCTTAGTCTCTGTTCGTCTCTCTCTCTCGCTCTCTCTCTCGCTCTCTCTCTCTGTCTGTATCTGACTCTCTTTCTCTGTCTCTGTCTGTCTCTGTTTCTGTCTCGGTCTCTTGGTCTCTGTCTCTTTGTCTCTGTATCTTTGTATGTGTGTGTCTGTCTGTCGGTCTGTCTATCTGCCTCACTCTCTTTCGGTAACTGAATTGAAAACAACAGACTTCTTTCCAGCCTTATCTCGCCTTTCCTAATAATTTGCATGATCTTATATAACCAATGACGTTTATGGAACTACTTTCGCTAGCTTCTTAATTTACCTTTCTTATCTTACCTTAACTTGTATTACCTCACGTCCCTTTCCTACCGTACCAATCTTAATAAGATGGGATAATCCAACGACAAGGTCGCTTAAAAGGAACAAAACAGCCGTCCGAATACACCCATTCCGCAGTAAACTTCAACAAATAGTGCAGTCACACAGCTTTTCTAAGCCTTGAAATAACCCTATAGATAATAAATACAGTTATGCGCACCTTTTCAAAGCTTTGCCATGTTGCTATAAGTAGAAGTGACCGCCAAGGCGATGGATATTAAAATGCTAAATAATGTGGCTCGTTGTTCTATGGATAGAAAAAAACTCCATTTTGGCCCTCGTTCGCTATTAAGTTGTTGACCTTAGATAAATGATTTGCCTCAGTTATTATATCATTACATGTTGCAGTCGACAGTCGTTTTATAACACTTCCGGTTAGTAAAACATTTACGAACTTCGATGAAAACCCCAAAACGGTTTCATATACACAAATGCTTGACTCAAAGCACTACGAATAAAAGCGACAAGAAATCAGAACATGACAGCTGTAAACCTCGACCCGTCTCTGTCTCTGTCTGTCTGTCTCCTCTCCTTTCTGTGTCTCTCTTCTTGTCTGTCTGTTTCTGTCTGTCTGTCTGCCTCTGTCTCTGTCTGGCTGTCTATATAATATATATATATATATATATATATATATAGACAGACAGACAGACAGACAGACAGGATACGCTGCCGGATGGTAAGCCAATGAAGTAGGTAGGAGCATAGGCAGGAAGGAGCCATACCCTAAACACATTGCTAGGCGAAAGAGCAAAGCTTCCCATCTGTCTATATAATATATGTATAGACAGACTGACACTCTTGACCAGGAACTAACCTTTACTAAGCACCTCTCATCTCTGTCTCGCTCCTGTTTCTACCATCTCCGCCAGCTTAGGGTTGTTGCTCGCTCTCTCAGCCTCTGCTGCTTCAACTCTTGTCTATGCCTTTGTTTGCACTCGTTTAGATTATTGCTCTTCTCTATACACCGGTCTTCCTCAAGCCCGCCTGTCCTTCCTTGAGAGGGTTCTTCGGTCTGCGGCGCGTCTTGTTGGCTCCATACCTCGCTATGGCAGTGTATCCTCCTACATGCATCATACTCTTCATACCCTTCATTGGCTTCCCATCCGGCAGCGTATCCTGTATCGGCTTTGCTTTCTCGCCTGGCAATGTTTTTTGGGTATGGCTCCTTCCTACCTATGCTCCGTTTTAACTCTCTTCTTCTCTTACGGGTCGCTCAGCCCTCCGTTCCTCTTCTCGGAGCGACTTTATAGTCCATGCATATGCCCGCACTGCTACTATGCAGCGCCGACCATTCTCTGCGCTGGTCCAACTGCGTGGAATGACTTACCATCTCTCCTTCGCCTATCTCCTCGTACTCACCCGTCTTCTTTTTACGCTCTATTGAAGACTTTTCTCTTTGATCAGGCCTGGCTTGGGAGTGCCTCTGAGTAGAGCCCTTGATTGATTGATTGATAATATGTGTGTGTGTGTGCGTGTGTGTGTGTGTGTGTGTGTGTGTGTGTGTGTGTGTGTGTGTGTGTGTGTGTGTGTGTGTGTGTGTGTGTGTGTGTGTGTGTGTGTGTGTGTGTGTGTGTGTGTGTGTGTGTGTGTGTGTGTGTGTGTGTGTGTGTGTGTGTGTGTGTGTGTGTGTGTGTGTGTGTGTGTGTGTGTGTGTGTGTGTGTGTGTGTGTGTGTGTGTGTGAAAATAGAAAAAAACACATATACAGGGGAAAAAGTACTGAAATGGTCAACAAAGGGTATAAGACAATAAAATAAAGAACAAAATCAGTTTGAAAATGGAGCTAAATAGCCAAAGTACAAATAAACTACAAAAATCACAAAAACGTCAACGGGCATAGCAGCCAAAGGACGTTGTTAACACCGGAACAACAACAACCTTTATGCCTACAGAAAATGTGAGAACGGTTTTAAAATAATTAGACACCCCAAGTCACAATTTTATTCTTCCTTAACAGAGGTAGAGTAAAGTCAAGATGTCTTCGACACCTTTGAAACGCTGTGTTCTGAAGTTACATGAATTCATTAAAGAGCTTTATTTTAACTTTCAGATCTATCAAGGCTGATAAGATAAACTCGACGTCATCGACCCTGGCAGCCACCAGAAGCTGCTAAACACTGTAAACTAATATTATCTCACAAGATATTTAGCAAATTACTCTACAAAAATTCAAAAATTTTCTATCGCTCGTAAATAACCTGTTGGTTTGCGCTAAGCTTTAAGGTGGCTCTTTAGAAAAGTTGAGATGACGATAACAATTAGAAACGTCAGATTCTTGATGCCTCAAGCTCTCGTTAAATTGCTGAAATGCCTCCTCACTTCTGAAGCCTGGATTAGAGAAAAGCGCGACACTTATAATCTTAGTCGTGAAAGTATTTAACTGAGTTAAACAGATTGACTTTTATGAACCAAGGCTCATCCGTTCCTCTATCAGTATCGTCGTTCACCCACAAACATGTCTTTTATACCATACATAACATCAAATAAAACTGACATTAATCATAGGTAGGCCTAATGCAAAGTCGTTGTTAACGGAGCTGGCAGTCATGACATGTAGCTAAACATTTGATAATACCGATCTCATTTACACACCTTTAAAACGTATATTTCTCAATCTATATATATTCATGACTTGCAGTAAGCATTTACTGTTTCGTGATAATGGTCATATAGTGCTCGTGGTTTAGTAGTGCCCGTCCTAAGTCTAACAAAGAAGGAGGGCGACGATCACCTTATTTGTTATGAGAAAGCGTCGGTAAGCCGAAATTACCTGGACTTGGAGACTAACCTGGCAATTTCTGCCTAACCGATCATATTTTATTCTGCGTCCTACGATTAAGCTGGCTTCATCGAATTACCTCTTATGAACGATGAAGAAATAAATGGATTTCGGTTACATTTCCAACGTCGTAGTCTACCTTACCAGACGCAATGCGGTTTAATCCTTCCGATGCATGCGCGCGTTCAAACACACGACGCTTGGACGCGCCCAACGCATGCGCATTGAGAGATGGATGGAATTAAGGAGGAATAATATAAGGAAAATGGATCAGAGAATGACCAATTACGCGTCTCAGTTGTGAGTCGATGTTAGTCAAAGCGCTGGTCGCTCGTAAGCAGAGAACTAACCGCTGACGTATTACTTGATTATAGCTGGAGGACTTTTAATTATTGTCTGATCATCGAATGAAACGCGGCGAGTTGACGAGGCTATTTTAAAAGTTATTAGCGACGAGGCTATTTTGGCGTTATTAGCTACGGCGCGTATGTTCATCGGTTTAAGAGAAACCATAACTTTGCTTTGGAAGAGTTTTGGATTCTAGTCTGAATGCGCACCTGTTCGGTAAGCTTAGCGATTCTTTGACGACTTCGAGAGGTATATAAAGGCGCTACGTAAAATTAATTCAACTAGGCATTTATATATAACGCCTGCCGCTAGATGTAGATGGAGCATGCGTGCATTAATACTCACATATACATACATGTACAGTTAAACATACGTACACTAATACGTACATACGTTCATACACACACAAGCACACACACACACACACACACACACACACACACACACACACACACACACACACACACACACACACACACACACACACACACACACACACACACACACACACACACACTCACACACGCAACGTTTTTAATTTGTCACGTGAGAATTTAAGCATTTGTTAGGCGCCACTATCTACTGTCAAAGCATCAATCGATGGCGCTGAGCATTTGCGCATGAAGGACTTGCTTAATGTCCTTACACAGCAACGGTGTGGGGAGTATTGAACCCATACTCTCCGCCTTACAAGCCGAACACTATAGCCAATCATCTACAGTGCCCCACAATCTGCTACTCCGTTCCATGTAATTGTAATTATTTGCACAGAGCCACACAAGAGCAAAGCTATTCGGATGCGTTTCATGTGATAGCCCATGTGATGTTAAATGTCATTAAGAACTACGTTTAAGCTTATTTATTGTTTAAGCTTACAGCAGTAGAGGCCTGTTTCAGAACAGTAATGATACGTAAGATGGTAAAAGCTCCTTATAGCTTTCATTGACCACGTTTTGAAGGTGTCAACATTTACAAGAGGGACATCTTCAATTAGTGTTACATTGCCTTTTATAGTATCGACATAAAAATTTTTAAAGATGTCTAATGCGAGCGCTCGACCCAAGTGGCCACTATGTTGCATTGTAACAACTTTTTTCATGCAAGAAAGATCTTAAAATAATTCGACTTCTTCTGCATTTCAGACAGACACACTCAGACAGACAAACAGAAACACAAACAGAAAGAGAGAGAGAGACAGACAGACAGACAGACAGACAGACAGACAGACAGACAGACAGAGACAGAGACAGACAGAGACAGAGACAGAGACAGAGACAGAGAGAGAGAGAGAGAGAGAGAGAGAGAGAGAGAGAGAGAGAGAGAGAGAGAGAGAGAGAGAGAGAGACAGAGACAGAGACAGAGACAGAGACAGAGACAGAGACAGAGACAGAGACAGAGACAGAGACAGAGACAGAGACAGAGACAGAGACAGAGACAGAGACAGAGACAGAGACAGAGACAGAGACAGAGACAGAGACAGAGACAGAGACAGAGACAGAGACAGAGACAGAGAGAGAGAGAGAGAGAGAGAGAGAGAGAGAGAGAGAGAGAGAGAGAGAGAGAGAGAGAGAGAGAGAGAGTATGCGTATTTGTGTGCGTGCCTGCGAGAGTGCCAGCTTTGAAATTAACAACTGAATATAAAAAACTCTTTACGCTTTTATAAACTTACAGTAAAAAAATCAGGAACTACTACCTGCTTCTGTGCGTTTAGGTGGTTGGTGTGTAAGTGCGTGTGTGTGTGTGTTCTTTCGTGCGAACGTGTTAGTCATTGTGTAACGATATTTTGTGACTGCCAGAACTGTTGAAGTTGACTTTACGTTTTCAACAATAATGTCTTGTTATTGGCAGTAATAATCCTTTGTTTAACGACATCCCACAGCTACAAAGGCCGTTGACATCTTTGAAGTTAATTGATGTTTTTCAGTTCATTTTTATATTACATTATCTTTGGTCCTTCGGTTTCGTCTCCATCTTTCGTGGTTCTTTGTGCTGTGATTTTATTATTTGACATCGTGTCCAAAGCATATATATAGCATCCGTTACAAACATTTAAACGGTGTCTAAAGACAGCGCTCGAAACAGTCGCTTGGTTAGTTCCTGTTTAACGACGCTTCATTTAGGCTTCAGAAGAAGGACATACCAAAATATGCATAATTTAATCAAGTCAGACATAATATTTTTCAAAAAGCAAATCATCACACCTTTAGACTCCCCAATATGATTGTGAATTAATATTTTGGATGGATAATGGGAGAAAAATACTAATTCATGCAATAGAGGGATAAAAAATACTAATTCATGCAATAGAGGGATAACATGGTTCACATATCGCGTTTGACAAGTTATATATCTTTTGTTATCCACATTTTACAGGTGTTCAAAGAGAGCATTGTGTTCTGTTTAATTAGCCGGCTTTTAACGATAAGTTGTGGTTAACTGGCGCTTAGAACCCAGTCTACGTTTTCACAATTTTTGTGTACGAAGATTTTTAACGACGCCGTGTCATGCCAAAGGTGTTTAATGTCGCCCTCCTGTTAACTTTTCTGTTTAGGAATAGGCCTAATGTGAGTAAGTAAGTAAGTAAGTAAGTAAGTAAGTAAGTAAGTAAGTAAGTAAGTAAGTAAGTAAGTAAGTAAGCAAGCAAGCAAGCAAGTAAGTAAGTAAGTAAGTAAGTAATTAGGTAAGTAAGTAAGTAAGTAATTAGTGAACACACACACACAAACATATATATATATAATATGTTTTTGTTGTTATAATAGTCTATTTGGAAGTTCCCGAGTCTGCAATGTAATGATTGTTGGTTGATCTGACCTTGTGCACTTTTAAGTGCAATATATGAAGAAACAAATTGATTAAATAATTTAATCGAATTAAATTGGATTACTTTATATTTGTAAGAACAGGTTCTAAATGTCTATCACTGTCATTACACTCTAGAAAATAATGTCTAATTTTAGCAGCCACTTCAGCGTGGCTAGAAGGCTCGCAGTTATAAACTGTCAAAGTTCATTCATTGTCTGCGACTTCAACGTAAGCGTCTGCAGTTACTACAAAAAAGGTCAAAGTAAGGCCTTGATATTGTGCTCTACTACCAGACAATTCGTGTCGATAAGTTTTCTGGTTGCACTAGTTTCCTTGCGTTTGGCGTCATCTTACGGTTGCCAGGACCTTGATGTTGACCATATCTTACTTTTCCGCCGTAACGGAATCCAGTACTAACCGGTAAAGAACAGTTTAACGATATCTTATTTCATCAAGAGGCCGTTCTCGTCGATAGGAAACGTTTGACAATCTTTACGTTATACATCTTTACTGCTCATTGTGCGTATCAACGAACTGTAACACTTCCGTCAATCCGTAAGTCTTGACACATGCATTCCAAGAGTTTGGCACCGTAGGCCGTTGACTTCGAAAGAAAAACCTGTTTTGAACAGTTTTCAACGTTCGTATTGCATTAAAGACGGGAACGAATCTTAAACAATAAACGCGATTGAGATAATAATATATAAAATTGGCTGAACGCGTTTTAAAGGTGTGCAAGGAGAGCGTCGTATAGTCCAGTGTTTCAACGTAATCTCTTGTCATCAAAAACTGTTGACGGTAATAATAAACGTTGTTGCGAACAGTTCTAATTCATTCGCATGCATGGTACAGTGAACTAGAGTTACGAGAGAGTTGACTTATTATTATTATTCCAAAAGTTTACCACAATGTTATAGCTGCTATGGCCGTTGGCGTCTTTAAAGGAAGGGGCTTGTCCCCCTTGACCTTCCAAGATCGCCTCCCAGGCTTCTGGGTTCATGGTGTTAGTTGAAATTAAATTAGTCGAAAGAAATTATGTTATCCGACAGGTAGCCAAGGCGTCGGCGTTTCTTTGATCTTTATCTTAGTTCCATTTTTAACATTTCCATCCCCAGATTTGGCCAGGTTTCTCTTTATATGCGGAATGTTCTGCACTGGCTCCCTTTCCCGCTGCGCATTGCCTACAGGGTCTCTGCACTAGTAAGGCGTTGTCTGCAGGGACATGCCCCCTCATACCTGCGGGAATTGTGTCGCCCTACCTCGGGGGTTTTGCGACGATCTGCTCTTCGCTCGGCTGACCAGGCCGAGCTCTTGGTCCCTCGCACGCGGACAGCCATTATGCAACGCCGTTCTGTTTCGGTCGCTGGCCCCGCAACCTGGAAAGGCCTTCCAGTTGCACTCCGATTGGTCCCTACGACTCACACTACCTTTTTTCTTACAAACTTGAAAACTACTCTCTTTAGCCGTGGTTGGACTAGGAGCACTCCTGAGTAGATCATCTGGAAGGGGCGCTATATAAAAGCTCCTTAATAATAATAATAATAATAATAATAATAATAATAATAATAATAATAATAATAATAATAATAATAATAATAATAATAATAATAATAATAATAATAATAATAATAATTTCTTCTCATTTAAAAGTAAAGTATATAGATTTAAGTCTATAACGTGACTGTAAGCGATTTTTCTCAGTGGCCATTAAGGCCCTCTTCGGTGGCCATTGTGCTCTTATCCTTTTGCCATTCAGGTTCTTTTCGATAGCTTTCAACACACTTTTCGCTGGCCATATGGCTCTTTTCAATTACCATAAAAGCTTTCTAATGGCCATTGAGGCTTTTTCGATGACAAAGCATTCTGAAACCGAACCTTTAACAGCCTGAATAGAGGAAGATACCACAAAGACTGAGAAATTAAAATTTAAACGCGGCTGAGGAATATATAGCATTAGTTCAGCACGTTTAAAAGGTGTGCAAAGCAAGTGTCTTATTGTCCCGAGTTTCAATGAATTCCTTCCACCAAAAGCTGTTGACATTAATAACATACGTTGTTGCGAACACTTTTGAATGAGTATGAGTTAGTTGACGAATCGCGTTGGACTTTTATATATATCCTTGGTGATCACCGTTTTAAAGGTGTCCGAAGTGAGAATTGTGCTTTGTTTAAGTAACTGGCATTCAGCGATAAGCTGTTGTTGTCAGATCCTTTAACTTAGAACCTGCCTTACGTTATTACAATTTTTGCATGAAGCATGAAACGTTGACGTCGAGAGAAAAAAGGTTTTGACAGTTCTCAACGTTCGTACTGGAAAGACAAGCCATGACTAAACTTTAAAAGTGGATGGATGGATCCAGAGTTTAACGACATCATATAGCAACAAAGTCTATTCTGCCCTCATAAGAAAGAACCACGTAACTGAAAATTTGGCCGTTTTGAGTTAGATGCAGTTTCTGCATGTATTAGTGGTCTTACACCTTGGTAGGAAGTAAGAACCTCCTATCTTGATGCGATCATAGAGAACCAGCGCTTGTTAATACCACCTATCTGCACACTTCGTATCAAATACTAAGTAAGAACCACGCATCTCACATACGTGGTTTTTTGCTAGTAACAGAGACCGTTTTCTGCAGATGCGTGTCCACGCGCATGCGCAGTCACTACTTCCACACAATGTTTACGTTTAAGTTTACGAATCTGAGCGATAATTAATTATATTTAAGACTCTAATTTTAGTCTGTCTTGGTGGTTTTCATCACTCATCACGCCGTGAGATTAAGTGAAATTTGAGAAACAATAAATATAGTAATTTCAAACGTTTTAAATGTTTTTGAATGATTTTTCATGGCTTGTTTTGCGTGCGTAGCGAATTCCCGACACCCTTATTCCCGAAACAGAATTTCGTCGGATCTCCGAAATCTATTTTCCAAGTTACAACAAAGTTATTTGCGCAAATCTAACTTTTAGAGACATTTTCGAATATACTATTCAGGATATTGGCTGGATAATCCATACTAGTTTTCAGGATTGGAGCGCTTGGCAGAATATTGTTTTCTGGAATTCGACCAATTTTGCATTTCCATATTTTATCTGATTTCGGGGATTCGGGTAGACCCAGATTGTTTTGTAGGCCTACAGGATTGAGGGTTATATGATTTAACTTGAAAGAGTCAGAAAGACGATATGATAAACTGTATGGAGAGGATAAGTACAGATGGTGTGGGATGCGTCTGGCTGTTTTTTTAGTCGATTACACATTGTTTCATTTCATCCAACCATATCACATTATCGTTGGGAGCATGCCCAAACAGGCGTACTTCCCATCAGATATTTCTATTACAGAAATGTATAATGACTTTACCGCAAAACATTAAGCTGTAGTCTACTGTTATGATCTCTAGATCACAATGTGATAAAGCAGATGAACATTTCATTTGCAAACTGGGTAACGAGAGGTGTGAAGAATTTTCTTTACATAATTGTTCATGCAGTAAAGATAATCTTTATTGCACGTAGGGCCTATATGCAAATAAGGCGTTCAAAACCCAAAAGCAAGAACTATGGCGAGGGATTCTCCGGCAGAAAAAAGATGACATTATTTCTAAACTGACCGTTGTGATGCCAGAAAATAGAAGAAAATTCTGGCAAGATATTAAGATATCAGATGTTGTGTACCTAATAGATGCAGATTAGAAAGTGTGGTTCTTCTTCATCTGTCCTGTGACATGTTCACTACCCCAGACTGTTTTGATAGTCGAATATGATCAAATATAACCGATATCAATATTTTTAAAGCTGTATATAACTGGTTTCATATCTTTAAAATTACGGTTGACAGGGGCGTAACTTTGGTCTAAAAAGTGGGGGTACCAATTTCTTACATGAATACAAGAAGCAAGGCAGAGACTCCGATTTCTGGGAAGGTTCAATAATGAAAATTGATTGGCATGGTTTAAAAAGTAGGGGGTATGGTACCCCCAGTAAAAAAAGTAGGGGGTACGCGTACTTCTCGTACTCCAAGGGGTGTAACTTTGGTCTAAAAAGTGGGATACCAATTTCTTACATACACGAAGCAAGGTAGAGCCTGCGATTTCTGGGAAGGCCAATAATAAAATATTGATTGACATTGTTTAAAAGGTAGGGGCACGGTAACCCCAGTAAAAACGTAGGGGGTACGCGTACCACACGGACCCCAAGGGGCTTAACTTTGGTCTAGAAAGTGGGTACCAATTTCTCACATACACGAAACAAGGCAAAGATTGCGATTTCTGGGAAGGCTCAATAATAAAATATTAATTGGTATTGTTTAAAAAAATTGGGGGTAGGGATACCCCTAGTACCCCCAGAGGCGTAACTTTGGTCTACAAATTGAGAATACCAATTTCTTACATACACGAAGCAAGGCAGAGACTGCGATTTCTGGGAAGGCTCAAAAATAAAATATTGATTGGCATTGTATAAAAAGTGGGGGTGCGGTACCCCGTGTGTAAAAAAATAGTTGGGGTACGCATACCCCTCGTACCGCCACACATTACGCCTATGTTGTTTAATATAATTGACCTGAAATATGAGTCAAACGTTGAATTGTTCCACACTAAAACACGATTCTATGCAGATGCGTTGTTCTTAACAATTATTGGATTATGTCGTCGGCCTTCAAAGCTAAGTAAAAACACATTTACTGACATTTAAAATATTTATGAGAAAAAATATTAAAAATTTATTTTCCCCTAAAAATGGTAGCTTTTTGTTGCATATGTTGGTTAAAAGCAAAAATGAATATGAATATAGGATCTATTTGGCAACAACCAATTTATGTTTTTTGCATTTATCTCAAAATCAAATTTTTGCAGATGCGTAGTTCTTTCTTATGAGGGCAGTATTGACGTCGACAGAAATTATTTCGTCATAATTTTAAAAGCTGTTGACGTCGACAGAAATTGTTTTTGGCATGTTACAGTTTTGGAGATTATATGGCATCGGCAGAGCGTGTTTAATGGTGTGCAAAGAGAGCGTCCTATTATCCAGTGTTTCAACGACATTTCTTGCATCAAATGCTGTGGATGTTTATAAAAAACGCAAACAGTTCTCATTCGTTCACATGACATAATGAACAATAGTTATGAGATAGTTGACTTACTATAATTAATATAAAAGTATACCCGTATCTGATGGCTGATGTGGCCGTTGACGTCTTTAAAAAAATTAATTGTATTAGGGCCTACAGTTCATTTTATTGATTGCAGATCATTCGCAGGTCGTCATTCATTCATGAATATGCATGCATATATTTAACCGATTTCAGAGGTATTTAAGTTCGTGGTGTTAGTTGAGTGTTTCAATTAAATTTCATCAAAAGCAGTCGACGTTACTACGAAACGTTGTCGCTAACGCTCAGATCAAGATAGTTGACGAATCGCGTTTGACATAATTATATATATCTCTGGGAGCACTGTTTTAAAGGTGTCCAAAGAGATAATTGTGCTTAGTTTAATTAACCGACGTTCAAAGATAAGTTGTAGTCGCAATCGCCTCTAACTTAGAACCTACCTTACGTCTTTACAACTTTTGTGTATACAGTTTATTTTTTAATGACTCTAGTAGTAGTAAAATGGATACACGGGAACAACCACCCAATAACTAGGTTCATAATGGTGTAATAACCACGTTCATGACGTCATCACCGTGTCTCGTGATGATGATGATGATCACGTAAGATGGTCATGCCGCCGCCGCCATATGACGTCATCGAAACTACTAGAAATTCCCGCAGTTTCGATCAGGCGCTTACGAGTCCTAGGACGATTACGCGGGCTGGAACAACCACGCAATAACCACGTCACGTGACGACCATCGTATGACGTCATCGATACTATTGGAAATCCCCACAGTTTCGATGACGCGCCTATGAGTCATCAGGTGATTACGTTGGTTGAGAATAATTTCTTACAGTTTCTGATTATAGATTAATCAAGTCTTCATTATCTATCCACGAATTGAACGAGTCTGAATATCCTAACCATTTAACGAGTGATTTCTTCCCACGTTTTCTAATCACTTTTTCGATCCTAAATATTTCTTGAGTCGTCTTCTGTAGCTCCTGTTCATAGAATGAGCCTTGTATCTCCTCACCGTTAGAATCAGTAATCTTATAAGTTGCTGGATTTGTATACTGAACTTGCGCAATTGTGAACATTTCCTCAGTCCATCTAGGTGTATATCCTTTTTCAAATATGTTTTTCTTCTTCGTTATTCTGACTTTATCTCCAACCGAGAATCTAGGGGAAACAGGCTGTGAGACCTCTTCGCTGTATAAATTCATAAATACAGTCTTTTCATTCGTTTTCATACTAGCCTTAGCAGGCGTCATTTTAATGGAAGAATGTCTTGTATTGTTGTAATTACTAACCATTCCGTCTAAAACGTCGATATATCTTCTCGTCGAATTAGCTGTAAAGTACTTAAACATTTTATCTTTCATCGTCCTATTCCACCTCTCGACAACGCAAGATTTTTCTTCATTCTCCGTAGAGTACACCACGAGCAAATTCTTAACGTCTTTGTTATAAAACTCTTTCCCCGTATCTACCCATAATTTAACAGGCTTTCGTCCACTCTCGAGTATCTTCAAGAAGCCGCTTGCTGTAGATTTCCCACTCTTATCATTCAATGGCACGATCCATCCGTACTTTGAAAACACATCTATAACGGTTAACCCTCAATGGTTCCTTGGGGTGCAATCTGCACCCCCTGGCCGTTTCTATGGCTACTCAAGTGTTATTATTAAAATTTCAGCAGTTATCTTCTAGGACATTGTTAGTGTACCATTTTTCCCTATAGTCATGCATAAAACGGGGAAAAAAGAGTTGACGTCAATTTTTGCCAGCACAGGGTCATCGGGGGTGCATTTTGCACCCCCAAATTATGACGTTGATATGATGAACAAATTCAGGTAACTGGTGCTAATTACTGCAATAATTTGTTATGTTATTATATTTTAGAACACTTCCTGATATTTGTTTGACCTTTTTAGAAGTCAGCCATTTTGTTTTGCTTACATTTAAAGTATTAGAAAATAAATAACACCATGGCTAGGTATTCCACAGCTGAAGCTCTTTGACTGATTATGGAAGAGGATACAGAAGTTGATGAAGGTGAAGGTGATGCCGATGATAGTGAAGATGGAGATTTGCCTGAAGTTGGTACTGCCTCTGATAACGAAGATCATGTGTCCGAGGAATTCGACGAATCAGAAGATGTCAGTGCGTCTGACGAAGAGCAGGTAAATGAACCATCTACTACACGGAATACAAGAGAAGAGATCGTGTAAGAGCTGGTACTGCCCTGCTCAGAAGACCGATCATGGATGCAATCCAACTTATAGAACTGGACTCTGGAGAATTCGAAGCAGGAACTGAGATACCAGCTAAAGTGAAGAGGACACAGGGACATTGCCATCTGTGCCCGCGCGAGTTTGACAGGAAGACGCGCAAATTCTGCGATAAGTGCTGTAGGCCTGCTTGTCCGGCACACTCTGTCAATGTATCAAATGTGACAAATGTATGTAACTGAACAATTTAGATATGTCATTATGTTTATATAACATACATGGTATTCGATTACCGGTAGACACAGCGTATCCTTGATTTATATTCTCAAACAAATAGGGGGTGCAGTTTGAACCCCAAGGACCTGGAACGCAACTTTCTGACAAGGGCCCATTGAGGGTTAATAGGTATTTCGCACCATCGTTTTCTTTAGCGAAGGCTTGCATATCAACTAAATCAGCAGCCCATATCTCATCTATCCCACTAACGTACACTTTTCTCTTTCTAAAATGTTTTACTACCGGTTTATGCAATTCATCCGCTAATTGATCGGTCCATTTCGGATCGGGGCTTTTTTTAAACCTAACCCGAGACTCGATTTAACAGACAATATAGGTTTAACTACCGCTCTCTCCATACGCTCTCGGATAGTAGGATTAGGAATATTATTCAAATCATTAATCATTGCTCTATCGGCAACATTCCTAGAAGCCGTATCGGGGTGTCGATCGTAAGCCAAATCATGATGGTAAGCCGCGTTATCTACTCTGTTGATGGGGTTACTCCAATCTTTAGGAGTGCCGTCGGGATTCAGTCTCAAATCTAGTCTTGTCCCGGGTCCTGTAAACGAGTGACCTGGAAGATGCATCTCACCTGGATATTTAGCCCAAGGTAACTTTATCTTACTAGTGGCTGCATTCAACGAACCAACTACATCTCCGCCTTTCACAGTGGTTCCTTTTACGAATTGAGTTTTTGTTTTCCCACATACAACGCATACACCTCGTTGCATGGGTCTCCCATTCTTAGCCACGACATCTTGTATATCTTTTGTTTCAGTCTGTCTTTTACACTTTACGCAATACATTTCAGTTTTAATATAGAAGTTTTATATATTTAAAATGGAGGTGAAAGACTTAACGTGGAACGATTTATCGTTGAAAAGATTTAATATCAACCTATTACCTAAAAGTATAAGGGGTGTAATAGTATGAAAATCGGGATGTGGTAAGACGACGTTATTGTTAAACTTACTTTTGAGACCCGGATGGCTCGACTATGACAATTTGCAAGTATTCGGAAAATCTCTATTTCAACCGGAGTACAAAATTCTTAAGAAGGCATTCGAAGAAAAACTACCAAAAGAAACGATCATCAAGCTGTTTAACATTCGAGATGAGATAATGAGGTCTAATATTTCTCCAGCATGCGTTGTTGAAGAGATAGCGAAAAATTTAAGAGACAAGTCGGATATCGAATGCAGATTTTACGAATCCGCGGAAGATGTACCGGATCCGAGAGAGTTGAGCCGTGACAAGAAGAACTTGATGATTTTTGACGATTTACAATTAGAAAAGCAGAACAAATGCGAAACGTATTATATTAGGGGCAGGCATAGTAACGTCGACTGTTTGTACCTCGCCCAGAATTATTTTAAATTGCCTAGGCAGACTATCAGAGAGAACGCAAACTTTATTTGTTTATTTCCCCAAGACATGAAGAACGTTTCCCATATCTACAACGATCATGTAAGTACGGACATGTCTATAGAGGAATTTAAAAAACTATGCGTGGAGTCGTGGAAACAACCGCATCAATTCGTAGTTATCGACTTAACGAGTGAAAGGAGCAGCGGTAAATACCGTTGTGGATTAGATGAATTTTACATCCCTGAATTAAAATAAAATATACTAGTAAAAATGGAAGAACTCCTCGTGAAGATACAGGTGAACACAGCACAGACTGCGACTAACACGAATCCTAAATCGTCGTTTTACATTTTAGTGGGTAACGAAAAGGACAGAACCGCACGAATAATAACGAGGAACAATCCTGTAATCGAACTAGATAAAACCAAAAAGTATGAAATGGCTCTAGTCGATTTGTATACTTACTACGTGTTTCCTAACATAGACGCGAGCAACAACAACTTCCGGTATTCGCCGGATCATGGCGTGACGTGGTTCGACGTAGATATTCCGGAAGGGTTCTATGAGCTCGAGGATATAAACGACTACGTGAAGAAAATCATGAAAGAGAACGGCCATTACGATGCCGGAAACGAAGAATATCGCATTACGTTAGAAGCAAACACTAATACGTTGAAGGCGGTGTTGACTATCGCGCAGAATTACGAGGTCGATTTTAGAACCGCGAACTCGATTAGAACCGTTCTAGGTTTCGAAAGTCGTCTATACATATCCGGGTATAACGAATCGGAGAACATCGTGAATATAATGAACATAGACAGCTTTAGAGTAACTAGCGACATAATCGGGGGTTCGTACTCGAATGGATCAACGACGAACGTGATATATTCGTTTTTCCCTACCGTTGGACCTGGTTATAAGATCATCCAAATCCCAGCTAATTTAATTTATCTCCCCATTACGATGAATACGATTTCATCGATGGAAACGAGACTTACCGACCAAAATGGAAAACTAATTAACATTAGAGGGGAAGCGATGTCGATCAAGTTTCATATTAGAGAAGTGTGAATATTTAAAAGTTTATCTTAGTTATATATAAAATGACTCAGTACACAAAATTCTATGTTAATATTTCAGAAGGACAAAAAGACAAGATTAAACGAGCGCTCGAAGCGGGAGCCGACGGTGTTAGTATTAGACTATCTCACGATGATATGGATGGAGACCATATGTTAGCTTTTACGAAAGCGCAAATTAATAAAATGAAGAATGCTTGTCAGAACGGAAAGGGCACGACGATCAAAATGAGTAAAACGCAATTAATATATAACGCTAAAGTCGAAGGCGGTTTTATCGGAGCTATATTACCATTTCTAGCTACTGCCGGAAAATTTCTTCTTACAAGCGTACTACCTAGTTTAGCACAAGGCGCTTTAACGGGTATAGGTTCCGCAGCTGCATCGAAAGTTGTAGATAAAATAAGTGGATTGGGAGTAGTGTACGTTAATAGAGACGGCCTGGCTTGTAAAGTAATACCGGATGGAAATGGGTTGTATCTATCTCCGTGGTCGAAAGGCAGTACGATAGGAACGGGATTGTATATGAAAACGGGTAGTGGATTGTATATGAAAACGGGCAGCGGGTTGTATATGAAAACAGGTAGGGGTCTTTTACTAGGCCCTAATTCACCATTCCAAAATATTCCGATTCTCGGTATGTTGCTTTAAAAATAATCCTCCTATAAATAAAATGTCGGGATTCAACAGGCCTATCCATAAATTTATAACGAGACCCACTCGTCGGGTTGAAGTTAGAACCCAACCGAAAGAGGTGCGTTGGACGTTGAAAAAAGTGACGCATACACCCTGCAGACAAGTGGGCGGACTAAGATGGGAGATTTTTGCGCAACAACTGATAACGATTCAACCTAGAGAAACAGCTACAGTAGCGCTAGGACTGGGTGTTCGAATGACTAAAGGGTCGTGTCTAGTTTCGCTTAGACAGGAAATCGAAGCGAGCGGCTGCAGTCTACGAGATGGAGTCGTTATCGGACAAGTAGAAGACATCGAAATTACTATTCAAAACGACTCGGATTCCGTAGTTAGTATAATCGAAGGCGATTCGCTATGTTTCGTTAATTACCAAAAATATATCGCAGTTTAAAAAATTATATCGCGTTATTATAAAAAGAATGGAGATCCCACTGAAAATCGATGGAAGCGCCCATGTTTTCCGACTTTCGAAAATCACTGAAATTCAACAAGAGCTAGAGCGGGAACGTGAAAAAAGAGAGACTCTAGGTAAAAAGTATCGTAAAGGTGTTAGGATTATCAACGTAGTAGACGGTATATCGACTCTAGTCGCGTTGGGCTCAACTGCTTCGGCAATCACGGTTCTGTCTACGATAGTCGCGGCACCTTTCGCGTTAGGTCTACAAGTACTGGCGGTTGGAGCGGGTGTTTTCAGCGTGATCGGGCGCGTAATCAACAGAAAGCTCACGCCAAAGGCGGAGAAGCACGAAAATATTAAAACGTTGGCTAAAGCGAAACTCAACACCATCAGTCACTACATCTCGAAAGCTTTGGAAGACGGTAATATTTCAGACGAGGAATACTCGTTAATTCTAAACGAAAGCGTGAAATTTAACGAAATGAAAGAAGAAATCAGAAAATCGAGAAATAGCGGAGAAACTATAGCCGAGTCGTTGAAGGACGCGTTTGCGAAATCGAAGGAAAACGTAGAACGTGAAACGTAAAACATAAACGTAATGGTAGAACGTAAAACGTGTGTAAAATCACGTTCGTTATCGCGTTTCATTTCAATATTTTAACGCGTGTTCCAAAAACGCTTTAAAACATTATACCACCTATTTAAAAAATGTCATTTCTAAAGATTAACGATCCCACCAAAAGAGACTTTATCGTTGAAGAGTTTCTGAAGACGAAGAAAAACATTCAACGAGATTATTTATCCGAGAAACTAGGCGATATAGGACTGCAGCGAGATTTGGTAAAGTTGTACAAGCCGATCGTGGACTCACAATCGACCATATCGAAAGAACAAAACGCTTTGTTGTCTACTATTAAGGAAAACTCAGCAGCCGCTCTAAAAGCGCTTCCCGCATCGATATCGTCGTCGTTAAAAGCTATACAGCTTCCACAGTATCCCTCGATAGAGGCTTACGAGGATCCTGTAGAAGACGTTAGAATGTTAGAATTAGGAGACGTGGCAACGAAATACTTGTCTCAATACGCTTCTAATAAAAAGTCTACCGATACGACGTTCGGTCTAAATTCAAAAAAAGACGGGAAATTTTATATCGGAGACACACGCGTATCGTTCCAGAACGACGATATAATAGTCGGAGAGAAGACTTATACAGGTACTCCAGGACTTTGGGAGCTAGTGACTATGGCTAAACCGAACAGTTCGATTTACGACGACAACGATATGTCCGATTACGTCGAGATTCTAGACGCGACGAATGCCATGAGACAACCTAACAATCCGAGTAAACCGAAATCGTCAAGAAGTGAAAAGTACATAAATATCATTAAACCGATATGGGAAATGAAGACTGGAAAACAGACGCCGAAGACGGGTAAAGGAGTCGTCGTAATTCCGCAAGATCCGAATGCTTTAGTAGAAATGTTGAGTCTGCGTTTCGCTAGCTACGACGCGGGTAATACGGGAGTAAGAAATGAGATCGTTGGTATATGCGATGAACTATTACGACAAAAAGAGATCGGTAAAGAACAGTATAAAAACTTAATGTTGCGATTATAAAAAACTTTGAAGATTCTGTAACTCGCTTTAGTTACAGAATATCGTTTACACATATGTCGTTGTCGTAAATATCTCCATTTCATCATTCATACGGTTATGGAACGCAACCTTCGCCGTGAGATACCTCTTTTCCAAGCTATTTAGGTTGTTCTTAAGGTCGTGAATGATCGACTCGAATTCATTAGCAACGATCTTTTTAGTAAGCTCATCCGAGCCATAATCCGAGAACAAACTCGTAGTCTCTTCAGTATTATTCTCCACGTTAGAGACTACTTTAATGTAGTGGCAATCGCTACACTCGCTGTCGCTACACTCGCTGTCGCTACACTCGCTGTCGCTACACTCGCTGTCGCTACACTCGCTGTCGCTACACTCGCTACATTCTGAAGCGTCTCCGACTAGGTTGAAAACGTCGGTTACGAATTCACTACAAGCGTCTTTCACTTCGGAAATAAAAAGGGATATAATCTTTGCGTTATTAGAAGCCAGAGTTAAAAATGAGCCGGTCGATTTTTCAACGTGTTCTGAGTAGGAATCCATATTATATTCTCGTGTTGTTTTTATATTAACGGGAGAATATAAATAAACATTCGTAATTCTAACATCGAACAATCCAGTTCTGGATATAAAAACTTAATATTGCGATTATAAAACATGCTCGTCATGGCTAATAGAAGAATTAAGAGAAAACACGTTATAGGAGGAGCGGGAATAATGGATACTATTACGGGAGTTTTCAAGAAGCTCTTCACTTCGGATGTCGGTAAACGAGCCGCATCATCCACCCTTAGCGCGGGTAAAGACGCCGCGAGAGAGTTGGCTAAAAAGGCGCTAGAAGTTGGAAAGAATACCACCGTAGAGGTTGGTAAGCGATTGATGGATAAAACCGCAGCTAAACTCTTAGCTTCCTTAGCACTATCGCCTCACGTAGTCAAAAACCAAAAGGTCGAAACGATACCAGCGCTTACGCAAGAGAATGCAGCTATCTTAGCACGGCTAATCGATAACGATGTAGGAACTACTGATATTAATAAGATACTAGCCGGTGACGGACTTAACAGACCTTCTTCGAATGCCGTGTCCATTCGAGATCTAGTGCGTGGTCTCAACAAAAACGGAGCGGGATTGAAACTCGCGTGAGTTTAAATAAATAATCTTTAGTAATTAAAATGCAATCGAATATTCTAAACATTACAGAACCCACAGAGGTCGACGAAGGAATCGAAAAATACGAATGGCACGAATACGAACCAGCAGCGAGAACGACTTTTAACACACCCGGCGAGATTCGCATAAATATCGAAACTCAAGATCTATTTTGCCATCCCGCCGAATCTTACCTGCTTTTCGAAGGTAGGCTAGTCAAAGCGGATGGAACAGCGTACGCTAATGCTAACGCAGTAGCCCTCGCGAATAATGGACTCTTGCATCTTTTCAGCCAAATCGCGTATTCCCTATCGAATCAAGATATCGAAACGGTATTTCACCCAGGACAAGCAACTACGATGCTTGGTTTGCTTAAATATCCAGACGACTTCGCCAAAGCGCAAGGTCTTAATCAATTATGGTGTAAAGATACTGCGACAACCGCGGTTATAGCGGATAATGCGGGTTTCGCGACTCGTCAAGGGTATCTTATTCAAAAACCAACGACTAAGGGAACGTTTAGTTTCGTCGTGCCCCTTAAACATATTTTCGGATTCTGCGAGGATTACGAGAAAATAGTGTACGGTTTTAAGCACACGCTAACGATGGTTCGCAAATCGGACAACGACGCTATTTTTAGACTCGCTGCCGCGGATGCTGGGAAAGTCGACGTCGAGAAAATCTCGTGGTTTATGCCGCACGTTACTCCCGCGGATATGGAGAAGATGCAATTGTACAAAACTATCGAATCGAAAGCATCGGTACCCGTCGCGTATCGAGCTCGTCAATGCGACACTATATCAGTTCCTCAATCGAATACTTTTAGCTGGCGTCTTAGCGTTAAGACGGCTCCGGAAAAACCTAGATGGATAGTCGTAGGATTTCAAACCGCTCGAAGCGACGGCAACCAAGAACATAACCCATCGATTTTCGATCATTGCAACCTCAAAAACATGTACGTCATGATGAATCAAGAGAGATATCCGGCGGTCGACTACGACCTATCGTTTCCCAACCAGAAATTTTCGAGAGCTTATAGAGACGCGGCGTCGTTCAGCGAAAAGTTCTACGGAATGGATCCGTTGATTACGCAAAGCAACATCACTCCAGCCGATTACAAAGATCTATATCCGCTCATAGTTTTCGATGTTAGTAAACAATCGGAAAGACTGAAATCGTCGGTCGTCGATATCCAAATCAAAGCTACTTTCAACGCTCAGGTTCCAGCTGATACCCAAGGTTACGCGGTTATAATTTCGGATAAGTTGCTAAACTTCCAGTCAGATGGACAGAAGATGAGCGTGGTGTACTAATCGTCTGTATGAAAAATGTATTTCATGTTTAAAGACAATCTTGTAGTATATAAAATGAAACTGCCAGAATTACACAAGTTAGCGAAAGAGAATAAGATTAAAAGCGCCACTCAACTCAACAAACCGGAATTGGTAGAGCTGCTGATCGAGAAAGGATTGATTCCCGCGGACAACTCCCTAGTAGGTAAACCGAAATTAACGAGAAAAGAATATCTGAAAGAATATTGGAAAGATCGTCGAAAAGAATATAATGACGATGGTAGATACGATAGATTGAATGGTATCAGAAACAACCCGAAACGAGTCGTTATTTTTGACTTGGAAACGGGTGAGACCATCGAGTATTCGTCGATGCATAAAGCGGCTAAAGCTCACAGAGAAAACGCTCGACTAATATCGTATTATAACGGAAAAGTATGGAGAAACAGATACGAAATTACGGTGTACGATGGAATCTGTGAGATCGATAAAGAGACTTCGAGAGCATACGATGAAACAATCGATGCAGTTGCACACCCAAGCGAAGAGTCTTCTCAATGATAAGATTTCTACATTTTTAGAAACCTATCGTTTGTATACACGCGATAGGTTTCTACAGTTAAAATTACAGACCTCGCAAGAATGCCGCTGAAAAGTCTCTAGCTATTATGTTTGTGGCGATGGACGAATAAACGAATATCTCGAGGTAATCGGTACCGGTTAGAAAAACTATGGTACTACCGGTTGAATTGTTATGCGCAATTCCCGTACCCCCTCCACCCTCAATTTGCATGTGCGACACCCCGTTTTTATACAGGAAGACGTTAGCAAAAGCGGTATTACTCGCGCTACGAAATTCTATGTACGTCGTAACGATATAGTATCCGGCTTTACCAGGAGTGAAACGAGTCGGTCCTGTACTGTTATCACTACTATCGGTATTGAATCTTACACTATCGAAAGAAACTATTGTGTGAGTTGCAGCGACTATGGCTTGGTGAGATATAGTGTAAACGCTAAACGCGGGTCCGACTGCAGTCGTATCAACATATTTTTTGGTCGCTGCATCGCCATCACCGCCGGGATCGCGTAGGCCCGTAATGTGCGCACCGTGCATAAAGATGGGCTTATACACATTTATTTTAGACGGAGGAGTGCCATCCGTTGACTTAACCATCTCTAAGACGGGTTCATTATTTATTCTAAAACTAAATCCATCCGTCGATTGCGATATAATCGGTTGGTTTAATCGACCTTCTATTTTATTCGTTGTATTTCCTAAAAATATAATAAAATCTTTATTTCCAACCAAATCCTTACACCCCATCCTCCGCTTAAGATCCCTGCCGATGCTTAAGAATAAGTCGCCAGTCATGGTATCGCCGGTTTTAGACACTTTTAGATTATCGTTGGACGGTAAATCGCTACGATTCGTTAACAAATCTATAGCTTGTCCTCGACTTACAGCCTCATCCATTCCCGCTTCCGAAGTGTTCGTTGTAGGTAGCCCTTTTATAGCGTGACCGCTCATATTTAGATTTCCAGTCGCGGGGTTTGCTCCATCCATTCGAAGGAAACTAGCATTTACTTGACTAAGAGTAACACCTCCTGCAATTACTCTTTGCGTAGATCCTGAATCGGTATGTCCAAATTTATCGACAGGCATTGTTTTTTAATAAGATTATTTATTAGTTTAATGCAAGTCGTTTATGATTTCTTGAAATTCACAATCGTCGTTCATCGCCTTCTTTAACACGTACAAACACAAATGTCCGCAAAACACTTCATTATCCGGCTGTATTCGCTCGCTGTTGTAAAGCAGCGGTCTTTGGAGATATTTTATCAATTCTGTAGGAGGAGGAAGACCGTAACTATCAAAATATATTTTCTCGTTGCCGTTCTTTAAAAAACTGCACCAGTGAGAACCGACCCCATTAGAACCGTCTAGGTTTAATACCCCACACTCATTCCGTTTAGGTTTCTTCGGTAGCTCGTCTCGTAAGAACACACCTCTAAAATTCAGAATATTCAGCTTCTTCGCGGCATCCAATAATTCAAAATTCGTTAACGGTTGATTTGGAAGAACTACGCCTTCAACATCTATGTTTTTCACAGTCGCATAACTCATTTTAATATTCGACTAATACTCTTATTGACGAAGCGCGTAGTGTCCGTAAGCTAAAGTATGTATACCATCTTCCAATATCACTCGTTTGTCGTCGTCAGCTGAAAGAGCGACCTTATTTACTTCTTCAGTATACATGTCGTGATGATACGATCTTATAACGTTCATTTTTCTTAACTGTTCTCTTCTCGTAAACACACACTCTTTGTAATCTTCGTGAGTTATCGTTTTCTTAACGACGTTCTTTTTCACTCCTTTACACTTCTTATGATCTTCTCCAGCCATCTTGTACGAGTACAACTTCGACCTCAAACCTACAAACTCTTCGATCTGTTTTCCGGCCGCTTCATCTTTAAACATACCAATGACCTTTTTATTAATACCAGTTTCTATACCCGATGGATGGTCCTTAGGATACTCGCTCGTATCGAACCTGCTTCTAATGTCAGGCGCTATATCGGCGTAGAAGTCTTCGGTCTTAATTTCATAAGCTAGAGAATCCGTATCGGTGAATAATAGCTTAGCCCTATCTCCGTATTTTTTCTTGATGTAATTATAATGGAAATCGTAGATCAAAGTCTTGCTTGAGTCTAGGATACACATTCCTAGATATATCGGCTTGTTATAGAACAACTTGGTCTTTTTCATGTGAACGGCGATTAGATTTTCATCGAAAATAGTTCGACCGTCGTAATTAGGTTTCGATGCGAGCTTAATAGCTTCCTTCTCGTCACACACCAATCGTACATCAACTCGATTCTCGATACATTCCATTGTCTTGCCGAAGACGCTATTATTCATCAGCTTGAAAAAGTCCTTCTCGAAATCGTTAGTAGCTCTCGTTCTCAATTCCGTATTCAAGTCGATATACTTTTTCAGCCAAGCGCTTTCTTCGAATATTATTCCTCGGTGAATTTTAGAGATCTTCAAACCGAGACTTTCGTACAACTTTAAATTACCGTAATGAACAACGTACTTCTTTTTATCGTTTAAGTTCGGAATTAGTTTCGTTACATCCGATCCTGCAGGTTTTATACTCTCAGGAGCTAGAGGGTAATCGTTATGCAGGGGGTGTAATTCCTTAGGATACTCAAGATCGACTTCTAGCACACATCCCACCCCATCTCGTTCGGTAACTCTTCTCCAATCGTTCAGCTCGTTATCGCTCATCCATTTAAACCCATGAGTCGGTAACGGTTTGCTCATCGCCCAACCGTACAAGTTATTCGCGTCTAAGTAAGGAATGAATACCGAAGGCTGGCTGCGATCAAAATCTTCTCCCATGTATTCGTTGTTCGCTTTCGCGTATCGTTTCGAAATCGTGCTGACTCCCCCTCTTATTCCTTGCTTGATCATCAGTAACATATCGTAGTCGCTCAACAATTCCAACTCTACACCGGTCAACTTTAACGCCGCGTCCCATGCTAGTCCGGGTGAGGTATAATACCACGCGGGATCGAGCCTATAATGTTCGATACACACGTCTCTAAAGTTTTCGAATACATCGGCTAATAATAGAACATCCGAAAGATTATACAAGTCGTGATATTCTCTTAACGTTTTACAACGAAATACCTTCCATACATTTTTGGCGTGCTCGTAATCTTCATCGCTGATGTCTGAATCGTTCAGTTTAGAATAAAATTTATGCTTCGGAGGCAATTCGGTCTCATTTAATCTTTCAATGCCGTCAACGTAATCCTACGCGTAAACACCTTTTCTGAGCAAAAGATCTAACTTCTCACCTTCGAAGAAATCACCTAAATTCTTACACTGTTCTTTACGAAGGTTCTTCGATAACGCGTCGAGACTCGAAGGCATGAATCTAAAACTGTCGATAAAGCGTAATTCGCGCTTGACCGTTATCTCTTTTCCCTCTTTATTTACAAAGTTACCGACTACGATCTCTCGGCTAAACGATATATACTTTTCTTCGTTATTAGGAATACAGTTAATTTTCTCACCATTCTCACCTCGCAATTTCTTCACGAATAGATGGCTGTCGTATCCGGATAGATTATGGAATACTACAGGGAAAAACTTGGGGATTTTATAGTTCATATTACAAATGTTATGTGCGGCGCCTCTGAATTTACCGCTTAAATGACAGTGATCTCTAACTCGATCTTTACCTAACTCTCCCCCACATATATGACAGTTAGTAGCTTCATCGAAACATTTCTTCTCAGTCTCGCCGAATATCATATTCTTAGGGAATTTAAACTGGTTATATATTTCTTTTATATTTTCTACAAGAGAATCTATGAATATCTGAGCGACATCGTCGTCTTCGTTTTCAGCCGTAAACATCCGCGGCTCTTGGGAATAAACGCCGTCGTCGAAGCATTTTATATGATAACAAAACGAGCTAGGCGTATGTTTCTGATATTTATTGGTGTAAGACGTGTTGGGATCGGGTTGGCATGTATCGATAGGTTTAATAAAAGATTCAAAATCAGCGTAAACGATAAAAGGCACTCTCATCGATTTAAAATAATGTTTAAAACTTAGCATGGTTCCTGGTTCGGGAAGAACTATTCGTTGGGCGTCTTGCCTCGAACAGTACTCGGTATGCTTATTCAGCGATTCTATTTCTCTATAACCAAGCAAACATCTTTTACAATAGTGCATTGAATGCTTCGATTTTTCACTTCGTGATACCATCAATCTGTTAAAATTCTTGATCCAACAATAATGCTTCTTTTCTCCGTCGGAAATAAACAGCAAATCTATGCATACATCGCATTCATGCTTCGATATATACAATGGGTATACATCCTTTTCATAGCCGAATACGTTAACGCTAACGTTATTGCGACGCTCAAACTTATTTATTACGTTGGCGTCAGCAGCGACTGGAAATTCAACACCATTCCAATCGAGTTTCTTTGATTGTTCTTTAAGATCTCTTGTGATTCTATGCGGATTGTCTTCCGTTGGATTCAACGCTCTAGTAACACACCACTTGAAACATTCATCGTCGTCGTTTTTCAGGTTAATAATAGCCTGTTTATTGGCTAAATGCTCGGGAAGAGGAATATAAGAACTACCTTTCAATGGCTTATATACCACTGTATCGATATCCAACTTCATAACGGTTTTAAACCGCCAATTACTACCTCTCATCTGAAAACTTGCCATGCTCTCCTTAATTTTATCCACTGCGTTGCTATATATTTCACACACGTCGGTTGCGTCTAAAATGATATCGGTCTTTGATTTAAAATTAGGTTCGGCTTCGACTTCTTCCCCGGATTTAATATCTACTTTCTTCATTACGCAATTAAGATTGAATTGAACTTTTACCCCTCGATTTTTCGCTAACAGACTGACTACCTGCGGTCTTACGGCGTTAAGAAAAGACGTAAGATCGATGGAACCGGTGGAATCGATCGTGTATTGCTTAGTAAAACCTTTAATAGCCTTCGCGGTCTCTCGGATTTGGAATTTGTTTTTATTGATTTTACTGAAAATACTTGAAACCCTCGACTTCAACGATTCCAATCTTTCATTCACGGTTTTCTTTTCCTTTGGAGGAATGGAACTAACCCACCGATCCGCAAAAGAATTAATAACAGACCTAACCTTAGTCTTCATCTCATTCCAAACATTACTAACAGAAGATTTCCAAATATCAGACGGAGGCGTATACTTACCTGGAACAAGCGTTGGAACTTTAATGTCCGGAACCGGAGCGTCTAACGGATTGATCGCAGGCCTAGGCGACATTAATGCTACGAGTTCCGCTTTTCGCAGTCTCGAATAACCAACCATACCTCTCTCTCGAGCGATATTTTGTAGTTCTTTAACGGTTTTTGACGAATAGTCCATTTTATTATAGACATTTATTCCTTTAAGCGATTTCATGAAATCGGCTCGTGTATCCATTTTATTATGGACATTCATGCCTTTAAACCCTTTCATAAAACCAGATTACTAGATACTATAGGAAATTCCCAGCTCGCGTAATCACCCGATGACTCATAGGCGCGTCATCGAAACTGTGGGGATTTCCAATAGTATCGATGACGTCATACGATGGTCGTCACGTGACGTGGTTATTGCGTGGTTGTTCTAGCCCGCGTAATCGTCCTAGGACTCGTAAGCGCCTGATCGAAACTGCGGGAATTTCTAGTAGTTTCGATGACGTCATATGGCGGCGGCGGCATGACCATCTTACGTGATCATCATCATCATCACGAGACACGGTGATGACGTCATGAACGTGGTTATTACACCATTATGAACCTAGTTATTGGGTGGTTGTTCCCGTGTATCAATTTTACTACTACTGACTCTTTATCATGGATGTTCAACGTCGCCTCTTCCTTTTATCCTGGCCGAGAAAATTTCTGTAAGGATGTTGTGTAATAATCGAACACTTATATAGCGCCACTCAGTTCAATGGCGAAAGATGCTTCCACTCCTAAATTCTGCTATCTCCTGGCTTTGGACTGGCACCACCTGAAAACAGATAACGCTTTTATTTTAAGATAACATTACTGTTTTTAATCACCTTGCGGCTATCAGGGCTGTTAAAGCCCATACATTTGCAAACTGAAGACAAGGTAGTTTCTATTTAACGACGCTGTGTCATAACAAAGATGATTAGTGTCGCCCTCCTCCTTTCTCCAGGCTTGGTACTGGCACTAACAGAGTACGGGCAGTAGCAGTATCGTCTTAAGTTCCATGAAGATGAGAACTTAAAACGCAATTAGAAAGTCACTGTTCTAATGTATTATTTCATCAGATGACATCTTATTTTTTTATTCCACAGTTTAACGTCGTCCTATGACATCAAAGGCCGTTGACGACAATTCACGAATACAATAAACAGAAAACGATGTACTTATAGCATCCAAAAGACACCATTTAGAGGTGTCGAACAGAGCTGTACAAAGTCAGTATGTCATATCATTTAAAGCAATATATCTAACATTGTCTATGATAGTACCCGGAGTCAGTCGCTAAGGAGTTAGCGACTGACTTGATGAGTTAGCGACTGACTTAGCGACTCAGTCGACTAAGTCGCATGCTTATCGACTGACTAAGTCGCTTAGACTTATCGACTGACTTAGCAACTTGCTATCGACTTATCATGTAATCTGGTATGTCATACCTGATTATGTTACAATAAAATGCATTTTACCGCATACTTTACTGAGCGTGGACATTAGATGGGACCCATATACTGGCGTAAACTTGTCCAAAATATTGGGGGTATTTGGTTATTCATTCTACACTTGTTGCATATGGTGTAAGTCCATCTCAATTTATTGGGGGGAAGGCACGTGCCCCGGTTCCCCCCCAGAGAGGGACCCATATGAACTCTATACCGGTTCAATGTGGGAATATGGGTCCTACATGGGCTCCGCTTCATATATGCGCATGCCCGATGACTGTGAAAATTAATGCTAATGTGAATTTGTGACGCATTTGAGTGTTTATAAAAGGAATAAAGCATACCACTAAGTCCAAGGCAGTGATATTTCAGTTTTGAAAATAATTAGGGTCTACAGTTTCAGTTTAATTCAGTTTTTGGCTCGTAATTCAATACAAGTTTCAGTTCCGAAAAAATTTCAGTTTTTATTACAGTTTCAATTCTGAAATAATTTCCGTGTTCGTTTTGAACAGTAACTGGAAAATTTCAGTTCCGGTAGCTACATAGATAGGCGTATTAGGCCTGTATGCATTGATAGACAACAACACGGACGTACAATTGATTATATGTTATCAGCTGTTAAGAAGTAGAAGCACTGTTCTGTCATTGCATAGGCTATTGTTTACCTGGAAACCGCGATTAAAACAACAAGCAAAATATTGTGAACGAAGTCGCTAGCAGTCGATAGCTTAGCGACTGGTTTCGACTTGAGGGCTTAACGGCGGCGGCGGCGGCGGATGGCGGCGGCGCCGGGGACTAGTCTATGATGGATATAGTTATAAACTGTTTTGATGCAAATTAAACAGTAGGCCTATTTGGCAACATTTGTCACACATTGGAAATATTTAAACAACTTCAGATATAAATTCACAGTACATTTAATTATAATTATGATACCAATCTCCGACTCCATATCTGAAAACTTTAAGCAATAATCCACTAATCTCCAGTTCAATTATATCCAATGTCAATATTTACCGTTCTAATTATATCATGTATCAATATGTAATTTACAAGCATCAGATTCTTATGATATATATATATACATATATATATATATATATATTTGTGTGTGTGTATAAACATACATATACATGCACATATATACACACACATATATATACAGATATATATATATATACATATACATACATATACATATGTATATAATATCACACAGCATACTCAAGATTTAGCAACTGAAAAGAAATGGTCATAATTATAGGTCTGTGCTTCGTGATTATTTAGAAGAAAAATGTAACTTTAAAAGAGGTGTTAAACATTCTCTGTGAAAAGGTAGCTGTGGGTGTTTTCTGGCCAATATAGCGTTTGGTCATTCCAGACACAAGGGTTTATAATGCGTCTGTGTACAGATTGCTCAGTTTTTGTTGCATCATTCTCTGCCTCTGTCTTTGTCAATTTCATTCGAATAAATTCATTCAATTTCTAAGCTTTATATTTTACCCTGCCTCATTGCGGCTGTTGTAAATTCCTGGCAGCTCTTCCGTATAGAAATATATTCATTCTGGAACATTTATAGATACATGTGCTGTTTATGACTTCATTGTATTATATTGCATCTGAACATTTATAAAGCGCCTCTCACAGTGTTCGCTAATCAGAGGCGCTCCCAGTGCGAAAGACTCGATGAATAGACAGTGCTTTTAAGACAGCGGAACAAGGCACTTGGGCCACTAGTTAATAAAGCAGTAGTTTTCAACCTTTTTGTAGTGGCGGAACCGTAGACAAGCGCTCATTGGCTCACGGAACCAAGCGTTTCACCCATCCAATATTGCTAGAAATAAATGCAACTGTAACTTTTATTGTTAGGATAATATTTATATTTTAGAATTTTGAACTTTTAATATAAGTTATTTGCACTTATGCTGCTGCTGTAGGCTATTCTATCAAATTACAAGTATATACTTTAGCACTCAAGTGTAGTGCACAAAAGCAATACTACTGAACAACAGCATTTTTTATTGTATTTTGCCAGCAACTATTTCCGACAGATAGATAGAATATTCAAATATATTCTGCAACAATGTTATAAAAACGCTGTGTTGCAAGTAACTTTCATCGAGTTTAGTGTTAACTTTGTGCCTGTTGGCTTCAGCGTAACAGTTTAATTCTCGGATGAAACACAGGCACACCCGTAATAATTCATCCTCAACAGACAAGAGTCGTTCTCGCTTGTTGTCCGGACTCGCAGAGGTTACTATAGTCGAAAACTGCATTAGTTCGCAATCTTTCTGAGCAAAAGATGGATATTTTGGTTCGACCAATATCTAAAAAGAGTTCAAGTGTAGATCTGCATGTTGAGCAGAATATCAGTCGCCATTTCAGCGAGTTGTTTCCTTTCATAGTGAACTGGTCCAAAGAATAATTAATTCCTACAAATGGGTTTCCATAACCCAGGTGTAGGCCTATAATTGCTCAACAATTATGTACTGACTGAAAATAGTTAATGAAGGGACACAGCGTCCAAGTGGTTCAAAATAAATGGTAAAATGTGCTGGTAGCCTAGGCCTACTTTGTCTTAGTGCCTTTTGGAAACTATCTAGAGAATTCCCATTTGACGCATATGCCTCTTCAAAATTATAAGCCATGAGCAGACTCATGTATATAATATGGGTATGTGCGTAGTGTTACGACATATAAAATGCAACATTCACGTAATAATGTTAATTATTTTTTAACATAAAATTGTGTCAGGTAAGAATGACTGAACGTTATGAAAAATTCTGCTCATTGCTAATCCTTTGTGAATTATTCAGTTGATGTTTTGAAATTTTATTTTGGGCTGCCGAGGAACCCCTGGGCGAAAACCACAGGCATAATGAATAAAAACTATGAGGATTTTAAACAAAAATCTTTTCTTTATTAATTCAAACCAACAAACTCAGTAAGATTACAATGAGACATGAAAGTACAATTGTCAATATCTTAACTAAACACACGCTATGGCAGCCATGCAAGGCGCCCGCCCGAAAGGGGTTGCGGGAATCGAACCTGCATACTGCTGCTCTCATGGCCATGAGTGTTACCATTACTCTATGCCCGTTGACATCCTTATAAATATTAATTGTATTATCAGTTCATTTTCTTGATTGTAGAGCATTCGTTCGAGGTCCCCATTGGTTTGCAAAACTTTGCATGCGGAATATATTTCAAAGGCTTCTGGGTTCATGGTGTTAGTTGAGGTAATATCAGTCGAAAGAAATTCTGTTATCCGGCAGGTAGCTAAGACGTCGGTGTCTCTTTGAACTTTATTTCAGTTCAATTTCTTCCTATTTAAAAGTAAAGTATATAGAATAACTCTATAATATGACCGTTATCGGTTCCTTTCAGCGGTCATCAAGACTCTTTCGGTGGCCATTGTGGCTTTTTTCAATGACCATAAAGGCTTTTCAGTGGCCATAAAGAATCATTCCGGGGCCAATAAAGCTCTTTTCCATGACACAGCATTCTTAAACAGAAACTTTCACAACCTGAGTTAAAGGAAGCAGCGAAACAAATGAACTCAGAATTTAACCCTCGAATGCCCAAGGGGGAGGTCCGACCTGACCCCAGACCCGCTTTTCCACGGATAACTTTAGAACGGCAGCGAAATTGTAAAAATGGTTTTAGGACATCCTAAAGCCTTCAATTGGGCTTCGTATGATATGTTGTGCGTGATTATTCTACCACCCTGTAGCCCACAACCATGATAGCATATACCAAGGGCACCCCCAAGATATTCGGCTGATGGTCATACTGGCACATGGTTACCAGCCCAGAAATAAATTTCTTAACGCACTTTATTGTGAAATACCATATATCAGTCGATTGCAAATTAAATTTGGATTATAACAAGCCAGATCCCGTTGATATATTCCATTCCTGTACCCCACAACCATAGCATATACCAAGGACACCCCCAAGATATTCGCTGATGGTCATACTGGCATATGGTTTACCAGCCCAGAAATAAATTTTAGCGCAAGTTATTGTGAAATACCATATATCAGTCGAATGCAAATTGAATTTGGATTATAACAAGCCAAATCCCGTTAAAATATTCCAATCCTGAACCCCACAACCAGGCAACAACTACATGCGTACAATTGAATACCTGCGAAAAATCCCGAAATTGCAAAACACTACAAACAAGTATTAAAGTTTAAATAAAGTTTTACCAGGTGGCGCTATTGTGAAATACCAGATATCAGTCGATTGCAAATTGAATTTGGATTATAACAAGCCAAATCCCGTTAAAATATTCCAATCCGTTCTCCAGATATCACAATGAAAACATTGGGGTCCGGTCGGTCGGTACCAAAAAATAGCTTGGGCACTCGAGGGTTTTTTTTTTTTTAAATCAAAAGTTTAATGTCATCATATGGCATCACAGGTCGTTGACGACAATTCAATAGTATGTAAAATACAGTTAAAACAGAGAATTTACAGCGTTTCACAGCATTTAGAAGTGTCAAAACAGCACCCTACGATGTTTCAAATACACATTTTTTAACAGTATAAATTATATACATATATATATATATATACATATATATATATATAATTATATATACATACATATAGGGGCCTACACACAGATATACAGTTGATAATGTCAATGATATTTGTGTTATGTTATGGCACTCGAGGGTTAAACGCGGTTGATGAATATATAGCATTCGCTGAAAGCCTTTTAAAGGTGTGCAAAGAGAGCCTCTTATTCTCCAGGGTTTCAACCCGATATCTTGCATCAAAATCTGCTGACCTTGATAAGAAACAGTTCCAATCCGTTAACATGGCAGAGTTGCAGAAGTGTGGTTATGAGATAGTTCACGAATGGCATCTGACAAATATGTATTTCTTTTAACCACGCGATAAAGGTGTCCAAAGAGCGAATTGCGCTTTCTTTATTGAACCGGTTTTTAAGGATAAGCTGTGTTTGCCAGAGCCTCTAACTCATAACCGACCTTATATTATTCCAAGTTTTGTGTATGAAGCTTGTTTTTAACGTCGCTGTGTCATACCTTAGGTGTTTAATGCGAAACTCCTCCTCTATCCTGGCTGTGAAAGATTCTGTTTAAGAATACTGTGTCATAACGAAAATGATTCCTCGCCTAGATTTTCTGTTCTCCTGGCTTTGGACTGGCACCACCTGAAACCAGATAAATTTTTATTTTTAGATAATACCATTATGATTTAAATCAACTAATTGTGGCCATGATGGCTTTTGAAGTCGACTTTACGTTGCACGACCCACTTTAGTTTAGTTTCTGTTTGACGGGGCTATGTCAAAACAAAGATTATTAGTATAGCGTCGCCCTCCTCCTTTCTCCTGATTTTGGACTGGCGCTACCGCAGTACGGACAGTGGCAGCGTTGTCTTTTAGTTCTATGAAAGTAAGAACATAAAATGAGGTTTCGATTAAAGTTAAGCTGTAGCTTAGTAGTTTCAGTTTAACGACACTGTGTTGTAGTAAAGATCATTATATCGTCGCCCTCCTCCTTCATCCAGGCTTAGGGCTGGCACTGCCTGTCACTAAGGCACAAACGTGCAGTGGCTACTCTAAAGCTTCCTTTGCCCAGACAATTTTTGACATCTCTCTCAAAGGTACTTCTTTCTGATAAATGAACCTGACGCAGACCACCATTATGATAAAAGATTATCATCCAGCAGAAGTCCTAAATATTTATTAGAAATAAGTACCTAGAAAAGAGGTGTTATAACGAAGATGAAACCTCGCCTAGATTCTCCATTCTCCAGTCACTGGCTTTAGACAATGTCATGTACATTATGAATGTTCATTAAGAATTTTTCTCTTAATTTAAATACATTTTTGAATGACAATTGCTGCAAAACAATGTTTTGCATGCATCAAATATCATCTGATTGCAATACATGTATAATAAACCTTATTAGGTGTATTATTTCATGCTGTTAAACAACGAATGTTAATGACATTGTAAAGTATTGTTTTGACACCTTTAAATGGTGTCATTTAAACTCTGTAAATTCTGTGTTTTGACTGCGTTGTACATAATTTTGAATTGTCGTCAACGGCCGATGATGTCATATGACGACGTTAAGCTTTGGAATAATAATAAATATTTAAAAAGAGGTGCTAAAAATTATGTGCAAATGAAGCTTTGGGTGTTGTGGCCCATTTTGTGTCTGCTCTTTCCAGAAATGAGTGCTTACAGTATTGCTGTGTGCAGATCGGTCTGTCTTTTTGCATCTTTCGTTGCCTCTATCTCCGTCTTTCTCAATCTTGGATATAAGATGATGTTGCGTCACGTCGGAAATATTTATAAGAAAGTGCTTTCATTAAAAGAGGTGTGAACAATTCCCTGCGCTAATGCAGCCTTGGGTGTTCTGGCTCATTTAATGTCTGCTCTTTCCAGCGTACTGATTGCTCTATCCTTCTGCATCTTTCTCTGCTTCTGTCTCTGTTAATTTCATTCCAATAAATTCATTCAATACTAACGCTAACCTTTTTTATTATTTACCCTGCCCTGTTATTGGCAGTTGTTCCGTATAGAGATATATTCATTGTAAAATATTTAATGACATACATGATGTTTAGGCTGTTATATATACACTGATGCGCGCGCACGCACACACTCACCTACACACACACACGCACGCACAAACACACGCACGCACACGCACACACACACAACACACACACGAACACACACACACACACACACACACACATACACACACACACACACACAGGCGCACACACAGGCACACACACGCATATATATACATATACTCATATATATATATATATATATATATATATATATATATATATATATATATATATATATATATATATTGTTGGGAGTTGGCCTTCAGCCATCCCGCCATTATCATCCTCACGTGCACTTACTAACCTTAGTTAAGACGCACCTCGTTTGAAGCTAAATGTAGGATGGTCTCGTTGACTATATATAGCAGTGTTCTTGTGTCTACAGGGAGACCGGTTTTAGTTAAGTAAGGCGTAAGACGTGCACTGGTTGTGTCACGCATTGTAAGTACCCTTTTGTGGTCATTTCAGAGAGTGTACCTTGCGTGGTCGCTACTCATGTTTAATTGCCGGTTCTCGAGTTGTATCTTCCTTTGTGGAGTTTGTGCAGGCGTCTTCTCGGAGAGTCTGTCTTTTGACGTTTCGTTTGTCTTGTATGTGTGAGTATCGTTTCAATTTTGTACATAGTGTAAATATACGTTTTATCAATATTGCGAAAGTCTTCGTTTTTCTTGTCATTTCTCGTATCATTCTAACTCACATTTCACCTCTAGACTAACAAGCTAACATATGGGGGCTCGTCCTTAAAATTCACCGTTTTCCGTTTTGTTAAATTGGAAATTTCAAAATTGGAAATTGGGTCTGCGTAATTGCGTAGGCTATTTGACGGTTTCTTTGAAAGTTGTACACGTTTTTGTGCATACGACTTTGTATCATGGCTACATTTGGGTCTGATACATCGGCAACCGCTTCTCCGGTTGGGAGTGTCCTTCACTCTCCGGTGACTAAGTCCTTGAGTTTGTACATCTTCGATATGTCGGCTGACGAACTAAGATTTGAATTAGAGAAATTAGACCAGGACACTAAAGGCATGAGTAAGCCGCAAATGCAGAAACTTCTTGCTAAATTGAGAACGCAGGAAAAAGAAGTGTTCCATTTTGGAGTTAGACCGCTAGAGATTGGGTCTCGGGAATCGGTAGAAAAGACTGAATTGACGAAGTTAGATAGTGACAGAGAATTTCAATTGGAGAAATTGAGAATGGAGAGTGAGGATAGAAAATTGAAGATGGAGGAACGAAGGCGAGAGGCTGAAGACCGAAAGCAAGAACGTGAGGCTGAAGACAGAAATTTCCAGGAAAAATTGAAGATGGAGGAAAGAGAACGAGTGAGGAGAGCAGAGGGTGAAGACAAAGAGAGGCAGAGACAATATGAACTAGAGCTAAAGCGCATAGAGGCTAAGGTTTTGAACCCAGGTCCCGAACAGGACAAAGATGTGTTTTGCATAGCTTCTGCCATTAAATTGGTCCCTAAATTTGACGAGACGAATATAGAACATTACTTTGTTTCATTTGAGAAGGCTATGACCATTCATAAATTTCCAAGAGATAAATGGACTGCTTTGTTACACCCTCAATTAACTGGTAAAGCTCAACAGGTTTTTTCGGAGTTATCTCTGGAGGGCTGTAAGAATTATGACACCCTAAAACAGGCTTTGTTGACAGCATTTGCTAGGGTGCCGGAATTTTATAGGAAGAGTTTTAGAACTTTGGTTAAGGGTGCTCAGGAGACTTACTCTGCTTTCGCTTTCCGCTTGGCGTTACCTTTTCAAAGGTGGCTGGAAGGTGAAAATGCGTTTAATGACTTGACTAAGGCCTTTGAAGTCTTTAAACTTGAGCAATTTGTGACTTGCTTGCCTGTTGAAATCCATAGATGGATAATTGACAAAAAGCCCGCGACAGTTTCAGACGCTGCGAAGTTGGCAGACGAATTTGCTATTCTATATAAGCCCTTCCCTGTGCATGCTTCTGTTTTGCATTCGAATGATGAAAAACGGGAAAATTTTGGATTTGGTCGTGATTCGGGTCGTGGAGCTAAAAGCCCATTGGTCGCCGAAAAATTTCCGTAAAGAGGGCCAATTTCAATTTCACAAGTCATTTGACTCCCAGATTGTTTGTACTTACTGCGGTAAATCTAATCATGGGGTTTCTTCATGTTACAAATTACATCCAGAATTGAGGTCAAAACGGGATTTCGCTGCTCAGCAGAACACCAATCCTAGGAATGTAGAATTAGTTACGGGCGTAGATACGTCTGTACAAGTGAAGGATGGGCCGACTAAAATGGTCGACGCTGGCTACTTGTCATTCTGTTCGTCTGGCTATGTGTATACGCCCACTGGATTTTCTCGCAATATTGTTGCGTTAAGAGATACTGGTTCTTTGCAAAGCTTGGCTAGCAAGGAATTATTGCATGCTAATGAGTTCTGTGACACCCGTGAGGTTCGCCTTATTAGAGGTATCTCGGGTGTCACGCTTCGTGTTCCTTTGGTTGAAATTCGAGTTGAGTCTAAATTTGCTAACGGCACAATCTTATGTGGGTTGGTAGACCATTTGCCACCTGGCATTCACGTTCTAATTGGTAACGACTTGGATAGTCCACAAGATGAGATAAATGTGGGAGTGACGACGCGCGCTCAAACTAAATTGACCGATTCTGGCTCATTACCTGTGTCGCATACTCAATCTGTAGAAGATAAGTTTGCTGATATAAATGTGCAGTTAGACGTAGACTTGAATGCCTTATTCAAAGAGTCTACTGCAGTGCATGCTGATTTAACCAATGTAGTGTCGCGCGAGAATTTAATTAATATGCAGAAAGCCGATACGTCTTTTCTTCCCTTGTATCAGCTGGTTGAACGAAGGGATGGGCAGTATATGGAACGCCAATCGTATTCGATTGCTAACGGAATTTTGGTGAGGCAGTGGAAGGATTTAGATACGCCTGATGATTTAGGGTACACGCAAATTGCGTGCTAAGTTATTGTACGTTGCTCATGATATCCCTGCAAGTGGTCACTTGGGTGTGAAGAAAACTTTGGACCGCTTAATGCGTCATTTTTATTGGCCTGGCATTAATTCTTCTGTTCGTACCTATTGTCGAACATGTGATGTCTGTCAGAGACTAGGTAAGGGGGCACCTCCCTCTCGGGCGCCTCTGATAAATATTCCTGTCATAGCGGAACCTTTTTCCCGCCTGGCAATCGATACAGTTGGACCCCTAAGTGTGTGTGATGGTACGAGAAATCGTTTCATACTTACTGTAATTGACTTGGCAACACACTATCCTTTTGCGTTTCCGTTGAGAAACCACACAGCGCATGATGTAGCGAAATGCTTAATATCTGTGTTCACAATGTTTGGGTTTCCAACTGAGATTTTGTCGGATTAGGCACTGACTTTATGTCTGACTTGATGCAAATTTTTCTGCAAGAATGTGGTGTGGTTCAGTTGAAAACTAGTCCGTATCATCCTCAGAGTAATGGCTGTTGCGAGAAATTTAACAGAACGTTGAAAGATATGCTTAAGGCAATTGTTGAGGATTTTCCTGGTAACTGGGATCAAATTTTGCCGTGGGTTCTATTTGCCTACCGTGAAGTTCCTGTACAAGGACTAGCTTTCAGTAGTTTTGATCTTGTCTTTGGAAGGTGTGTGAATGGACCTTTGCGCTTGATAAAGCAGAGTTGGTTGAATGATGATGTTTTGTCTGGAGTGAGTAAAACAAATCTGGTTGACTTTGTGATGGATTTGCGTGAACGAATTCGTACTTCTGTACGTATGGCGAATGAGAATGCGTTAGTCGCACAGTCGAAATCAAAACAATGGTATGATAGGTGTGCAAAAGCTGTTGACTTTGAAATTGGACAGCAAGATTTGTTGCTCTTACCGTTGATTGGGAAGCCACTTGAGGCTAAGTATTCTGGCCCATATGTCGTTTTGGAACGGTTGGGACCTGTTGATTATTTGGTTGCCACTCCTGATAGACGGAAATGTAAACGTGTTGTGCATGTGAACCTCATGAAGAAATATGAGTCGCGTGTTGATTGTACGCCTACACTTGATGTCGGTTTGGTTGTGCCTGCAAGTGTGAATGTGTCTGAGTCGCCAAAATTAGAAGACGTGGTCGCAAATAGTCCTTTAGATTTTGTGCAACGGGATGAATTACTGGGCATGCTTAGTACGTTTAAGGGTGTGTTTAGCGATGTACCTGGCAAGACTTCACTTATTGCACACCGTATTGAGTTGATACCTGGTGCACGACCAGTACGGCAGACAGCCTATCGGTTGCATCCTGAGCGTATGGCACAGGTAGACAAAGAGATTAAAGGCCTAATTGAAGAAGGCATTGTAGAGGAATCCGAAAGTGCGTGGGCTTCGCCTATTGTACTTGTCCCTAAATCGGATGGGTCTCTGCGGCTGTGCACAGACTTTCGTAAGTTGAATGCGCTTACGGTAGCCGATCCTTTTCCGATGCCACGTGTAGAATCGTTAATTGACAAGGTTGGACAAGCCAAATTTCTGACTAAGCTTGACGCGACACGGAGCTTCTGGCAGGTTCCGATTCATAGTCAATCAATCCCTTTAACTGGATTTGTTACCCCACATGGTCATTACCAGTGGCGCTATATGGCGTTCGGTTTAAGAAATGCACCTGCCTCATTTTCACGTTTGGTTGCGAAACTGTTGCATGGTTTAGATAAGTTTTGTGATGGATATTTGGATGACTTGATAATTTTCAGTGGTTCTTGGAATGATCATTTATCTCACTTGAAAAGAGTGTTAACACGCATTGCAAACGCTAAACTTACATTGAATTTGAAGAAGTGTGTCTTTGCTAATGCAGAGATAGATTTTCTGGGTCACCATATTGGTTTGAACTCTATTCAGCCACGCATGCAGAAGGTCGAGTCTTTGCTAAGATTTCCGCGTCCTGAAAATAAGAAGCAGGTTCAATCTTTTCTGGGTTTGGCTGGTTATTACCGCAATTTTCTGCCGCATTACTCTCAGTTAACGTTGCCTCTTACTTTGTTACTTAAGAAAGGTCACAGGTTTACTTGGTCTCCTGAGGCTGAGAATGCATTCATTGATTTGAAGTCTAGGATGGCTTCGCGGCCTATACTTAAACCGCCAGATTTTGACAAACCCTTTTATTTGGCTGTAGATGCTTCGTACTTTTGTTTGGGAGGTTGTCTATTTCAGATAACGGACGAGATTGAACATCCGGTCTGCTACCTGAGTCGGAAGTTGAGTTCGGCGGAAGTACGATATTCGACCATTGAGAAGGAGGCACTTGCGCTGGTGGTCGGTGTACGCGCGTTTAGCGTGTACTTTGGTTCCGCTCCAGTGGTTGTTTATACGGACCATAGTCCACTACAGTTCATAAATCGCATGGCTCCTTCGAATGCGAAACTTTTGCGATGGAGTCTTGAACTCCAACAATATTCGTTGAACATTAAGCATCGGCGTGGTCGAGACAATGTGTTACCAGACATATTAAGTCGCCCCTCAGTTTAAATGTACGAACTTTCCATATATTTCTACGGACTGTCAGTCTCTTTCATTAAGCCTATATAGATGTTTCTCTTTTTGTGTTGTAAACGTTTCTAGTGGACTGTTATGTTGTTGAACTTTCGATATAGTTTAAATTCATGTATATTTGTAGTTTTTGCATGGTCGGAAACACTTTTAATGTTTCCTCTTTTTCGTAGTGGGGGGGTCTGTTGGGAGTTGGCCTTCAGCCATCCCGCCATTATCATCCTCACGTGCACTTACTAACCTTAGTTAAGACGCACCTCGTTTGAAGCTAAATGTAGGATGGTCTCGTTGACTATATATAGCAGTGTTCTTGTGTCTACAGGGAGACCGGTTTTAGTTAAGTAAGGCGTAAGACGTGCACTGGTTGTGTCACGCATTGTAAGTACCCTTTTGTGGTCATTTCAGAGAGTGTACCTTGCGTGGTCGCTACTCATGTTTAATTGCCGGTTCTCGAGTTGTATCTTCCTTTGTGGAGTTTGTGCAGGCGTCTTCTCGGAGAGTCTGTCTTTTGACGTTTCGTTTGTCTTGTATGTGTGAGTATCGTTTCAATTTTGTACATAGTGTAAATATACGTATTATCAATATTGCGAAAGTCTTCGTTTTTCTTGTCATTTCTCGTATCATTCTAACTCACATTTCACCTCTAGACTAACAAGCTAACAATATATATATATATATATATATATATATATATATATATATATATATATATATATATATATATATATATATATATATATATCAGTCGTGGGGCACTAACAATATGTATGTATGTATATATATATATATATATATATATATATATATATATATATATATATATATATATATATATATATATATATATATATATATATATATACATACATACATATTGTTAGGGCGGGTGGCCAGTCCTCTCCCTCGCCGTCTCATCTTCCCACTGACAGTGTACGGTCAGTGTATTCATCATAGCTGAGTTGGCTAGAACATAAGTAGAACGTACGTAAAACATCACACTTGGAATGTTTCACGAAAATAACTTAACTACCATGCACGTCGGCAGTATTATCAGAGACTTCCTTCCCGCACCCTATTCTCTGTCCTTATATTTGAGATCTTTCCCCGGTAGATGTCTCTTCCCAGCCAAAGTAATTAGTAACGCCAGACTATTGCCCAATGCCCATCCTAGGACTAGTCAGGAATCAGTCGTGGGGCACTAACAATATGTATGTATATATATATATATATATATATATACCTAAACATCATATATATATATATATATATATACATACCTAAACATCATATATATATATATATATACATACATACATATTGTTAGTGCCCCACGACTGATTCCTGACTAGTCCTAGGATGGGCATTGGGCAATAGTCTGGCGTTACTAATTACTTTGGCTGGGAAGAGACATCTACCGGGGAAAGATCTCAAATATAAGGACAGAGAATAGGGTGCGGGAAGGAAGTCTCTGATAATACTGCCGACGTGCATGGTAGTTAAGTTATTTTCGTGAAACATTCCAAGTGTGATGTTTTACGTACGTTCTACTTATGTTCTAGCCAACTCAGCTATGATGAATACACTGACCGTACACTGTCAGTGGGAAGATGAGACGGCGAGGGAGAGGACTGGCCACCCGCCCTCATATGCCGAGGCTAAGAAAATGAAGTCGCTAACACTTCATACCCATGGCTGCCTCAGGGCTAGCTTAAGGGACTGCTCTTCTTCTTCTTCTACTTATGTTCATTTCTGGCCGTCAGCTCTTGGCTGCATTGAAGACCAGGGTTTTTGGCGTTCTTTCGTTTGTGAAGAGCGAACCGTTTTCCACCGTCATTCTACGGTTGGGTAATGTATAGTAGCATTTGTTTAGAGCAGCGGTTCTCAACCTTTTTAGACTCGAGGACCACTTGTAAATTTTGTGTCTCGGTCGCGGACCACCACTAAAAATTGTGCCAAAAGCAAATTAATAAAAAATAATTTTTTGCCATAAATCCTCGCATTATTAGTTTCATGCTGCCATCAAGCCGATTATAGTGATTGAAATGAAACAGAAATGTTAAAAATTGACAAAATTTGTCTGTTTGCATGCTTTTAATTGTAAAAAAATTTAAATTGTAGACCTTGCTCGCGGACCACCAGGCAGATGGCCGCGGACCACCAGTGGTCCGCGGACCACAGGTTGAGAACCGCTGGTTTAGAGAATTATACCTGTTAAAACTAGACACGAGTTTGTTGGAGCATTTATCGATGATGAACTCGTAACAATATATATATATATATATATATTAGGGTGCCAAGCAAACCCATGATAAAATTTAAAGTTCGTAATTTTCGAGGTGGTACCCCCTGAAGTTGTTACCTCTGTTCAGTAGAATAACAGTGTAAAATTTCAGCATTTTATGTTAATATTTACTGGTTGCACAACATGACTAAAGTTTCTGATATATCGCTATCTTTCATACCTATTCCAGTTTTCTTGTGTGCTGCATTTTGTTTTACCATTATACCTGTTACTTATTGATTTATCAATTTATTTGGTCTGTAAATATTCTTTGGGTGCAGTCTTTGTTATTACATACAACAAATTTTATTAAAATACATAATTGTCATCATATTTTGTATCCCGACAACAATTGAACGGAATGCCATTGAGAAGCTGGAAGACATGTTTTATCGAAGGCAGAAACTGAGTAAGAACATTAATTGCAGTTAGCTAATTGAACTGCTATGGTCAAAGATTTGGAAAAACTATTTTGATGTACCACATGCAGGTGCCATGTGAATGATTGCTATTGCTGAAGACAAGTGTTTCTTAGAAGACCAACGCGGGCAACGCATAGGCTATATGGATAATGTGGACACAGCATTAGCTAGAACAGAGGACAGAAAGGTAAAGAGACTGAAGCTCGAGAAATATCTCAGAAGTAAAGAAGACGAAAGAAAAAAGAGAATATCAAAGTTCAGGCAGATGATGACTGGAATTCAAAAGAAGAATTTGACCACAATAACAGCTGATAACGTTGAGTCTTATTTAGAACCACTGCTTATCAAGAAGTACCAAACAGCGGTTTGGGCCTATTGTTTCAACAGAGTTAAGTGCTGCACTTAATCGAGCCATTGTCAGCAACATTTATTCTGGTTGAGACTGCAAGAAGCATTGGACACGAAATTTCTAGCTTAACTGTCGATCCTGAGTCAATCAGAACAACCAGATTATTTTTTTGTGAACAGACGGCCCAAGCTGGAAAAGCCACTTTTGATCTATCCGTACCCTAAGTTGTGCATTGGTACGGCAAGATGTTGTCGGACATTACAGGTAGTGAGCAGGTTGACCAGTTACCAGTCTGGGTATCAGGTTTTCATGTGGAGCAGCTTCTTGGCGTGCTGAAGCTTCTGAATGGTACAGGTGCAGCAACCAGGAGCTAATTGCTCTAGCATTTTTCGATGATGCTGTAAACAGCAACACCAAAACAAAGATGGCCAGGGCTTAGAAGAAACAAGGCTCTGATGAACCACCAAACGAATCCAGATGGAGCCATGTACCATTCCTGAAAATGGACTTGACGACTTTGTGACAAACAGTACTATGCCAATCTTTCACATACTTGGGTTGAATGCTGATTTCCCACACAAGCAGATCCAGACAGGTGGCAGACCCTTGAGATTTCCAGCTAAACAAGAAATATTTAAACAGTCTGGTAGTGGTAAATGACTGAGCAGAGCGAGCTGTGAAACTGATGCTGGACTTCAGCAGCTCCATAACAAGAAGTGAAGAACAGAAGCAATAGGCCTATCTGCTGCTGGTTGTCTCAAGCCCCAGAGCAAAGTACCCAGAAGCCAGAAAGTCGCTGCTTGTCAGGGATGATATTCCACAGTAGGAGAGTAGGAGACTGATTACTAATGATTGAGTGCTTCAAAAAGACTGCTGCATCGACTTTGTCAAGGCAGTTTTGTTATCTATTTTTATTAAAAGTACAGTTCTGATAAACACTTGACAGTGCTGTATTGATATTGTGTCGGAAACATTACATTTTGAGTGAAAAATAAGTGAGAATAACACACTGTCGGATAGTAATTCTGTTACCTATAGAGATCTATGTTGCGCAACCTTTAAATATGCTTCGAAAATTCTAAAATAATTACTGTGAACTTCTCTTATGATAGGTAACAAAATGGGAGGGTACCACAGAAGAAATTCAGAAATTCATTTTTGATTGGCACCCTAATATATATATTGTTACGAGTTCATATATATATATATATATATATATATATTATATATATATATATATATATATATATATATATATATATATATATATATATATATATATATTAGTTTCTACATGTATGTAACGATCCTGTGTCATAACAAAGATGACTATCGCCGCTCTCCTGTTTCTTTCAGGCTCGGGACTATCACTACCAGCATATTTTGCTGATGAGTACAGTTTTAAAGCTTGCTATCAGTTTCGTTTCTTCTCTCCGGCATTTGGGTAGTTCAATGATTGCATTTGTCATCCTGTCCCAAGTCTATACATACCATCGTGCACGAACGTTTTAACGGTGTCGAAAGACAGCGCTGAACCAATCGCTTGGTTAGTTGCTGTTTAACAACGCTGCGTCAAAACAAAGATGAATATAGCCTCGCCCACCTCCTTTTATTCAAATTCAAATAAAATTTTATTGGTCCATAGTAGCAACACAGGAATGCCAGATACTTCGTTAATTACATTGAACATTACAGTGACACATTAAATAATCATTTCACTGATATTATATACTTTAAAAGCAGAAATTCTTTGGCAGCAGAATTACTTAGGTCCTGCCTTTTGTCCTAATTATCATGTGTGATACGTGTTTTGGCATCATAGCTAGGATCACCATAAACGGCAACCTTTCTATTAAATTTGGACACAATGTGGAATACAGAAGGGAGGAAATCCCGCTAGGAAGGGTACCCTATTTCAGTTAACATATATTGGCGGGTTGAATTAAACAATCAGGTTTACAATATTTAATCATGTACCTTGCTTTATTTCTTTTCTATATACACGCAGGACCAACCAACATTACTTGACATTTAGACAGTGCCAAAGAAAGAATAATGAAACAAAAAGAAACAAACCAAAATTCAAAAATCATCTAGAGGAGTGACTAGTAATTTTACGTACTTACCCACTTCTTTATTCATTAACAGCCAGTTCCTTAATTGTCTTTTAAACGTACATAAATTTGGGCAATCTTTTATATTCATAGGTAGTTCATTCCAAATTAGGCTTCACTGGTACTACCACAGAACGGGCAATGGCAAGTTCGTCTTTAATAGTTCTATGAAACTAAGGCTTAACATGAAGTCTTGTAATCGGAAAAAAATATAATAATTTTATTATTTTTTTATATTATTTATATTATATCTTCCGTCCTTCAGTTTCGTTTGCTTCTCTCGTAGTTGTCTGCACGTCCGCCAGGAAAGCACCTAGTGTCGTCTCCCATGCAACTATATAGCAACAGTTCCCAACGTTTTAACGGTGTCTAAAGACAGCACTCAAACCAATCCGTTGGTTACTTGCTGTTTAACGACGCTGTTGCCCTCTTTCTTAATTCAGGCTTCAGACAGAGTACGGGCAATGGCAGTTTCGTCTTTAATTTCTAGGAAAACGAATTTTTTGCTTAAACATCAGTTTAGCCACATCTTCTGGCAACATCGTTCTCTGACGAATAATATTAAACATCGTACATTTGCAAGTTTACAAACAGCCTACACATTAAACTATAATATACAGGTAGTTAAGATGTGTTCTGCTTAAGTTGTTTCGGTATAGTTAACATAATTATTCGAGTCTGTTTCATTTGCCAAGTAAGTGAGTAAGTAAGTAAGTAAGTGATCTTGCACTAGCGCGAGGCAAACGCTCATACTTTACGAGAACAATACATGTAAAGGGAAAGTCAAGTGCAACAGTCGATGTCATTCGAGTAGGGCCTATGCCGTGTGAAAACAAAAAATAGGTACATATATATATATATATATATATATATATATATATATATATCGTTTCAAAGATGTCCAAAGAGAACATTGTGTTTTGCTTAATTAACCGGGATTTTGCGATGAGTGGTGGTTGTCAGAGCCTGTACCTTAGAACCTACCTTACGTTTTTACAATTTTTGTGGATGAAGTTTTTTCAAACGACCTGTGTCATAGGAGTTGATACCGCCGTCCTACTTTATCCAGGCTGTGAAAGTTTCTGTTTAAGAATACTGTATCATAACGAAGATATTACCTCGCTTAGATTCTCCTTTCTCCTGGCTTTGGACTGGCTCCATTCGAAAATATTTAATGTTTTTTAAAGATAATATCATCATAATATAAGTCATCTAATATTATTGTGGCCATGAGGGCTGTTAAAGTCGACTTTTCGTTGCACGATCCACGTCTGTTTAGTTTTGTTTGTTTAACGGCGCTGTGTCATAATAAAGATGATTAGTATAGCGTAGCCTTCTTCTTTTTTCCAAGCTTGGGACTGGCACTACCTCAGTACGGCCAGTGGCAACTTTGTCTTTTAGTTCTGTGAGGGTGAGAACTTAAAATCCCATTTGGATGAAAGTAATGCTGTAATTTAGTAGTTTCAGTTGAACAACACTGTGTTGTACCAAAGATCACCAACGTCGCCCTCCTCCTTCACTCAGGCTTAGGACTGGCCCTGCCAGGCACTAAGGCACGGACGTGCAGTGGCACAGTTAATAATGCTGTGGCTGCACTAAAACTTCTTTTGCACATAAAATTTTTACACCTCATTTAAAGGTACTTCGTTATTATAAATAAACTTCCGACTACCAATTACAATGGGTTAAATAAAGGAATTATTTATAGGAAAGAAGTACCTTTAAAAGAGGTGTAATAAATTCACTCATCAAATGAACCTCTGAATGTTGTGACCCGCTTAGTGTCTCTCTCTCTTCTTTCCAGAAAAGTGTTCATAGCGTTTCTGTGTTCAGATTGTTCTGTGTTTTTGAATCTTTCTCTGCATCGGTCTCCTTTTCGTCAATTTCATTCTAATAAATTCATTCAATAAGCTCATTTTTATTTTTACCTGACCTGTTATAGTTGCGCATAAGCGCTTGGGGGCCATCCACGTATTACGTACGCAATTAAGGGGGGAGGGGGTCGGATTTTGGCGATTTTGCGTACGGGTGCGAACGGTGGGGGAGGGGGGGGTCAAAATGTGTACGCACGCAAAATAAATTTCTAATTATGACGTCCACATTAGCCTATTTATAACTCTGTATTGTCCTATAGTCGTCCGATGGCATTTTATTACATTACTAGCTGGTTTACCCGGCGTTGCCCGGGATTATAAGTTTCAATACCTGTAGCGAATAAGCAACAAATTTAGGTAAAAAGTTTAAATCCGCGTAGCGAATTAGGAATAAATTTAGGCGACCTGTGGGGAGACTGCTTCGCAGTCTTGTGTACGCCTTCTGGCGTACAGCGGAGACTGCTTCGCAGTCTTGTATACGCCTTCTGGCGTCTACCGACCTCTGCCGTGGACTGACTGCTTCGCAGTCGCCCTGTCAATAAGGAAAAAATTTAGGTATAAGTTTCAATCCGTGTAGCGAATAAGGAAGAAATTTAGGCGACCTGTGGGGGAGACTGCTTCGCAGTCTTGTGTACGCCTTCTGGCGTACAGCGGAGACTGCTTCGCAGTCTTGTATGGCATTTTATTACATTCTGTTACATTTTATTACATTCTGGCGTACAGCGACCTCTGCCGTGGACTGACTGCTTCGCAGTCGCCCTCTGGCGGCGACTGCTTCGCAGTCTTGGAGGTCCTTGTGGCGTCTGGCGACCTGTGGGGGAGACTGCTTCGCAGTCTTGTAGACGCCTTCTGGCGTACAGCGGAGACTGCTTCGCAGTGTTGTTTACGCCTTCTGGCGCCTAGCGACCTCTGTCGTGGACTGACTGCTTCGCAGTCGCCCTCTTGCGAATTGTCAGAGGCAATATCTAGGCTATACTTTTATCTTTTGCAGTAACTGGAGACGCCTGCGTTGAGGCCGCGTACTATGACTGCGAGCTTTTTAGCCATGCTGATGTAACTGCTAGAATTAGACATAACTTTTAGAGTGCAAATACAGTGAAAAACACTTGGAACATATTCTTCCAAGTATAATTAAATCCGGTTTTATTCGATTTAATTAGTTAAATAATTTGTTTCTTCATGTATTGCACTTAAAGGCGCTAATGGTCAGGTCAACTATCGCTATAATAATAATAATAATAATAATAATAATAATAATAATAATAATAATAATAATAATAATAATAATAATAATAATAATAATAATAATAGTAATAATAATAATAATAATAAGTCCCTGAGGGAATGAAGTACCTCAGGGCAAAAAAAAATAAATAAATAAATAATAATAATAATAATAATAATAATAATAATAATAGTAATATAAATAAAAATAATAAAGAAAGATTGGGGGGTTGAACTCCCCAACCCCCCGACAATTCCCTAGATAGCGCGTGTATATCTATAAATGTTCCAGAATGAACATATATTTCTATACGGAATTGCTGCCAAGGGGCCATCCATATATTACGTACACAAAAATCCGGGAAAATTGGACCCCCTTCCCCGCCCCTGTTCGCAAGCGTACTTTCTTCCACCACCACCCCCTGCGTACGTACTCTTGACGAACACACCCCCCCCCCCGAAGACCAGCTGCAGAAAGTGTCTCAGACAGCTCCAGGCAATGACTCTCTGCACTTTAGGCCAGATTATTGCTTGGTTAAGCTTCAGATTACATCTCGCAGCCCAGATCTCGATGTGCCTGATTTCCGAGTTTATCAGGTTGCAATTGGCAGCAGGAGCCAGGAGATAGGTATCATCAGCGTACTTGAGTATCCGGTTAGTTGGATGTTTAGGTTTAAGTTTGGATATTGCTGTTAGGAACAGTATCGGACCAGTTCCTAATCCCTGGACAATACTGCAGTTGATTTCAATCGCCGCAGAGGTAATTCCTTTAAACTTAGTGCAATGTTGTCGTTGGTGGAGGGCCGCAATGATCCAATTGTAAGCAACGTCGGGAATGGGTAAGTCCGCCATCTGTTCAGCCAGATAGTCATGCCTCACCGTATCAAATGCTTTTGAAAAATCCAGCGCTATCAGCTGTTGACGTTAATAAGAAACGTTGCTGCGAGCATCCTTTAAAGAATTGGAGTTAGTGTACTAATTGCGTTAGACTCATATATATATCCCCGTGGAATGCGTTTTAAAGGTATCCAAAGAGGGCTTGCTAACTTACGTTATTACAATCTTTTGTGCATGAAGTTTGATTTTAAACGACGCTGTATCATAGCATAGGTGTTTAATGTCGCCTTCCATCTGTATCCAGGCTGTGAAAGTTTCTGTTTCAGAATGCTGTTTCATAACGAATGATCATTCCACTGCTAGATTTTCATTTCTTACGGATATGGCCTGGAACCACCTGAAGAAATATAAACTTTTAAATTTAATATAAAGTTTTTAATTTATTATAAAATTATTGTTTTTAATCGTCTTGTGGGTATCGGGGCTGTTGAAGCCGATACATTAGCAAATTGACGACTATGTAGTTTTTGTTTAACGATGCTGTGCCATGACAAAGATGATTAATGTCGACCTTAACCTTTCTCCAGGCTTGAGACTGGCACTATAAGAGTACGGACAGTGGCAGGTTCGTCCTTTAGTTGTATGAGGGTGAGAATTTACAACGAAATGTTGAAATCCACTTTTCGGTTGCAGTTTGTACAATGAGAAAGCAATGCCGTCACCGCGCGTCAGGATTATTTATAAGAATGAAGATCTATTAAAAGAGGTGTGAAATTGTTTGCCATGCAAATGAAGCTTTGGACGTTCTGGCCCATTTAGTTTCTCATCAAAATCGGTCTCGAGTCGGACTCGAGTCCTTGACCGGACTCGAGTACTACATCACTGGTTACAAGGAGAGTAGGGTTTCGAGCTTCTGAAACGGTAACTGTGTAGGGGCGTTGAGCTAGAACTACACTCACTAATCAATGCCAGCACCGGCAAAATGGAAGGTCTTCAGGCGTCTACAGAACTGGAGAGAAGAGATGGCCAAACCTCTTGGCGGAGGGACTGGGGAAGACTGTTCCAGGCTGAAGGACCCACATAAGCGAAGCTCCTGGATTTGTTACGTGGAAGAGCGCATACGAGGGACAGCCATAAGGCTGCGGGCCGAGGATCGCAAGGAAGCCATCGCAGGCAAGGAAGAAACCGGGGTGCAAAAATTCATTAGGTGAGAGGCAGTTGTGCATGAGAGTGGGGTAAATAAAAGAATTTGCCGTTGGACATGGAGCCAGCGAAGGGAATCACGAATAAAACTAGAAATATGGGCAAACTTAGGAAAAGCACCTGTAAGCCGAACAGCAGCATTGAGAACAGTCTGAAGTTTGTGTATAATAATTATTCGAGGAGGAAAGGCCAATGCACACAGCATTGCCAAAGTCTAGCCGAGTGCAGATCAGAGCGTGGACCAGTGTTGTGAGTCTATAGTGACAGAACGAAATAAACACTGTAAACGAATATCATCCCAACAGAATTTTTAGGAAAAATATTGAAGACTATTATTATTACTCAACAATTAATGTAAGGGCGTTGTCAATGATCCTGCAGTCACGGCATGTAACTAAACATTTGATAATACCGTGGTCCTTTCCACACCTTTTAAAGAGATGGTTTTAAATCTACATATACTCAGTACTTGCAGTTAGAGTTTGTTCTGAAAAAACCAATAGTGCCCATACTTTGGTAGTGCCCGTCCTGAGCCTAATAAAGGAGGGAGACTACAATGAATTTTGTTACGATGCAGCAGTGCTTCCAAATATATTTAGGCTACGCAACCCTTTTGACTTGAAAATTTGCTGACGGAACCCCTATCGAAACAATATTTTAAAACACTGGTCCAGTTATGCACAGCTTAATCGATTAAAGTTAAACTCAACTTGTTTTAAATAAATTTTCCCCCGGAGCCCTTGTCTTCACCTCGCTTGTTAGTCAGAGCGCTGGGCGATCGTAAGCAGAGAACTAAGCTCTGACGTATTACTTGATTATACCTGGAGGACTCTTAATTGAAGGGCTTGCAGCAATAACCAGGTATGTCGGATTTTTTGAGTTTTGGGAAAATGGCTTCAAAGATTTGTCACTTCAAACTGTTGTATCTAAGCCATTTTACGAGATATCGACAAGCTGTTTGAAGCACTATGTGAGTTATTATTGTCTTTCACGAAATTGCTACATAATGCAATGCAAAAGATAACTTTAATGTTTTTTTCACGACATTTTGCTTCATACTTGGTTATTGACCAGGCTGTAATCTAGTCCCCCTCTTGTGGGGGGGGAAACAAGTTTCCTGGGGGGATTTTCCACCCCAACACGTGTCTACATTACGATATTGCTGGATTCTGGGGGGAAACATCAATCCTGGGGGGGAAATTTACCCCCCCCCCCCAAAGACGTCTAGATTATTCACTGGTTATTGACACTCAATAGCCCAGTATGAAGCAAAAATCGTCTGCTGTTAGTCGACATACCTTATTCTTGCACCAAATGGTGACTAGCACACAGTGCAAATTAATCGTGCAATAGGAGGGTAAGTCATCATAGCTACATTACAGTAAGAAAAAACTAACGCAAAATCAGTGAATTGTGGAGTAAGTAAGAGACAATAACCGGGTATGTCAAATAACCTGATTATTGCACCGGTTTTAATACAAAGATTACAAGAAAAAACAGCAATTTTTGTTATCATACCGGGTTATTGCATTGGAGTAATGCTGCCGGCTGCTAAAATACATAAGTCGACATACTGTTTTATCCAAAAGCCAATTCAAAAATAATCAGATTTGCACCAAATTTGCAGGGTATATAGAATACAATATTCCAAGCACGCTGGCATACTTTTTCACATAAACCAGGTATGTCGACATACCTGGTTATTGAGGCAAGCCCTTCAATTATTGTCTGATCATCGAATAAAACGCGGCGGATTGACGAGGCTATTTTTGACGTTATTAGCGACGAGGCTATTTTGACGTTATTAGCTACGGCGAGTATGTGCATCGGTTTAAGAGAAACAATAATTTTGCCTCTGGAAGATTTCAGATTCTAGTCTGAATGCACACCTGCTAGGTAAGCTGACCGATTCTTTGACAACTTCGGGAGGTTTATAAAGGCGCTACGTAAATTTAATTCAACTTGACATTTATATAACGTTTGCCGCTAGAACTAGATGAAGCTTAGTAATAATTGTGCATACATTCCTACACATATACAATACAGCTAAACATACATACACTAATACGTATATATGCCTACTTTCATACATACATGCATGCATACAAACACACATATTGCACCTTATTCTCTTTACCTCGTGAACAGGTCTTATATGTATTTATAAAGCTTTTTGGAGTCAATTTCTAAGGACGTAGTTTTATTTATTTCATCGAGAGCCAATTCGAACGCGTCTTTTAAAAACGATTTTAATAACCGTATACTAAGTTTGAGCGTTGTCATTCCGCTAAGTATTCCAACGTTTTAAATCAGTTCTGTAAGAATTTCTGTATTTTTGATCGATTGTCAAAGATGCTTTTGAGCAGTTGTGCATGAAGTACTTGTTCATTGCCCTCTGATCCCCCCCATGCAGTAACTGTGTGGTGGGGGGAGGATCGAGCCCATTATCCGTGTTACAAGCCCAGCACTCTAACCGCCCGGCTACCCTGTCTCACATTCAACTACTCCGTTCCATGCAATTGTAGTTATTTTTATACCGCAACACAAGAGCAAGGCTATTCGGAGTCGTTGCCCGCGTAAGCCCATGTGATGTTAACTGTAATTAAGAACTATGGTTGAAGCTTAAAACAGTAGTTTTCTGATTCGATTAATTGATTTTTCAATGCATAATTTGGAAAATGAACCTTATAGCTTCGGTTGACCCCGTTTATAAGATGACGAAGGTTGCAAGAGGGACAATATCAATTTTATTATTATTGAGCAGTTTAACGACAGCGTTTGACAACATAGGTCCTTGCCGTCTTTTTCATTTCTGTGTGTATTCTCTTTGGATTGTATTCTTCTTTATTGTCGTTCATTATTTTCATTTCTGTGTGTATTCTCTTTGGATTGTATTCTTCTTTATTGTCGTTCATTATTTTCATTTCTGTGTGTATTCTCTTTGGATTGTATTCTTCTTTATTGTCGTTCATTATTTTCATTTCTGTGTGTATTCTCTTTGGATTGTATTCTTCTTTATTCTCGTTCATCTTTTTCATTTCTATGTGTATTCTCTTTCGATTGTATTCTTCTTTATTCTCGTACATCTTTTTCATTTCTGTGTGTATTCTCTTTGGATTGAATTCTTCTTTGTTCTCGTTCATTATTTTCATTTCTGTGTGTATTCTCTTTCGATTGTATTCTTCTTTATTCTCATTCATCTTTTTCATTTCTGTGTGTATTCTCTTTGGATTGAATTCTTCTTTGTTCTCGTTCATCATTTTAATTTCTGTGTGTATTCTCTTTCGATTGTATTCTTCTTTATTCTCGTTCATCTTTTTCATTTCTGTGTGTATTCTCTTTGGGTTGTATTCTTCGTTATTTTCGTTCGTCCTTGTTTCTTTTCTGTTTTCATGATTGTTTTTATTTATCTTCCCTTTTTGTTCTTGTTTAATCTTGTTTTCAATATATTTTTCCGCTTTCATCAGAGCTTTCTCTCCTGAACAGAAGTCGCCAGTTGTAGAGGAGTTACACTGAGTTCCCAGAAGATGGATCAGTTCTTCCTTCGCCACAGAACCCACTGCCAACTTGTTCTTTCTGTCGATCAAGCTGCACTCCGATTTCAGCTTTATTTTCTGTATTTTTTTCTATGTTTCTCTCTTTATCTTCTGTATTGTTGTTTTCAATTTCTTCTGTGTATTATCATTGGTTTCAATAAAGAAACGTACTTTCACCAGAGCTGTCCCTCCCGAACAGACTTCTTCGATTGGAGAGGATCATTACACTGTGTTCCCAGAAGATTGGCAAGGTCTTCCTTCGCGACAGAAACCTCAACCAACCGTTTCCATCCGTCGATCGAGTTTCACTCCAATTTCAGCTTCGTTTTCTGTATTGTTGTTTTCAATTTCTTCTGTGTATTCTCATTGGTTTCAATAAAGAAACGTACTTTCACCAGAGCTGTCCCTCCCGAACAGACTTCTTCGATTGGAGAGGATCATTACACTGTGTTCCCAGAAGATTGGCAAGGTCTTCCTTCGCGACAGAAACCTCAACCAACCGTTTCAATCCGTCGATCGAGTTTCACTCCAATTTCAGCTTCGTTTTCTGTATTGTTGTTTTCAATTTCTTCTGTGTATTCTCATTGGTTTCAATAAAGAAACGTACTTTCACTAGAGCTGTCCCTCCCGAACAGACTTCTTCGATTGGAGAGGATCATTACACTGTGTTCCCAGAAGATTGGCAAGGTCTTCCTTCGCGACAGAAACCTCAACCAACCGTTTCCATCCGTCGATCGAGTTTCACTCCAATTTCAGCTTCGTTTTCTGTATTGTTGTTTTCAATTTCTTCTGTGTATTCTCATTGGTTTCAATAAAGAAACGTACTTTCACCAGAGCTGTCCCTCCCGAACAGACTTCTTCGATTGGAGAGGATCATTACACTGTGTTCCCAGAAGATTGGCAAGGTCTTCCTTCGCGACAGAAACCTCAACCAACCGTTTCCATCCGTCGTTCGAGCTTCACTCCAATTTCAGCTTCGTTTTCTGTATTGTTATTTTCTGTATTGTTGTTGTCAATTTCATCTGCTGTTTTCAATTTCATCCGTACATTCTTCCGCTCTATAATTATTGTCAGTTTCTTCTGTAAATTCTTATTGTCTTCAGTGTAGTTTCGCGCTTTCACCAGAGCGGACCCTCCCGAACAAAAGTCGTCAGTTGGAGAGGAGTATTACACTGTGTTCCCAGAAGATTGGCAAGGTCTTCCTTCGCGACAGAAACCTCAACCAACATTTTCCATCCGTCGGTCGAGTTTCACTCCGATCTCAGCTTTATTTTATGTATTGATATCTTCTGTATTGTTGTTTTAAATAATATTTCATATCTACATTCTTATTGTTCTTCCTCATCATATATTGTCGGTCCAGTACTATCGTCCTCGGTCCAGTACAATCTTACCATCAGATAAACTGAGCACAGCACGGTCTTTCTCGGTCTTCCTCGTCAGATATTCTAGGCACAGCGCTACCTCACTGCGCCCGCTCGCCCACCCTCGGCCAATCGGTAGACCGACCAGTCGACACCTCCTATCTCGGTTGAAATTGTTCGCTCTTTCTGACCAACACATTTCTGAGAAACAGATTTGTTAACGCAATCGATGATCGGACTTTTATAAATGTTCGTCTTAAGTCTTTTTCGGGTGTGCATGTGGGTGGCCATCTATACACCGTCGATCCTGGAGCTTCTCAGGAGGGACTGCTTTCAAGAAGTCCTCTCTTATCAATGTTTTTGTATAATTCCCTTCTATTACCTGACCTTTCCGGCTTTCCAATGAATACGATCGTCTATTTGCAGTTGATTCAAAGTGTGTGACATAATCATGGCGCAGATTGTCAGAAAAATTAGGTATTATACAACAAATGTTTCATATCTTCAACAAAAATTGATTTATAGTTACCACGTAGGTCTTCACCTGCAACTTCACCGTTTGTGTTTCCAGAAGTTTCGGCGAAACCAATTTTCGTGTAAAGTTCAGGAAAATAAATTCAGTTTTATAATATCCACGGTACAAATTTCGCGCGCAAATGGCGCGAAAAGCTGAATCTGTCGATTAAGTCCTATAATCTCTCGATTAACTCGTAGAGCTCTGCATAATCTCTCGATTAACTTGTATCTAATCAATCCTCAGTATGAAATCAAATAATCCATCATGTCTTTCGATGTAGAACGTACTCACGAGAAACAGAATCTTTCGATTCAACGATACTACACATAACTACAACCCTATTTAAAAAAAAGAAAAAAAAAGAAAAAAAATATCAATTAGTGTGTTGCAATGCCTTTTATAGTGTCTGTATAACAGGTTTTAATGGTGTCTAAAGAGAACGTTCGAACCAGTTGGCTACCGAGTCGCTCAGTTACAGCTTTTCTCATGAAAAAATGGTTTTTAAATCATCCAATTTCTTCATAATTTCAGACAGACAGACAGCCAGACAGACACACACACACACACACACACACACGCACAGACAGACAGCCACACACACACACAGACTGGCACACATACACACAGACAAACACACAGACAAACAGACATACACAAATACACACAGACACACAGACATACACAGAGGCACAGAGACGCACAGGTACACAAACACACACTGAAATGTAAGCATCCATGCAGATAGACATGCGTTAAGTAGAACTCTATCTCCACGGGAACCTTAGCATTATTTTGAGCCTTGGACAATCCGTTGTTTAACGACATCCTACAGCTACAAAGGCCGTTGACGTCTCTAAAGTTCATTGATAGAGTTCAGTTCATTTTCATATAACTTTCGTCTATCAGTTTCATTTGCTTCTCTCGTGGTTGTTTTCGTGTCTGGCAGGTTGTTGAGATTGCGATGTTATTCAGGTGGTTGATGTCGAGCTTTGAAAAATATGTGTATATACTGTATTGTAATTGTAACCGAAAACTTATATAGCGCCACTCAGATCAGCGGCGATTTCAACCCGCATTAATATATGTCATACGTTGGGCCATTTGCTTTTCGGTGAATTCCCTACTTTCTAGGCAAGTCCATGTATTTCATGTCTATAGAGGCAAGCGGGTGTATATTCTTATGGATATCTCCTTTGGATTCAGTGTTGTAATTTTTGTCATTCATTAATAACTTTTAATTAAAAAATAGATTTCATTCTATTCCAAATAATTAGTATAATTGATTTCATCTGTGTTTAAAGGCTTCTTTCGCAAACGAATCTTCCAATTTGAATGGATGTATAGATCCAGAGTTTACCGATATCTTATGGGAACAAAGGCCGTTGATGTCGACATAAATTGTTATGGCAGCTTACAACCATCTGAGCCACCGTTTCCAAGACTGAAAAAAATTACTAGAAAAAAATTAAGCCCGATACGATTCCCGTGCTTAAATAGCTACAACTAACAACATTTTAAAGGTGTTTAAAAAAGAGCGCTCTGAAGATTGGGCTACCGTGTTGCACTAGCCGTTCCGTGCCGCACAGCAAGAAGAACAAGTTAAACAAAGAGACCGACCGACAGACCGACAGAACGACAGACAAAGAGACAGACAGACAGACAAACAGACAGATACACAGACAGACACAAAGATAGATACACAGACATACAGACAGGGAGAATAAAGAGAGAGTTTGTGAGCGTGCGTGCGTTCGTGCTTGTGTGTGTGCGCGCGCGCTTGTGTGTGTGTTTGTGTGGGTAGGTGTGTGTGTACGTGCGTGTATGTGCGTAGGCGTGAGTGTAGGTATGTGTATGCTTGCGTGTGTGTGCCAAACAAGAGAGAGAAAGAGAGGGAGATAGAGAAAAAGATATATATATATGTATATATATATGTATATATATATATGTATATATATATAGAGAGAGAGAGAGAGAGAGAGAGAGAGAGAGAGAGAGAGAGAGAGAGAGAGAGAGAGAGAGAGAGAGAGAGAGAGAGAGAGAGAGAGAGAGAGAGAGAGAGAGAGAGAGAGAGAGAGAGAGAGAGAGAGAGAGAGAGAGAGAGAGAGAGAGAGAGAGAGAGAGAGAGAGAGAGAGAGAGAGAGAGAGAGAGAGAGAGAGAGAGAGAGAGAGAGAGAGAGAGAGAGAGAGAGAGAGAGAGAGAGAGAGAGAGACGCGTTATGAATGCAAATAATTAATTACTTTAATCGAATTAAATTGCTTTAACCTATATTTCTAACAAAAAGGGTCTAAGTGTCCGCTACCTTGTTTTGTATCTGCATTCTAGCAAGTAATGCACAATTCTAGCAGACACTGCAGCGTGGCTAGAAGTTATATAGAAACTGTCAAAGCGCATTTAGTGTCGCCAGCTTTAACGCAGTTGACGCCTATTATTATTTCATAAGATATTGTAGATTCCCGCGACGGCAGAGCAATGGTCTCTCGTGCTTGGTGCGCAGGGGCACGGTCTTGTTGAATGTGAAGTAGCCGCCCGATGAAAAGTAGACCCCTAAACGTTTGTCAAAAATTTGTACGTTGGAAATTTACCCTTTTCAGTACTGCATCTCAAACGTTGATAAACTTGACAAACTTATCAACATTTCCAAACGGCGTTACAATTTAGTAGCAATATGGCTAGTGTTGTTGTTTGTAAAATTTAAGGCAAATGCTAAACGTTTTGACCAAGTTATGACACTTTTTCTTGCGGTATACTTTTCATCGGGACACAGTGTATAATGTATATCTCCGTTGAGTCAGTTTTAAAGATGTCCAGAGAGAATTGTGCTGTGTTTACTTAACTCTCGTGCAACGATAAGTTTTGGTTGTCAGACCCTCTAACTTAGAACCTACCTTACGTTATTACAATTATTTGCATGACGTTTGGTTTTTAACGACGCTGTGTCATGGATGTGTTGGAAGGGGGGGCACGTCCCTCCCAAAAGTTGAGATGGACTGTACACCCAATGCAACAAGTGTAGAATGAATAACCAAATCTCCCCCCCCCCAAATAGTTTGGACAAGTTTAAGCCAGTGGTCATACCATGGCATAGGTATTTATTTAAAGTTACCATCCTCCTTTTATTTAAAGTTACCATCCTCCTTTGACGTCGATAGAAAAAACAAATTGTTTTGACAGTTCTGAAGATTCATTCCGCAAAAACATCTAATGTCGAAACTGAAAAATTATAAGTTTTTGAGGATTATATAGCATAGGCTGAGTGCGTTTAAAGGTGTGCAAAAGAGCGTCGTATTATCCAGTGTTCGAACGAAATTTCTTGCATCAAATGCTGTGACTTTAATAAGAAACGTTGTTGCGAATAGTTCTCATTCGTTCACATGACATAATAAACTAGAGTTATGAGATAGTTGACTTATTATTGTTAATATACAAGTTTAACCACATCTTATGGCCGCTGGCAGTTGACATCTTTAAGAAAATTAATTATATAACAGTTCATTTTACTGATTGCAGATCATTCGTTCCAGGTCATCATTCATTCATTCATTCATTCATTTATTCATTTCATTTGCATGCATATATTTAAGAGGTTTCTGGGTTCATGGTGTTGAGTGTTTCAAACAAAAAAATCTTGAGGCATGAGATAACTTACGAATTGGTTTGACGAATATATATTGGTGATGATAATCGTTTTAAAGGTGTCCAATGAGAGCGTTGTGCTTTGTTTAATTAACCGGGATTTAACGACAACTTGTGGTTGCCATCGCCTCTAACTTAGAACGTATACCACACGTTACTACAATTTTGTGTATGAATTTTGATTTTTAATGACTCTGTATCATAGGTGTACAACGTGTTCTTTTATACCGATTGTGAAAATTTATGTTTAAGAATGATGTGTAATAATCGAACATTTATATATAGCGCCACTCAGGTCAGTGGCGAACGATGCATCTACTCCTAGATTCTCCTATCTCCTGGCTTTGGACTGGCACCACCTGAAAACAGAAAACGTCTTTATTTTGTGATAATGATACTCTTTCCATACATCTCGTGGCTATCAGGGCTGTTAAAGCCCATACATTTGCAAACTGATGACTAGGTAGTTTCTGTTTAACGATGCTGTGTCATAACAAAGGTAATTAGCGTCGCCCTCCTCATTTTTCCGGGCTTGGTACTGGCACTAACAGAGTACGGGCAGTGGCAGTATCGTCTTTTACTTTCATGATCATGTCTGAGAACTCACAATGCAATTTTGAAAGTCGATTTTCGATAATAATAATCCATCAGGAACTTAATGATATGGGATGGATCCATAGTTTAACGACATCTTATAGCAACAAAGGCTGTTGACGTCGACAGAAATTAGTTTGGCTTATTACAGCTCTACTCTAATGATAATCGCTGCACGTCGGGACTATTTATAAGAAAAACTAACTTAAAAAGAGGTGTAAACAATTCTCTGTGCAAAGGTAGCTGTGTGTGTTTTCTGATCATTCCAGACACAATTTTTTTATGATGCGTCTGTGTAGAGATTGCTCAGTTTCCTCTATCTCTGTCTTCGTCAATTTCATTACAATAAATTCATTCAATTTCTAATCATTTTATTATTTTATTTAGATGGGCGCATGCGCTTGACAGCTCTTCCGTATAGAAATATATTCATTCACTGGCGTAAAATTGTTCAAAATATTAGGGGGGCATTTGGTTATTTTTGCTAGACTTACTGCATTAAGCTTAAGGTTCTCACTTTAGTCCTTCGGTCCTATAGGCTTAGCACCCAAGTACTTCTGTGACCTTGTTCGTCTGCCAATTTCAGATACTTCCCTCCGTCCATTGCGATCGCTTAATCGCCATGATCTTCTTGTACCACGAGCCAGGACCACTATGGCCAAAACTCGAGCCTTTTCTTGCATTGGTCCTGCTCTATGGAATCAACTCCCTCCAGTGACACGTGCCTCTTTATTAGCTGGTTGCCAAATGCCTCGTTCCGCTGTCTTAAAACCACTTTCTATTCACTGGGTCTTTCGCACTGGGAGCGCCTCTGTTTAGCGAATACTGTGAGAGGCGCTTTATAAATGTTTAGATACAATACAATACAATACAATTAAGCGTCGATAGAAAATAATATATTCACAGTTCTCTACGTTCGCACCGTCTAAAGGAGGCAGATTGGATCTTAAAAATTAATTGCAGTCGCATTATATATACCGTTGGTTGAACGCGTTTTACAGGTGTGCAAGGATAGTGTCTTATTGTCCATTGTTTCAACGTAATCTCTTGCCATCAAAAGCTGTTGACGTTAATAAGAAGTAAGTAAGTAAGTATATTCTTTATTAATACCAACTGTTTATACCGCACTTTGGTTTACATGTAGTTTATACAAAATAAAGCATTCTTGTCAAAATCTTTTTCTCATCAGACTGTCCGCCCTAGGAATTCATTCATTAATTCATTCATTTTAAAAATTTAATATAGCGCCCCCTCAAGTTGCCTACTCAGAAGCGCTCCCAGCCCAACCACGTCAATATAAACTGGACTTAAGTAACTTATAAAAAACAAGCGAACCATTCTTAAGCAACAGGCGTATCTGCAATGGGAGTTGATTCCAGATGGAGGGGCCGACCACAGAGAAAGTACGACATTTATTAATAACTTTTAATTAAAGAATAAATTTCATTTTATTCCAAATCATGTGTGTAATTGATTTCATCTGGGTCTAAATGCTTTTTTCGCAAACGAATCTGCCATCGTGAATGGATATCATATGGGAACAAAGGTCGTTGATGTCGACATAAATTGTTCTGGCAGCATACAACCATCTGAGCCACCGTTTCCAAGACTGCACAAACGTTAATTGAAAAAAATTGCAGCCAGTTGCTGTTCCCGTACTTAAATAGCTACTATTAATGCAGTTTTAAAGGTGTTTAAAAAAGAGCGCTCCGAACAATGGGCTATCGTGTTGTACTAGCTATTCCGTACCGCACAGCAAGACGAAGAAGTTAAACAAATAGAAAAAGTAGACAGACCGACCGACCGACCGACCGACCGACCGACAGACAGACAGACAGAAAGACAGACAGAGTATATGCGGTATGTGCATGGGTGCGATGAGTGTGTGCCTGTGTGTGTTTGTGTAAGTGTGTTCTGTGTGTGTGTGTTTGTGTGTGTTTGTGTGTGTGTGTGTGTGTGTGTGTGTGTGTGTGTGTGTGTGTGTGTGTGTGTGTGTGTGTGTGTGTGTGTGTATGTGTATGTGTAGGTGAGTGTGTTCGTGCGTGCGTGCGTGTGTGTGCGTAGGCGTGAGTGTAGGTGTGGGTGTTCATGCGTGCGTGTGTGTGCCAAACGAGAGAGAGAGAGAGAGAGAGAGAGAGAGAGAGAGAGAGAGAGAGAGAGAGAGAGAGAGAGAGAGAGAGAGAGAGAGAGAGAGAGAGAGAGAGAGAGAGAGAGACAGAGACAGAGAGACAGAGAGAGAGAGAGAGAGAGAGAGAGAGATTGCAACATAGACCGTGCTTTACTATCAGCCATTTCGTGTCGGTAAGTGCTCTGGCTGCACTGAGTAGTTTCCTAAGTGCTTAGCGACATCTTACGGCTACCAGGGCAGTTGACGACAACCTTACCTTACCCTCCCGCGGTAGGAGGCTACCGCACCAACCACCGAAGAACAGTTTAACGAAATCTTCGTCGTTGACGCCGATAGGAAACTTCATTGGCAGTTCTCAACGTTCGTACTGCATAGAGCAGTGGTTTTCAACCTTTTTATAGTGACGGAACCCTACACAAAGCACTCATTTGCTCACGGAACCCAGGGATTTTCAGCCGTCCAATTTTTCCAGAAATTCAAGTGACTATAACTTGCGATGTTGCGATAATGTTTAGATTTTAGAATATTAATCTTATAATATAAGTTTTTTGCATATCTGGTGCAGGTTATAATAAATACATACTTTAGTGTAGCACTCTATAGAGTTGAGCACATAAATAATGTCGTTAAACAACATGTAGGCCCTATATTCACTGTATTTTGCAACTAATTATGGCAGATGGATAGAATATTTAAAATGGTATAGGATAGAGTTATGGAAACGCTGGGCTGTAAATAGTTAGCTTCCAAAATATGTTTAATATGAATTATTCTTAAGAGAATAGGCCTTCTAGTCACTATCGCTGTTTTTATCCTTCGGCTTTTTGAACTTCTTCACTTTGACATTCAAGGTACTCCGTAGTCGACTATAGGTGGCCACTTTGACATTCAAGGTACTCCGTAGTCGACTATAGGTGGCCACTTCGGGTACTCTTGTTACGGGAGTGGCGGTAGGGGACAGGTGTCTCTGTCTCTGATCACTACGCTCTCCAGACCTACCTGTCGTGCTGATGGGTAGTGGGACACTCGTCCACGGAGTGCCTTGATACAGCTTCTATCGTTAGTTCCAAGTAGGCTATTAGTGAGCCCACTTCTTCCTCCCATGGGGATCGGGGGATTCCAGATTTCGTCCTGCACGCAACAGCTCGGCAACAACGGCCCAACAACAATTCGCTTACAGGCGGCCGCAGAGCAGTTTCCGGTCCAATCTAGGGTACCTGTCTCCCCCCCCCCTTGGGTGACACTCTCGCATTCCCACCAGCGGTAATGGTATGTGCCATACATGCGAGGTTCGACATAACGGTCAGTCAGCTCGGTGCAATCACAATTGCACCTAGTGGTTGGCACTCGGCCCGCCCCAAGGTCATTTCAGCAGTTCAGGGCTGTCAGCAATTCAGGGCTGTTGTCGGAACATTCTTCCTCTATCCCAAACGGAAACAGATTGGGGGGGGGGGGGGGTAAACCAATTCGACACCAAGAGGGTTGGCTATATCAGAGCGTCTGGCTAGCCTACCCTCGCCGTTTACCCGAGTAAAATACAATGAAAATATAAAATGCAACAATACATTCCCGTAATAATGTTAATTATTCTAACATAGAATTGTGTCTAGCATGTGCGCCTGAAAGCTGTTAAGAATTCTGTTATTTGTTCTTCCTTTTGTGAAATCAGTTGGTGTTTTTTTTTATTTATGACTGCTGCCGCGGAACCCCTGGCCGACGCCCGCGGAACCAGGCCCCGGTTGAAAACCACTGGCATACAGAAAGCATTTGAAAAAATTAAAAATGAAACGCGGTTGAGGAATATATAGCACTGGTTGGACGCGTTTTAAAGGTGTGCAAAGAGAGCGTCGTATTATCCCTTGTTTCAACGAAATCGCTTGCATCAAAATAAGAATGAGAAACGTTGTTGCGAACAGTTCTCATTCGTTCGCATGGCATGATGAACTAGAGTTATGAGATAGTTGAATTATTATTATTAATAGAAGAGTTTAACCCGATTGCGCTTTGGATAACATCTGGCGTAGAGTGCGAGAGGTACAGAGATCGAGTCCCATAGGCGGACATACCTTGTAGGCTGCAATTTGCGCCGTGTATTGCAGGCTGTCTGTTCTGTTAGTAGTTAAGGTTTATCGCATAACATGTACATGTACAGCGCAGTGCGTTGCAGGCGCTTAATTTAAGAATAATAATAATAATTATTATTATTACATATTGTTGCTGCTGTGTATAACAGTTCATTTAATTGATTGCACATCATTCGTTCTAGGTCGTCATTCATATTTCATTTATTCATTCATTCATTTGCATGCATATATTTCAGAGGTTTCTGGGTTCATGGTGTTAGTTGAGTGATTCAATGGAACATCTGTCATCAAAAAACTGTTGACGTTACTAAGAAGCGCTGTTCTGAACATTTCCGCTGAAATAAGATAATAGATGACGAATCGCGTTTGACGAATATAAATTTCTAACGATAACCGTTTTAAAGGTGTCCAAAGAGAACCTAGTACTTTGTTTAATTAATTGGGGTTTAACGATAAGTTGTGGTTGCCATTGGCTCTTAACTTGCAACCGACCTTACGTTATTACAATTTTTGTGTATGAAGTTTCTTTTTTAACGACTCTGTATCATAGGTGTTCAACTTCGCCTTCCGCCTTTACACTGGCTGTGAAAATTTCTGTTAGAAGAATGCTTTGTAATAATCGAACACTTATATAGTGCCACTCAGTTCAGTGACGAACGATGCTTCCACTCTTAGATTCTCGTATTTCCTGGCTTTGGACTGGCACCACCTGAACACAGATAACGTTTTTAAGGATAATATTATTGTTTTAATCATCTTGTGATATCAGGGCTGTTCAAAACAAAGACGATTAGCGTCGCCCTCCTCCTTTCTTCTTGCTTGAGACTGGCACTTTAGCACGGTCAATAGCAGCTTCACATTTTTGTTCTATAAGCGTGAGAACTTGAAACGCAATGTTCGATTTCTCTTTTCGATTAAACCCGAAATGTTACCCCTGCTCTCGCGGCTGGTTATGGGTATTTATAAGAAGGAAGTCGATTTAAAGACGTGTGAGAAATTTTCGATCTATGATATATTTCATATACAAATTGCTAAGCCAAAAGCCAAATATTATGGCTAGAGGGCTGGCTATTCGTGGATGTGATAAGACTGGCGCTTGATAAATCGTCTATGAGACAGATATGTCTAAACCTCTACCCAGCCTCAGGACCTCTACATCTGATAAGTCCATGACTCTCGCATTTAGCGCTTTTAATGTTAGTTTAGGTAATGTAAGGTCAATCTTAGCTTTGGTAATGTAATATGATCAGTATGTCTAATCTTTTCTTACTATACGGTATACCTTGCAGTGATGGGCAATAGTTAACTAAAAAGTTGCTAACTTTTAGTTTAACAATTTTTTAGTTCAGGACGAGGTTTAACTAAAAAAAATAGTTTAGTTAAAACCATAGTTTAACTAAAAATTTTTAGTTACTAACAACAAAGTTTAACAGCAACAAATCAGCAATATGCAACTATTTTTCCACAGTGAACATTGAACACTGTCAGCAAAAAAACATTTTAACGCTGCATGGTTTTAGTAATAACAGCCTGTGTTTTCAAATTCATACACTACTTACAGTACACATGTGACTGTATGCCAGAACAATACACATTGCATAGAGAATACAGCACTAACCAGTAAAGAACAGTTTAACAATGTCTTATGGTATAAAAGCCAGTTGATAGGAAAGTTTGGCAATCTTTGCGGTATGCGTCCTTATTGCTGGAAACGCATATAAGCGAACTATTACCATTCCATTAATCCCTAACCCTTGATTCTTGCATTCCAAGAATTTGACGACATATCTTATGGCATCAAAGACCATTGACGTCGATAGAAAAAATTGCATGGTCAAGTTCTGTTCGTTCAGATTGCTAAAAGAAGCCTGATTGTTATTTAAATATTAATTGCGGTTCTTCCCTGTGGCTACTGAGGCTCTTTTCGGTGGCCAATGTGGCTCTTATCCTTTGGCCATTAAGTCTATTATCAACATGGAACATAATTAAAGTCAACCGCGGTTGAGGAATATATAGCATTGGCTGAACGCGTTTTAAAGGTGTGCAAAAGAACTGCTGCCGTTACTAAAAAACATTGTTACGAACAGTTAAGAAGCACTCTCTGTGAGATAGTTGAAAAATCGCGTTTCAGACATATATCGATCCGATAATCACAGTTTTAAAGGTGTAAAAAGAAAGCATTCTACCTTGCTTAACCCTCGAGTGCCCAAGCTATTTATTGGTACGCGAATGGCCAACGGGGGGATCCGACCGGACCCCAATGTTTTCATTGTGATATCTGGATAACGGATTGGAATATTTTAACGGGATTTGGCTTGTTATAATCCAAATTCAATTTCCAATCGACTGATATATGGCATTTCACAATAGCGCCACCTGGTGAAACTTTATTTGAACGTTAATACTCGTTTGTAGTGTTTTGCAATTTCGGGATTTTTCGCATGTATTCAATTGTACGCATGTAGTTGTTGCCTGGTTGTGGGGTACAGGATTGGAATATTTTAACGGAATTTGGCTTGTTGTAGTCCAAATTCAATTTGCATTCGACTGATATATGGTATTTCACAATAACTTGCGTTAAACACTTATTTCTGGGTTGGTAAACCATATGCCAGTATGACCATCAGCCGCATACCTTGGGGTGTCCTTGGTATATGCTATGGTTGAGGGGTACAGGAATGGAATATTTTAACGGGATTTGGCTTGTTATAATCCAAATTCAATTTGCAATTGATTTATATATAGTATTTCACAACAACGTGCGTTAAAAAATTTATTTATGGGCTGGTAAACCATGTGCCAGTATGACCATCAGCCGCATATCTTGGGGGTGTCCTTGGTATATGGTATGGTTGTGGGCTACCGGGTGGTAGAATGATCACGCAAAATATATCATACGAAGCCCAATTGAAGGCTCTAGGATGTCCTAAAACCATTTTTACAAGTTCGTGGCCGTTCTAATGTTATCGTGGAAAAGCGGGTCTGGGGTCCGGTCGGACCCCCCCCTTGGGCATTCGAGGGTTAAAAGAGGTGTAATATTGGCTGTATAGACGAAGCACTAGAGGAGCTACAGAATTACTAACTCCGCCATTGCACGTTTGTGCCTTAGTGACAGGCAGTGCCAGTCCCAAACTTGGATGAAGGAGGAGGGCGACGCAAATGATCTTTGTTACCACACAGTGTAGTTAAACTGAAACTGTTAAACTACATCTAAATCTCATTTCTTAAGTTCTCACCTTCATATAACGGTAATGCTGCGGTGCCAGTCCCAAGCAGTAGAATAGAGTAAGAAGAAAGGCGCCGCTGTACTAATCATTAGGGTGGAGCGAAATTGGCAAAACAAAATTTTTTTAAGCAATCGTTTTCTAATAGTGATGGAAAGTTGCCAGCATGTTGGAGTAATTAGTGCTCAAAATATTGTTGATTTTGCTTTGCGTCTTCTGCCCTCTACCGGCGGTAAAATATTTACCATATCAAATTCTTTGAAAACGTCAATGTTGTGCATTATTTTTTCTTTTTCTTGAACTGACTGTCGTTCGAACGGTTACAATTCATGAAATACACATTCAAATCAGTTGCGGAAATCGCATCTGGTATGCTACAGGGTTATGGAATTGTAACGAGTAGGCGTAACTTTGGTCTATAAAGTGGGGTGAGTGTACCAAATCTGCCAATTTCTTACAAAAACGTTGAAATATTGCATCGACGGTAGATGGCAGAAGATATCATTTGAAATTTATAATATTTGGTGTGTTTCTTTCTCTACCCAAGTTGCATCTTTTGCGCACTATTAAAATTCATTTACTAAAAAAAAATTCACTCCACCCTACTAATCATATTTGTTATGACAAAGCGCTGTTGAACAGAAAATAAACTAACGTGGGTCGTGCAACGTAAAGTCTACTTTAGTCTTTAACAGCAATAATAGCCACAATTACATGATATAAATCATAATGGTATTATCTGAACATAAAAACTTTATCTGGTTTCAGGTGGTGCCAGTCTAAAGCCAGGAGAGAAGAGAATCTAGGCGATGTACCATCTTCTTTATGTAACAGCATCTTAAACAGAAGCTTTCACAGCCAGTATAAAGGAGGAGGGTGGCAATAAACACCTATGGTATGACACAGCGATGTTAAAAACAACCTTCATAATTATTTTTTAATAATGTAAGGTAGTATATAAGTTAGAGCCTCTGGCTAACAAAGCTTATCCTTAAATACCGGTCTTTGGACATCTATAACACGGTGGTTACCAGAATACATATTTGTCAAACGCCATTCGTCAACTATCTCATACAGGTAATTAATTGTGCCTTGTCGAGGTCAACAGCTTCTGATGCAAGAGATCTCGAAACACTTGATAACGCACATTCTTTACACACCTTTAAAGGACTTTCTGCAATTCTTTAAATTCGTGAACCGCATTTAATTCTTGAGTAAGGTCAGGTAATAGAAGGGAATTATACAAAAACATTGATAAGAGAGGACTTCTTGAAAGCAGTCCCTCCTGAGAAGCTCCAGGATCGACGGTGTATAGATGGCCACCCACATGCACACCCGAAAAAGACTTAAGACGAACATTTATAAAAGTCCGATCATCGATTGCGTTAACAAATCTGTTTCTCAGAAATGTGTTGGTCAGAAAGAGCGAACAATTTCAACCGAGATAGGAGGTGTCGACTGGTCGGTCTACCGATTGGCCGTGGGTGGGCGAGCGGGCGCAGTGAGGTAGCGCTGTGCCTAGAATATCTGACGAGGAAGACCGAGAAAGACCGTGCTGTGCTCAGTTTATCTGATGGTAAGATTGTACTGGACCGAGGACGATAGTACTGGACCGACAATATATGATGAGGAAGAACAATAAGAATGTAGATATGAAATATTATTTAAAACAACAATACAGAAGATATCAATACATAAAATAAAGCTGAGATCGGAGTGAAACTCGACCGACGGATGGAAAATGTTGGTTGAGGTTTCTGTCGCGAAGGAAGACCTTGCCAATCTTCTGGGAACACAGTGTAATACTCCTCTCCAACTGACGACTTTTGTTCGGGAGGGTCCGCTCTGGTGAAAGCGCGAAACTACACTGAAGACAATAAGAATTTACAGAAGAAACTGACAATAATTATAGAGCGGAAGAATGTACGGATGAAATTGAAAACAGCAGATGAAATTGACAACAACAATACAGAAAATAACAATACAGAAAACGAAGCTGAAATTGGAGTGAAGCTCGAACGACGGATGGAAACGGTTGGTTGAGGTTTCTGTCGCGAAGGAAGACCTTGCCAATCTTCTGGGAACACAGTGTAATGATCCTCTCCAATCGAAGAAGTCTGTTCGGGAGGGACAGCTCTGGTGAAAGTACGTTTCTTTATTGAAACCAATGAGAATACACAGAAGAAATTGAAAACAACAATACAGAAAACGAAGCTGAAATTGGAGTGAAACTCGATCGACGGATGGAAACGGTTGGTTGAGGTTTCTGTCGCGAAGGAAGACCTTGCCAATCTTCTGGGAACACAGTGTAATGATCCTCTCCAATCGAAGAAGTCTGTTCGGGAGGGACAGCTCTAGTGAAAGTACGTTTCTTTATTGAAACCAATGAGAATACACAGAAGAAATTGAAAACAACAATACAGAAAACGAAGCTGAAATTGGAGTGAAACTCGATCGACGGATTGAAACGGTTGGTTGAGGTTTCTGTCGCGAAGGAAGACCTTGCCAATCTTCTGGGAACACAGTGTAATGATCCTCTCCAATCGAAGAAGTCTGTTCGGGAGGGACAGCTCTGGTGAAAGTACGTTTCTTTATTGAAACCAATGAGAATACACAGAAGAAATTGAAAACAACAATACAGAAAACGAAGCTGAAATTGGAGTGAAACTCGATCGACGGATGGAAACGGTTGGTTGAGGTTTCTGTCGCGAAGGAAGACCTTGCCAATCTTCTGGGAACACAGTGTAATGATCCTCTCCAATCGAAGAAGTCTGTTCGGGAGGGACAGCTCTGGTGAAAGTACGTTTCTTTATTGAAACCAATGATAATACACAGAAGAAATTGAAAACAACAATACAGAAGATAAAGAGAGAAACATAGAAAAAAATACAGAAAATAAAGCTGAAATCGGAGTGCAGCTTGATCGACAGAAAGAACAAGTTGGCAGTGGGTTCTGTGGCGAAGGAAGAACTGATCCATCTTCTGGGAACTCAGTGTAACTCCTCTACAACTGGCGACTTCTGTTCAGGAGAGAAAGCTCTGATGAAAGCGGAAAAATATATTGAAAACAAGATTAAACAAGAACAAAAAGGGAAGATAAATAAAAACAATCATGAAAACAGAAAAGAAACAAGGACGAACGAAAATAACGAAGAATACAACCCAAAGAGAATACACACAGAAATGAAAAAGATGAACGAGAATAAAGAAGAATACAATCGAAAGAGAATACACACAGAAATGAAAATGATGAACGAGAACAAAGAAGAATTCAATCCAAAGAGAATACACACAGAAATGAAAAAGATGAATGAGAATAAAGAAGAATACAATCGAAAGAGAATACACACAGAAATGAAAAAGATGAACGAGAATAAAGAAGAATACAATCCAAAGAGAATACACACAGAAATGAAAATAATGAACGAGAACAAAGAAGAATTCAATCCAAAG
>OY744605.1:8805290-8810290 GCA_963556255.1 Allolobophora icterica | reverse complement strand
AAACCATAGTTTAACTACAAATTTTTAGTTACTAACAACAAAGTTTAACAGCAACACATCAGCAATATGCAACTATTTTTCCACAGTGAACATTGAAAACTGTCAGCAAAAAAACATTTAACGCTGCATGGTTTTAGTAATAACAGCCTGTGTTTTCAAATTCATACACTACTTACAGTACACATGTAACTGTATGCCAGAACAATACACATTGCATAGAGAATACAGCACTAACCAGGAAAGAACAGTTTAACAATGTCTTATGGTATAAAAGCCCGTTGATAGGAAAGTTTGGCAATCTTTGCGGTATGCGTCCTTATTGCTGGAAACGCATATAAGCGAACTATTACCCTTCTTTTAATCCCTAACCGTTGATTCTTGCATTCCAAGAATTTGACGACATATCTTATGGCATCAAAGACCATTGACGTCGATAGAAAAAATTGCATGGTCAAGTTCTGTTCGTTCAGATTGCTTAAAGAAGCCCGATTGTTATTTAAATATTAAGTGCGGTTCTTCCCTGTGGCCACTGAGGTTCTTGTCGGTGGCAAATGTGGCTCTTATCCTTTGGCCATTAAGTCTATTATCAACATGGAACATGATTAAAAGCCAACCGCGGTTGAGGAATATATAGCATTGGCTGAACGCGTTTTAAAGGTGTGCAAAAGAACTGCTGCCGTTACTAAAACATTATTACGAACAGTTAAGAAGCACTCTCTGTGAGATAGTTGAAAAATCGCGTTTCAGACATATATCTATCCGGAAATCACAGTTTTATAGGTGTACAAAGAGAGCACTCTGCCTTGCTTAATTAACCGGCATTTAACGATGAGTTTTGGTTCTAACTTGGAACTTACCTTACGTTACTACAATTTTTGTGGATAAAGTTTGTTTTTAAAGATCTGTTTCATAGGTGTTTAATGTCACCGTCCTCTTTTATACAGGCTGTGAAAATTTCTGTTTAAGAATACTGTGTTATAACGAAGATGTTACCTCGCCTAGATTCTTATTTCTCATGGCTTTGGACTGGCTCCACCAGAAAAGAGATAATGTTTATATTTTAAGATAATACTGTGGCGAAAGTTTCTTCCTTGTGAGCGTTAGTCTCAACGGCGACGTTTCAAGTGACTTACTCTTACACCACCTGAGGGGTTAGTCTGTCAGAGATCCTTGAAGGTAACTCGAGTGGAAGGCTGCGGATGGCTCGGCGCCACGATTACCAGGGATGACCAAGACTGAGTCGTCCGAAAGTTCCAACGCGCGTTCGGCTCCCGGAGTATAACAAGAGGCTTAAACACATGACACTGGTTTCTGGTTCGATCTTTAATGTACAGGTTTCAAAGAAATCCGCAATTATCGCTGGTACACAAACGTTCAATTTCTCTGACTGGCTAAAAACTAAAACTTGACTGCCGCAACTATTCTTTCTCTCGAACTTCTGACTAGAACTCTCCGACTGACTACAACTCTTCAACTGTCGACTAAGAACTCTTTTCGACTGAACTTTTCGACCGAACTTCTCAACTGAACTTTTCAACTGAACTCTTCAACTGAACTCCTCAACTGCCTTTCGACCTCCTATTTACACGGAAAAATCGGCTCGGGTTTTCCCACGCTCCTTAACATTAGGCGCCAATAAAATCCGCGCCAAGCCAAGATCGGCTTGGGTTTTTCCCGGCTCCTTCTATTTATAGCAACAAATACACATAATGGCTAAAAATAGCCAAAATCGGCTCGGGCTTTTCACGGCTCCTTGACATTTGGCGCCAATAGAATCCTCGCCAAACCAGACGGCTCTAAATCCAGCCAAAATCGGCTCAGGTTTTTCCCGGCTCCCTTATTAATAGTCAAAGTCGGCTCGGGTTTTTCCCGGCTCCTTCTGTTTATAGCAACAACCACATATGATGGCTAAAAATATCCAAAGTCGGCTCGGGTTTTACCCGGCTCCTTATTAATAGCCAAAGTCAGCTCGGGTTTTTCCAGGCTCGGGAAAAACCGGCCCTAAATGAATAGCTAAAAATAGCCACAGTCGGCTCGGGTTTTTCCCGGCTCTTTCTATTTACAGCACTAAACTGTTTCATCGCAAAAATCCAAATCAATGCTACCTAAGCAAGTTCACACAGTGCATTTCAAAAGAATCTCACTGACTTTACACAGAGTGCCAGTCAAACATAAAAAAAATAAAGGGAGGGTTACAACCCAATTTCTCCACAATACTATCATGATTTCAGTCAAATTGTGACTATGAGGGCTGTTAAAGTCGACGATCCACGTTAGTTTAGTTTTTTGTTTAACGGCGCTGTGTCATAACAAAGACGATTAGTATAGCGTCGTCTTCTTCCTTCTCCAAGCTTGGGACCGGTGTACGGACAGTGGCAGCTTTGTCTTTTAGTTATGTGAAGGTGAGAACTTAAAATGACATTTCGATTAAAGTAATGCTGTATTTAGTAGTTTCAGTTGAATGACACTGTGTAATACCAAAGATCACTAACGTCGCCCTCCTCCTTCATTCGGGCTTAAAACTGGCACTGCGTGGCACTAAGGCACGGGCGTGCAGTGGCGGAGTTAGTAATGCTGTGGCTGCACGAAAACTTCTTTTGCAGAGAAAATGTTTACACCTCATTTAAGGGTGCTTCTTTCGTATAAATATACTTGGCCACCAATTGCATTAACGATGGGCTTGATGAAGGGATTATTTATAAGAAAAAAGCGCCTTTAAAAGAGGTGTAATAAATTCTCTCAGCAAACGAAGATTGAGTGTTATGACCCAGTTAGTGTCTCTCTCTCTTCTTTCCAGACATGAGTGTTCATAATAGCATGTCTATGTTCAGATTGTTCTGCAGCTGTCTTCTTGGATCTTTTTCTGCATCTGTCTCCTTTTCGTCAATTTAGTTCCAATAAATTCATTCAATAAGCTCTTTTATTTTTACCTCACCTGATAAAGCGCTTGGCAGCAATTCCGTAGACAAGTATATGTTCATTCTGGAACATTTATAGATATACACGCGCTATCTAGGTGGGAATTGTGGGGGTTTAAGGAGTTCAACCCCAGTCTTGCTTGGAAACTCCACAGTTAAGTCTCCATTTCACACCCAAGGGGGTCGTTTTCAACCCCCATCAGTTGTGCTAGTGTGATTTAGCATTTATTCGACTCCGAGTCTCTGACAAAGAGAAGACATTTCCATGGTGTGTCATGTATTTATTTTAGAACTTTCTCAACAAAACAATTTATTTTGATTCGAGTATGAATTGCAAAAGTACCAGCATTGAAAAAGTACTAGCATTTCAAATTTCGTTGACGTCAGTTTCCAAAATATGGATATAATGTCCAAACCATCCAGGTCTTTTTTCTACAATTCCCAAACTGTGCGCTTTAGGCTGATGAATATATATGCAGTTTGCCAATATCTCTTACATCCGGGACTCCCTTCACTGGCTTCCCATTCACCAACGCATCCAATTTAAGGTGCTTTCCCTCATGCGTAACTGTCTTGTTGGCTCCGCTCCGCTGTATCTCAGGGCTTACTGCACCCCGGTTTCCAATTTGCCTGGTCGGGTCTTTCTTCGGTCATCTGCCCGTGGCCACTTGGTAGTTCCTTGGTGCGCACTGCTACGGTCCAGTCTCGTAGTTTTGCGGTTCTGGGCCCTTCCAGCTGGAACAGCCTACCTCAGGGCTTCAGGCTTGTCCTTTCTCTCTCTCCCATCCAGTTTCGCAATAGCCTGAAAACATTTCTCTTTGTCAGTGAAGACACTGACCCAGGTCGGAATCGCCTCTGATTATGAGTGGCGCCATATAAATTCTCGATCACAATTACAATTACAATGTATTTAGGCGGATATATATATATATATATATATATATATATATATATATATATTGTTAGCTTGTTAGTCTAGAGGTGAAATGTGAGTTAGAATGATATGAGAAATGACAAGAAAAACAAAGACTTTCGCAATATTGATAAAACGTATATTTACACTATGTACATAATTGAAACGATACTCACACATACGAGACAAAACGAAACGTCAAAAGACAGACTCTCCGAGAAGACGCCTGCACAAACTCCACAAAGGAAGATACAACTCGAGAACCGGCAATTAAACATGAGTAGCGACCACGCAGGGTACACTCTCGGAAAACGACCACAAAAGGGTACTTACAATGCGTGACACAACCAGTGCACGTCTTACGCCTTACTTAACTAAAACCGGTCTCTCTGTCCACACAAGAACACTGCTATATATAGTCAACGAGACCATCCTACTTCTAGCTTCAAACGATGTGCGTCTTAACTAAGGTTAGTAAGTGCACGTGAGGATGATAATGGCGGGATGGCTGTAGGCCACTCACAACAGACCCCCCGACAACGAAAAAGAGGAAACATTGAAAGTGTTTCCGACCATGCAAAACTACAAATGTACATGAAGTGAAACTATCTCTAAAGTTCATCAACATAACAGTCCACTAGAAAACGGTTACAACACACACAAAATCATCTTTGAAGGCTTAATGTTCAATAAGTATTTTTGCAGTTCAAGACTCCATCGCAAAAGTTTCGCATTCGAAGGAGCCATGCGATTTATGAACTGGAGTGGACTATGGTCCGTATAGACGACCACTGGAGCGGAACCAAAGTACGCTGAACGCGCGTACACCGACCACCAGCGCAAGTGCCTCCTTCTCAATTGTCGAATAGCGTACTTCAGCCGAACTCAACTTCCGACTCAGGTAGCAGACCGGGTGTTCAATCTCGTCAGTTATCTGAAATAGACAACCTCCCAAACAAAAGTACGAAGCATCCACAGCTAAAAAAAGGGTTTGTCAAAATCTGGCGGTTTAAGTATAGGCCGCGAAGCCATCCTAGACTTCAAATCAATGAATGCATTCTCAGCCTCAGGAGACCAAGTAAACCTGTGACCTTTCTTAAGTAAGAAAGTAAGAGGTAACGTTAACTGAGAGTAATGCGGCAGGAACTTGCGGTAATAAACAGCCAAAC
>OY744605.1:8752790-8800290 GCA_963556255.1 Allolobophora icterica | reverse complement strand
GTATATAGATATTACTCTATAATTTTACCGTTAATGGTTCTTTTCTGTGGCTACTGAAGTTCTTTTCGGTGGTCATTGTGGCTCTTTTCAATGATCATTAAGGCTTTTCAGTGGCCATAAAGGCTCATTCCGGGTCAATAAGGCTCTTTTCGATAACACAGCATTCTTAAACAGAAACTTTCACAGCCTGCGTAAAGGAAGAAGTAGAAAGAGACTCAAGAAATAAATGCAGAAAGTCCTTTAAAGGTGTGTAAAGAATGTGCGTTATCAAGTGTTTCGAGATCTCTTGCATCAGAAGCTGTTGACCTTGACAAGGCACAATTAATTACCTGTATGAGATAGTTGACGAATGGCGTTTGACAAATATGTATTCTGGTAACCACCGTGTTATAGATGTCCAAAGACCGGTATTTAAGGATAAGCTTTGTTAGCCAGAGGCTCTAACTTATATACTACCTTACATTATTAAAAAATAATTATGAAGGTTGTTTTTAACATCGCTGTGTCATACCATAGGTGTTTATTGCCACCCTCCTCCTTTATACTGGCTGTGAAAGTTTCTGTTTAAGAATACTGTGACATAAAGAAGATGATACCTCGCCTAGATTCTCTTCTCTCCTGGCTTTGGACTGCACCACCTGAAACCAGATCAAGTTTTTATTTTCAGATTATACCATTATGAATTAAATCAACTAATTGTGGCTATAAGGGCTGTTAAAGTCGACTTTACGTGGCATGACCCACGTTAGTTTAGTTTCTGTTTAACGGCGCTGTGTCTTAACAAACATGATTAGTATAGCGTCGCCTTCCTTCTTACTCTAGGCTTGGGACTGGCACCGCAGCATTGTCGGTGTACGGACAGTAGAAACTTCGTCTTTAAGTTCTATGAAGGTGAGAACTTAAATGAGATTTCGATGAAAGTAATGCTGTAGTTTAACAGTTTCAGTTTAACGACACTGTGTGGTAACAAAGATCATTAGCGTCGCCCTCCTCCTTCATCCAAGTTTGGGACTGGCACTGCCTGTCACTAAGGCACAAACGTGCAATGGCGGCGTTAGTAATTCTGTAGCTCCTCTAGACTTCCTCTATACAGCCAATATTACACCTCTTTTAAAGGTACTTCTTTCTTATAAATAGACCACACACGCATCGTCGATAATTATTATTCAGGAGGTAGTCCCGAAAATTTAAAAGAAATAAGGACTTATAAAAGAGGTGTTTAAAATTCTGTGCAAAGAAGCTGTGGTTGTTCTGGCCCATTTAGTGTCTACTATTTCCAGACATACGTGTTCATATTGTTTGTATGTTCAGATTGTTCTGTTAGTTTTTTTGCTTCATTCTCTGTCTTCGTCTATTCCATATGGATATAAATGATGTCGCGACACGTCGGGATTATTTATAAGAAAGTGTTAGATTTAAAAGAGGTGCAAAAAATTCCCTGTGTGAATGAGGCTTTGGGTGTTATGGTCCGTTTAATGTCTGCTCTTTTCAGCGTACAGATTGTTCTATCTTTTTACATCATTCTCTGCCTCTGTCTTTTTCAATTTCATTCCAATAAATTCACTCAATTCTAAGCTTTTTATTATTTACCCTGCCCTAAAATTCCTGGCAACTGTTTCGTATAGAAATATGTTAATTAATTAATCAAAGGCTGTTGAATTAAACTGGTTTCATTAGAACAGGCTCTAAGTGTCTGCCACTGTCTTTGCACTCTAGAAAGTAATGTCTAGTTCTAGCAGCCACTTCGTTATGGCTAGAATACTCGCAGCTATGAACAGTCAAAGCGCATTCATTGTCTGCGGCCTCAACGCAGGCATTTCCACTCTCCAGTAACTGCAAATATGAATATGATGATGATGGTGATGATGCTGATAGAAAAGATCAAAGTAAAGCCACATTGACTGTGCTCTACTAGCAGACAATTCGTGTCGATAAGTGCTCTGTGTAGTTTCCTAAGTGTTTGGCGGCATCTTGTGGCTCCCAGAGATGTTGACGTTGACCGAATCTTAACTTCACGTCGTTAGAAAATCCAGAACCAACAGTTGAACGATATCTTATTTCATCAAAAGGCCGTTCTCGTCGATGGGAAATGTTTTACAGTCTTCACGATATACGTCCTTACTACTCGTCCTTACTTAGCGCTCGTGAATAGGCTGGTGCCCTGCGCTTGGCCTTCGAGTAGATCTAGAAATTTGGAGATTACGATTCCGATTACGATCACTCACAACGCATATTTAGAAGCGAATTACTACACTTCCATCAATCCCTAACTGTTAGTACAATGACATGCTATCCAAGAGTTTAACCACATAGCTTGTGGCGTCAAAGGCCGTTGACGTCAATAGAAAAAACTGTAGTCGCATTTCTCAACGTTTGTACTAAATAAATATCCAAGTCCGATTTAAAAATTAATTAAGTAGAGGATTGTATATATATATCATTGTGTGGATACGTTTTAAAGGTGTGTAAAGAGATCGTCGTATTGTCTAGTGTTTCAAAGAAATCTCTTGTCATCAAAAGCTTTGGACGTTAATAAGAAACGTTGTTGCTAACAGTTCTCAACCGGTCGCATAACATAATGAATAACAACTATGAAGATTTTTTTAAACCTTTTCTTTATTAATTCCAACCGACGAACGCAGTAAGATTACAATGAGACATGAAAGTACAATTGTCAATATGATCTTAACTAAACACACGTTATGGCAGCCATTCAAGGCGCTAGCCCAAAAGGGGTTGCGGGAATCGAACAGCGTACTGCTGCTCTCCTGGCCATGAGTGTTACCATTACTCTATGCCCGTTGACGTCCTTATAAATATTGATTGTACTATGAGTTCATTTTCATGATTTTAGATCATTTGTTCGAGGTCGCTATTGTTTTGCAAGACTTTTCCAGTGGGCATTCCGGGGCCAATAAATCTCTTTTCCATGACACTGCATTCTTAAACAGAAACTTTCACAACCTGAGTAAAGGAAGGACCAAACAGTGAACTCAGAAATTAAACGCGGTTGATGAATATATAGCATTCGCTGAAAGCCTTTTAAAGGTGTGCAAAGAGAGCCTCTTATTGGCCAGAGTTTCAACGAGATCTCTTGCATCAAAAGCTGCTGACCTTGATAAGAAACAGTTCCAATCCGATAACATTGCAGAGTTGACCAAGTATGGTTATTAGATAGTTCATGGATGGCGTATGACAAATATATATTTCTTGTAACCATGTGTTTAAGGTGTCCAAAGACAGAATTGCGCTTTCTTTATTGAACCGGTTTTTAAGGATAAGCTGTGTTTGCCAGAGCCTCTAACTCTCAACGACCTTATTATTCCAAGTTTTGTGTGTGAAGCTTGTTTTTAACATCGCTGTGTCTTACCTTAGGTGTTTAATGCGAACCTCCTCCTTTTTCTCGGCTGTGAAAGATTCTGTTTAAGAATACTGTGACATAACGAATATGATACCTCGCCTAGATTCTACATTCTCATCACTTTGGACTGGCACCATCCGAAATCAGACAAAGTTTTTATTTTCAGATAATACCATTATGTTTTAAATGATCTAATTGTGGCTATGAGGGCTTTCAAAGTTGACCTTACGTTGCACGACCCACGTTAGTTTAGTTTCTGTTTAACGGCGCTATGCCATAGCAAAGATGATTAGTATAACGTCGCCCTCCTCCTTACTCTAGGCTTGGGGCTGGCACTACCGCAGCACGGACAGTGTCAGCTTCGTCTTTTAGTCTTATGAAGGTGAGAACTTTAAGTGAGATTTCGATGAAAGTAAAGCTGTATCTTAGTATTGTTTCACTTTAACGACACCGTGTGGTAACAAAGATCATTAGCGTCGCTCTCTTCCTTCATCCAGACTTAGGGCTGGCATTGCATGCCACTAAGGCACAAACGTACAGTGGCTCCTCTAAAGCTTCCTCGTTTGACACCTCTCTTGAAGGTACTTCTTCATTACATATACACTTGATTCATAGGGTCACAGTTATCATCATCCATGAGGAAGTCCTGAGTATTTATAAGAAATTAGTACCTATAAAAGAGGTGTTCTAACGAAGACGCTACCTCGCCTAGATTCTCCATTCTGCATTTCCCTGGCTTTAGACATGTACATTATGAATGTTCAGTAAGAATTTTTCCGTTAAATTTAAACAAATTTCTTGTGTGACATTTGCTGCAAAACAATGTTTTGCTTGCATCAAAGATCATTTGCTTGCAATACATGTATACATAATAATAATAATAATAATAATAATAATAATAATAATAATAATAATAAAAATAATCTTCGTTTTTAATATCTTCAAACAGACAATAACGCAGTATGATTACAAATCAGTATTAGCGGATGATCACAAGTTATTACAGGAGTCAAATTTAACTGTACACGGCAGTCATGCAAGGCGCCCATCACGTCCTACATCTCATGTTAACAACGCGCCATCTCGCGAATGAAAGGTTGAGTGGAACTAAATTTGGGAGGGTAGCGGGAAGCGATCCCGCTACATCTTGCTCTTCACGCCAGTGATGTTACCACTAGTCTATGGACCCCAGAAAATAAACATTATTAGATGTTTAACTTTATGCTGTTAAACAATAAACGTTAATGACATTGTAAAGTATTGTTTTGACACCTTTAAATGGTGTCATTTGAACTCTGTAAATTCTGTGTTTTGACTGCATTGTACATAATTTTGAATTGTCGTCAACGGCCAATGATGTCATATGACGACGTTAAACTTTGGATTAATAATAAAAGACTAATAAAATCATACAACCATTGCCAAATACAGGAGAGAAGCAAACGAAACTGATGGACGAAATTTATATTTATACGGGCAATGGCAGTTTCGTCATTAATTTCTAGGAAAACGAATATTTTGTTTAAACATCAGTTTAGCGACATCTCCTGGCAACATTGTTCTCTGACGAATAACATCAAACATCGTACATTTGCAATTTTACGAACAGCCTACAACATCAAACTATATAATTATACAGGTAGTGAAGATGTTTTCTGCTTAAGTTGTTCCGTTATAGTTAACATAATTATTCGAGTCTGTTTCATTTGCCAAGTAAGTGAGTTAGTAAGTAAGTGATCTTGCATTAGCGCCAGGCAAACGCTCATACTTCACAAAAACAATACATATAAAGGGAAAGTCAAGTGCAACAGTCGATGTCATTCGAGTATGTCGTGTGAAAACACAAACTATGTAGCCTTCGAGAATTTAACTAAAAAACATCTAAAAATTGTAATCCTTTGAAAATAAGGCTTGTGTGCATAAACTTCGATTATGTTCGTCATTTTCCTTTCAGGCTATCTGTCAAATTTTCATCTACAGATTTCGGGATTTTACAAAATCCCTGGTTTTTCAGGGATTTTGTGAAGTGCCTGAGTGAATTAGGGATTTCACAAAAAGTGCCTGAGTGAATTAGGGATTTCACAAATTGCCTAAAAATTTCAGGTATTTTACAAATCCCTGATTTTACAAATTGCCTACAAAATATATACGTCGTATACGTACACACAAACATATGTACATATTTAAACATAGGTGTATATATGTATATCTGAGTGTGTATGCCAGGTAAGCACCGTAAGCCAGTGTGATTCTCCTTACAGATTTTATTTTAGTTATAGTTACAGTTATAGTTAATGGTTTTTTATTTTAGTTATAGTTACAGTTATAGTTAGTATTATTTTTTAGTTATAGTTATAGTTATAGTTACTGGACTTTTATTTTAGTTAATTTTAGTTAGTACAAATTACAAGTGACCCCAATGGCACTCCTCCTGGTCCACATATGGGGTCATCGATTAATCAAAGATCTTAGAGTCTACGACTCTAAGATCTTTGGATTAATTATGTCGGCAAATTTTATGCAGTTTCTGATCTCCTCCCCTTGTCATCAACTGTCAAACATTCAAGGAGACCCTAATAAAATTATGTCAAAGAAAATTACCCCTCCCTCAGAATATTTCTATGACTCTAACATGCAAAAAACTGAAATTGCCAAAAAAACAAAACGTTGTAATTCAGATTTTAATTTGATACTTAATGGCTACAGTTGGCTACTTGTGTAATCACTGTCTGTCACAGATATTTAATGGATTTTTCCAATTAAAAATACAATCTCGTTTTCTTTTAAATGTGTATTCAATTTGTTTTTTATAATGAAGATTTTTAATTTGAACATGATAACTTTTTTTATAATATTCCTTTTAACATAGAATATTAAAATCAAAACAAGTTTGTTTTCGGAAGGAGAATATGCACCACATTTTCTCATTTTATCTCGGAACAATAAACAGGATAGTTTAAAATGAATAAAATATCGCGTTTGATTAAATTCGCCATGTTTATCGATATTGCACTTTCTTTATTTCATTAACGAAAATAGCGATGAGTTTTCGTTAGTGTTATTTTCGTTATAGTTATAGTTATAGTTAATGATATTTTTTAGTTACAGTTATAGTTATCGTTAACGAAATCATTTTTTGTTCGTTAACGAACATTTTCGTTATCGTTAACGTTAACGAGAATCACACTGCCGTAAGCAAATATAGTTTTTTCTAGCTTGACAGACGGAAGAACAGCCAACTGTGAGAGTCACTGCAACTTTAGCAACAACAACATTTGACAAACTCAACAACACATAAATAACATCATTAGCCGTTGCTGTGCTGATTATTGATGATGATGACGACGACGACGACGACGACGACGATGATGATGATGATGATGTATACGATGAACATGATAGATGGTGACGACGACGACGACGATGATGATGATTAATATGATGATAATGATGGATGATGATGACGACGAAAGCTACGACGACGACGACAGCAGCGATGATAATCATCCGATGAAGCTGTAACAAACGAGTCGGCAGCCACACACAATATGTTGTCCTATTGACAGTAGTCGTCGTCATCATCATCACCGCCTTCGTTGTCGTTGTCACGCTCATATCTCCCCGCTGCCATATATATCCTGACAACGGGTATCAATATCAATTATATGTTCAAGGTAGTCAGTGCAAAACCTTGCATCCGTAGCTAAATGTACGACCAAAGGTTGACCTATCTGTGGATGCGCTAAAGCTGGCGCTAATAAAATCGTACCAGGCTATCAATGGTTTGCATGCGCAGATTTAGGAGACTTGCAAACCAATGATCTGCAATCAATAAAATTAACTGTTATACGATTAATTTTGTCAAGACGTCAAACTTTTGAAATAATAATAATAATAATAATAATAATAATAATAATAATAATAATAATAATAATAATAATAATAATAATAATAATAAGTTTGTAGCGAGGTCACGCCCTATTGTTGGCTCGGGTGCTGTGTGCGGATTTCCGCGGGCGCGCTCGGAGAGAAAGGAGGGCGTTCGGTGGCGACGGTTTTACAGCCACCGCCTGGACAGCACAGAAGCACAACCCACAACGATCTCGGTGTTCTGGAGCAAGGGCGAACGCAGCTCTTCTGACAGATATCATCAATCCGATCCTGTTGCCGTTCGTTCCATTTTGTCCAACACTGATGCGCCCCTAGATCGGGCTCTCATAATGGCCCAAGATCAGTGGCTAACTGAATCGGGTGCTCCACTCCCCGAAGAAACCCTCTCCCATAAGCAGTGTGCCTGGGACCACCCTCTCATTATGAAAGACATGGCAGCTTTAGAGGCCTCGATAACATCAGATTACCACCAGGCCAGGCTGAAGGCAGTAGCCTCACCGCACGCAGGTGATTGGCTACTAGCGCTCCCCATAAGCGCTTGTGGACTGAGGCTAAATGACGAAGCAGTCCGTATCGCAACAGGACTGCGCCTCGGGGCGGATTTATGTGCTCCTCACGAATGCCCTTGTGGAGCGACGGTCCAAGAGGACGGCTCACATGGGATGTCATGCAGCCTCGGGCCAGGTCGCACTGCCAGACATGCTCTACTAAACGACATCATTTGGCGTGGCCTCACCAAAGCTGGCTTTCCAGCCACAAAGGAGCCCACTGGACTTGTCAGGTCTGATGGGAGACGTCCTGATGGGGTAACTCTTATCCCATGGGAGGGTGGTAAATGCCTTGCATGGGACGCCACTGTTATTGACACCCTGGCAGAATCATACCGCACCAGATCAGCTGAGGTTGCAGGAGCTGCTGCCGAGATAGCAGCGGACAGAAAAACATCTAAATATACTGCCATTTTGTCATCATATTGCTTTGTGCCCTTGGCCTTTGAAACTCTGGGTCCAATAAATCAGGAAGGCCTCGCACTGATCAACCTCCTCGGCTACCGCCTGGCCCAAATATCAGGAGACAATAGAGAGACTACTTTCCTTTATCAGCGCTTATCTATGGCAATCCAACGCTTCAATGCTGTCGCTTTTGTTAGCACCTTTTGCACCGATAAAACCATCTGCGAAGACTAGCCATTCCAGAACAATGCCCCCCTAATTTTTGAACTCCCGAGGGATCATATGTACCTCGGGAAAAAAAATAATAATAATAACGATTGCTATAACCTGACCTTGTTCGTCTTTAACTGCAATATGTGAAGAAACAAATTAATTAAGTAAGTAAATCGAATCAAACTGGATTAAGTTGTATTAGTAAGAATAGGCTTCAAGTGTCTAGTACTGTCTTTGCACTCTAAAAAGCAATGTCTAATTCTAGCAGCCATTTCAGCGTGGCAGATTAGTCTCCAGTTACCGCAAAAGGTCAAAGTAAAGCACAGTGACTGTGCTCTACTACTAGACAATTCGTGTCGATAAGTGTTCTCTTGCTCTGAGTACTTTCCTAAGTTTTAATGGCATCTTACGCCGTTGACCATGTCTTACTTTCCCGCCGTAAGAGAATCCGGCACCAACTGCCATAGAAAGGCCGTTCTCGTCAACAGGAAATATTTACAGTCTACAGTTACTGTATGCGTCCTTACTGCTAACATCGTATATAAACGAACTATTACACTTAATAAATCTCTAAGTATTGATACATGCTTATGCATTCCAAGAGTTTAACGACTTATGTTATGGCACCAAGGGCCGCTGACTTCTATAGAAAACATTGTTTCGAAAAGTTCTCAACGTTCTTATTGCATATTGAGCCTGGCGTAACTTAAATATTTTTTATTAATCCAAAGTTTAACGTCGTCTTTTGACATCAATGGCCGTTGACGACAATTTACAAGTACAATTCACAGTAAACAAAATACTTATAGCATCCGAGAGACACCATTTAAAGGTGTTAAACAGAGCTGCACAATATCACTATTGTCACATCATTTAAAGCAATATATCTAATATTGTTTATGATACACATATTAATAAAATGTTCGATGCAATTTAAACAGTATTTTGGAACAATTACCACACACAAGAAATATTTAAACAATTTCAAATATAAATGCACAGTCGGCCCTATTTTCTTATTTCTTAATCTACAGTCCAATGACATTCCATAGTAATATCTACTGCTACAATCATATCATGCATGAAATAGTAACAATTTCATAAACAGCATTCACATTAAATGTGGTATACTTAAATATCATACGCTGTTGAGGAATATATAGCATTGGATGCGTACGTTGTAAAGGTGTGCAAAAAGTGCTTCGTTTTGTCCAGCATTCAGCGTAATTTCTTTTCAATCAAAGCTGTTGACGTTAATAATAAACGTTGTTGAGAACAATTCTCATATATTCGCATGGCATAATCAACTAGAGTTACGAGATAGTTGACTTATCATTATAATTCCAAATGTTTAAGCAATCGTTATGGCTGTTGCGCCCGTTGACGTCTTTAAAAAAATTAATTGTATATCAGTTCATTTGCTTGATTTCAAATTATTCGATCTAGGTCGTCATTGGTCTGCTATTCTGTTGTGCAGCAGGTAGCTAAGCTGTCGACGTCTCTTCGGTCTTTTTAATTTCAATGCAGTTTCTTTCCATTTAACGATGTTTTGATTGTCCATTCGGGCTCTTTTTAGTGGCCATATTGGTTTTTTTTAATGGTCGTAAAGGCTTTTTTATGACCATAAAGGGTTTTTCTCGGGGCCATTAAGACTCTTTTCGATGACACAGCATTCTTAAACAGAAACTTTCACATCCTAGATAAAGAAAAACAGTCATAAAGGTAAAGTAATTAAAGATAAAACGCAGCTGAGGAATATATGGCATTGGCTGAACGTGTTTTAAAGGTGTGCCAAGAGAGTTCCAGTGTTTCACAGAAATCTTCTGTTTTGACGTTAAAAAGAAACGTTGGTGGAAACATTTCTCTTCCGTTCGCATGGCACAATGATAAGGAGCTGTAAACTAGTTCACGAATAGTTCTTACAAATATATATTTCCCGTGATCACCGTTTTAAAGGTGTACAAATAGACCTTTGTGCTTGGTTTAATTAACCGGCATTTTTGTTTTTCGTTCGCTATTATTTTGTTTACAATGTAACATTTTCAAGGTCAAGGAATCGATTTATCATAGTGGCAATGGTGTGCAAATACTACTTTTCAAAATGGCGGCCAATATGGCCGCCAAAACACAAAAATGTATATCTCAGCACGTAGGTAAACTATACAATGACAAATGAAGTGTCAACTGTGACATTTTCAAGGTCAAGAAATCGATTTATCATAGTGGCAATAGTGTGCGAATACAATTGTCTAAGATGGCGGCCAACATAGTCGCCAAAACATAACAATATGAATGTCTCAGCTCATAGGTAATTTACAATGACAAGTGAAGTGTCCATTGTAACATTCCCAAGGTCAAGGAATCGATTTATCGTAGTGGCAATAGTGTGGAATAATATTTTCCAAGATGGCGGTCAATATGTCCGCCAGACACGACAATATGTATATCTCAGTTCGTAGGTAAGTTACAATTGTAAATGAAGTGTCAATTGTAACATTTCTAAGGTAAAAGAATCAAATTATCGTAGTGGCACTCGTGTGGGAATACTGATTTCCAAGATGGCGGCCAACATGGCCGCCAAAACACAAAACTATGTATATCTCAATTTGTAGGTAAGCTCCAATGAAAATGAAGTGTCAATTGTATCATTACCAAGGTCAATGAATCGACTTATCGCTGTGGCAATAGTGACTGATCAGTCAGTTGATTGATAATTCCTATTTTGTGTTTTGGCGGCCATATTGACCGCCATCTTGGATAGTAGTATTCCCACGCTATTGTCACTTCGATAAATGAATTTCTTGACCCTGGAAATGCTACTATTGACACTTCATTTGTCATTGTATCTTACCTACGAGCCGAGACATACACATTTTTGTGTTTTGGCGGCCATGTTGGCCGCCATCTTGGAAGTAGTACTCGCACACTATTGCTACTACAATATGTCGATTCCTTGACCTTGGAAATATTACAATTGACACTTCATTTGTCATTGTAGCTTACCTGTGAGCTGTGACATGCATAGTTTTATTTTGGCGGCCATATTGGCCGCCCTATTGGAAAATAAACTCTCCACAATTATGAAACTATTAATACTCAATTCTGTGTTAGATTCCATACTTGATTTATGATTGCAAGTCACTAATGAGCTCATATCTTTAAAAAAAACATATCTGCCCTATGAACGAAAAAATAACGACGTCGACGACGAAGTGGGGTAAATTTTTACCCCAGGACACTTTGGATTGAAAAATCTTTTCCCCACCAAATGGCAATGTGGTGGGTATGCAGTCAGAATATGTCATTTGTAGTAACTTGTAAACACATGGAACGACAAATTATACCTACCTACAGTTGCTCCGCAATCAACATCCAAACATCGCTGGGGTAATTATTTACCCCTCTTCGTCCTGCGAAGGTGAAATAATTCGATTTCTTCATCATTTCAGACACACACACACACACACACACACACACACACACACACACACACACACACACACACACACACACACACACACACACACACACACACACACACACACACACACACACACACACACACACACACACACACACACACACACACACACACACACACACACACACCACACACACACACACACACACACACACACACACACACAGAAATACAGACATACCCACAGAAATATAGACAAGACAGACATGACATGTGAGTGGAACGACATCCTTCACAGGAGAAGTCAATGCATCATGCGTTACTTAGAGCATTGATAGTAGAAGTAATCCATTGTTTAACCTGTCGTTAAACAATGGATTACTTATAGCTACAAAGGCCGTTGACGTCCTTAAAGTTCGTTGTTATAGTTCAGTTCATTTTCATATAACTTTGGTCCATCAGTTTCGTTGGGTTCTCTTGGGGTTATTTCCGTGGATTAACTATTATAGGCCATAATGATCCAAGTTTATATATACCAACGTTTAACTATATTATTTTTACGTATCCGCATTCAAACATGTTTTGGGCATACTATTGAACCGAATTGAGAGGATGACCCTAATTTCTTATCCCCCTTTGTATCCGTTCTTGACCGATCCCACAACGTCTTATGCAGATATGTGCAGCAAGATATGACGTTCGTGAGAATGATATTCTGTTTTGTGCTAAGCGAACGAGCGTTGGCGTTTTGTCAATAGTTTTGAAGACAATGCTTTCAGACGACGCTGTTGCTATTGTATTCCGTTGAGACAGAAACTACGTCATCTGAGAAACACTTTGTTCAATTCCTATTGTAATTACGGCAGTTGACGGCGCAATGAGATCGGGAGGAAGTCGGGAGAGAGAGAAGGATGCGAGTACGTACAATCCGGTCGTGTTAACTGTGGATCATTGTAATTGTAATTGTAATTGAACATTTGTATAGCGCCACTCAAATCAGCGGCGCTCTCGACCCGCATCACTGCCAAAACCGGCAAAAAGAAGGCGTAATAATGATTGTGTGGAAACTGATAGGAATTCGTAGGAGTTGGACAGAGTTTGCGCATGGTGTGATTGTGGCTGACAGAGTGAGAGAAAATGGGAATCTCTCCCCCGTTGTCTGTCCGTCTGTCTATATCTGTATATTTGTCTATTTTGCTCTCTCTTAGTCTCTGTCTCTCAATTTTTTTTCTCTATCTCTCTGTCTCTCTGTCTGTGTGTCTCTCTGCCTCTGTCTGTCTCTTTCTCTCTTTCTCTCTGTTTCTGTCTCAGTGTCTGTCTCTCTTTCCATACATCTTTGTTGTACTTGTCTGGTCTCTATTGGGACAAGTTAGCCGATTGGTTATAGTGTGCTTTCATTTGACACTTTTAAAACCTTGTGAAACAATTACACTATAATAGGCATGCAACGCGGTAGCCGATTGCAGAGCGCTTTCTTTAGACACCTTTTAAATGTTTCCCTAAGATGCTGTATAAACTTGGTACAGGTCAGCTGATTAATTTGGTTCTTCGTTTAAAAATGTTTCTACATTGCGAAAGGTGAGAACTCTTCAAAAATTGTCTCTATCGACGAAGCCGCTTTTGCTTCCACGAGATGCTCGTACTCTGGTAGTGCTAGCCGATTAGTTAGAGCGCTGGGCTTGTCTCACTCCTTAGACTTCTGACTTTGCACGCGTCACGAGTGCATGAAATCAGGAAACATTAATTACTTAAATCGAATTAAATTGGTTTAGATTAAACCTATGTTCCTAAAAACAAACAGGTCTAAGTGTCCGCCACCTCGTTTTGACCTGCACTCTAGCAAGTAATACCTGATTGTAGCAAACACTGTAGCGTGACTAGAAGACTCGCAGTTATTAACTGTCGACGCGCATTCAGGAAACTTGTACTACTAATTCACAGCTGAGAACTATTCGAAACAGATATTCTTCTTACCGTCAACTGCTTTTGATGCAATAACATTTCATTAAACACTGGATAATACGATTATACGAGGCTCACTTCACCCACCTTTATAAAAGTATTTAGAAATGCCATATATTTCTCAACCGCCTCGAAACGGACATTTGTCTACGAAAGGTAGAATACAATTTAGTTCCTAAAACATGTCGGAACAAAACTCTAGGTATAAAGTACTGATTGTCCTTGCATGGAAGTTCAAAATCATGAGGTCTTGGGTCCTTGGTACAAAATCTGGAAATAGAGAGTGAAGAACGTGGCTGGGGTTACGTATAATCGTCTGTAAGAGTCTGGCCTCAGCCTCATCCATCATTTGATGGCGTTAAACAATGATAGAACGTCATTAAAATACAAACTACATACGTGAAAATTGAAATAATGCTGGGTGGTTTCGTAGCCAGCGCCTCTGGCAACCAGAGGACACAGTTAAACGCACGTTAATAATAGCCTACAACGGTTTTCTTCAGCACTGAATATTCAACGCCGCCACTGTCCGTACTCTAGAACTCCGCCACTACCCATACTGTGGCAGTGCCAGTCCCAAACCTGGAGAAAAGAGGAGGGCGACGCTTAAGGTCTTTGTTATCACACAGTGTCGTTCAACTGAAACTAACCAATGAAGCAGCTCGTACTTGGCATTTCCAATCCCGAGCTGAATTGAGATAACGGAAGTAAGTTATTAGCACTGAGGTAAGCCAATAATGATGGATGAGGCCGACGGCAGACTCTTACAGGCGGTTATACGTAACCCCAGCCACATTCTTCGCTCTCCAAAATTATTTAATTATTATTCGCTAGATGGAAGTATTATAGTGTTGGTGTCATAAATTGCCCAGGTATAACCGCGAATTCCTAAAAAAAGGTCATCAACTTTTTTTGTAAGATGAGCATGACGAAAATCTTAAAATTTTCTGACGGTTTGTGCTTAGGGCCGCCGATTTGCCCAGGGCCGCCAAATGTCTTGAGCCGGGCCTGGTGGCAGGCCAACCAGAATCGAGCAGCAATGGTCAAGTCGACTGGTAACAAAGTAATAATAAGGGTAGCTGCAGCATCATGAGATAAGGAGCGAGAGATAACCTGCAGCTGGCACAGCTGATAGTAGCAGCTAGGAGTAAGCTGATTTACATGTATATGAGGGGAGAAACAAAGTTCATTATAAAGACTAATTCCCAAGTCTCGGACAGATTCTAAGAAGGTAACATGTGGAAATGTATCAGCCACCAATGGCAGATCAACGCCAGCCAGACGCATACGACCACCAAGCCAGATAAACTGGGTCTTAGACGAATTGAGAACAAGATGATAAGAGGCTAACCAGTTAGAAAGGGCGTCCATTGCCTGACACATCTGTCGGACAGCCACCACTGCACAGTCAGAGGGACAGTGAACATAGGACTGTAGGCTACGTCATCAGCCTATAGCTGGTGAAAGACCCCACAGGAAGTCAGCAAGGCCCCAATACCTGCCGTGTAAAGAATGTATAGCAGTGGCCCAAGAACAGAGCCCTGAGGGACACCAAAGGGGGCAGGAACTCAAGCAGACCTTGAGGAACCAAAGACGACACAGGTTGTGCGCTTTGAAAGAAAGGAGCGAAACCACTCTAAAGGTTCATCAGTCAGGCCAAAAGAAGTAGAAAGACCCTGGAGGAGTATCTGATGGTCAACAGAATCAAAGCTGATCATCTCAAATTGTAGCAGTGGTTTTGTGTTTCAAGCCGTGACATTATAAAGCCTTAGTGGGAAAATGACTTATAGATTTGGTTGACCCCGTCTTTAAGGTGTCGAAAGTTACAAGTGGGATGATATCAATTAGTGTAACCATGCCTCTTATAAAACGTTTTAACGGTGTCTAAAGAGAGCATAGTAACAGCTTTGCTCATGAAGAAAGATCTTTAAATAATCAGATTTCACGCTTGCACGCACGTACACACACACAACACATACATACGCACAAACTCACATTATCATGATTGCAAATGCAATCATTCGAGGAACGTAACCCCTATGAAAGCCGGTCAAACTCAATAATTGTATGTAAGTTCTCGCCACACTGCAAAGGCAGCACGCCTTTGCAGTGTGGCGAGAACTTACATATCCAACAATACACTAGAATTGGAATACCAACTCCTCTTCCTCCACCTAATGAATACAATTACAATTATTGAGTTTGACCGGCTTTCATATGGGTTACGTTCCTTGACTGATTGCATTTGCAATCATGATAATGTTTGGGGTTACGTTCCTTGAATGATTGCATTTGCAATCATGATAATCGTACGCGAATTTCCTTTGTTTTACGTATCTGGTCTCTTTGCATGGAACGGTGGAAGCCGACTGGTTATAGTGCGATGTAATTAAACACCTTTTAAAACAGGTAACCGATGCTACATATGCTTGGGACACAATAGCCATTGCTCGAGCTCTCGCTTTCGACACGGTTTAAACGTATCTAACTGTGGTTACTTAGTCTTAGGCATCGTAAGCTTTGATGTGGATTAAGGTGGTAAAGTGTCTACTTCACGAACAATAAGACAGAATTTAAAAAAATTTGTATATAGACGAAACGTCTTTGATTCCACGAGATGTCGCTAAATTGAGAGATCCAGCCGCTTGATTTAACTCCATTACTGTCCGTGCTTTGGTTGTGTCAGCTTCGTTAGAGTATATTGAAACAACCGATTGGTTTAATCGTTCTCTTTAGACACAATTAAGACAGGCTTATGTAGCGGTAGTCAATGATTGTATAGAGGTGTGTAAAGAGAATAGTATTATCCATTGTTTAACGAAATATATGCCATTCCAAGCTGTTGATGTTAATAGGAATACTTGTTTCGAATAATTCTGACTTATAATATGCCATAATTTAGGCAAATAAGCTCTGAGATAGGTGATTGTAGTAGTTTCCAGTGTTTAGCGACATCATGTGGCTGCCAGGCCGTTGAGGTTGACCTTGCATCAGATTGAATGGGAGTTGATGTGAAGAAACGCTGTTCACAATTCACATGGTTTTGACATTTTCTTGTTGATTAGTTGCTGTTTAACGACATTGTGTAGTAATAAAGATGAGATTAGCACCGCCCCCTCCTTATTTAGCGCTCGGGACTGACCCTGCCAAAGTACGGGTTGCTGTTTAACGACAATGTCATATCAAAGATGATATGATAGCGTCACCCTCCTTTTTTCTCCAGGCTTGGGACTGGCACTGCTGAGGTTGTGGCAAAGTCCCGGAGTACGGGAAGTTATATATATATATATATATATATATATATATATATATATATATAAATATATATATATATATATATATATATATATATATATATATATATATATATATATATATATATATATATATATGGTCGGGCCAACCACCGCGCTTTCTCGGTGGTTGGCCCGACCATATGGAATGGCCTTCCCTCTGAGCTGCGCCTACATCCTAGGTCTTCCTCTGGTACCTTCTATGACCATCTGAAAACTGCTCTTTTTCGCCGTGCTGGAGTCGGGAGCGCCTCTGAGTAGTTCCCTTGAAGTGGCGCTATATAAATTTACGAATGAATATATATATATATATATAAATTTCCACCAATTTAATATATATATATTATATATGTATATATGTATAAAATTGGTGGAAATTTGACGAAGTTCTAACAGAAACAATTTTGCACAGTTCATTTTGAGACACGGTGAATATATATATATATATATATATATATATATATATATATATATATATATATATATATATATATATATATATATATATATATACACCGTGTCTCAAAATTTGACGAAGTTCTGACAGAAACAATTTTTCACAGTTTATTTTGAGACACGGTGTATATATATATATATATATATATGTATATATATATACATATATATATATATATATATATATATATATGTCTCAAAATAAACTGTGCAAAATTGTTTCTTATGGCCTCAAAGTCCTTTCATATCGATTGAAAAAATTTTATTGGCAGTTTTCAACTTTCGCATTGCATGAGAAGGCCAGGTCGAACTTCTAACTTAGACGCGGTTGAGAAATATATAGCACTGGATGAATAACTTTTAAAGGTGTGTGATGAGAGCGTCGTATAATCCAGTGTTTCAAAGAAATCTCTTACAGCAAAAGCCATTATACGTTGTTACAAATACGTCTTATATATATATATATATATATATATATATATATATATATATCTGACGATTTAATTACCGCGCAGTAAAGTAAAATATGGTTTACTTAGCAGAGTTTTTAATTGTTATGACAGATCTGCTTAAAAGTGTTAGAATTGCCCTCGAAATGTGCCCCGCTTACACGGACACAAGCACTTAGACGGCGACGCCACTGGCCGATAGCAGCATCAACGATCGACTGGTCAAAGCGCGCCCACTCGTCGATCAGACGCGTTTTGGGTTCGTCGACGTTGGCTATTCTAGAGCGGTAAACCTTTTATGTATTGCTACCTGTTTCAGAGACTGTCGATAGCTGTCCAACGCGGGAACGCCATCTGCTTCTCATCGACCTTTTCACGATAATTTGTTCACAGAGTGACACTGAGATGGGGCTTCAGATTATTTAATCATTATTGTTAAATATAGCAATAATAATAATAATAATAATAATAATAATAATAATAATAATAATAATAATAATAATAATAATAATAATAATAATAATAATAATAATAATAATAATAATAATAATAATAATAATGACAATAATAATAATAATTTAAAATTACTAACAATAGACGTTTTCATTACTGAAGAGACGTGTTTCGATCATAATTGAAGTGACATAGCAAAGGCTTTCATTCTCTAAATTTAAACATAATAATAATAATAATGATAATAATAATAATAAACTAATAATAATAACACCTATGTTATGACAAAGCGTCGTTAAAAAACAAATTTCATCCATAAAAATTGCGAAAACGTAATGTAGGTTCTAAGTTAAAGGCTCTGACAACGACAACTTATCTTTGAACCAGTGGCGGTTCGAGAGTTTTTGGACAAGAGTTGCTAAAAATTGCTTTAGGAGATTAGGAGGTTTTCTACCAATAAACGTAAGCAATTTATGGCTGTTTAATCTTTAAACTGGGGGGGGCTATAATGTGTTAATGTGTTAACTAACAATAACACCTATGTTATGACAAAGCGTCGTTAAAAATAATAATAATAATGATTATTAACTAAACGGCTTCCTGCTACCGTCACACCGTGTTGCACATTTGGTTATTTTCAATTGTCTAATACAGACTTTTTCAAACTGTGGTCCGCGGACCCCTGGGGTTCCGCGAAGGATATGGCGGGGGTCCGCGAGAGCGTTCCGAAAATAATGTGATGCTTAACACTATGGTTTTATCATTAACAGCCTGTGTTTTCAAATTCATACGCTACTTATAGTGTGCCTGTAACAGTGTAACTGTATGATCCACAGGGATCCAATTGGGTATTCGATCACACCAGTTTTGTGATGCTGCTGATAGTTATTCTTTGCGTACTAGGGCCTACAGTGACGTAAATAAGATGTAGGCTTATGGTCACGTTACATTCTAGCCTAATAACACGTGTGTTTTTATAAAATTTAATATAGGGCCTATAATTTCTGCTAATCGACTGCCAGTCTGCACCCAATGTAAGCGCGATGTATTTGAAGCCTTCATCAGAAGTAGGCCTACAACTATATTCCATTTAATAAAGTTTAAGATATTCACAAAACAAGCTTTGAAAGTCTACAAGTGTTTCATTTAGAAAATCAACACTGAATATGAACCTGATTGTTTTTTTCCATGGAAGAAACACCGAAGCTCTAGCTAGGACTCTAGGGTAGTTAATTGTTTTTACATAAACGCTATATTTTCTTCTAACTGTAACTCTGGACTGACTTGGGTTTTCTGAAAAAAAAAACACTTGCTCTATAGTCCATAGCATTAAGTATTACAAGACATAGTTAGCTTTAAAATAATGTCAAAAATGGACTCTAGTGGTTCCTCCAGTGAAGGCTTCATTTGCAATATGCTGGTTTATTTCCGGATTGTGTACTCTGGACTTGTAGAATTAGAAATTTGTGGAATTCGCCTGGTTTTAGCCTTTAGATGAACGATAATACAGAGATTTGCAAAGCATATCCCTATTTCGTTCACGTTCGCTGTTATATGCTAACTATATAATTTTGCTGTTTGTATTATGGATAACTTTCTGAAACGCAAGAAAACAGTGCTCAGGCCTATCCAAACTAGCACCAATTACGGACAGTTTTTGCAAAGCAAAGCAGGCACATCCCTCTCGCTGACATTACTGGCTTTTGGCTGTGACTGTGTTCCATAGTTATTGCAGGGAGTTAATAACAATTTATTTAGTGTTATTTTTTATATTATAATAGTCCTCAGCGTCATAAATAAGCAAGCGTGTAGTGTGGAAATAGTCTATCTGCCTGTTATTTTTATTAAATTTTAAGAATAGGGGCCTAAATTTTGCTTTGTAAATACTGGGGGTCCGCGAGCTATGCCTAGAAAAAATAGGGGTCCCTGGTCCAAAAAGTTTGAAAACCTCTGGTCTAATAACATCTTGTGGCTGCCAGGCCCGCTTACGTTGATCTTTCCTGTGAGAGTATTGAGATCAATAATATTTTATAAACGGCCTCCGTGTCCAAGCTAATATAGCAACGGTTAGCAACGTTTTACTGGTGTCGTAAGAGAGCGTTGTTGGGAACGGTTCTCATCCGTTCGCATGGCAAAATTAACTAGAAAATTATGAGATAGTTGATTTATTATTATTATTATCGTTTCAAAATTTTAACAACATCTTTTCGTTGCTATGGCCATTGACGTCTTTAAAAAATTAATTGCTCGGGTTTCGTATGCAAGCTTCCTAAATCAAATACAAACCAATGAAGACTTGTAACCGCTTTATCAAGAGCCAGCTTAATCGCAACCACATTACACTTAGCTTCGGGTGCAGGGCTTTGCACTTACTACCTTCAATATATCATTGATATTGATACCGGTTTTGAGGATATCTATGGCAAAGGGGAGACATATTACCATGATTTCAACGACAATTATGATGACGTTAGTTAGTGAGTTTTCATCGGATGATAATCATCGCTGTTGTCGTTGTCGTGGCTGTCGTCCTCATCATCGTCCTTATCATCCATCATGTTCATAAATTTCATTAGCGTTATGACACAGCATTCATAAACAGAAACTCTTACAGACTGGATGTATGAGGAGAGTGGCATTAAACACCTACCTAGGCTATCTTATGACAGAGCGTCATTAAAAAACAAACTCCATCCACAGAAATTGTTAAAACGTAATGTAGGTTCTCAGCTAGAGGCTCTGACAACCATGACTTATGGTTAAAAAAGTGGCGGCTCGGGAATAAAACTGCCACTTCTTGACACGCCGGACAAAGAACAATGCTCTCTTTGGACACCTTTAACACATTGATCAGCAGATAAATATATTTGTCAAACCCGAATCATCAAGTACCTCATACAGTGTTTTGTATTATGTCATGTGAATGGATGATAACTGTTTGCAACAACGTTTCTAATTACCAACAGCTTTTGTTGCAAGAAGCATTGGGTAACACAACGCTCTCCACACACTTTTAAAACGCCTTCAGCCAATGCTATCGGTTCCTCAACCGCATGTCAGTTTTAAGTAACAATTAAACATTGAGAACTTGTCAAAACAATTTTTTTAGCGATTGATGGCAGTATAATGTATGATAGTTCGTTGAGCAGTAAGAACGTATATCGCAGAGATTGTAAAACTTTTCATATCGACGTCAGCGGCCTCTTTATGATATAAGATATTGTTCAACTGCTATTTACCGGTTGGTACTGTATTCTCTAACGGCTGGAAAGTGAGATAAGGTCAACGTCAACGGCTCTGGCAGCCGTCAGATGCCGCCAAACACTTAGGAAACTACTCAGAGCAACCAGAACACTTATCGACACGAATTGTCTGGTGGTAGAGCACAGTCACTGTGGCAATATGCACGCCTTATTTATCCGGCTGTCCCATTCTCTTTGACGATTATTATTATTATTATTATTATTATTATTATTATTATTATTATTATTATTATTATTATTATTATTATTATTATTATTATTATTATTATTATTATTATTATTATTATTATTATTACTATTATTATTATTACTATTATTATTATTATTATCATTATTTATTATTATTATTATTAATTATTATTATTATTATTATTATTATTATTATTATTACTATTACAATTATTATTATTATTATTATTTTTTTTGCCCTGAGGTACTTCGTTCCCTCAGTGTCTTAGAGATCAAATTAGTTGTTTTTTCCGGAACGGCTAACCCTCGTCCAAGTCCTGCTGGGACTTGGACGAGGATATGTCTGTTGTTATTATTATTATTATTATTATTATTATTATTATTATTATTATTATTATTATTATTATTATTATTATTATTATTATTATTATTATATTCGTGTTGGATGCGCCATGAGTCTGTGACCTAACGATTGTTTTCTGACCGTGCGCGCCTTATAGGTGCAATACATGAAGAATTAAATAAATAAAATAATTATATCAAATTAAACTGGTTTAACTCATATTTTTAAGAACATGGTACATGTGTCTTCCACTGTGTTTGCATTCTAAAAAGTAATGTCTAATTCTAGCAGCCACTTCGTCATGGCTAGAAGGATTGCAGTTATGAACCGTGAAAGCGAATTCATTGTCTGCGGCCTCAACGCAAGCAACTTCAAAAGATAAAAGTACAGCTTGGATATTGCCACAATGAATGTGCTCTACTAGCAGATAGCACTGGGTAGTATCCTAAGTGTTTGACGGCATGTTACGGCTGACAGACCCTTTGACGTTGATCATATCTTTATTTCCTGCCGTTAGAGAATCCAGCACCAGCTGGTAAGGAACAGTTTAGCGATACATTATGGCATAAAAATCAGTTCATGTCGACAGGAAAAGTTTTACAATATTTGCTATATACGTCCTTACTGCTCAACGAAGTATTATACTGCAATCTATCCCTAAGTGTTGATGCATGCATTCCTTTGGCATCAAAGGCAGTTGGCGAAGATAGAAAAATTGTTTTGAAAAGTTTTCAGTGTTCCTGTTGCATAGCGAAAGCCCATTGTTACTTGAAAATAACATGCTGTTGAGTCATACATAGCATGGCTGAACGCGTTTTGAAGGTGTGCAAAGACAGTGTAGCGTTTTCCAGTGCTTCTTGCATAATAAGCTGTTGACAATAATTAGAAACGTGGTTGCAGAGAGTTCTCATCCATTCACATGGCATAGATTTCAAATATCTTGTTAGATAGTTATTAAAACGTTTTGACACATATATATTTCAGATGAGCACTGTGTTAAAGGTGTCCAACGAGAGCATTGTTATTTGTTTAATAAGCCGGTGTTTCACGCAGTGGCGGTTTTACGATGGCTGAGGGTAGTAGCCCTATCTGGAAAGTTATCCCCTCGTTTTTCTTAGCCCCCTTAACACATATTAGCCGCCCCCCAGTTTAAAGATTTAACAGCCATAAATTGCCTACGTTTGTTGGTAGAAAACCTCCCAATCTCCTAAAGCAATTTTTAGCAACTCTAGTACAAAAACTTTCGAACCGCCACTGGTTTAACCTTCGCAGGACGGAAAGATTTTACGATACACGGAGGACGAAGAGGGGTAATTTTTTACCCCAAAATAATGTATAATATCTCAGCTCACAGGTAAGCTACGATGACAAATCAAGTGTCAATTGTACCATTTCCAAGGTCAAGGAATCGATTTATCATAGTGGCAATAGTGTGCAAATACTACTTTTCAAGATGGCGGCCAATATGGCCGCCAAAACACACAAAAATGTATATCTCAGCACGTAGGTAAGCTACAATGACAAATGAAGTGTCAATTGCAACATTTTCAAGGTCAAGAAATCGATTTATCATAGTGGCAATAGTGTGCGAATACTATTTTCCAAGATGGCGGCCAACATGGCCGCCCAAAACATAACAATATGTATGTCTCAGCTCATAAGTAATTTACAATGACAAATGAAGTGTCCATTGTAACATTCCCAAGGTCAAGGAATCGAATTATCATAGTGGCAATAGTGTGGGAATACTATTTTCCAAGATGGCGGCCAATATGTCCGCCAGACAAACAATATGTATGTCTCAGCTCATAGGTAAGCCAAAATTGCAAATTAAGTGTCAATTGTAACATATTCAAGGTTAAGGAATCGATTTATCATAGTGACAATAGTGTAGGAATACTAATTTCCAAGATGGCGGCCAATATGGCCGCGAAAACACAAAAATATGTATATCTCAGCACATAGGTAGGTTACAATGACAAATGAGGTATCAATTGTAACAGTTCTAAGGTCAGGAAATCAAATTATCGTAGTGGCAATCGTGTGGGAATAATAATTTCCAAGATGGCGGCCAACATGGCCGCGAAAACACAAAAATATGTATATCTCAGCTTGTAGGTAAGCTGCAATGACAAATTAAGTGTCAATTGTGACATTACCGAGGTCAAGGAATCGATTTATCGCAGTGGCAATAGCGACCTGTCAGTCAGTTGATTGATAATTCCTTATTTTCTGTTTTGGCGGCCATATTGGCCGCCATCTTGGATAGTACTATTCCCACGCTATTGCCACTACGATAAATGAATTTCTTGACCTTGGAAATGCTACTATTGACACTTCATTTGTCATTGTATCTTACCTACGAGCCGAGATATACACATTTTTGTGTTTTGACGGCCATGTTGGCCGCCATCTTGGACAGTAGTACTCATACACGATTGCCACCACGATAAATCGATTCCTTGACCTTGGAAATATTACAATTGACACTTCATTTGTCATTGTAGTTTACCTATGAGCTGAGACACACATATTTTTGTTTTGGCGGCCAAATTGGCCGCCATCTTGGAAAATAAACTCTCCACAATTATGAAACTGTTAACAATCAATTCCGTGGTAGATTCCACACTTGATTTATGATTGCAAGTCACTTATGAGCTCATATCTTTAAAAACATATCTGCCCTAGGAACGAAAAAATAACGACGTCGAGGACGAAGAGGGGTAAATTTTTACCCCAGGACACTTTTGATTGAAATATCTTTTTCCCACCACATAGCAATGTGGTGGGTATGCAGTCAGAATATGTCATTGGTGGTAACTTGTAAACATGTGGAACGACAAATTATACATACCTACAGTTGCTCCGCAATCAACATCCAAACACCGCTGGGGTAATTATTTACCCCTTTCCGTCCTGCAAAGGTTAAAGATAAGTTGCCGTTGTCAGAGCCTTTAACTTAGAACCTACATTACGTTTTTGCAATTTTTATGGATGAAATTTGTTTTTAACGACGCCTTAATGCTACCATCCTCTACCCAGGCTGTGAAAGTTTCCGTTTATGAATGCTGTGTCATAACGAATGATGATTCCCCGTCTAAAATTCTCCTTTTCCTGGCTTTGGACGGGCTCCACCTGATAACAGATGAGGTTTCTATATTAGGATAATGTTATTATGTTTTAAATCATCTAACTATATGGCTATCAGGGCTGTTAAAGGCGACCTTAAGTTGCACGGTCTACGTTAGTTGAGTTTGTTTAACGGTGTTATATCACAAAAAAGATGATTAATATAGCATCGCCCTCCTCCTTTCTCCAGGCTTGGGACTGGCACTACCACAGTACGGACAGTGGCAACTTCGTCTTTTAGTTCTCTGAAGGTGAGAACATAAAATGAGGTTTCGATGAAAGTAATGCTGTAGTTTAGTAGTTTCAGTGTAATAACACCGTGTTATAACAAAGATCACCAGCGTCGCCCTCCTCCTTCGTCAAGGCTTGGGACTGCACTGCCTGGAACTAATAATGATGCTGTTGTTGCACCAAAGCTTCTTTTGCTCATGGAATTTTTTAAACTTCCTTTAACGTAGACTACCTCTTTCTGTTAGACATCATTAAAATGGGGTAACTTTTGCTATATAGGCTTAGACACGGCAACATTTATACAATTGACCTTCCTACTCCTTTACGTAAGATCAACGTCAACGGCCGTGGCAGCCACAAAATGCTGTAACACAATTGAAACTGACCAATTGTGGAACACGGTAGCCGATTAGTTAGCGTGCTCGGCTCCTTACAACTGGAGTAGGAGTTCGAGCCTCTGACACGGTTACTGTGTAGGGACCTCGAGGAAGAACTTCAGTCACACTTGTTCAACGCATCGATTGCCCTGCGCTATGCTCGGTCATTACATAGTGTCGTTTAATGAAAGCGTAATAAATAATAATAATAATAAATTTTTTTGACGCCCGAGGGATCATGTTTACCTCGGGACTAAAACAACAACAACAACAAATTAAATATAATAATAATAATAATAATAATAATAATAATAGTAATAATAATATTATTATTATTATTATTATTATTATTATTATTATTATTATTATTATTATTATTATTATTATTAGCAGTTTCAGTAGCAATAGCAGTAGCAGCAGCAGCAGCAGCAGCAGTAGTAGTAGTAGTAGTAGTAGTAGTAGTAGTAGTAGTAGTAGTAGTAGTAGTAGTAGTAGTAGTAGTAGTAGTAGTTGTTGTTGTTGTTGTTGTTGTTGTAGTTGTAGTTTTAAGAGCAGTAGTAATTATTATAATTACTTTTACTATTATAGCAATAATAGGAAAAGTAGTAATAATAAAAATCGTCACCAGATCATTATCAACTACCAATACCATCCCACTACTGCTACTACTACCATCACCACCTCCATCACCACAACCACCTGGGCAAAATACAACAAGTCTGCACTAAAGTCACACACAACAAATGCATCAAAGTCAAAACCGCCGTTATCCACCATCAACACACGTTCGACAGCTTCCTCTGTCCTTGAGCGATCTTTAATTCTCCCGACGCCATTAATTATTCTCTATTATCGCCCGTTTCTACATCTGACTCTCAGACAGGCAATTGATCATCGCCGGAAATATTGTACATTAACCATGGACCATTGTTGGATGGATGCAGAAGTTAACGACATCTTGTGGCAATAAATTATTCTGAACAGTTTCCATCATTTTTTTGGTATAATACAAGGCAACGTGTTAAGTGTGTTAACTGCGTGATGGATGGTTCCAAAGTTTAACGACATCTTATAGCAACAAAGGCTGTTGACGTCGACAGAAATTAGTTTGGCATATTACAGCGTGAATGCGCTTCTGCTTCCGGTTATAGGGCGAGTAGTGCACTTAAAAGAGGTGTCTGATTAATCTTGAACAATTCTCATAGAGATCGTATATAATAATTATTATAAACTATTTTCTTTCGCAAGTTGTATAGTTTGTTAGTTGCTGTTTAATGACACTCTGTCATAATAAATATCATTAGCGTCACCCTCCTCCTTTCTCTGGCTTGGGATTGGCATATATTTAGTTGTATATTGTCGGTTGACAATGTTTTAAAGGCGTCTTATAAGAGCAGAGCAGTATTAAACGACTTCCTGTTGCTGCCTAATAACCATATTTATGAACTTGTTACAACGTCATCAGCTGCAGTTCTGCGTTTATTATAGACAACCAAATTTTGGTTGTCTTCAAAAGAAGAAAATCATTTACAGAAGCATAACTAGCCAATGGACATGCTATCCATGTGTGTAGCAAACAGACAAAATTCTGTTAGATTTTTTGTCTGAGTAGCAGTTAGCTTAAATTGATCCATAAACAGGTAAATCTTCGTATATTAAATCACATCGGCCATTTATATGGCCATGTTGTATGCGCCATTGCACCAGGCAGCCGGAAATGAGACTGCTTATCCATTGGCAATCTGCGCCCCATACCAATTGACCGAGTTCAAACTTTTCTCTGTAGTCCTCTAGTGGCAAAAATAGAAGCTGTCGGCAATTTATTGATTTGAATTCATATATTTGTGTGTTTGTATACAAATATACCTTCTATGTCAAATTGTCAATGATATATTCGCTAGAAATAGAAACACATATACATACTTAAATAGAGGTGTGTATATATATATATATATATATATATATATATATATATATATATATATATATATATATATATATATATATATATATATATATATATATATATATATATATATATATATATATATATATATATATATATATATATATATATATATATATATATATATATATATATATATATATATATATATATATATAGAGAATGGTTACCGGATAGGCTGGACGTATTCTGCCGTCGCTCCGATAGAAATTAGATTTTCTGAGTAATAGAACGAAATCTTTTGCTTAATGTTTCTCAATATTTGAGGAATAATACATGGACCATGGATAAACGGAAAATTCTACAATAATCTCTGGAGATTTAGAGAAAATTTGACCGCAAAACTGTCGACATATAAACTGGAAGGGAAGGGCACTTCTCGTAGCTCGATCTCGTTTGTACGCTGAATCGGTGCGATTGTGGTGTACACATCTTTATATAGGACAGGGATTTACCCTCCACGGTCCTAAAGAAACCTCGGTACATATTGACGAAAATATCAACAGTACTAGGCCTACAAGGATACTCCATATTCTACGTGGAAACTAGAGTTCTGCCACAAGGGATAACGTAAAACAAATTTGTTATACTATTCGACATGGCGAAAAAAAATGTGAAAGCGGATGAGATAGTGGAGCTAGTTGAAGATACGCTGGAAAAGAAACTCGACATAATCATCGAGAGAGTTATACTCAAATTGATCCCAATAGTGCATCAAATAGTCAATGACCTACTATCACCACAACTTGATAATCTGAACAAAAAACAACTGTTCCTAGAAGAAGAAAATGAACAACTTCGATTCCGGCTGGACCAGGTTGAAACGGAGGCTCGAGCAAATAGCCTAGTCCTCCATGGACTTGCTGAGATGAATAAATCCTACGACTCAAAGGACCCTCCCGAAAGAGAAGCGACATTAGCAACGCTGGACCTGTGTAATGCTACACTCGGGCTGTCAATCTCAGAAGCTGACATCGCTTATGCATATAGGCTGCCAAAGAAGGGCAAAGAAAAACAACGACCGGTGCTAGTGAAATTCGAGACTAGGGGGAAAAGAAATCTAATCTACAAAGCCCGTCTACAACTCCGGAAAACCCCAATTTACATTAATGAATATCTGACGGCTCGGAATGCACAGATCTACGCTAAGGCCAGAGGCTTCGTTAGAGAAGGCAGAGCTGCCTCCACCTGGACTGCGAGCGGCCTGACGTATCTCAAACTCTCATCCGATCAAGGAACTAAACCAAACCGGATCCTAAGCCTGAGGGAACTCCAGACACTGATACCCACCTATGATCAACCTCTCCCTGGCCCCCCGATCATCAAGGAGAAGGCCTGAGATCGATAACCGTCCAGAACAAGCTCCCTCATACATTCTCGGCGTTGCCGCGTTGTCTACAATCTCACCACGTCGTTAAGGGCTCCGCCTAACAGCGTGAGTTCTTACTCTCGTAGACGTTCTTACCTTTGATCGCTGACATCATATTGGAATATCTTTGGATTGAATTTTCACTGCACGGACTGCGTCACACAAGTAAATTCACTTACCTGTACATTTCTTCATTTAGGTTATCATTAGGGGAAATACCGTTCCACTATTGCCTCGAACTCAGAATGATATCGATTTAGTATACGAACCAATTATATAATTGTTACCTTGATGACGCGATCTGACATTATGAACTATTAATCTAGTGTACATAATTCATTTAAATGTCAGCAAGGGGAATTCCATACTTGGGTGTCAGACTGAGTTTGTAGTTTCCCTAACTTGTCTCGATAACTAGTCGCCTTCAGGCTTGTGGACAATGCGACTCTGCTTAGTTAAGAAGTTATATGATATCATGTCGTACTGAGGTTTCATCAGCTTGGACTCGGCTTGATATCTTGGCTTGTTCTCGAATAATTGACTTTACTTAGTTAAGAATTAATTTGTTATTGCGTTACATAGTTAAAAATCAATATGTTATCACGTTCTTTCTGCAGGGGCTTCCTGCTGAATTTAGTCTGCTTGTTTACCATTTTTGAATTGTCTGCTCCTAGGTTCTTACCTTCCTATCACCCAATCTCCTCCTCTCCTCTTTTCCTATCCCTGCTCTACCCCCTCTCTCGCCTTTTACCCCAACTGTTATGCAATTTGTTTTCTTCCCTTGGCTTACTTTTGAACAGATTCTTTGGTGTATTTTGAACAGTCCTTATATAGATTGTAAGTAGGATGTTACTCCTATATTTAGAAAATATTGTTACTAGGAAGTTACCCTGCTACAACCTCACCTCCCTTCCGCCCCTCCCGCTCTTCTATAATGTGACACTTCTCTTCTTGGTCATATATCCTAGCACTCATACTAATGAGTAGGTAGACCTATTTTTGGTTCCAGCCCTCCAAGTTCATCGCCATACTTTAGCACAGGGCACGTTCTTTATATTTGAACCCATCTTAGGTCTAACCCCGTTCCATTCTTCAATTACTCTTTACGCCCGTCTGTATATGTGTATGTATATGTATGTGTATATATATATATATGTGTGTATATATATGTATATATATGGTATCAATTCGATCAGAGTTAATTACTCCTGTCTTAGGAAAAAGGAGCGGCGGCGGAAACTATCTATCCATTCTTTCGGCGCCTACTCGGGGGCCAGATGCGCGATGCAACAGGTGCTTTCTACCTAGTCAGGCAAATGATGAAATAACACGGTGCTTCTCATGTAATAGAACTATTCATAGGCAGTGTGCAACTAATTTAAACGATAATATAAATGATTCCGCTCCCGGGTACTGCGCTACCTGCTATAACAATTTCTCCTCTTCAACTGATGATGATGGGGACTTTGGGGCTGAAGCCTCACTACCTGCTAGGAACAGCGACGATATCAATGATCCAATGCAAGAAATTGAACTAGAGGTTTTCCCTGATGATTTAGAGTCCGAATCTATCCTTAATGACCCAAATTTAGACCCGGATCAAAATTACTTTAAACGTAATAATTGGCCTAGTGATTATATTTCCCCAGCGGCAATTGAAAAAAAGATACAAAACGAAGAACCCTCTGGTGACAGGAATTTCTCAGTCCTACATATAAACTGTAGGAGTGTCTCTCCCAAGATAACGGAAATTAGAGAACTAATTGAAAAATTACAGATTTCCATCCTGGCTCTCTCAGAGACCTGGCTCAATAATGACTCTGCTGAAACTGTAAGTCTCCCGGGATATGACTTCATTGGTAGAGCCAGGTCCGGGGGAGGGGGAGGCAGAGTTGGTCTGCTAATCAAAGACAATCTCAGATTCCAAACATATAATCCGTTTGAAGGAATAAACGAACCGAAAACTTTTGAGAGTCAATTTATTAGAGTAAATCTAAAAAAATCAACACCAATTGTCGGTATAATTTATAGACCTCCAGGACAAGGATTAAATGATTTTAATGGGGAAGTTGAGGAATTATTATCACGCCTTAAAAAAAACTCTACGGAGATTATACTTCTTGGAGACTTCAACGTCGATTTATTGAAAGTTAATGAGCATAAAGAAACTAATATCTTTTATAATAGCTTAATCTCCCACCAGTACCTCCCGGTTATCACTAAACCAACCAGAATCACTCCTAACACCAAAACATTAATTGACAATATCTTTTGCACTGCGTGGTCCAAGTTGCTGTCTGCGTTCATCATAATCTCGGATCTATCTGACCACCTACCTATCTACGCGCAATTTTCACTTGAGGCCTCGACTAAGCAAGAATTCCATAACGATGAAACCAGACCTATAACTGACAGAGGTATGAAGCAATTTGAAAAGGCACTTGCAGATATGAACTGGGATTTGGTCGTAGCTCACTGTGCGACGGGTCAAGTTAATGAAGCATATGACTGCTTTATTGCCAAATATACCGAGGCGTATAATTGTGCATTCCCTTTAAAACTAGCTTCTAGAAAACCAAAGGCTAACTATACCCAACCTTGGATGTCGCCCGCACTGCTTAAATCCTGCCGGAAAAAAAACAAACTATATGTTAAATACCTAAAAAAACCTACCGCTGATAATAAAATAAAATTTAATACTTATAGAAATAAATTTAAGTCGATTAGAATTAATGCTGAACGAAATTACTATGCGAAAGAATTCTGTAAACACCATAATGACCTAAAGATGACCTGGAAATTAATTCGCTCTGCAATGCACCTAGACAATAAGCGCCCAAAAGTAGAACATTTGTTAATTAATGGAACAGAAATTAAAAATGCTGATCTAATAGCTAACAGTTTTAATAATTATTTTATTAACATAGCCAATGACCTAGCTAATAAGCTCCAAACCCCACTTTGCCCATTTGAAGACTATTTGCCCCCCTCTAACTTGAATTCAATGGGACTAACCCTTACCTCACCAGAGGAACTCTTGAACATAGGGAGGAACTTAAAGAAAACTCATACTAGAGGTATTGACGACATTGACCCCTATATAGCAACTGCTAATCTCTCTCGTGTAATCCAACCCCTAACAGAAATCATTAATTGCTCTCTAATGCATGGAACTGTCCCCGATCAACTCAAAATTGCAAAAGTGGTCCCAATATTTAAAAAAGGAGAAAAAGAATCCCTTGTCAACTATCGGCCGATCTCCATCCTGCCTTATTTTGCAAAATTCCTAGAAAAAATAATGTATGATAGGCTTAGTTCCTACATTAATAAAGCTAATATAATACACCCGTCTCAATACGGATTTCAGCCTGGTCACTCCACATTCATGGCCTTACTTGATATGGAGGATAAAATCTCAAAAGCTATTGATAAGAACGAATATTCTATTGGAATCTTTATAGATTTAGCGAAAGCCTTCGACACGGTCGACCACTCCATCCTCCTTAAAAAAATGTCAAATTATGGTATTAGAGGCCTACAACAAAAATGGTTCCAAAGCTACTTTTCAAATCGCACACAAAGAGTCTCATGTAATGGGTCATTATCGGCCTTAGGCCACATAACATACGGAGTCCCTCAGGGCTCGAATCTCGGACCACTCCTATTTCTGCTGTATATAAACGACCTAGCCAATGTCTCAACGACTCTGCACCTTATTCTATTCGCGGACGACACCAATATTTTCTACTCCAACCGCTCCCACACCTCCCTTACAGAAATTGTCAACCGTGAACTAAACCTAATCAGTAACTGGTTTCTAGCCAATAGACTTACATTAAATGTAGACAAAACCAATTTTATAAACTTTAGATCACATAGAAAAATTAAACCAGTTAACTGGGCCTTAAATCTGGAAGGAAAACCCATCTCCCAAGTTGACTCGACCAAGTTCCTGGGGGTGTTTCTCGACCAACATTTGACGTGGAAAACCCACATTAACTACATTTCTCTAAAAATAGCTAAAAACATAGGAATAATCTCAAGAATCTCGTATCTGCTTCCAAAATCGATTAGGCTAAACTTATACTACTCTCTAATTTTCCCATATCTAAACTATTGTAACCTAATTTGGTCCTCGAACTATGAATCCCGACTCCATAAATTAATAATCCTCCAAAAGAAGGCCATTAGGATAATTGAGGGAGTTAGCAGAGACGCCCATACCTCCCCCATCTTCAGGAACCTGGAATTGCTAAACCTAAAACAAATAAGAATTTTGCAAACAGGTGAATTCATTTATCGATACGAACACAATCTGTTACCAGCCTCATTTGCGGGGTACTTCACCCTTGGTTCCCAGATTCATGATCATTTCACTAGGAGCGCCACATCGTACCGCCCAGCGAAAGCGAGAACTAACACTAGAGAATTCAGTATTAGAACTGCCGGACCATTACTCTGGAACTCCATTCCACTGGAAATTCGACTATCCAAAACCCGACATGAATTTAAAAAAAGCTACGCACCTTTCTCCTTTGAGTATAACAATTCCCAGCTTAAAATATAAAATTAAAAGTAATAAATTGCCTCATTTATGATCTAAGTACATCAACTTATGCCTGGTTGCACGACGCACTGGTCCTCGAGCCATTTAGTTAAGACATATTAGATAAGTTTAGTTAAGCTATCTAACTGTACTAATTTGTGCCTCCTTATTGCGTACTCCTCTATAACCTGTTTATTGTTTAGGCTACTCCCACTAGCATTTAGCCACTTCGAAAAAGCATAGCTTCCTGTGCCATTCATTGCACCCATGATACTTGACTCAGTTGGGTGTCTCCACCTAGCGGGATGCCAATCCCTTAGGAGCCACCCATTGCTTCCGTTAATAACTCATACACCACCACATGGAATATGACTACCTAGTGTCATTGCCGTTGAAAACTTTTCTTTCATTACTTGCATTAAGAATCTCTAGTCTCTTTTTTTCTACTCATAATTGCGTTGCTGTTATTGATTGTCATTTATGTATCCTTGTGAGTTGTTACCGGCTGCAATAAAAATTATTGAATTGAATTGAATTGAATCTGAGTGTATCCCATTTGAGCAATATAACCTTTTATAGCTTGACATGCGGAAGAGAAGCCAATTGTCAGAGTCACTGCGAGGACTTTAGCAACATCAACAACAACAATAATTGACAACCATAACAACACCACAACAGCAACATTAGGCGTTGCTGTTCCTGATTATTGATGATGATGACGACAACGACAACGATGATGATGGTGAATATAGTGATTATGATGGATGATGATGACGATGTTGACGACGACAACTACGACGACGACGACAGCAGCGATGATAATCTTCCGATTAAAACTCTGTAAGAAGCGTCATCATAATTGTCGTTGTAATCTTGCTCATGTCTCCCCGTTGCCATTTGATATCCTCACAACTGGTATCAATATCCATGATATGTTGCAGGTAGTAAGTGCAAAACCCTGCAGACGTAGCTAATTGTACGACCAACGGTCTACCTATCTGTGGATGCGGAAAAGCTGGCGCTGATAAAGTCCTTCCAGGTCTTTATTGGTCTGCATCAGTGTTTTAGTTGTCGGGGGGGTTGGGGGGTTGAACCCCGCTAGTTCTCTTTCTAACCCCCTCAGCTAAGTAACTGAAAATACGTTGGGGGGTTAGTTTACTACAAAAAACTGGTGTTTGGTCTATGTGATGGTAATCTGCAAATTTTTGACCCCCCCAGTTGTTTTTGGACAACTAAAACACTGGTCTGCATGTGTATATATAGGAGGCTAGGAAACCAATGACGACCTGGAACGATTAACCTGCAATCAATAAAATGAATTGATGTACAGTTAATTTTTTTAAAGACCTTTGGAATAATAATAATAATAAGTCAACTATCTCCTAACTCTATATTTCATAATGCCATAGGAACTCATGAGAACCATTCGCAACAACGCTCTTTTAGACACCATTAAAACGGGGGAACTGCTGTTATATAGGCCTGGACACGGCACTATTTATATAGTTGAGTTCCGGACACCACGGGAAGGATCGAAGTCAACGGCCCTGGCAGACACAAGATGTTGTTAACCCTCTAAGGGACAAGATTTTTTGGGGTCTGCAAAATCTTCACAACTAACACAAATACATTGTCTAGGGTTCTCCTGTCAACGTAATGTAGTTTATTTCATGCTTAGCATTACACATTTGCATTATGGCTACTTTTATTCTATGGGACAGATATGTCCCATTGTCCGTTAAGCGATAAAAGTACATTTTTGTAGCAGTCTTGAAAATTGTTGGAGTATGCTGGTTAAATGTCAGAATATGATCATTACCATTCAGCAACGAATTTAATTACACAGTTATGATAGTTGGATAGTGTGGAACTCGGTGAAACAGTTACATTCACTGTGCAAACACAGAGCAACACTGAAGGTGGCACACTGAAATCTTGACCGGTTATCTTTACCTCTCTTGTGACAAAGCTGGCATCTCTTTCTGTTTGGCATGACGTTAGGCAATTGATCATGTATTATCAATGGAGACGCCCTTCTCTTTGATTTGTTTTGTTTTTTAGGCTCGAGCATCGTTCATTTGACCATCGACGATTAGAGTTCAAGGGACGACTAGAGTTCAAGGGATGACTAGAGTTCAAGGCGTCCTTCGTGATCTTGCAGTTTAAAGACGGAATTCAGATGCAGTTCATATTTCTGATTAGAACTTTCTGTTGCACTAAAATCTTTGAGCTTGCGTTGTCTGGAAATGAAGAGAAGGGCGGAAAAGTCAAGGATGCTCAGAATTCACCAGACATTGCATTCTTCACAGAAGACTCTCTTCAATTCCAGTCAGCACTTTTTAAATTTACAAATCTACTGTATTTAGGACTCTGATAACTTTTCATCTCACCATTTCACAGGCTATTATTGCATTGCATCGTTTCCAGAGAGCTAATTGAGTACCAGCCAATGCTATCTCTCCCTTTTCATTTCATTCTTTCTGGAAATGTAAGTACTTATGAGACCATGAACCACCTGATGTCTGAACTTCAAATGTGTTATTTTGGTGTCCCCGTTGAGAGACTTGTAATTCAAGTAGCCATTCACAGCCGTTGTGTCCAGGCTATCATTGGTGTAATATGTGAAGGTACGAGAGGTACCCGTACCCCCACTTTATGAACTGGGGTACCGTACCCTCCTTTTACAAACAATGCCAATCAATATTTTATTATTGTGCCTTCCCAGAGATCACAGTCTCCGCCTTGCTTCGTGTATATAGACAGAGTGAGGAGTATGTACCACAGAAATAGGAAAGTACTTAGGTATACAGGTAAACCGAGAGCCAGACGAACACAGTCACAAGCAGTCAGACTTTCATCCGCACAGGTCACCCGGCAAACAGACCGCCGTGCCCCCAGGTGACACGGATTTCTTACATTACCCTCGCTTTCCGCCTTACAGTTATCTTAGTCAATGGTACACCCCCACCTTTAGACCAAAGTTACGCCCCTGCAGGCTATCAAATACCATTCTCAGATAATACTTGTATCGGCACCGGATATATCTATTCCATAATATGATTTTAGCTAGTCTGCCAGATCAACCTCTCCCATATATTTGTTGTAACCTTTCACCAATGATGTAACGTTGATGACAACCTTCTCAGCGGAACCCTTCTGACGTCTATCTATAGGTAGGCCTACTGTACCTAGGTATGGTTCAGAATTGGACATGAGATGGACAGTTTTTATGTCCATCCACTTCAAAAGTTTATAATCATTTTTTCAGTTGTTTGGAGGGACTGAATGTCTCCTCTTGTCATATATATGTCCTACTTAGCTTCCTGCAAGCCCATTCGATTTTTACTAACAGTTCCCCTACCATCTAATCTGTGACTATACAGTATGTTAAGCATGTGGGACGATGTGAAAAAGTTGTCCATGAAAATACGACAACCAGTTCCGGTCAAACTCTTGATTATGTCAAATACGCGATTTTCGCGAATTCCATGTACGGGCATTTTATGACATTGCATAAGGGACAATGGGACATATATGTCCCATGAAGATTTTCTTCAATATCTGCAAGACTGTGACACGATTGGCTCTTGTCAATGAATATCCCCTTTTATGAAGAGTCGATATACATTATTTAAAAGTTTTGTATCGTATTATTTTCCTGTGAGAAAAAATTAAAAATTACAAAGTTTGTATTTTTTTGGAAAAAATTGATAATCTTAAAATAATTATATTTGGCCTATAGTATATGAGGAAACTCATCGTAAGGTCACATTTAGATTGATCAAATACTTAACTAATAAATAAAATTGTTAAACAAAAAAGTTTGCTCGATCTAAATAATCTACATACTTTTTTCCGACATGGGACATATATGTCCCATATCCCTTAGAGGGTTAAACAACGGAAACTAACAAATTGTGGAACACGGTAGCCGATTAGTTAGAGCGTTGGGGTTGTTACAAGGAGAGTAGGGATTCGAGCTTCTGAGACGGTTACTGTACATGGACCTTGAGCAAGAACCTCACTCACAGATGCTCAGCGTATCAATTGTCCAGCGCCATGCTTAGTCATTACATAGTGTCATAAAATATAAATGCAATAATAATAATGATAATGATAATGATAATGATAACGATAACGATAACGACAACGTCAACGACAACGACAACGACAACGACAACAACAACAACAACAATAACAATAATAATAATAATAATAATAATAATAATAATAATAATAATAATAATAATAATAATAATAATAATAATAATAATAGGCATAGATGTTAAAACCGTTTTTTTCGTTTTTTATTTTTTTCCAAAAAACGTCGTTTTTTCCGGTTTTTTTATTTTTCTTCTCGTTTTTTTTCAGTTTTTTATGTAACTTTATTTATTGATTTATTTACTGTCAATGTTTTTCAGTTTCTGTTAAATTTTTTGTCTGATGTCCCTTACGTGGTCTCCGTACTTTCAAGGAGTCAGCTAATTTACCTCATTATTTACGTCATCATTTTGAGAAATAAATACTTTATGAAAGAGCACTGTACCAGAAATAAAATTTTATAAAGTTATTTCTAAGTTATCTAAAATACCAAAAGAAAAGGGTGCGGAATGGATTCACGTTACTTTGATACACGAGAAAGCCAAAAACTCAGCATTTTCTAAATTCAAATGCATTTACTGTGAGAATGTTTACACTACATAATCAATACCTACAAAGTTTAGTTTTTAATTGTGTTAGTTTAGTCAGCATGAACTTATGTGGACATATGTTTACAATTCAAATTTGAAAAAATTTCAATATTTTTAATTTCTCAATTTCTTATTAGACCAAACCTATAAGAAATAAAACAATTGTTGTAAAATGATGTTATTTAGCGTTTACTAATAAAGTTGTGTTATTTGCTGATTAAATTCTGTAAACAAGGTTTTTAATTTTAAATTGCAGTAGGGCCCACAAGATGCTAGAAAGTCAAATTATTTTCTTTTGTCGTTTTTTCCCGTTTTTTCCGTTTTTTTATTTTTTCTAAAAAAACGACGTTTCTTTCCGTTTTTTATTTAGTTTCTATCGTTTTTAACAACTATGATAATAGGGTGGGCATCTTGGCTAATCCCGGTGTAAAGACTTCAGGTTACCCCCTCTTTCAAGTTACCCCCCGGTAATCTGAAATCGATTTCAGACTACCCCCGGGGGTAACTTGAACGCGATTTCAAGTTACCCCTGCGCTGTTCACATTACCCCCGGGGGTAATCTGAACGCTATTTCAGATTACCCCCCGGTAACCTGAACGCGATTTCAGATTACCCCCCGGTAATCTGAACGCGATTTCAGATTACCCCTGCCATGTTGACATAAGATAAAATGCTAACTATACCACCGAGCTGTTTCGAACGACTGAGAATATTAACGTTTCCCACGGCTGACGCACTGATTGCAAGCATTGACCAGAAAACCCAGCCAGCCAGACAACTACAGTACTATTTATGCGTGTCTTCTGCTCCATTTCATGAGTTTTACGTAGTTGGGGCAGAGAGAGAGAGAGAGAGAACTTATCGTATATAATGCTATAATGAGAGTTCAGCGATAAATATTGGCAATTATTATTAGTATTATATAAGATAATCGAAAACGGGCCTCACTAATTTGAGGGGGTAATCTGAAATCGTAGGGGGTAATATGAAATCGATTTCAAGTTACCCCCGGGGGTAACTTACAATCGATTTCAGATTACCCCCCGGTAATCTGAACGCGATTTCAAGTTACCGAGGGGTAATGTGAAATGGGGGTAATCTGAAATCGCTACACCGGGGCCAATAAGGTACTTGTCGATGACACGCCATTCTTAAACAAAAGCTTTCACAACCTGAGTAAAGGAACAAGGCAGACAGATGGTAAGCCAAAAATTAAACGCGGTTGACGAATATATAGCATCGACTGAACGCCTTTTAAAGGTGTGCAAGGAGTGAGTCGTGTTTACAAATGTTTCAACGAAATCTCTTGCATCGAAAGCTGTTGACCTTAATGAGCAACAGTTCTTATTCGTTCGGATGACATAATTGAATATCTATGTGAGGTACTAGATGAATCGTGTTTGACAAATATGTATTCCTGGTAACCTCCATGTTAAAGGGTGTCCAAAGAGCGAATTGTGCTTTCTATATTTAACCGGTTTTTAAGGATAAGAGCCTCAAAGTTTTAACTTGCCTTACATTACTAAAAGTTTTGTGGATGAAGCTTGTTTTGTAACGACACCGTGTCATATGTGTCTAATGCCACCCTCCTCTTATATACTGGGTGTGAAAGTTTTTGTTTAAGAATACTGTGTCATAACGAAGATGATAGCTCGCCTAGATTCTCTTTTCTCCTGGCTTTGGACTGGCACCACCTGAAAAGGTGTCTAAGGAGTACGTAATTATATCCTTTATTCAAACAAGTAAGTACAATGATGAGAGCGTTGTAACCAATCGACCCATGTTAATATAGCATTGGGTATTGCATTTTATAGGTGTCTAAGACTGTTCTCAAAATCACGTCGCCTTTGGTTATTTCAGTGCGTATTGACGCAGTGGCTAGATATCATCCGAGGTACGTGTATTTTTGCCTTTTCGAGGTCACCAGCGTTTGATCTTCCTACTGCCGCCATTCTGGCGCGATTTTTAACCACCTGTTGTTGCTCTTCAGGGCACAAACTTCTGCAACTCTGGGCTGGAATGACACTAATGTACACACACACACACACACACACACACACACACACACACACACACACACACACACACACACACACACACACACACACACACACACACACACACACACACACACACACACACACACACACACACACACACACACACACACACACACACACACACACACACACACACACACACACACACACACACACACACACACACACACACACACACACACACACACACACACACACACACACACACACACACACACACACACACTGTGTGTATGTTTGTGTGTATCTGCTTGACTGTCTTTTTGTCTGTCTCTTTCTCTATCTCTCTCTGTAGTCCTGATGCAAGTGATAATAACTACAAACAACAAAGATCATTGCAACCAGCAACGCGTACTCTTACCTTCCTGTAACTTCACCAGAGATTCTTAATCTATTTGGACCTCCGATTAATTTTTAATACAGGTGTTTAATTGTTATTTATTACACCTGCAATTATGATATGAGACTCTTATTCTATTTGTAAAGTTTCACGTAAGCAATCAATCAACGTAGACCTGGAATTTAAGTACTACTAAATTTAGAGTAAATGTAGCGAGATTAAGACATTTTAAAAAGGTGTCTTAGTAATTAACGCCGTAAAAAATGATTCTTGATGAGTATTGATAATGTACATGGGATTTTTTAAATCTTGTTATTCACATTATAAAACAGATTTTTTACAAGTTTACAATGTGAAAAATTGAGATGATTTTTTTTAATTTTCAAGAATTTATTGTTCAATCCAATAAAACAATAGAGTTGATTTTGCTGTGAATTAAACGCGATTTAGCTAATGCCTGTAGTACAATTTTTCGGTAAGCTGAGGTGAACGTGAAAAGCCCTTCCAACCACATGTTGTTGTTATACATTACGTAATACGACAGTATTTAGACACCTCTGAACTGGCTAGGTGGCACAGATGGAACAGAAATCTCGAACGAAATTTTTGCCCGAGTTGGGATTTGAACCCCCCGACCTCTCGATTGAAAGTCCATCACGCTAACCACTACACTATCGAGCACCTCTACTTAACATCTCTTCTTATTTTAAATTACTGTAACTTTACTTACCTCAACTTCTTCCATCTTAAGCAACGCGAACCTTAACTGTCGTCATCAATCAGCAATAAACATCCCGGGATGGTCAACATCTTAGTGAGTTGGCGCCCCCTGTTGTTCGCCGGTCATAACGAGCGAAATAGCGTTGAATGTCTCCAACATACATCACTTGACGCGTCACTCCATCTCAGAACAAAGCAAAACGTGACGGAATTACCTGTTTGCGTGTCAGTCCGAATGGAATGCAGTCATCAGTCCGAATGGAATGCCGTCTTGGATATCAACATCGTTAAAGCCGGTTTGTGTCTTGCGCTAGATAAATAAGGCATTTCAGTCGGCATCAGTTACGCATGTAAATACGTGGGTCTGCTTTATTACGTGTAATTATTGTTGATGTCAGGCGCTATATAAATGCTCAGGAATACGCCATCGTCGTCGTAGTGGTGATTATACTTATGGTAGTCTTTGTCGACGTCATCGCCCTTATTATCATCGTCGTTGTTGTCGCTCTGATCGTCGTTGTCGTCATCATCATAATCATCATCACCATAGACGTCGTCATCATCATCTGTAAATCATCCAAGTAGTTGCGTTTGTTGATGAGGGAAACCTGACGCACTCGTCACGTGACACAGGACAAGGTCATTCGGTGCGATGCCCTGACTTACTTTTAATAGGTTAGACAGTACAGTGGCGTTAAATTTCAATATCTTACCGGGGTAATGCGACCGATCTTCTGCATGTTAAGTATCAGTTTCAAGCCACGAATCTGTCTGTTAAGTTAGACAGACAACGGGACATACATGATAGACCATCCATATCACCAGTGTTTTAGTTGTCGGGGGGTTGGGGGTTCAACCCCCTAGTTCTCTTTCTAACCCCCTCAGCTAAGTAACTGAAAATATGTTGGGGGTTACTACTTACTTTACTACAAAAACTGGTGTTTGGTCTATGTGATTATGTGATTTGGTAATCTGTAAATTTTTGACCCCCCTAGTTGTTTTTGGACAACTAAAACACTGCATATCACAAAGGCAACAACATTGATCACACACGAGTAACATCAAAGATCGCACCCGAGTAGCTGCCAGTAATCATAATCGTAAACTTAAATATTTTAGAGCGCTACTCTAAAGTTAAGCCGCGGGAATCAGCTTAATCACGATGGATTGTCAAGAGGTGATTAAGGGAACCTCCGAGTAACATAACAGACGTCCCGCAGGTAACCATAGAGACCACCGACGAGTAGCAATAGGCACCACCCTCGAGTAGCAATATAGGCCACCCACGAGTATAAAAAAAGACCACCCACGAGTAGCAATATGGACTACCCACGAGCTGCAATACAGACACCTACGAGAAACAATGCGACGGCTAATCACAGTGACCATGGAGGACGACATGAAGGGCAAAGAACGTCGTTAAAATGCTTATCTGCAAACGAAACCACGTGATATTTATCGATTCCTGAAGCTAGAATCGTGGAAAAGCCTTTTTGGGAATCTATTCCATTTGGTCAACGACGGGTAAATAGAAAACACCTGGAATGTTATTCCTAAGCCATTACATCCAGATGGTCTCGATAGATAATACTTCGATGGAAAGATCTGCACTTCGGTGTAAGAGGATGGCAAATCGATCACTTCCTCAATATATGGATTTGGCTTTGTGCGGGTATGTGTGTATAGATATGTGTATATGTATGTATATATGTGTATGAACTATGTATCTATGCATGCATGTATATATGTGTGTTGGTATGTATGTATGTATGTATGTATGTATGTATGTATGTATGTATGTATGTATGTATGTATGTATGTATGTATGTATGTATGTATGTATGTATGTATGTATGTATGTATGTATGTATGTATTTATGTGTATGTATCTATGCATGCATGATACATGTGTGTATGTATGCATGTATGCATGCATGTGTATGTATGTGTACGTATATATGTGTGTGTTTAGGTGTGTGTGTGTGTGTATGTATGTGTGTGTGCATGTACATGTATGCATGTGCTTAGTTGTGTATGTATGTGTGTGTATGTGTGTAGCTGTGTGTATGTATATATGTATGTATGCGTGTATGTATGTGTATATGTATATGCACCGAGGTGTGTTTAGGTACATCACAAAATTGATTTAGCAGTAGGCCTACGGTCCACAGTTTGAATTGTCTCTTTCAAACTTCTGGAATTTTGTAATTAAAGCTATTAATATTGATTACTTTTTTGTGCGCTCATGAATTGTTCCAACATTTTCTACTATTAATTGCTTTTAAGACCCAGCGTTGCTTGTGTAATTTTTTAGACTCTATCATGTAACCTGATTCGTTTGCTATGGCAACGGTCGTTATATAATATAGCCGTTTGGATTCAAAGAGAAAGCCCAATGTATATTTCTTCCCGCGGTCTTTTCATAATCCGCGTGACATTACATTTTCCGCCAGATGTCATCCCGTCGCGTTGCAGTGCTTACACCAATAGCTCAACGGTTTTTTCTCGGGCTTCGCCCTCGATTTAGCCCTTTCATAATTGTTCAGTCCCCGAACCTTTTTCTAGACCAAAAGCACTGATCAGTATTATTATTGTTATTTTTCCCCCAAGGACTTAGAAATTATTTTGTTTCTGGAACGGCTACAACTCGGGCAGAGCTTTGGCAGAGGAACCGCTGAACGCCACGGCGTTAAAGCGATGAATTGTTACAGAGAGTGGCTGAAACAGAAAGATAGTCTCTCGGGGTTCGCCTGCAGGAGCTTGAGTAGTATTACAAACATTTTAACGAGTGATTTGACATAAAGAACCCGGGTTCGAATCTGGGACGAAGGGGTGAAAGACAACCCACTAACAACTCTGCCACCTTTAAACCGTTAGAATGACGACCATTAATAAAACTAAGGCAGATCCAGAGTTTAAAGACATCTTATGACATCAAAGGCAGTTCACGTCGGCATAAATTGTTTTGAACAGTTCTCTATTGCATTAAAAAAATTAGTAGTAGTTTCCATTGTTTAACAACATCTTATGATGCGCGCATCCGTTTTCAAGATCCTCTTCCTTGTCTCTAAATCTCAACAAGGTACTGCTCCGAAATATCTCTTCAACTACCTGCGAAAGCCGCTATCTGCACCTTCTCGCTCATTGCGCTCTGCAAATCGGCTTGGTCTTTTTGTTCCCAGGGCTAAAACTGCCTTGGCCCAGCACCGGGCGTTTGCTGTAATGGGTCCCACAATCTGGAATGACTCAGAGCCAAACTAATGACTGGCTTTTCATCATCAGTCTCGCGTTCCCTAAAGGCATTTTTGTTTCCCCGGGGCTTCTGTGCTGAGAGCGCCTCTGAACAGTTATTCTGCGAGAGGCGCTTTATAAATTTCTAGATACAATACAATGCAATTATGGCTGCTAGGGCCGTTGACGTTGACCTTACTTGATGCGTTCAACTGGAAGTTGAGTGGAACTGCGATTTTAAATATAATCCTTATATACAGCTTGGTAACAAAGTGTTTCGAAGGTGTCTAAGAGCTTACTTGATGCGTTCAACTGGAAGTTGAGTGGAACTGCGATTTTAGATATAATCTGTATATATATCTTGGTAACAAAGTGTTTCGAAGGTGTCTAAGAGATTTCCGTGTATTCTGCAAAAGTTAGTGAAATCATAAAAATTTACCATAACTGAGCGCCTCTTGCAGTTTCTGCTCAGATCTTTCATTTTAATACTGAAAAATCGTCTTCCATGGATCCTGCCCTGATTCCTTCTCTTCTCGTTAACTCTCGACGTTCGAATGCCAAGCACCATTCATCATAGCTGCCTCATTGTCTACCTGCTTGACCTGTAATTGTAATTGTAACTTTTGTAGTTGTAGTTATAATTGTAATTGCTGCTGAGCATTAATATAGCGCCACTCAAATCAGCGAGGCATTGTCAGTTCTTGGTATGATAAAAAGGAGTTTCAACAGATAGATATTGCCAGCTTCAAGGTACTGTACAATGCATATATTCGACCACATTTACAATATTGTGTCCAAGTTTTAACACAAAAAAGATGTCGAATGCCTGGAAAATAATTCAAAAGAGAGCTACCAAACTCGTCAGACGCCTATCTAGAATGCCGTAGGAAGAAAGGCTTCAAAACTGGGTCTCTTTTCCTTGGAAAGAAGAAGAACGAGGGGTGATCTTATTGAGACATACAAAAATATAAATGGACTCGAAAATATAGATGAAAAACTTTCTTTCAAAAAGCAACAACTGGAAATCTGAGAGGTCACAATCTGAAACTGTACCATAAACGATTGCAATTAGACATTAGAAAATTCTTTTAGCCAAAGAATTGTGGATCACTGGAACCGGTTGTCACAGGAAGTAGTATCTTCACCAAGCCTATGCATTTTCAAACAGAAACTGGACAGTTGGATGGAATGATGTAGGCACTAAAGGCTTATATATCTTGCCCTATTAACTGTAACTGTAACCGATTATTGGGTATGGACTGCCGTTTTCGGATGTTGCAAGTCCTAAGCCTGAATAACGGAGGAGGGAGACGTTAAGTATCCTCTTCATAACACAGCGTTTTAAAACAGAAATTGCGTAATTACTAATGTTGATGTCAATGGTTGTGGCAGCTAGAGATTGAGAATAAACACAGGAAAATCCAATTCTGCGCTTAGACACCCTTGAAACGCTTAATCATGACGCTATATAAATTGTCAAGCAAGTTAAAGTTATTGAATTCGTCCTTTGCTCGTTAGGAAAACGAGGTCGAGACCCATTAGACACCTTCAAAAACTTTGTTCTCAGGCTAAAATAAAAAATTCTGAACCGCGGTTTGTTCAAACAAACTCCGCCATTACGCTGACTGTGGTAGTGTCAGTCCGAAGCCTAGAGGAAGGAGGAGGGTGACGTCAAACATCTTTGCTATTACACAGTGTCGTTAAACAACAACTAACCAACCTTTATTTAAACTGAAATACATCCTCGCAAAGAAAGGTCACCTTCAACGGTTCTGGCAGCCGTAAGATGTCGTTGGTTTGTTGCTGTTTAACGACGCTGTGTCATAACGAAGATGATTAGCGTCGCCCTCCTTTCTCCAGGCTTGGGACAGGCACTGTCAGAGTACGAGCAGTGGCGGAGTTAAGATGTCGTTAAACACTGTAAAGTAATATTATTCCTACAAGATCTTAAGAAAAATACTAAAACCTCTACAAGATAGACGTCAACGGGCTTTCATGCCTCAAGCTCTCGTTAACGTGTTGAAAAGCCTCCTCACGGCACAGCGCCAGTAAAACTTAAAGTAGTTAACTGAGTTAAACAGGTTTTTTTCTATGAACCAAGGCATACCAACGCTCATGAACAGTGTCTAATCTAGACGCCTTTGGGGGGGAGGAATGTCCCCCCTGGATTTAAGTTTCCCCCAGAGGCCAGCAATATTACAATGTACAGACCTTTTGGGGAGGAAAAATCCCCCACTCACAGGATACATGTGGATACATGGTTCCCCCCAGAGAGATGATTTCATCAACTTTTGGAGAGAGTAATTGCTGTAGAAAAGTTAAGAAAATCGGACGAAGGACTGCGTTTGGCCTTCGAGTGGCGCTTTACAAGTTTAGAGATTACGACTACGAACATGATTCCTCTAGCCATATCGTCGTTCACCCGCGTACATGTCTTTTATGCTATACATACACAAAATAAAACTGACATTAATTATAGGCAACGAAGCTGGCAGTCACAATTATGTAACTAAACATTTCATAATAGAGAGCACTTTAACACACCTTTTAAACGTGTAGTTTTAAATCTACATAAACTTATGACTTACAGTTA
>OY744605.1:8745290-8747790 GCA_963556255.1 Allolobophora icterica | reverse complement strand
CCTTGGGGGCTGCAACACGAAATGCACGAGAGCCCATGGCAGTGCTGCATCTAGGCTCAACCAAAAGACCCTTAACCGAAGACCGCAGACTGCGTGGCAGGATGTAAGGAGAGAGTAGTGGTTGAAGGTAGGTAGGAGTGTACATTGTGAAGGTTTTATCGGTCAAGCAGGCAAGTTTAAATCTAATTCTGAATTCTACAGGAAGCGAATGCAGCTGATGGAGCAGAGTTAATGAGTTTTAACGAGAAGATGCACGCAACACCCCTCGAACCAGAGAATTTTGGATGCGTTGACTTGAAGATCTGACATGCCTGCAAACACAGACTTGGCATAATCGGGGCAAGAGCAGACAAGGGGTTGTTATGTTATTATAACATAACATGGCGCAGGCAGTAGGCAATTCAAATCAATTATTTACGTTCAACAAAATAACATCGAACGATTAACAAAACCGAGTGCATCTTATTATCCATCGCTTAGTTGCCACTTTTATTTATAGGAACTATGCAGACATTAGAAAAGGTGCGTAAAAAGCTGCGCATTTCAGCTACTCGTATTTACAATGCTTATCATAATTTAGAAAAGGTGTGGAAGCAACTGCACTTCTTGCTCAAGTTTACTGGATAATGCGTGTTTTCGGACGGTTGTTTTTGCTCCTGTTTACCGCCCTTATCGATGGATTAGCCCATCTCATTGAGGTTGCATGGTAGGAGAGGCACCTAAGGTAAGACAGGGTAAGCAAACATAAGGTAATTGTAAGGCAAGATAAAGAAAAAAGACCAGCGAAAGGTAGTTCCATAAACTTCCTGGCTTGTATAAGATCAGCAAATTATTAGGTAAACTAAGGTAAGGCTGGGAAGAAATCTGCTGTTTTTCAATTCAGTTACCGAGAAAGAGGGAGACAGAGAGACAGACAAAGAGACAGACAGACAGACATACAAATACAGAAACAGACAGAAAGACAGACAGAGAGACATACAGAGCAAGACAGACACAGACACAGACACATACAGAAATAGAGAGACAGAGACAGACAGAGACTAAGAGAGAGCAAAACAGACAGATAGACAGGCATACAGACGACTTGAGAGAGATTCCCATTTTCTCTCACCCTGTCAGCCACAATCACACCATGCGCAAACTCTGTCCAATTCCTACGAATTCACATCAGTTTCCACACAATCATTATTACGCCTTCATGCACACGTGATACGACCAAATACAATGATCCACAGTCAACATGACCGGACTGTACGTACTCACATCCTTCTCTCTCTCCCGACTTCCTCCCGATCTCATTGCGCCGTCAACTGCCATAAATACAATAGGAATTGAACAAAGTGTTTCTCAGACAACGTGGTTTCTGTCTCAACGGAATACAATAGCAACAGCGTCGTCTGAAAATACAGTCGTCAAAACTATTCACAAGACGCCAACGTTCGTTCGCTTAACACGAAACAGATTATCATTCTCATGAACATAATATCTTGCTGCACATACCTACATAAGACGGCGTGGAATCGTTGGAGAACGGATCCAGAGGACCAGATCAGGGCTAAGACATTTATTGTAATTGTAAATGCGATTGTAATTGAACATTTATAAAGCGCCACTCAAAGAGCATTCTCATTGTAATCTGCGCTAGTCTATATGGTCCTGAATTTCTCTAAGGATTCAAATACTAGATTAGTTAGTAAAACTAGGCATAGGGCATGAAAGGGTGATGGGAGCATCATGAACGGGTGGTCAGGTCAGGATCGGACGCGCATATCATAATTGAAGGGCTTGCAGCAATAACCAGGTATGTCGGATTTTTTGAGTTTTGGGAAAATGGCTTCAAAGATTTAACACTTCAAACTGCTGTGTCTAAGCCATTTTACGAGATATCGACAAGCTGTTTAAATCCATGTGAGTTATTACTGTCTTTCACGAAATTGTTACATAATGCAATGCAAAATATAACATTGATGTTTTTTCACGATATTTTGCTTCATACCTGGTTATTGACACTCAATAGCCCAGTATGAAGCAAAAATCGTCTGCTGTTAGTCGACATACCTTATTCTTGCACCAAATGGTGACTAGCACACAGTACAAATTAATCGTGCAATAAGACGGTAAGTCATCATAGCTACATTACAGTAAGAAAAAAATAACGCAAAATCAGTGAATTGTAGAGTAAGTAAGAGACAATAATCGGGTATGTCAAATAACCTGATTATTGCACCAGTTTTAATACGAAGATTACAAGAAAAAACGACAATTTTTGTTATCATACCGGGTTATTGCATTGGAGTAATGTTGGCGGCTGCTAAATACCATATGTCGACAAACTGTTTTATCCAAAAGCCAATTCAAAAATAATCAGATTTGCACCAAATTTGCAGGGTATATATTCCAAGCACGCTGGCATACTTTTTCACATAAACCAGGTATGTCGACATACCTGGTTATTGAGGCAAGCCCTTCAATTGTGCGGTCACGGTTTGAACACGAACGT
>OY744605.1:8720290-8742790 GCA_963556255.1 Allolobophora icterica | reverse complement strand
CTCGCAGCCACAAGATGATTTAAAACATATAATATTTTTTTCAATTCAATTCAATTCAACTTTATTGATCCGAATTCAATACAAAAGTACAGTAGGCACCAATTGGAATGTAAAAACATTCGGGATACAATTGGGAAAGCCCAAAAGGGACATAGGTCCCGCTTAATTAGGGCTGCCTATTTGTTACATAGTAATAAGATGGCACCAAAAAAGAAAAAGAAAAATGATGGGGACAAAAACCAGGCCCTGAAAATACTGTCCTTGAGGTATAGTATGAATGAAAAGTAAAGGACTAGTTGAAAATACAAGTAAATGCAAACAAACAAAACAAAAACAAACAAAAAACGAAAAGAAAATGCATCAGATGATCAGCATGGCTCAGCCGAGCACCTATATTACTGTAAACACGATTACAGAAAAGAACTTGGTAAAATAAAACGTTTTCTGTTTTCGGGTGGTGCCAGGAGAAAGGACAATCTATAGGCGAGGTATCATCATTCATTATGACAGTATTCTTCAACAGAACGTTTCACGGTCTGGAAAAGGAGGGAGGCGACATTAAACACCTATCTTATAACAGAGCGTCTTAAAAAACAAATTTCATAAACAAAGATTATAATAATGCAGGATAGTTCTAAGTTAGAGGCTCTGGCAACCAGAACTCATCGTTAAACGCCTGTTCAAAAGGGGGGGAGGTATAGAAGAGCATTAGATCGCGGTTCGATAGCCGTAACCCCTCTATAGCGGGGGCTTGCATGGCTGCCAAAAGGTGTGTTTAATTAAGATCTTGATAATAATAGTACTGTCATGTGTCAATGTAATCTTACTGTGTAATTGTCAGTTTGAATTATTAAAGAAGATTATTGTTATTGTTATTAGGAACGGTACTGTAGCACGCGGCGACCTTTTAAGGAAACGTATTAGGAACAGTGTTTGCTTTTCCTTGCTCTAGAGCCGGGTGTTCAATCGGGAAAGCTGTGCACCATCATGAAACCTGTTGTGAAGGTCACTTGCTAATCCAGACGGACGGACGGATGGATGAGTTAATGGTTCAAATGCCGTGGGAAATCTAGGATTCGTTTTAGCGCCATTTTACCCGGTTAGTCCGTGGTTGTTGATGTATTGTGTGCGATTCAGCTGAAAGTTCTTTCTTCCACTCGTCTCTGAGGACAAGTGTTGATAGATGGATTTATGTATGTATATATATATGTATATATATATGCGTGTGCTGTATGTGTGAATATATATATGCGTGTGCTGTATGTGTGAATATGTGTATTGTAACATAATCTGACTCATATAGCGCATCTTGATATACATATTGTTAGCTTGTTAGTCTAGAGGTGAAATGTGAGTTAGAATGATACGAGAAATGACAAGAAAAACGAAGACTTTCGCAATATTGATAAAACGTATATTTACACTATGTACATAATACTCACACATTCAACACAAAGCAGACGTCAAAAGACAGACTCTCCGAGAAGACGCCTGCACAAACTCCACAAAAGAAGATACAACTCGAGAACCGGCAATTAAACATGAGTAGCGACCACGCAGGGTACACTCTCGCAAAACGACCACAAAAGGGTACTTACAATGCGTGACACAACCAGTGCACGTCTTACGCCTTACTTAACTAAAACCGGTCTCCCTGTAGACACAAGAACACTGCTATATATAGCCAACGAGACCATCCTACTTTTAGCTTCAAACGAGGTGCGTCTTAACTAAGATTAGAAAGTGCACGTGAGGATGATAATGGCGGGATGGCTGTGGGCCACTCCCAACAGACCCCCCCACTACGAAAAAGAGGAAACATTTAAAGTGTTTCCGACCATGCAGAAACTACAAATGTACATGAATTGAAACTATCTCTAAAGTTCAACAACATAACAGTCCACTAAAACGTTTACAACACAAAAAGAGAATCATCTATGTAGGCGTAACAAAAGAGACTGACAGTCCGTAGAAATATAAGGACAGTTCGTACATTTAAACTGAGGGGCGACTTAATATGTCTGGTAACACATTGTCTCGACCACGCCGATGCTTAATGTTCAATGAGTACTGTTGGAGTTCAAGACTCCATCGCAAAAGTTTCGCATTCGAAGGAGCCATGCGATTTATGAACTGGAGTGGACTATGGTCCGTATAGACGACCACTGGAGCGGAACCAAAGTACACGCTGAACGCGCGTACACCGACCACCAGCGCAAGTGCCTCCTTCTCAATTGTCGAATAGCGTACTTCAGCCGAACTCAACTTCCGACTCAGGTAGCAGACCGGGTGTTTAATCTCGTCAGTTATCTGAAATAGACAACCTCCCAAACAAAAGTACGAAGCATCTACAGCCAAATAAAAGGGTTTGTCAAAATCGGGCGGTTTAAGTATAGGCCGCGAAGCCATCCTAGACTTCAAATCAATGAATGCATTCTCAGCCTCAGGAGACCAAGTAAACCTGTGACCTTTCTTAAGTAACAAAGTAAGAGGTAACGTTAACTGAGAGTAATGCGGCAGAAATTTGCGGTAATAACCAGCCAAACCCAGAAAAGATTGAACCTGCTTCTTATTTTCAGGACGCGGAAATCTTAGCAAAGACTCGACCTTCTGCATGCGTGGCTGAATAGAGTTCAAACCAATATGGTGACCCAGAAAATCTATCTCTGCATTAGCAAAGACACACTTCTTCAAATTCAATGTAAGTTTAGCGTTAGCAATGCGTGTTAACACTCTTTCCACGTGAGATAAATGATCATTCCAAGAACCACTGAAAATTATCAAGTCATCCAAATATCCATCACAAAACTCATCTAAACCATGCAACAGTTTCGCAACCAAACGTGAAAATGAGGCAGGTGCGTTTCTTAAACCGAACGCCATGTAGCGCCACTGGTAATGACCATGTGGGGTAACAAATCCAGTTAAAGGGATTGATTTACTATCAATCGGAACTAGTCTTGCCAGAAACCCCGTGTCGCGTCAAGCTTAGTCAGAAATTTGGCTTGTCCAACCTTGTCAATTAACGATTCTACACGTGGCATCGGAAAAGGATCGGCTACCGTAAGCGCATTCAACTTACGAAAGTCTGTGCACAGCCGCAAAGACCCATCCGGTTTAGGTACAAGTACAATAGGCGAAGCCCACGCACTTTCGGACTCCTCTACAATGCCTTCTTCAATTAGACCTTTAATCTCTTTGTCTACCTGTGCCATACGCTCAGGATGCAACCGATAGGCTGTCTGCCGTACTGGTCGTGCACCAGGTATCAACTCAATACGGTGTGCAATAAGTGAAGTCTTGCCAGGTACATCGCTAAACACACCCTTAAACGTACCAAGCATGCCCAGCAATTCATCCCGTTTTGACCTCAATTCTGGATGTAATTTGTAACATGAAGAAACCCCATGATTAGATTTACCGCAGTAAGTACAAACAATCTGGGAGTCAAATGACTTGTGAAATTGAAATTGGCCCTCTTTACGGAAATTTTTCGGCGACCAATGGGCTTTTGCTCCACGACCCGAATCACGACCAAATCCAAAATTTTCCCGTTTTTCATCATTCGAATGCAAGACAGAAGCATGCGCAGGGAAGGGCTTATATAGAATAGCAAATTCGTCTGCTAACTTTGCGGCGTCTGAAACTGTCGCGGGCTTTTTGTCAATTATCCATCTATGGATTTCAACAGGCAAGCAAGTCACAAATTGCTCAAGTTTAAAGACTTCAAAGGCCTTAGTCAAGTCATTAAACGCATTTTCACCTTCCAGCCACCTTTGAAAAGGCAACGCCAAGCGGAAAGCGAAAGCAGAGTAAGTCTCCTGCGCACCCTTAACCAAAGTTCTAAAGCTCTTCCTATAAAACTCCGGCACCCTAGCGAATGCAGTCAACAAAGCCTGTTTTAGGGTGTCATAATTCTTACAGCCCTCAAGAGATAACTCCGAAAAAACCTGTTGGGCTTTACCAGTTAATTGAGGGTGTAACAAAGCAGTCCATTTATCTCTTGAAAATTTATGAATAGTCATAGCCTTCTCAAATGAAACAAAGTAATGCTCTATATTCGTCTCCTCAAATTTAGGGACCAATTTGATGGCAGAAGCTATGCGAAACACATCTTTGTCCTGTTCGGGACCTGGGTTCAAAACCTTAGCCTCGATGCGCTTTAGCTCTAACTCATATTGTCTCACTCGTTCTCTTTCCTCCATCTTCAATTTTTCGTGCAATTCAGCCTTTCTGTCTTCAGCCTCTCGCCTTCGTTTCTCCATCTTCAATTTTTCCTGCATTTCAGCCTTTCTGTCTTCAGCCTCTCGTTCTTGCTTTCTGTTTTCAGCCTCTCGTTCTTGCCTTTTGTCTTCCATTCTCAAATTCTCCAATTGAAATTCTCTGTCACTATCTAACTTCATCAATTCAGTCTTTTCTACTCCAAAATCGAACACTTTTTTTTCCTGCGTTACAAATTTAGCAAGAATTTTCTGCATTTGAGTCTTACTCATGCCTCTAGTGTCCTGATCTAATTTCTCTAATTCAAGCCTTAATTCGTCAGCCGACATATCTAAGACGTCGTCCAAACTCAAAGGCTTAGTCACCGGAGAGTGAAGGACACTCCCAACCGGAGAAGCTGGTGTCGAAGTATCAGACCCAAATGTAGCCATGATACAAAGTCGTATGCACAAAAACGTGTACAACTTCCAAAGAAACCGTCAAATACGCAAATACGCAGACCCAATTTCCAATTTTGAAATTTCCAATTTAACAAAACGGAAAACGGTGAATTTTAAGGACGAGCCCCCATATGTTAGCTTGTTAGTCTAGAGGTGAAATGTGAGTTAGAATGATACGAGAAATGACAAGAAAAACGAAGACTTTCGCAATATTGATAAAACGTATATTTACACTATGTACATAATACTCACACATTCAACACAAAGCAGACGACAAAAGACAGACTCTCCGAGAAGACGCCTGCACAAACTCCACAAAGGAAGATACAACTCGAGAACCGGCAATTAAACATGAGTAGCGACCACGCAGGGTACACTCTCGGAAAACGACCACAAAAGGGTACTTACAATGCGTGACACAACCAGTGCACGTCTTACGCCTTACTTAACTAAAAGCGGTCTCCCTGTAGACACAAGAACACTGCTATATATAGCCAACGAGACCATCCTACTTTTAGCTTCAAACGAGGTGCGTCTTAACTAAGATTAGAAAGTGCACGTGAAGATGATAATGGCGGGATGGCTGTGGGCCACTCCCAACAATATATATATATATATATATATATATATATATATATATATATATATAATTCATCCAATCCTCCGCCCTCCGAGCTTTCTCTTCCTCAACAAAACCCGCCTTAGCAACTTGTTAAAGAAGTAGGCCTAAATGTCAATGTCATAGGCAATGAATGACTAGCAACACAACCGTAATAAATATCAGTAGAGTCTTGAACTTCGAATTGTATCATAGTTGAAGTGTGAGACTGTGAGTGTACTGAGAAACTACCAGAGCCCCAGCTCCAGTGCGACTATAGTCAGTCACTGGTACAGCTTGCAATCAAACATGGTTACGGGTTGGCACTTGGCAACGATCATCACATACTATGCTGTTGTTGCTTGCACTGCTGTTTGCAAAACGCCACTGTCAGTGTCACATTAAGAAAGGCCCAACAATAACCCAATGAATTTTTTCAAGTTTCTACGAATTTTAAAATAAGCCAAAAATTTACGCATTTTTCCGAGTGGTAAAACCAAAAGTCACGAATTCTCGAACTAAGCTTATGCATAATTATATATAGGCCCCCTATATAATTATATATATATATATATATATAATTCTCGAACTATAGCTATAAGCTTATGCATATGTATATATGCATAAGCTTATAGTTCGAGAATTCATGACTTTTGGTTTTAAAATTCGGATATATATATATATATATTTATTTATTTATTTATTTACATGAATAAGGTTAACCAGTGTGTATGCATGTATTGTAATGTAATGTGTTGTACTGCATTGTAATATAATCTAAGACTCGTATTTAGTGCAACTATAAGATATATATATATATATATATATATCCCATATAATCCATCCCATACTCCTCCTTCCAATCTTTTTCATCCTCAACGAAACCCTCTTTAGCACCTCCTTTCCCCACTCTCTCTGGTCTCTGACAACCGGATTCGGGTCTGCACTTGGTAGCTCTGGACAACCCCTCTGACACGACGCAGCGCTCGTTAATAAGCTGGTGCCGTGCACTTAGTTTTATAGAGTCGCGCTTTGGAAATCTGGAATTACGATTACGATTACTAGACTCTCAGGAATTTACTGTGATGTTGGTTAGATCAGGAGCGAAGTTCCATCCGTTTCGGATTGATTAATTACGTTCCTTAGCTTTCTCTTTCGGTCTCACGGACCTAATGGACTAATTCCAATGGAATGCTATTTTATAATTGGGCTTTTCTTAAAAGCGACCAATGATCGATGACGTGTACTTTATAAGTATATAGCGCTATATTAGTAAATTATATTGAGATTGGATTTGATTGACACTTGTTTATTTGGTAACCAAACTTATTATACAGATACAGCAGAAACACGCATTATTATATTCCAAAGTCTGGCTACACAGGAGGCCCAAAAGGGTTCAAATGACCCCGCTACCAGGGCCCAATTGGATTAGATTAGATTAGATTAAATTTTATTGAATTATTATGGATTATATGAAATTGGATTAGATTGGATCATATTGGGTTGCATTAGATTAGATTTTATACAATTAGACTAGATTATATTGGAAAGGTCTGGACTGGATTGGATCACATAGTTCCAATAAAATTGCGTCATTTTGTCCGCTTTTATTAAATCCTCGAGGGATCAGTTTTTCCTCGGTGAAGCAACGATAGGGGAGGGGATATTTGAAACGTAATTATCAGGAGTTTCAGCTCAATTAGGAAAGCTCTGAAACCCAAAGACACCATATATGAAAGGTTATTACGTGTCTTTATTCAGCGCTGTTCTAGAATTTAGTCAAATCGGATTTTTTCATCGCATTTTAGTTTTATTATCAGTGTTTTCGTTGTCGTCGTCATCAACATCATCATCATCATTATCATCATCATCATCATCATCATCATCATCATCATCATCATCATCACCACCACCACCATCATCATCATCATCATCATCATCATCATCATCATCATCATCATCATCATCATCATCATCATCATCAGTGTTTTGTCCGTCTACAAATCTGTCTATGTTTTGTCCATGTGTGTCTAAGTCTGCGTCTGAATGCATTAATAATCTGGCGCCAGAGACGTTAATTCATGCGCATGTATAAACGTATGTATGTGTGTGTATGTACGTATAATTGTATGTATGTATGTGTGTATGTATGTATAGATGTACATATGTATATTGTATGTATGTATATGTGTATGCATGTAAATGTGTGAGTACGTTTTTCTCGATGCATGTATGTTTGTATGAAGGTATGCATGTATGTATGCTGTGTGTACTCTCATCCAGATGTTATACATATTTAATAAAATAAAATATACTCCATTAAATATATGTTTTATTATATATTTAAATGATATATATATACATACTTTCCACTGGTAGATATATTGTGTATCTATATATTCCATTGAATTCGATGGAATATTGGTGGTTGGCCACTGGACGGCGCCCTTGTAGCGGCATGGTCGCGTTACGGCGCTTTAGAATTTGTCCGTGTTTTCGTTAGTAATTAAATCGGAGTAACTTCAAACAGGGATCATCTAAGTAGTTTCCAGTGTTTAACTAGGCCTATATCTTGTAGGTGCCAGGGCTGTTGACTCAGACCTTCCTAACCTTTTACTGACGAAACAAACCAACAAACAATATTTTATTAGTTGTATATATATGTCATCAGTGAACACCGTTTTAAAGGTGTCTAAGGAGAGCTTCACAGTATTTAGCGACATCTAGTGGCTGCCCGGACCTTTTACGTCAACGTTACCGAATGAGATGCATATATGAAACGCAGCGTATATTTTATATGGCGTCGGCAAAAACAGTTTTAAAGGTGTTTAAGAGGAAGCATCATTTAGCGACATCTAGTGGCTTCATGAACCGTTGACGTCGCCTTACTTCACTTTTCACTGCGTTTAGCAATTAATTTTTATAATTAATTTTAATAAAGTAAGTATAGTTTCTGTTTAACGACTCTGTGTGACAATAAACATTATTATTATTAGCCGCACGTCTTATTGGTCGCATCCCCAGATTCGGCCAGGGTTCTCTTTATATGCGGGATGTTCTGCACTGGCTTCCTTTCCCGCTGCGGATCGCCTACATGGTCTCTGCACTGGTTAGGCGTTGTCTGGAAGGACTTGCCCCCTATACCTGCGGGAGTTTTGTCGCCCTACCTCTGGGGTCTTACGGCGATCTGCTCTTCGCTCGGCTGACCAGCCATTATGCAGCGCCTTTTTTCGGTGGCTGGCCCCGCATCCTGGAATGGCCTTCCTGTTGAAATCCGACTGGTCCCTATGACTCATTGTACCTTGTTCCTTACAAACTTGAAAACTACTCTCTTTAGCCGTGGTTGGACTAGGATCGCTCCTGAGTAGATAACCTTGAAGGGGCGCTATATAAGTTAAATAATATTAATAATAATAATAATAATAATAATTAGCGTCGGCCTCCTCCTTAGTGCATGCTCAGGACTGGCACCACTCGAAATTCAAATTGGCAGTCGACAGACTGTAACAAGGGGCTTAATCATAATATCTTGTAGCATCACGTCTTTAAAAAGCAACTTTTAGTACATAAAAAACAGTTCAATTGTTGATTTTGTTAACATTTCTCTCTTTCGTTTTAAAACGTCAAATTGTCTGAGGTGGACGTGGTATTGGTAAATGAACTTTGTTTTATTATATATAGGTCCATATAGATAACATGTTAAAGGTATGCAGAGAGGATATTTAAACAATTTGCTATATCCATGCTTGGAACTGTAACTACCAGGTAGGTTGCTGTTCTCCGCTTTCTGACTACGCTGCGTCGCCCTCCTCCTTTATCCAGGCTTGCGACTGACACTAAAATATCGTTCAACTGATGGATATAGAATGTGCGCTTAACTATTTCAGTTCCATAACGACCACTTTTATCTGAGATGTAACACAATAGTAATTGTAATTATAATCGAACAACAATTCAGAGGGGCTCCGACCCAATAATTCAGTGCTATCACTAACACATCAAATGGACTTCAGGCGTTTCCGCAATAGGGGAAGTAAAAGACTGAGGATATCAAGCCGCAATTTCTGCGGAGGACGGTTCCAGCTAGTAGTAGTAGTAGTAGTAGTAGTAGTAGTAGTAGTAGTAGTAGTAGTAGTAGTAGTAGTAGTAGTAGTAGTAGTAGTAGTAGTAGTAGTAGTAATAATAATAATAATAATAATAATAATAATAATAATAATAATTATTATTATTATTATTATTATTATTATTGTTATAATTATTATTATTATTATGTCTAGGGTCTGTTTACGCAGAAAATCGAGTTCTCCGCCGCTGCTTTCGTTACTTATTATTATTATTATTACTATTATTATTATTATTATTATTATTATTATTATTATTATCATTATCATTATTATTATTATTATTATTATTATTATTATTATTATTATTATTATTATTATTATTATTATTTTTATTATTATTATTATTATTATTATTATTATTATTATTATTATTATTATTATTATTATTATTATTATTATTATTAGTAGTAGTAGCAGTAGCAGTAGCAGTAGCAATAGCAGTAGCAGCAGTAGCAGCAGCACTAGTAGTAGCAGAAGTAGTAGTTATAGTTGTAGTTGTTGTAGTTATAAGAGCAGCAGTAGTAATTATTATAATTACTATTACTATTATAGTAATAATAGGAAAAGTAGTAATAATAAAAATCGTCACCATATCACTATCAACTACCAATACCATCCCACTACTGCTACTGCTACCATCACCACATCCATCACCAGCACCCCCTGCGTAAAATGCAACTATGTCTGCACTAAACTCGTCCACAACAAATGCATCACAGTCAAAACCGCCGTTATCCACCATCAACACACTTTCGACAGCTTCCTCTGTCCTTCAGCGAGCTTTAATTCTCCCGACGCCATTAAATATTCTCTATTATCGCTCGTTTCTACATCTGATCCTCAGACAGGCAATTGCTCATCGCCGGAAATATTATACATTAACCGTGGATGGATGCCGAATTTGACGACATCTTTTGGCAATAAATTATTCTGAACAGTTTCCAGAATTTGGCGTCGGGAGAGAAACGGATTTTTTGAACAGTTTCCATCATTCTTGTGGTATAATACAAGGCAACGTGTTAAGTGTGTTAAATACATAAATGCTCTTCTGCTTTTTGTTATAGGGCGTGTTGTACACGTAAAAGAGGTGTCTAATTAATCTTGAACAATTCTCATAGAGATCGTATGGCATAATACAGCTCAGAATAGAACAGTGATGGGCAATAGTTAACTAAAAAGTTGCTAACTTTTAGTTTAACTAAAAAATTTAGTTAAGGAAGAAGTTTAACTAAAAGATAATAGTTTAGTTAAAGCCATAGTTTAACTAAAAAAATTTTGTTGCTAACTAAAAAGTTTAACTAAAAAAATCAGCAATATGTAACTATTTTTCTACAGTGAACATTGAACACTGTCCGCAAAAAAACATTTTAACACTGCATGGTTTTAGCATTAACAGCCTGTGTTTTCAAATTCATACACTACTTACAGTACACATATAACTGTATGCCAGAACAGTACACATTACATAGTTTGAAGGTGAAATTGTCATTGACGTTTTACATTATTACAGTTCACTTAACGTCTTTTATTGTGAAAATGTTGGTGGTAAAAAGTTGGAAAAAGTTTAACTACTTTTTTTTATTTTAGTTAACTAATTTCCAAAATCAGTTGCCAACTTTAGTTAAACTATTTTTTTAGTTGGAAAATAGTTGTAGTTTAACTAAAAAAATAGTTTAGTGCCCATCACTGGAATAGAATATTATAAACTATTTTCTGTCGCAAGTTGTATAGTTTGTTAGTTGCTGTTTAATGACACTGTGTCGTAATAAATATGATTAGCGTCACACTCCTTTCTCTGGCTTTTGATTGGCAATACCACAAGCGGGGTGGTGGCACGGTTTCATATATTTAGTTGACCGTGTTTTAAAGGCGTCGTTTAAGAGCACGGCAGTATTAACTTGCCTCAACTTATTCCATATTAAGCAACTTATCCTACCTCGAACCTTAACTGTCGTCATCAATCAGCAATAAATATCTAGTAGTAGTAATAGTATTAGTAACCTAGTAGTGGCACTGGTGGTGGTGTTAGTAGTAGTAGTAGTAGTAGTAGTAGTAGTAGTAGTAGTAGTAGTAGTAGTAGTAGTAGTAGTAGTAGTAGTAGTAGTAGTAGTAGTAGTAGTAGTAGTAGTAGTAGTAGTAGTAGTAGTAGTAGTAGTAGTAGTAGTAGTAGTAGTAGTAGTAGTAGTAGTAGTAGTAGCAGTAGTAGAGGTAGTGGGGGTGGGGTGGTAGCAGTAGCAATAGCAGCGTTGTATTGTGTATTGCACTGTATTGTATTGTATATTAGAGGCCACTGGCGTAAGCTTGTCCAAAATATTGGGTGGGCATGAGGTCTGGACCAGAGGTGCAAAAAAGAAAAATTTTCAAGATTGTTGTTGTTCTTTTTTTTATTGTTTTTGTTGTTTTGTTTCTTTTTAAGATTTTCGGATCATATAAGTCGTGAAAATGACATGAACAATAGCTCCAACTCCGTTTAATTCAGTTGCGATTTCCGAAAATTAAAAATCATTAAATCAATGTTATTAAGATAACTTCTACAAAAATAAGAAATTAATTTTTTTAAACAAACAAAAAACCAACGTTGTGGTTTTTAGTTTAAAACCAAAATCCGAAAGAAACGTTTTTTACCTCTGGTCTGAACAGTCAGCAGAGGCTTCCGGTGTTACGTTATTGCGTATGAAATGGGGCGTTTGGTTTACATGTAAATTTGTTTCATATTGAAGATATTGAAGTTTAAAATAAATCTCTGTTTTCATTATGAATTTCTGATAATATTTCAGTTCTGTGTCTCTGTTTTTCTGTTTCTGAAGAAATTTATCTATATTGAAACATAATATTTTAATATTTGAAGAAATTCTCCTCTCGATTTTGTTTTTTTGAGTGGGGGCATTGCCCCGGCTCCTCAATTATTGGGGCACGTGACCCGGGTGCCCCCCAGAGTCTACGCCTATGTTAGAGGCATTATTGTTACTATTATTATTATTATTATTATTATTATTATTATTATTATTTTATTTTTTTATTTTTTGTCCCGAGGTATCAATGGTCCCTCAGGAATAGGAATTATTATTATTATTATTATTATTATTATTATTATTATTATTATTATTATTATTATTATTATTATTATTATTATTATTATTAGTAGTAGTAGTAGTAGTAGTAGTAGTAGCAGCAGCAGCAGCAGCAGCAGCAGCAGCAGCAGCAGCAGCAGCAGCAGCAGCAGTAGAAGTAGTAGTAGTAGTAGTAGTAGAAGTAGTAGTAGTAGTAGTAGTAGTAGTAGTAGTAGTAGTAGTAGTAGTAGTAGTAGTAGTAGTAGTAGTAGTAGTAGTAGTAGTAGTAGTAGTAGTAGTAGTTGTAGTAGTAGTAGTAGTAGTAATAGTAGTAGTAGTTTTAGTGGTAAGAGTAGTAGTAATAATGAATAATAATAATAATCTTTTTCTTTATTAATTCAAACCGACAAACGCAGTAAGATTACATTGAGACATGACAGTACAATTATCAATATCTTAACTAAACACACGTAGTAATTATTATAATTATTATAATTATTATTATTATTATTATTATTACCACCACCACCTGCGCATAATACAACTATGTCTGCACTAAAGTTACACACAACAAGTGCGTCAAAGTCAAAACCGCCGTTATCCACCATCAACACACTTTCGACAGCTTCCTCTGCCCTTGAGCGAGCTTTCATTTTCCCGACGCCATTAAATCTTCTATTATCGCCCGTTTCTACATCGCAAACCTCGAACAGGTGATAGCTCATCGCCGGAAATATTATTATACATTAACCATGGAGGAACTGTTTGATGGATAATAATCTTCGTTTAATATCTTCAAACTGACAATAACGCAGTATGCTTACAAATCAGTATGAACGGATGATCACAAGTTATTACAGGAGTCGAATTTAACTGTACACGGCAGCCATGCAAGGCGCCCATCACGTCCTACATCTCATTTTAACAACGCGCCATCTCGGGAATGAAAAGCTGAGTGGACTTAAATTTTGGGAGGTTGCGGGAAGCGATCCCGCTACCTCTTGCTCTTCACGCCAGTGATGTAACCACTACTCTATGGACCCCTCCCCCATGGATGTAGAATTTAACGACATCTTGTGGCAATAACCCACGTTGACGTATCCATAAATTATTTTGTACAGTTCCCATCATTCGTATGGTATGTAATACTATAATACAACGCTACATGATCAGTGTCGACTACAACACTGCTCTTCTGCTGTTTCTTATGGGGCGAAAAGTACACTTAAAAGAGGTGTATAAGTAATTTTGAACAGTTCTCACCGATCGTATGGCATAATACAGCACAAGTCATGATACCTAAACCATTTTTCTGCCGCAGTTTGTAAAGTTTGCTAGTTGCTGTTTAATGGCACTGTGTCAGAACAAATTTAAGAAAAGCGTCACCCTCCTCCTATCTCTGACTTGAGATTGGCACTACCGCAAGTACGGTGGTGGCGCGGTTTCATGTATTTAGTTGTATAGTGTCGGTTGACAGTGTTTAAAGGCGTCTTATAAGAGCAGAGCAGTATTAAACGACTTCCTTAATAAGAATAAGAATTAAGGAGCAACAGGAAGTCGTTTAATACTGCTTTTAATAAAGCCACTGAAGTCGCCTTTCCTAGAATTCCTTTCAACAAGAGAACTCTCGCCATTCACTCGCCTCAGCGCAACCGGTGCAGTCACGACGTTATGATTTAAATGACTCAATACGGACCAAGGGCTTGATTAAACCTTACAATGGGAACCCCTCTGCCACTGATAGACTCTGCAGATGTCAGATCACTCCCATGCCTAATCTAATTTAATGAAGAAGAAGAAGAAGAAGAAGAAGAAGAAGAAGAAGAAGAAGAAGAAGAAGAAGAAGAAGAAGAAGAAGAAGAGGAAGAGGAAGAGGAAGAGGAAGAGGAAGAGGAAGAGGAAGGGGAAGGGGAAGGGGAAGGGGAAGGGGAAGGGGAAGGGGAAGGGGAAGGGGAAGGGGAAGGGGAAGGGGAAGGGGAAGGGGAAGGGGAAGGGGAAGGGGAAGGGGAAGGGGAAGGGGAAGGGGGAGGAGGAGGAGGAGGAGGAGGAGGAGGTGGAGGAGGAGGAGAAGGTGAAGGTGGAAGAAGAATTAGGAGAAGGAGGAGGAGGACGAGGACGAGAAGGACGAGGAGGAGGACGAGGGGGACGAGGAGGAGAACGAAAATGAGAACGAGGAGGAGAGGAAGAGCAGGAGGAGAGGAGAGGGCTATGGCGAGGTAGAAGAAGACGAAGAGGGAGAGGGGGAAAGAGGAAGATGAAGAGGGAGATGGAAAGGAGAGAGAGAGGGAGATAAGAGCGATAGATGAGTGGGGGTGAAAGGGACAGAGAGAGGGACAAACATGTTTGCATACATCCATACATACAATATCATACATACATGTATTGGATCTTATCTAATCCAATCCAATACAATTCAATCAATTCTTGTCGTGCTATGCGGTGCAATGTCAAAGCATTCTGAAATCACGTTCATTGATGTTGCGCAGAGCCAACATCTCTAGAGACCCATTAGCTGAGGATATCGGCGGTTTCTATGCTTTTTGATGGTCTCTGAACGAAGGATCAAAGAAAAGTATTATGAATGAGTTAAAGTATGTTTGGATGGGTATGTTTGTGGTAGCGTGGTCCGAAAGGTCTTTTGGGAATTGACTTTGCACAGGATCTAATATGGTTCCTTTCTTCAATACAACATTTCTGCAAAGTCTCATGTGAATCTGATAATATACAGGGGTTGCTTAATCAACGTAAGAGTCAACAGCATTAAGAAGCAACGTCCCGCAGCTGCAGGTTTTTATTAGAAAAATGCTCTTCAAAATTGACAGCTTGTATTCATTGTTAAGTACATGCAGAACCAAGTTACATCATAAATCAAAGCAGTTCCTGCCAGAGATAACTTCTCAATGTTCTTTATCCAATACAACTGACTTAAAGAAGATTTAACATGGTTCATGAGACATCAGGGTGCATTTAAACAATCTGGAATGTGTTTGTTTTCTTGTTATTGGCTCATTAAAAGCACTGATTTGTAGAGCAGCCAAATGTCCAGCAGCACCACTGACAACCATGAATGCTTTAATGACAGCTTTGGCTTCCTTATATCATGCAATATAATCCCATGTTCCTGGACTATTTTCTGGAAAGACAGCAATGTCTACCCGAATAAACGCAGAACTGCAGCTGATGACGTTGTAACAAATTCATAAATCTGCTAATTGCTTAGACATTCAATCTGAACATTACATTTTGATCCATTGAACATTCAAGTAATCTTCGCACGGAATCGTCTTTTCTGCAACCAATCTCTTCTCATCATCAGAAATCTTGTTGGAAAATGGAGAAAGATGAACTAGCTCTGATCCAGGATACCACATATGGTTTGTAGTTTATCGCTAGCAGCCGTTGAAACAGCCTTGTTTATCACTGCATACTGCTTGATTATCTTCAAAAGAAACAAATCATTTACAGGAGCATCACCAGCCACTAAACATGCTATCCATGCCTGCACATAAATATATATGTGCAGCAATCAAACAGATTCTGTTAGATGCCTTGTCTCAGGATAGCAGTTAGTTTAAATTCGTCCTAAACAGGTAAATCTTCATACAATAAATGACGTTGGCCATCATCAGTTCTGGCCATGTTGTATGCACCAGGCAGCCGGAAATGAGGCTGTTTATCCATTGGCAGTCTGCAGTCCAGTACCAACTGACTGAGTCCAATCATTTCTCGTCAGTCCTCGAGTGGCAAATATAAGAGCTATTGGCTGACAGAACAGCCTGTAAGGACGAACAGGCTTCTTGCCTGAGCTAAAACAGCATTGGGTTATCAAGTGTAGTGCCATCTAGCGGTTTATAATTATTTCCCTGATTGATGTTTGGCGAGAACTGCTGAAACCTTTCAAACAATGTAATGTTTAGACCGCTACTAGGACTCATAAAGATGGTGGAGTATTTGCAGGTAATTATTTCTCGCATGTTATGTCAGCATCAGTGGCGGCGCCACGATTTGAAAAGTGGTACCGCAGATTAGAGGGTCTGGGTAAAAGTGTACGGTAAAATTATGTTTTTTTCCGTAAAACCTTAAAAAGTGGTACGGCAAAAGCCGTACAACAAACATAGGTGGCACCGCCACTGGTCAGCATGGTAATTACATTAGATTTCATTGGATCAACTGATTCAACTGTTGTTGCAAGATTCATGTACCATTACGAGGACCTGTTTTAGACCTGCTTTGTCAGCTTTAACTTCCCAAAATGTGATAACTGAAAGGATGAGTTGGCTTGTGCTTGTCCAGTACCATGGGGAATTTTGACAATTCCCAGTATTTTGTTAATATCACACCCAGTTAATCCAACCGCTAGCCTGTCAATCTTTGACTTGTTATCCACCAAGTTTGTAGTGTCCTTCATCGTTTTTCCATCCCAGTGGGCGCTCAAAAGAGGTTTCTCAATTGCACGAAACTCGTGTCGAATGCTGCTTTCAGTTTCATTGGGATGTTCTAATCGTTTTCAACAAACTGTAGAGCGAGACTAAGAAGCGCTGTGTATAGATCTTGACCAGAAGCCTATGCAATAGCAGATGCCAATATTGTATTTAAAATTTCAGAAGCACAGGATAGCACTGAATCAAAGTAATAAATTGTATAGCTTGACCAACAATCAGGAACTCAGATTAACACGCTGAATACTGAAATATTCAATGTTTATATTTTGCCATCACTAGAACAGTGTTGTTGCCATTGGGCTATTATTTCAGACTCTTGCGACAAGTATACGTTTAAGATAAATAAAACTCTGAGGCTATTGAGCAACCCGGAAAATTGCATAATTCCTCCAAAATTTTGAGAAACCATATTAAATTGAAAAATAAACAAAATGAGCATTGAAATCTGAAGAAAAAAAATACATTTATGGACCACTTAATGTAGCCTATTTATTTAAACATAAATGTACGATTGCACATGCATGCATGCATACATTTATACATACAACAAACTAAACATTTATATTAAAAAACTATGCATGCATACATAGACATCCATACATATGTGTGTACATTCATACACATACATACATATACATACATGCATACACACATACAGGCATAAACACATACATACATACATACATACATACACACATACATACATACATACATACATACATACATACATACATACATACATACATACATATACATACGTATAAACATTTATGCATACATACATACGTACATACATTTATGCATACATACATACGTACACGCACATACATACATGCATACATTATGTTCTTGCTTGCCTGTTTGATTACATCATAGACGTCACGGCACCTTCTCGGCGCCGATAAACTGCAATCTTATCACACACGATGCGTTAGACCATTTGCAGCCATTTAAATTATCCGTAATATTAAAAAGTACGTTGAACTTCGACACTGCCCGTACTCTTGCAGTGCAAGTCCCAAACCTGTAGAAAGGAGGAGGGCGACGTTAATCATGTTTGTTATGACACAGCGTCGTTAAACGGAAACAAGCCTATCGTAGATAACTCACCATTGCCCGTATACCCAGGTAGTGCCAGTCGCAGGCATGGATAAAGGAGGAGGGCGAGGTTAATCATCTTTGTTATGACACAGTGTCGTTAAACAGAAACTATATTAGTCATCTCTATGATACTGAAACACAGGCAACCTAATGCCAACTGGTGGTAGTTCACGCAGAGAAAACGCCGCATTGCTCCTTATCTTCCTTGACCTCGGCTTTTCTAAGCAATGGCACTGACCTCGCCAATTGGCCAATATAAAACAGTTTTGGCAGGCGCAGTTTTTACGTAACCTTAATCGTGTGTGGTGTCAGTTAAACGTGAAACCTCAAGGAGTGACTCAGCTGTTTCCTCTAAAAGCCTTTTAATGTAAATCATGATAACTCAGTCTTTAGAACGCCTTTCCGATTACATCCGATCTTAAATCGTACATTTCCAGTGACGTCACCCATTGCCGGCCTTAGGATATTTCGGGCTCCGTGCAGAGTCAAATTGACTTATTTTATTGACAAAAGAGAAGATTTAATCCAAACCATAATATGTGACCTCGGCCGAGAGAAGGGACCACATGTCGCTTTCTGGATTAGCCGGAAAACGTGTTTTTACGCTAAACCATTATATGAGTTTTTGCGTCTAATTAATCAATCTGTAGCTCGGACTCACGGTACTAAAACGAATCTTATGCTACTTGATGCGTTAAGGCTAAATTTAGACATCAATGCATTGGGTAGAGACACATTAAATTTTTTTATGCGATTTCCCGCCAAATGATATTTTATATTTTTGTGAAAAAGTGCATAAATTATGGACCAAATGCTCTGAAATTTTTTCCTAATTTTACCTAAGGTGTAAGCTTGTGGAAACTGCCAATAAGTCCATTTGCGACAAGTGGTCCCTTCTCTCGGCCGAGGTCACATATTATTATTATGAGGGTGTCTTGTTCATGTTAATTTTCTGTGACTTTTCGGGCCCCTTATAAGTTGCGGGCCCCGTGCGGTTCGCACGCCCCTAAGGCCGGCACTGCATCACCAAATCTACGCGTAAATGTAGATTTTTCTATAACGACCGTATGTATCAATCAATCAGAATTTATATAGCGCCCATTCATGATCTCTACTCAGAAGCAATATGTATTTAAGGTTATACATGTACACATAGGCCCCTATGTATTTATATATGCATATATGTACAAATATATAAATTACGATAAACCTCTAATCTTATATATAGAAATGTAAAGGTAGCTATTGGATGGCCTTGACCTTGCTAATTTTTACATGAATTGATCGGGTGAGATCCTTCACCACCACTGCCCGTTTGAATGGGTGCTACGACAGTTAACGCCCCACGTACAGACTCTGCTAGCTCCAGATTCAGATATCTGGAATAAGCCAGCATTGGTATGCCAACCGGCATCTGTACATACGGAGGTGTATGGGACATACGCTTCGACCACTGTAGCTAATCAGACCTGTGTGGATTGTACTATGCCCGAAAAATTACGAAAAGCCTCTAATCTTATCTAGACGAGGGAAGATGGAGGGGAGAGAGAACAAGACAGAAATGGAGGACGAAAGAGTAGGAAGGAAATGGAAAGAGAGATGGGGAGAGAGACAGAGACAGAGACAGACAGACAGACAGACAGACAAAGAGACGACAGAGAGACAGAGACAGACAGAGATAGACAGAGACAGACAGAGAGACAGAGAGAGAGACAGAGAGAAAGAAAGACTGACACAGAGAGAGAATTACAGACAGACATGCATACAGATAGAAAGAAACAAACACAGAGAAGCACCAGCGGAAATAGAGATACGCAGAGAGACAGAGAGACAGACAGAGAAATAGAGATAGAGAGACAGAGACATAGAGAGACAAACAGAGAGACAGACAGAGAGAGACTGACACACAAAGAGAGAATGTCAGAGAGACAGACATCCAGATAGAGAGACACAAACGCAGGGAGACACAAGCAGAAACAGAGTTACGGAGACAGACAAACAGAGAATTAGAGATTGAGAGAGAGACAGAGAGACAGACACAGAGACAGCTAGAGAGACAGATATAGATATATAGAGATAAATAGAAAGAGAGATGGAGAGAGACAGACAGACAGACAGACAGACAGACAGACAGACAGACAGACAGAGAGCTATAGTTATAGGGAAGTTTTCTGTAAAGGGACATTAATCGCACAGAAACTAAGTGCTTCATGGGCAATCAGCAGAATAATTCAATTAATTCACATATTTTATTTCTTAGCTTCCTGCCACTGATATTATATTTCTTAATTAAATGTCCTGGTGATATTTTATTTCGTAATGAAATGCCCCATTTATATTTGATTTTGTAATTAAATGTTCTAATGACAATGTCTATTACATGATACACCATTCCAAACAGTCTCCTGCTTTCGTAGATTTGTTACTGTCAACTCAGCGCTGATAAGATTTGAAACAGTACACTCGTCAGGCGTTAAATCACGCGAACACATGCTTGTATACTCCGTATATATATATATATATATATATATATATATATATATATATATATATATATATATTGCATAAATATGTATAATACACACGATATACACACTCCAGTAAGTATATATACGGATATACGCGATACATAAACTGCGTTTTAAGGTTACCCAAAATGCGCTATATAAATTTATATAAATAAATAAATATATATAATGTATATACATATATGTATGTGTGTGTGTGTGCGTGTGCGTGTGTGTGTGTGTGCGTGTGTGTGTGGGTGTGTGTGTGTGTGTGTGTGTGTGTGTGTGTGGGTGGGTGTGTGGGAGCGCGGGCGCGTGTGTGGGAGCGCGGGCGCGTGTGTTTGGGGGCGGCGGTCTGTGAGTTTCTGACGCAAAGCCAGACGCATTGCTTGGATTTTCTTCGGTCCTATACAGTCAACGTTGAAACATTTCGATAGTTAACAGGAGCCTTGGTGATAATATACGTCGCGGATTTAAAATATAATCTCTGTATAGGACGTCCTACTGGATCGACGGATTTGTTTCGGAACACGGTCTATAGTTGAGAATTGGTCTATTTCATCACCATTGAGTGCACGGCTGCTTGTGAGATATTCGTTTCATGTAGTTCTATATAAGTAGTTAGATATTATAACTGACCGGGGAGGATTTAACGATCTGCCGCCTAAGGCCAAGTTTTTGCCGCCGCTAATATTTATGCTCCATAGTTTTAATTTTAATTAATATAATTTCAGTTGTATTTATTTATTTTGCCGCATTGTTCTCGGTTTAAAATCAAATTTAACAATGAATAATATTCGTTTATTCACAAACTCACTGACAAACCGGGGTTAGTAACATTGAAACCTGACGGTATAATTATCAATATCTTATTGAACACGCGTCATGGCAGCCTTTTAGGCGCCCGCTTATTTTAATTCATGCCCACTAAGGAGTGGAGGTCTGAGTCGAGCTAGATTTTATTTTTTTATTCTTGCTGCCCTCTGATATGTTCCGCCTCTAATGCATGTCTCGTTGTTCCTAAGGTAAAATCCTCCGCTGACCGTTGACTTCAATGCACCAATCAGTCCCGCATACATGTAGATCATTGCAAAGCTTTCGATTTCATCAACCATCCATTAATTAATAATGTGACCCACATGACCACACAGCTCTTGACATTGCCAACAGCGAATATCTATTTTACCCGAAAGCTTTTGATATTATCGACCATGCATATCTATTTTGCCATAAAGCTTTTGACATTATCGACCATGCATATCCATTTTACCATAAAGCTTTTGATATTTTCGGCCATGCATATCTATTTTACCCGAAAGCTTTTGATGTTATCGACCATGCATATTTATTTAACCATAAAGTTTTTGACATTATCGGCCATTCGTATCCATTTTACCGTGACATTATCGACCACGCATATTTATTTAACCAGAAAGCTTTTGATAATATCGTATTAAAAGTTTTCGACATCATACATTACAAAACAACTTTAACAACTTGAAATTGCCCTTTTTCCAAAGTCCAGAAATGCACACACGATCATACATACGACTGAACATCGATAGCGCTGGGCAAATGTACGTGGACGCGTTCAAAATACACAGTTACCGTATGTATGAGTGGTGGCTCGAACCTGTACTCTCAGCGATACAGGTCGAGAGCCATATCCATTCGGCTACAGCGTCTCACGACCACATAAATCGATACTTCAAGAAAGCCTTCGACATAATCGATTATGCATATCTCAACAAACTATTTTTCTCTGTCACCATAAAACGTCTGACACTATCGACCGCATTCTTGGAAAATTATTTCAAAGAAAATGTTTTCTCTGCAATTATTGGACTTGCCGTGCAATCAATCATACTTGCCTTGAGCTGCTTGACGACATTGAGCAAGGTTTGCCAAACAACTACTAGGGCAATAGTAACCATGGACATAATAGCGGCTTTGTCGGCGGATGTTCTTTGAAACTCGTAGACCTGTTGGAACCCGATGTGATAATCCTTTGTGT
>OY744605.1:8702790-8717790 GCA_963556255.1 Allolobophora icterica | reverse complement strand
AATAATAATAATAATAAAATAATAATAATAATAATAATCTCGTAATCTCTAAGTCCCTGAGGGAATGAAGTACCTCAGGGCAAAAAATAAATAAAAATAATAATAATAATAATATAATACGTGGGAAATGTTGGTAAGTGTGAATATGAGGAGCCAAGCAAATGTCGTTGAAGCCGTCTCAGGGTAAGAGGCTCAAACCCGTACTCTCCGCATTACAAGGGAATCGTTCTGACCAATCGGCTACGATGTCCCACTCTATGGCCTCCGCAGTGTACTTGTAATAATAATTATTGTAATCGAATTTTAAACAGTATACGCGTACTCCATTAATATTTTATCTTTATCTTTTACAGAGACGGTGATTGCCTCCTGTCTCTGGTCTCTGGCAACCGGACTCGCATCTTCACTTGACATCTCTGGACAACTCCTCTGATGCGACGCAGCGCTCGTGAATAGGCTGGTGCCCTTCGCTCAGCTCTATAGTAGCGCTTTAGAAGCTTGGAGTTTAGGGGAATTCCGCAACTCGATTTGCAGACTTGTGGTATGAACTCCATCGCTGGCTGTGTAGTCGGGTGGCGCCAGTCCGAAGCCTGTATAAATGAGGAGGGCGACGCTAATCATCTTATCTTCGACACTCTACGTCGCTAAACAGAAACTGAAAGCAGATGAAGGATTTACCCATAGTTCCCTACTCTGCAATCTCATTGGACGACTCCGCAATCACGTCGTCCAATCAGCGCACGCTGTCTCTGCATGTGCGGAACAGCAACGTCACCACGGGCGACGGCGAGATGTCGCTCGTGTTCTACGACAAATCCTTCCTTCGTGACGTCACCGTCGCTCTCTACGTCATCACTTCCGCCGTCGGGATCTTCGGAAACACCCTAACGATCTTTGTCATACTTATGCAGCGCAAGTTGAAGTCGGTCGCGTCCTGCTTCATCCTGAACCTCGCCATTGCAGACGAGATGTTCATCCTGACACTCCCCTTCCAGGCGCACAGCACCTACACGCAGGACTGGATCTACGGCAGCGTCATGTGCAAAGTCATGACGACCTTCCGTCACGTCAACGGCTACGTCAGCATCTTCACGATGGTATTGATGAGCATAGATCGATACCTGGCCATCGTTCACCCCCTCCGATCGATACGATATCGAACAGTTCGGCACGCCCTGGTCGTCTGTATTCTCGTCTGGATCGCCTGTGGGGCTGTCATGACCCCCAACTGGTTGTACGCGGACGCCGTATCTCGCCCCTCCCCATCCAACCGAACCGTCCAGAAATGTCAGATGGTCTGGCCGCGGGACTCTCTACGCGGCCAGTGCTTCTGGAAGAACTTTGACCTCATCGTCGGGTTTGCACTTCCGGTTCTAGTAATGGTCGTCTGCTACCTGCGTCTGCTCGTCTGCCTCGTGCGCAGCAGAGCCGCCTTGCGACGGGAAAGCTCCCCCTCGCGGCCGATACGGAGGGTGACGACGATGGTTTTCATCGTGACGGCCGTTTTCGTGCTGTGTTGGACGCCCTACCACGTCGTCACGTACATCTCGATGCTGATCGGGATGTCTGTCTCGACGCCCAGGGGGGACGCGGGTTCAAGGAGTGACGCGCCTAGGACGCCGAGGATCGATGGAGGCCAGGCGATGGCTCTCATTGTGGCGAATACCGTCGCTCAAGGTCTCGTCTTTGTTTCCAGCTGCTGCAACCCGTTCATTTACTGCATCAGCAGCAGGAACTTCAGTAGGTGTCAGATCCATCTGTCAGTCAGTCTGTGTCTTTCTGCATGTCTGATTGTCTGTCTGTCTTTCTCTGTCTGTGTATGTCTGTCTCTGTCTGCATGGCTGTCTGTCTGCATGTCTGTTTGCATATCTGTCTGTCCGTCTGTCTGCATGTCTGTCTGTCTCTGTCCGTCTGTCTGTGTGCATGTCTGTCTGTCTCTCTCTATCCGTCTGTTTATCTGCATGTCTGTCTGTCCGTCTGTCTGCATATCTGTCTGTCTGCATGTCTGTCTGTCTGCATGTCTGTCTGTCTGTCTGTCTCTGTATGTCTGTCTGCATGTCTGTCTGTCTGTCTGTCTCTGTATGTGTCTGTCTTTCTGTCCGTTTGTTTATTTGTCACTCTGTCAGTCAATTCATCGATTCATCAATCAATCGATCAATTGATCAATCGATCTGTTTACTTGAAGAAAGAAAAAAGGTTAATTTCGGCTTATACATAAAGAGACCTAAGCCTATGAAGGCCAATGAAGGTCTAAGAAAGACTACAGAGGCCTATTAAGGTCTATGAAGGCCTACGAAAGCCTATTATGACCATCGAAGGCCTATATAGGCTTTTGCCTATGAAGGTCTGTGTCTATTTAGGCCTTGGTCTATGTCTAAATATGCGTTGTCTGTCTAAATAGGCCTAGGGCTATGTCTATTTTGTCCTGAGTCTATGTCTGAGTATGCGTAGGCCTACGTCTAAATAGGCCTACGTCTAAGTCCAAGGATGTCTGGGCCTATGTCTAAATAGATCTAGGTCTATTTCTGGTTAAGCCTAGGCCTGCTTAGACCCGTCTGGGTCATTGTTATATCGATGGTCACCTCTCGTGCCTGCTTTACGGCACCAATTCCTGCGGCGGCGCTAACCGTGTCTACTCACGCACGCGCTTGAACGATTCTTTGCGTAGGTGAACAACAGTGATTTAACACCGCGCAGTGGCACCTAACGAGATGTCTTGGACCGCTGGTGTTCCAGAGGGAAATTGTCCACTGGAACGCGAAATTGTACTTGTGGCTTCTGGGGCTAATCTTGTTCTTTTTATCCTGGTTTATTGGATTTTGGCACTCTCGACTTTGCCTTCCAATGGCAAATTTGTGTGCAGTGTAGACTGTGTTTCGTAATTTGTACTGCTTGCTCTGTGTTTCGTGTACAATGTGGACGCGGTGGTGTAGTGGTATGTTCGGTGCCTTGTAACCAGAGGCTTGCTGGTTCGAATCTACCTCAAGTCGCTACGTAGATGTTTTGTATAATGGTCGTGTGTACGCTGAACTTTGGAAAAAGAGCAATATCAACATACAGTTGTATTGCATTGTATCGTATTTTACATGTAAGTATAGAAGTGCACTTCTACGCTGGCTTCAAATAAATAGTACGCTTTTCACGCTGGCTGCCAAGGGTGATTGAAAATTTGTTCGTTGCCTTCAGTAGCTTTGCACTTTTTGCAGTTGCGAGGGAAAAATAATAGTGCACTTATTTACCTAGCTTGGATAATGCTGATCGTGGTGGTGGTGGTGATGATGATGAATAATAATTATAATAATAGTAGCAGCAGCAGTAGTAGTAGCAGCAGAGGCGTAGCTAGTAGGGGAGCAGAGGGAGCGGCCGCTCCCCCTGAGACCATTTTCCAAAATGTGGGGCCTTTTCAGTTTTCACAATTTATTTATTCCAATCGTTAAAATTTTTTATTCCAATTACCTGGAGGAAGTGCCGGATTTTTTTCAATGTTCTTCTTTTAGCAATAAAAAACTTGGATTTGTCAATAACTATGTGTTATGGACTTGTGATCATTCATACGATGGAGCTAGCACAATGTTGGGTGAAATATCAGGCTTCCAAGCGAGGGTTAGGGAGATTGCTCCCAGTGGGCTCTTTACGCACTGCTGTGCACATAATTTTAATTTAATTCTAATCGACACAGTAACCTCCAATGTTCAAACTCAGTTGTTGTTTTTTTTAACACTAGATAGCCTCTATAGGCCTACATTCTTTCTGGCAGTATAACTCGTCTTTCAATATAAAAAGAAGAAAATGCAAGAATCATTCGCGTTAATTGACTCTAAGAAGACTGCGATACCAGATGGGCATCCTGCAGATAATCATCAGTAGATGCAGTCCTGCAGAATTTAACAGCACTAATAGTTGCCCTGCAAAGAATCGTGGATGGTGAGATTAAAAACTGCACTACTAAACAGTTGGCTGAGGCAGAGGGTATTCTTGTAAAATTCGATACGTTTGAATTATTAATTCCTCTAATATTATGGAAAAAAGTGCTAGAGAAGGCTTTCTGTTTATCCACATATTTACAGAGAAGTAGCGTTGATATGGTAACTGCTTCTTATTTGATTCAACTGTTTGAAAACGATATGAAAAACTTGCGAAATGAATTGAATCTGAGTTTGAACGGACTGAGAATGGAGCGACTGAGCTGGCTCAAAAATGTGATATTACTACTGACTACAAGTTCGGAAAAGAAGAGATTCCATAGCGAAATGTCAGTGGATGATGGAATATCTGATTCCAGAAAAAAAAATCATGGTTGAAACCATATATTGTCAATAGATTGTGTCATAAATAGAGCAGCCAAAGATTTGAGCATTGTACAAATGTGGCTTCCAATTTTAGTTATTTTAGATCCAAAGCATTTTATCAATGTGAATCCTGATAATGCGACCAAATTAGTATCTTTGGCAGATATGTACTAGGCCTACTCGTATATCATCGAAAGTCGAAGTGAAACTGTGCAAGAGTTTTTTCATTTAAAGACATGTACCGTACAGAGAAATAATCAGTATTATCAATAGCCAAAGGAAATTTCAGCGTCGAAGAAGTGAATGCAATTAATTGAAATTATTTATTTTGGTAATTGGGGCCTTCATAGGTGCCGACTTTTGCTTTTCTCTCTTGGTGCCTGGGTCCTCCATCCCATTCCCTTTCCCCTTCCCACTCTCCTTAGGTAGGCAAGTTTTATCGGATTTTCGGAGAAAGAAAATTGTTTAATTGTCAAAGGTTACGAGGTTAGAAAAGTATTGGAAATCGGTGACGACATTCCAGTATTATTTTTTTTAATAAATAAATAAATCATTTATTTATGTACGGGCTGTGACTGTAAGATCATGCAGTGTTGGGTATTTGTGTTGTAGTTGTAAGCTTACTTCTCAAGTTGTGAGATCAAATAGTTGTAAAAAATTTGAATTTAAGGTCCGAATTCTTCTGGGTGCCAGGCTCCCACTCAACTTTCTCTCTGGATGCATTCGCACCCAAGGCTCCCAAGGAGTCGGCGCCTATAGGGGCCTTTTTAATTTGCTCGCTCCCCCTGGTGTCAAAACCTGGCTACGCCACTGAGTAGCAGTAGTAGTAGTAGTAGTAGTAGTGGTAGTAGTAGTGGTAGTAGTAGTGGTAGTAGTAGTAGTAGTAGTAGCAGCAGCAGCAGCAGCAGCTGCAGTAGTAGTAGTAGTAGTAGTAGTAGTAGTAGTAGTAGTAGTAGTAGTAGTAGTAGTAGTAGTAGTAGTAGTAGTAGTAGTAGTAGTAGTAGTAGTAGTAGTAGTAGTAGTAGTAGTAGTAGTAGTAATAATAATAATAATAATAATAATAATAATAATAATAATAATAATAATAATAATAATAATAATAATAATAATAATAATAATAATAATAATAATAATAATAATAATAAAAATAATAATAACAGTAACTGTTACGATGATGATGGATTTGTTATCAAAGACAAGTTTGTCGTTAGACACCCTGAAGACGCGGTTTCCGTAGTTATAATAACCATCAGTTTCAAACGCGAAAAGTAAGTCACCCGTAGAACGAAAACACTTTTGGGATTACATTTACACAGATAAGTGATCGCCTACATCAGACGATGAAATTGCCTTCATTTCGAAGGGCTCTAAGAAGAAACGCTAGTGCTATATAAATCATTCCTTCAAATTACCTGTAGTCTGCTCTAGATGGATCAACATGTGCACTGCAATGGAAGGACTTCTATATTTATGCCACAGACCTTAGCAGGGGCTTATTACGTTGCCCTCTTTGTAGTTCACAAATCTAATCTAATATCAGCTAAGAACTTCTATTGCGCCAATGTCATAATGCTGAAATCGCTGTGCAAGCCAAATTCCAGGATGAGTCAGATCGAAAGCCAAGTCTGATAAGACACGGAAACAGCCGAGAAGACACGGAAACAGCCGAGAAGACAAGGAAACAACCTATGGAGGAAATGAATCCAGGAAAAGATGAGTTTTTAGTCGAGATCTGGAAAGTTATCTTGCGATCTTGTAGAATAGGACAAATTATGAATTTGATAGGAGGGAAAGACATAACCATGACAAACTCAAGGCAATAATTTCCGTTCATATGCAATTTCGAATTTATTTACAGGTTCTATTTTTAAAATCTTTAGCGTTGGAGAAGAAGAAGAGCAGTCCCGTAAGCTAGCCCTGAGGCAGTCATGGGTATGAACTGTTAGCGACTTCATTTTCTTAGCCTCGATATATGAGGGTGGTGGACAGTTCTCTCCCTCGCCGGCTCATCTTTCCACCGACGGGGTACGGTCAGTGTACTAATTATAGCTGAGTTGGCAAGGGGTGCAGATGGAGCAGAAATCTCGAACCAAATTTCTGCCCTGGCAGGGAGTTGAACCCCCGACCTCTTGGTTGGCAGTTCAGCACGCTATCTTCGTTGTATGCATGGTGGAAACTAGCATTTTCCGTTGGCAACTGTTTTTCTTTTTCTCGTTAATTTTTCGTTAAACATTTTGTTTTGGTTTTCGACTTTTCTAGCAGATGTATAACTGTAACACGAGATACGTGGATTGAATATCATAGGTCTCTGACTCCACATAACAAACAACACATTCCAATCTGTCACAGACACGTGTAGTTTGCAATCAACGGCTCCACTTGAACCTAAACAAAAAGGGAAAATCAACTTAATCAACGTTGAAACTAAGGAACGCCAATTCTGTCTGTCTCCCTGTTCGTCTATCCATCCGTCCGTGTGTCTGTCTATATGTCTGTTTGCATGACTGACTGTCTGCCTGTCTGTCTGCCTGGCTGGCTATCTGCCTGTCTGTCTGTCTGGCTGTCTATCTGTATGTCTGTTCGTCTGTCTATCGGTTTGTCTGTCTCTTTGTCTGTCTGTCTCTTTGTCTGTTTGTCTGTATGTCTGTCTGTGTGTCTGTCTGTTTGTTTCTCTGACTGCTAATACATGGATCCTGGAAACGAAGTTCATTAGAGCTGTGCGCGTTGTCACTGTGGGTTGTTTGTATAGCGCAAGTTAACAGTAGATTACTTTTTTGCATCAACTGGAAATCGGATCAGGGCGCAGATGGAGGAATTTTTGTTTGTTTACTTTTATTCACGAAATGTTACTTTTCTTATATAAATGAATCTGACGCCATTAGATATAGGTCCTTAAATTATGCGTCTCGATAAATGCATTTTTGCATAAATACTTTTATGTTTTTATATTTTTGGGTTTTTTACTTTTATATTTTTTTCGCTTTTCGTCCTGCTAATCTTCGTGTATATACATACCTACATACATACATACATACATACATACACACACATACATACACAGACAATTACACACATATATAACATAACATAACTCTTTATTGCTCCCAAATCAAACGTCAGAATAGGCAAAGCATTTTTGATCTATATGTTGGAGACATATAGGTACATACAAGCATACATACATGCATACATAGTTACATACATAGATATATGCATACATACATACATAGAAAATTACACACATATATAAACATATATAGATACATTTATTTTTTATTTTATTTTAAAGAATATAACAGCGAGATCTCGGTGAAAACAAAAGAAACAAAATATGAAGTAATGAAAGAGTAAAAGTGAAACAGTACCGGTATGCACAGAAACAGAACAATATTTCAAAGTGATAGGTCGATAAATATTATAATGTAAGAAAATAATGTCAGTTCATAAGATAAAAGTAAAGCTCATGAGGAGAAGAAGCAGGAACTGTTTATCATGCATACATCCACTCATACATACATACATACATACATACATACATACATACATACATACATACATACATACATACATACATACATACATACATACATACATACATACATACATACATACATACATACATACATACATACATACATACATACATACATACATACATACATACATACATACATACATATATGTATACATCCATACATAAAAAAACAAACATAGGACTACATAATTATAGAGGTTCAATCATGCATATAAAAAGATGTAAGACTTATGTATGTATGCATGTATGTAAGAGATGCAATCATGGATGTTAAAAATATAAATATATACATGTATACAAAAATGATATATTTATACATACATATATATACACACACGTGTATATATATACATATATATTACATATATATATATTTATGTAATAATTTTACGACGCTTTCACACCTACGTAACGAACTCCATTATATAGGCTTGAGTTTATTTTATGCAGGACATTTGGGACCATGATGGCTTTGTTGATCTGGCTTTTACAGCCGTCGTTTGAATGAATTGCCAGGAATTCAACGCCACGTGAATGCGTAAATTGGACGCTCGGTCATAGCTGAAGACTCAAAAGGCGACTGCCTACCACCCAGCGCTATTGGCCTCAATGGCGTCACTGGGATTGCTGTCAACCAGTGCGGTAGTCATGATGTCACCCATGGGCGTCCGCATGAATTTTTCTAGGGAGTGCAAACATTTTTAGGGAGCACATTTTCTAGGGAGGGGAACAAAAGTTTTGTAGGGGCGCAAAATGGTATTTTTTTGCACAGAATAGCTGACTTACCTAAATAATAAAATGTTTTTTTTAGCATTGAAGATCGTGTTGGGACTGTTGGCATAATAATCATAATAATGAAAAGATTTAATTTTTGTAAAATATTATAAAAATCTTAAGGGGTCAAATGCCCCCTATTGCCCCCTCAGGACGCCCATGGTGTCACCCCTATGGACCTCCTCCCTCAGTCTTTTACCGCAAACCATACAGTAATGTTTTTTTAACTTGATACGGACACAGCATTTTGTTGTTCATTTAACTTTATCAAATGGCTTTCAACCTATTTCCGGACAAGTGTTGCGACTATTGCTACACTACTTTCAGTTTTAAAATATACATAGAGTCAGTAGTGATGATTAGAAATTTTCCACAGTTTTACAAAGAAAGCTGCAATATCATCCAGGGGCGGTTCCCCTAGCGGCGGTTCTCGACAACCTTGGTGCCGATAATGAGTAGTTTTCCAGATTTCTTACCGAGAAAGCTGCGCAAATATTATCCAACCTCGGTTCCCCTGGAGGCGTTTCACGGCAACCTTGTTGCCGTCAGGCTGGGAAACCTTGGTCTAGATACATACCACACTTTTCCCAACTGCACTGCTGCGAAGAAAAACTCGTTTCACGCGAGTTGCTTGTTTAGGCAGAGAGCAGAGGTTAGAAAGCCGATATGAGCGCATTTGGTTGTTTAGTGATGGGAAATCCGGTTAAGGAATTTATCATTCGGATCGCTTCTGTCGCCATCGCTGCTTGAGATTTTTGCCATGGAAGCCGATGGGTGGCTGGGGAGTTCGAAGGGTTCCTCGGTGTATGGCTCTGGTTTTTTACTTATCGATTTTGTTTGTGCAACTTTGTATCGTTGTGTTTCCGCGTGTATTTGTATACCTACAAGTCTGGGTATGCGTGTATGTATGCATGTATGTATGTATGTATGTATGTATGTATATATGTATGTATGTATGTATGTATGTATGTATGTATGTATGTATGTATGTATGTAGGGTTGGTGATGGGTAAGTGGGACACTTAAGGGAATGGCGTGCAGTCGTGGAGTCGATATATTAAAACAGACCAAACTAAATGCATATACAGACAGTTTAGACTGTGTCTGATTCCAGGAGCTACTAAAGTGGGACAAAATAGGTATTAAAGTGGTCCATAACTTGATGTTGCTTAGGAAGGCACGACAATCTACAATTTTTTCGGAAAACGGTAAAGTGGTCCACTATTGCTACTAAAGTGGTCCAACACTGATAGGCTCTATGAGCATAAAAACTTAAAGGCCTATAGGCCTAGTTAACATACAAAAAGATAGTCAATGATAACTGAAGGCTAGAAGGTAAGTTGTTGCGCACAGAGAGCACAAAAAAATCATCATCATCTAAAATTCCATTTATCTCCCCACATGGCTCGTGGCACCACAGAAAACAGCGGCTGCATTGTATCCAAGACTGTGCGAGTTTCTTGTCGGCTTTACTGTTCTCGACAACACTACACTCGTAGCAAGTGGAGGGCTCATTTGTAGGCCTATAGTCGGTCGCAGCTTTCTTTTTGCTTTCTTGTTTTTCGGCTTAGCTGTCACTTCATTTTCTTTCTTCTGTCTCTTTACTTTGCTTCCATTAGAAGTAGGGCCATTCAAGTTCTCTCCCCCCTAGTTTTTCTTAGGCTTATGTCGACTGACCTTCTCTTTCAGAAACTCGCCATGTTCCTTGCTGGTCAGTATGTGAGTAGGCGATTTAATCACTAGTCTAGTGCTTAGTTCAGCTGGAATAGGCTGTCCCACTTTAGCAGCAGATCGCTGTCCCACTTTGACAACACAGCTGTCGCTAAAGTGGGACACCTATACACCAGCAGGCTTTGTAAATGCATGTTGACATTTTGGTGATAAAAACCGTTGCTGGTAATTCATTTCGTCAGTATATTTCAACATAAATTGCATTCAATATAATTATTTATCGTTAGTGTCGACAATGGCCTTAGCAAGTTAATGTTATCAAAATTATGAATACCGCAAATTCACTAACTTTCGAAAATTGAATGTTACACGCACAACCAAAGGCCATTAAACACTTACAAATAAAACGTCTGTACGCACATATTAATGACGTCGGGTATATTGCCATAGACTATGTATTTTTAGATTTTGGATGTATTGGACATAATACGCATGTAAGCCTCACTAGCTTAGCTGTCCCACTATAGTGGTCTGTCCCACTTACCCATCACCCACCCTATGTATGTATTTATGTATGTATGTATGTATGTATGTATGTATGTATGTATGTATGTATGTATGTATGTATGTGTGTGTATGTATGTATGTATGTATGTATGTATGTATGTATGTATGTATGTATGTATGTATGTATGTATGTATGTATGTGTGTGTATGTGTGTATGCATGTATGTATGTATGTATGCTGATGTCCGCGTGTATTTGTATACCTACAAGTCTAGGTATGCGTGTATTTATGTATGCATGTATGTATGTATGTATGTATGTATGTATGTATGTATGTTGTATGTATGTCTGTGTGTATGTGTGTATGCATGTATGTATGTATGTATTCAAAGTAAGTACATGTATATCTTTTATTAAAACCAATTGCTAACTGCAATTTGGTGTACATTGTTAAAAATAAAATTAGGAATATAGCATTCGGATTACAAAAGTTTTACGGGCAAGAGAGTCAACCTTTGATATTGTTCTAGTGCGGGCCCTTGGGGCTTGAGCGCAACGAGCAGTTTTAACAGGAGGTAATAACTGATGTAGCACATGTTCTGATTTATATTGATAGTAAAAAAGGTTTGAGTCTGCCACCTGGCAGAGCTGATAGAAACTTTGGTGGAATTCCGGAAACTAACGAGACTGGACGAGACGACTTGTTGTTGCCTGAAGCCGTGTGCGTTCCTGTCCGCCCACGAAGCCCCACCACCACGCCGGGGCCGCGTACATCATCTGCGACACTGTGGTTGCTCTTACCACTTCCCACATTGATTGACCCAATGGCCCGTGTACAGATAAGACACGAAGGGCGTACATCGACTGCCTTGTCTTATTGATTACATTGTTTACATGTGCGTCGAAGCTGAGTGGCTCTGACGTCATAACGAACTTCATTTGACCCCCCTGGCCAAGCCCGGTGTTGCCTTGGGCGCATACTCTCCTAGTCATTTACCGGGTGTTGAATTATCATTTCTTGGATCTTTGCATGATTCAGTTTTAGATTGCACGTATGTAGGCCAATGTATTTATGTATGTATGGATGTACGCACGTATGTATGTATCATTATTGTTACAATTACTACTACTACTACTACTACTACTACTACTACTACTACTACTACTACTACTACTGCTGCTGCTGCTGCTGCTGCTGCTGCTGCTGCTGCTGCTGCTGCTGCTGCTGCTGCTGCTGCTGCTGCTGCTGCTCATTTATTAAATCCCACTATCTCGCGATCAAGCATCAATCCATGACGCTGAGAAATATTGAGTGAAGGACTTGCTCAAGGTTCCTACACAGTAACCGTCTCAGATGTGGGGCTCGAATCCGTACTCTCCGCGTTACAAGTCGAGCGCTCTAACCAAAGTGGTTACCGTGTTCCACTACTTGTATAATTATAGCCTACACGCATTCAATGCCTTCTCAATGTATAGCAGCATAGACGAGTATTAAAATTAATTGGCCAGCCGTTCCCATGCTTATAATACCGTTGGATTACGCCATTTTAAAGGTGTCTAAGGCGAGCGCTCTAACTAACCGGCAACCGCGTTCTGCTACTTATTCTTTTTTTTTCTTTTTTTCTCCTCCGTCAAGTGTTCACCGACGATGAGGCTCCAACAAAACTTCTCCATTTCGGTCGGTCTCTTGCGAGTTCTATTGCCTTTTTAACTCCCATCCTCTGTCTTCTATGTCCTCCAGTACATTATCTATCCACTTCTTCTTCGGTCGTCCCCTGCTCCTCGTTCCCTCCACTTCTCCGTGCAGCGCCTTTGCCGGCATTCTTCCGCTCTCCATTCTGATCACATGTCCATACCATGTTAGTCTTCTTTTCTTTATTCTTTCCACTACCGTTTTCTTCTGTCCCAGTTCTTCTCGTGTCACTTCGTTCCGTATCTTTTCTCTCCGTGATCTATTCAGTAGTCCTCGTAGCCAACCCATCTCCGCCACCAGCAGAGATGGGTTGGCTACTTATAAAATAGCCTAAACCCTTTTCAATGCCTTTTCAATGCATCACTACTTTATGTGCATCAGCGACCTGTTCCTGTTCCTGTTCCAAGCCATCCTCGATTCGAGAGTCGGCCGCATCATGCACGATGTTCCTCCAACGCTTCCTGTCCTCCGTCAACCTTAGCATTTCTTCCAGTGTCAACCCAGTCCATTCCTTTATGTTATCCAGCCACTTCGTTCTCGGTCTTCCCCTTTTTCGATCCCCTGGAATCGTGCCCTGTATGATCTCCTTCTCTATACATGTTCCCTCTTTTCTCATGATATGTCCAAAATAGACCATTTTCCTTTCTTTTACTGTTCTCAGCAGATTCCTCTCCACGGCCGCAGCCTCCAACACCCATTCATTTGTCCGCTTTTCCATCCACGACATCAGCGACAGAGGATTATTAATTGCCCAGAGGATTATTAATTGCCCAGCCGGTCAGTTGTTATTATATCATTGGATTACAGCGTTTTAAAGGTGTCTAAGGCGAGCGCTCTAACCAATTGGCTACCGTGTTACAAATAAAGTGCGACCGTACGTTACTTAACGGAATAACGTACGCGTACCGTATGTACGTTTTCGAAAAGAATAACGTATGCGTACCGTACGCGTCGTTAAAAATGATCAGTTTAGTTCTACAGTATCATGGAGGAGGTCGATGGGATGACACCAACGTACGGCACAATAACGTACGCGTGCCGTACGTAGAGAAAATAACGGTCGCATACTGGTTCCAAGTATGTGTACTGTACAGTACCAAACTCTTCATATAGCGCCCTTTCTTGATGTTGTGTTTGTTTCTTCTGGTCTAAATCTCTATGTCTTATACTTATGTTTGTTAATCTGCCTGCCCCTCTGTGTAACTATATGCTTATGTGTGTCTCTATGTCAGTCTGTCCATTGTCTCTATAACTTACTGTATGTCTATCTTCCTGCCTGTATGCCTGTCTATCTGTCTGCATGCATGCCTGTCTGTCTGTCTATCTGTCTGTCTGTCTGTCTGTCTATCTGTCTGTCTGTCTGTCTATATGTCTGTCTGTCTGTTTGTCTGTCTGTCTATCTGTCTGTCTGTCTATCTGTTTGTCTGTCTGTCTGTCTATCTATGTGTCTGTCTGTCTGTCTATCTGTTTGTCTGTCTGCCTGTCTGTCTGTCTGTCTGTCTGCATTGACTGTCTGTCTGTCTGCATTGACACCGAGTTGCTAAGTCAATCTATTTTTGGACGGAAATAAAAAGCAATTTGCTTTGGGATTGACCCTGCTTTGACCCGCTAAAAGGGGTCAGAATTAAAATAGAACATGAAGCAGATCCTCTAGCGTTCAGTATATTTTAAGGTCTGCGATTGGCATCAGTTCCAATTCGATATCTTGAGCTAAATAAATTGTGCGATGCATTTAATTTGAATCGCCAACGCAGTTAGATTGGTATTCAGTCGTTTGCGCATTCACTGCATTAGCATTTAATCCAATGGTTACTGTGCTGGACTGTCAATTATGCGGTCGGTGGATCAACTCAGGGACGTCATTTGAAGGTAAGGATGGTACCCCACCGCCCCCCGGTTTTTGAAAAAAAGAAGAAAAGGATGGAACAGGAAAAGGAGGAAGAAGAAAAGGGTAAAAAAGAAAGAAATTATACTCAAATTCAGGGAATTTTTATATACTGTTGACAAGACTAGAGTTTGCATAGGTTTTCACATTTTTGCAACTATAAATAGGCCTACAGCTGTGCCCCTCATATTTTGAAGAAATATGAGAAAAGGGTGTAAAAATTTTCGCGAGAAAAAGTTTTTCATCTTTTTTGACCAGATCAGTTCAAAAGTGTCCATTGTCCCCCAACTGTCAAAAAAGATCGGCGCCAGTGCCAAGTTCCCCCAGAAAAATACTCAAAAGACGTCCTCACCCTCTCCCCCCCCCCCACCCCGAAAGAAGCTGAAATGGCAGGGCAGAGATTTTGTTCAAGATTTTGGTTTAACCTGAACCCCTCGTCGACTCAGCTATAATGAGTACACTGACCGCACACTGTCGGTGGGAAGACGTCGGGGAGAGGATTGGCCAACCGCCCTTATATACCGAGTATAAGAAAAATGAAGTGGTTGACAGTTCATGCCCATGGCTGCATCTGAAGTCTAGCTTAAACGATTGTTCGTCTTTTTATTCTTGCTATTTGTAAATATTTAGTCATTTATGATAATGG
>OY744605.1:8680290-8697790 GCA_963556255.1 Allolobophora icterica | reverse complement strand
TTTCTTCTCCCATCTGCTTAGATAACTTTTGGGGCTTATCGCATATTTTTGGGGGGCGTGGGGAGTCTTCTGGCCTGGTTAGAACAACATGTCTTATGTCAGATCGCAGGTTTATACCGCTTACGCCTCCACGGGGCGTTAGCCTGAGTTGGTGCTTTGTATTTTTGTTGTTTCTATTTTTTCGTTTTTCTAATCTTCGTGTTTCTGCTTTGAGCGAAATAAAGTATTAGCCTACAGTAGTTGGAACGTACGTCACATGCACCACTATGCGCGAGGATGCCGGATCGCATACCGATGGTTAGAGCCCTGCGCCGACGTCACAGTGTCGGCGGCGGCGCGCCGGTCATTTTTGGTCGGCGGCGGCGGCGCGCCGACGAACCAAAATCGGCGGCGGCGGCGCCCACAAAATGTCGGCGTCGGCGCGGCGCGGCGCGGCGTGCCCTAGTCAGAAACATGAGTCACCATGGTCATCCGCAGGAATTTTTCCGGAGGGGGCAACATTTTTCTAAGGGGCAAACTTTTTCCAGAGGGCAAAATGACGTTTTTGCATGGGAAATCTATTCACAAATCCAGGGGTGCAAATCCCTCTTCCCTCCTCCGGACGCCCATGTGAGTCACTATGAGAGTTGAACTGCTGTTGGTCCTGAGACCAGTCAAAAGGCCAAGTTCTCTAAAGCCAATCCATCACACTGAAGCTCAACTACATAAAAAAAGGGGCTGAAAGAGAAGACAACTTCAGACATTTGCCTTACAAATATGAACATCCTTAATTACACTGCACAGCTGCATAGGTATTGGCAAATTGTAATCAGATGAAGCAACATGCATTTGCATATTGCATGAATACAATTACATATGCACTGATACAGTGTAGGCCTACACACCAAGTCACATGGCAGATACTGGATAGCAGCATCCTCCCAGTAAGAGAGGCTGCTGAAGCCATGAAGTGAAATGTAAATATAAACGTTTTCCTATGGCAATACACTGGCCGAGTGGCCTCACTCATGTTAATTTTTCAATGAATTTACCAGGTGGTCTGCTGCCCGTTTGAATTGGTGCCACGCCATTTAAAGTTTCCACATATAGACCATTGTTTGTATCAGACTAAACTGAAAAAGACCATTCTTGATATACGTACTAAGTCAAAACCTGTGTCAACTGATACTGTTTACCTGAACAGATTCCAGCCAAAAGTATTAATCAATTATACCTTCCCTTCTGCAGGATTATTACTTAAATGGCATATCTTGATATTAATAGCACTCATAAACTCTTCTAATCTTACAACATTAAGCCAAAAATTTACACCGTTGTAATAAGACCACAGACATCAAAGACAACAATCAATAAGTTATAAAAGCTATTCAACATTCGACTGAGGGAATACTGTAGTACTGCAGTACACATACAAAGACATGCATTGCATATTGCTTTTGTTGTCAAGGTATTAAGGAAATGGCAACAGGAACAGGTGTATCAAAATAATGGTTACTTGTAACAAGATATCGCTTTAAATGACTGTGTGTATCATGGCACAAGGACAAGGTCATCAAAGTATAAGGGAAACGAATTTAGTCAGGAAGACAATGCATTCTTGGCATCAAGATAAAGACCACAAACATTGTAATCAGCTCTGTTCAGTCTTTGTCTTCTTCATTAAGACACGAGTTCCTGCTAATCAAAGTGCCATTTCTTAGAATAGTTTGCTTATCTTTGCAATGTCATGCAAAACATGAAAAATGCACCAATAACAATTAAGCATATCAAACTGGCATCGGCGGCGCGCCGACAGATTGTCGGCGGCGGCGGCGGCGGCGCGCCGACAAACAAAAATCGGCGGCGGCGGCGCCCACGAAATGTCGGCGGCGGCGGCGCGGCGCGGCCGGCGCAGGGCTCTACCGATGGTGTATCATTTCAGAGATGTTATTCTCGTCCATACACGTGGACCTTAGACGGCGTGGCGCCTATTCAAACGGGCGGCGGTGGTGAAGGATCTCACCCGATCAATTCATTGAGAAACTATCACGGTCGAGGCCTTATGCAGTCGCTATAGAAAAACGTGTGGGTTACATTTATATTCAACATGCTAGAGTTACATTTCAAGCCGTTTAGACAAGATTCGTTGTACTGTAGCTTTCACAGATACATGTACATAGGGCCTGTATTATGTAAGTGTGGTAGTTCTAAGTGGTTAGTTAGGCTTACTTTAATAGAAATTCGACCTAGAAATAGTGAGAATTTTATGCGTTGTAGTTTTTAATTAATTTAATTCATTCAATTTGGTAATTTAATTCATTCAAATCATTCATTTAATTAAGCAACCATTTGAGATATACGATAGTCCGATGTATCTTATGCTTCCTTCTTTTCATCCTTCCTTCTTTTCATCCTTCCTTCTTTCATTCTCTCCACCTCTCTCCCTCTTTTCTTCCTTCGATCCATCCTAATTCTCCTCCATCTCTCTTCTTTCCATCCTTCCTTCGCTCCTTGTATGCCTCATCATCCCTCCTTCTGCCATTCCTTATTTTCCACTCTTTCTTCCCTATATCCTCTTTCTTTCATCCTTCCTTCCTTCTTTCTATGTCTCCTTTCTTTCTTCCCTGCATGCTTCCACGTTCTCTTCCTTCTTTCCTCCCTGCCTCCTTCCTTCCATCTTCCATCTTTTTTTCCTTCTTTCCGACCGCAATTACAGTTCAAATTGGAATCCGATGTGTATCAAATGATTGGATGGCAACAATCTTTGGTGGCGTTTGTTAGAACCGCGAGTGGACTACCCAGTGGAGCTATTGACAGGGACAAGGGTGGAGGAAAGGTTAGCAGGGCAGATGTACGACTGTAGAGAAGATGTAGTAGTAAAAATGGGATGCAGAAGGAGAAGAAGGAGGAGGAGTACATCGGTGGGATTTCAAAATGCATCTATGGCTACACTGTAGATCTATTTTGTAAGTTTACAGAGAAACTTCTAGCGTTTAAAAAAATAATTTACCTATATAAAGGGAACAAAGAATAGGAGAGTAGATTGAATATATACATTTTGACTTCTGATTTTGAGACGGACAGAAGAGGACAGGAAAAGGATCTAGGAGGAAAAGGAGAAAGAGGAGGAGGAAGAGAGGGAGGAGGAGAAGGAGAAAGAGGAGAAAAACGAGGAGGAAGAGAGGAGGAGGAGAGGAGGAGAAAGAGAGGGAAGAGCAAGAGGAGAAGAAGTAGGAGGAGTAGAGGAGGAAGAGAGGGGGGAGGAAGAGGAGGAAGAGCAAGAGGAGATGTAAGAGGAGTAGATGGAGGCGGACAAGATGGAGTAGCAGAAGAGGGAGGAGAGGAAGAGAGTAGCTGAATTCAGATTACGATGCGGACAGAACAGAACGGGAAGAAATCCTTGGAGGAGGAAAAAGAGAAGGAGGAGAAAAAGGAGGAGGACAAGCAGGAGGAGGAGGAGGAGAGGTGAATTTCGATTGGAAGACACAGAACAGGACTGGGAGAGTATCTAAGAGAAGGACGATGAGAAGGAGAGCAGAAGGAGGAGGTAGGTTTGGATTGACGGATGGAGGGAACACAGAGGAACAATGAAGAGGAAGAGAGCGCAAAAGGAGTTGAAAGTTCGATAGAAAGCAGAAATCGAAAATTAAATTAGAGGACAAGGGGCGGGGACGGGTGAAGGGAGAAGAATGGAAAGCTGGAGAAGAGAAAGAAATTTAACGCAAAGGAGGAGGTGGAAGAGGAAAGCAAAGGATGAACAAAACTGGAGCAGAACGTGGTTCTCCAATAGCAACACGTATCACCAGTAGCAGTGAATATTAGCAATGAATTGTAGCAATGAATATTAGCAATGAATATTAACAATGAATATTAACAATAAATATTAGCAACGAATAGACTATTAGCAATGAATATTTGCAATTAAAATTAACAATGAATTGTAGCAATGAATACTAACAATGAATAATAGCAATGAATATTAGCAATGAATATTAGCAATGAATAGTAGTAGTAGTAGTAGTAACTATAATAATAATAATAATAATAATAATAATAATAATAATAATAATAATAATAATAATAATAATAATGATAATAATAATAATAATAATAATAATAATAATAATAATAATAATAATAATAATAATAATAATAATAATAATAATAATAATAATGACAATTTGTATGGCGCCGTAAACCAGTATTGCCGTTACATAACGATGAATAATAGTACTGGATAGTAGCAATGAATAGCAGCAGTGATTATAAATAGGGGTCCACCGGAAAGACATTTTCCACCGAGTACCGAATCCGAGTATTTGGATGTACTATTTGCCGGATCCGGAAACGAACCGGGCAGCATTTGTTCCATATGCAAAGCTTCACATTTTCATGTAATAACAAATTATCGAAATAAATTTGTGTACTTGTAATAGGCCTAAGTGACTGATACGTTTTGAATTTGAGTCATTTCTGTGCAGTTGTGAAGTTTTCTAAAATTGCATTAAATTCGATAAATTGACATAATTTCAAGAAAATGGAATTGAATTCAATGGATGTGTAATTGTTTTAAGGCTGAACATTTTTTATTTTATATACGTAAGTTTATTGAATAAGTTTTTAAATAAAAATTTTTTTTTGAAAAGAAACATTTTTTTGCAACTATTTGCGGCTACAGTATTTGCTGAGGCAAATAGTTCCGGAAACGGGATTTCCGGCCGAGGCAAATGTCCGAGGTGATTTCCGGTGGACCCCTAATTATAAACAATGAATAGTAGCAATAGAAAATAGTAGCAATGATTTAAAGCTACCATCGATTAATGCTTTGAGCGTTACGATGAACGGCGCTATAGAAATCATTAGTTTAGTTTAGTAGCATGATCTGATTATACTGAGCTAATAATTATTACCTGTCACTGTTTAATTAACCCAGGACGTGTTTACCTGTGGACTTTGTGCAAATGCTGCTTACGAAATCAACGCCAAACGAAATACGAACTTCATCTGATGACAACATGTGAGTTGATTCCATATATTTAATCACATTGTTCGTACATACATACATGTATACGTATTACTTGAAAACACAACAACGATCAATTCTACATAAGCCTACATGCTTGCATCTATAAATACACACACACACACACACACACACACGCACGCACGCACGCACGCACGCACACACACACGCACACACACAAATATCATATATTATATTACATTGTTCATACATACATACATAAATACATACATAAATACATACATACATAAATACATACATACATAAATACATACATACATACATACATACATACATACATACATACATACATACATACATACATACAAACATACATACATACATACATACATACATACATACATACATACATACATACATACATACATACATACATACATACATACATACATACATACATACATACATACATACATACAAACATACATACATACATACATACATACATACATACATACATACATACATACATACATACATACATACATACATAAATACATACATACATAAATACATACATACATAAATACATACATACATACATACATACATACATACATACATACATACATACAAACATACATACATACATACATACATACATACATACATACATACATACATACATACATACATACATACATACATACATACATACATACATATGTACATATGTACATACATACATAAATACATACATAAGTACATACATATGTACATACATACATGAATACATACACACATACATAAATACTTACATACATACATGCATACATACATACATACATACATACATACATACATACATACATACATACATACATACATACATACATACATACATACGTACATACATACATACATACATACATACATACATACATACATACATACATGCATACATACATACATACATACATACCAGGCGACCGCTGCAAAGGCATGGGTGCTAGTGATGATGGAGTACTTCACCCTCGTAGACACTCCGGAAGTTCGGCGGTTTCGCCAGCTCCGATGTATGTGTGAACAAAATGGGAAGTGGCATAGGCCTAGATTTCGGGCACTGTCACATCCCATGCCACCCATCGTCCACGTGACCCAGGGATCAGTGTAACACCGTCTGGTCGCTTTCCATCTTCTCTTGAGAGGCTGAGAGTGGATCTCTGTGGACAGGGATTTTCGCTCTGCTCAGCGCTCTCCAGATCACATCGTTCAGCATACCGTGAGTGACCCTGTTGTTTCCCGCCTCCTCCTCTACAAACCTGTCTATGTAACCTTTTGCGTCAACTTTTTATATTAATATTATTATTGTTATTGTCACACATTTATTAACCCTCAGGCTACCAAGGTTTTTTTGTGACATCGGCTACCAAGGGGGGGTTGTTACCACCCCCCCCCCGGAATTTCGTGTTTGGTTTAAGATATCATATCATGTAATACAGCATTTGATTCAGCATTCATTTCTGAAAAGAATGGTATATTTAGTTGTAAAATATATGAATGCATCTCGAAGTTATATAGTTTTTAACAAAGGCACCGGTCCATTTAACGATATATGATATTATCCCACACAATTTGTAGGGGAGACCGGGGCTATATGTTACAATTCCCACTTTTTTGTAAATTGGCTGTTCCTCAGCACCTGAGTTTTCCTAAGACCAAGGGGGTTTAGTACTTCATTATGTTACACACAGATTGGTCACAGTAGATTTTGTTAATAGTTAATGAATTTTGTGCAATATTGGTGTTAGGCAAGCTACTGGAATGTAACAAATAACCCCGATATAGGGGTTACATGTTACATTCCCCGGGGTTGCAATGTTACACAGGTAGAATTGACATTTTTACAGTAAATGTAAAGTGATTATTAAACAGGAACATCACTAACAATACAAAAGATTATTCAGAACTGATTAGGCCTAAGTAAAGTCTGAAATTCTTCAACAGTTGATGAAATAAAAACGACGAAAAATAAACTGAACTACTAGTTAAATCAGAAATCAGCTAAATAGGTCTACTTAAGGTTAGGCCTAGTCAGAGTCATAACAGTTGTGGCATACATAATAATCGTTTCCATCAGTGCAATTGTCGTGTGCCCATTCACCACATTCTAGGCATAGTACCCAGTCCTCATCGAACGATTCGCCGCAAACCAGGCAAACCGTTTTCTTAGATTTATTATAATTGTCGCTGTTTTTCGTAACTGAACTCTTTTTGCGGGTTGTCGGAGCAAATTATTCAAACATTAACCTAGTGCCCGTTGCAGTTACACGGTAGCCTACAGCTTATTCTTAATGACATAGAAATCAAGACTTATTGGCCTACATAGGCCAATAAGTCAATAGCACAAGTTAATAATGCGGGGCTATATGTTACAAATGTAACATATAGCCCCCTAGGCACATCTTCGTAAACAACAAGCTGTTACACATACAACGGTCAAGCTACATCGCTAGTAATATTCTGTTTATAAACACATATCACCATGCCACCAACACGCAGAATATGACAACCGAAGTACTAAAACTGGCCGCAGAAATAACAAAAGTGCACACTTACCTTTGAAAAAGATATCTGCTCAAAAAACGTTTATTTGCTCTAAATTGATCACGCTGTCAAATATATCAACAGCTCCGCCATTATACCTGCAGGCCAACTGTGTGCATGCGCTAGAACATAGATATACACTACAAATAAGTAAACACCATAGATATATCGATATAACATATAACCCCCTGTAACATATAGCCCCGGTCTCCCCTACTATTTGGATAAAAAGATATAAATGATGTGTGTTTTGAAAATGAACTATGTATCCAAGAATATTCTAAATATAATAAATATAATGAGGCTTAAATTTCAACAATACAAACTATTCCAAAGTCTGTTTTAGTTACAGGCAAAACCTAAAGGCGTGCAGCTATATCAACATGAAACAAGAAATTATGTAATTTTTCCCGGCAGTCAAAAACGTCAGTGGTCCTTGCAGTTATTGCAAGTTACTTTCATTGTTTTGTGCGAATGCTTCCTGCAAACCGGCTTCTTGAACACTTCACAGCACTGCTTTACTCTGTTAGTATTCTGCTTCAACTGTTTATAGCCCTTCCCCATACCCAACCATATCGGTTTACGTTGTGATGTTGCAACAGTGATTTTCACACTGAAAAAGCGTATTATTATTCATTATGATCACTTCCGGTTATCAAAAGACAAACAACTAAGAACCAAATATATCCCTACATTCCCTCTAAAGAATGGCATAGTTGTTTCTCTTCCAGAAAGAATAATGAATACCTTTATAGTCGACAACAGCTAACAGCTGACAAGATAAATTCCTGATTTCATAAGTGGTACCTAGGCTATATCGGGTATAACTTTTTTATGGCGTGGGATATCATCACGACTTTTACCTCAAAATTTGCGCAAATGGACCCCCTACAGCTACCTAAAATGTCAAAATTATATTCCATGTGCTAAAAAAAAATTTTCCAGAAAAACGTAGGGGGGGGGTAACCACCCCCCCTTGGTAGCCCGAGGGTTAAGTGCCACAATTTATTCATCAGTAGATGGTGCTGAGCATAGGCGTCGACTTTTACTTTTGTCTCTGGGTGCATGGGTCCTCCCTCCTTTCCACCTACTCCCTTCCCCTTCCCTTCCTTCCCCTCCTCGTAGGTAGGTGGGTTTAGTGGATTTTTTTAGAAAGAAAATTATTTTCTTGTCTAGGTTTACGAGGTTAGAAAAGTATTGGAAATCGGTGACGACGTTCCCGTGTTGTTATTTATTATTTGAAATAATAAATAAATATTTTATTTATGTACGGGCTGTGACTGTGAGATCATGCAATGTTGGGTATTTGTGTTGCAGTTGTACTTCTCAAGTTGTGAGATTCCTTAGTTGTGAACAGTTTGAATTTAAGGTCCTAATTCTTCTGGCACCCACTGAACTTTTCGCATTCAAGACACCCAAGGAGTCTACGCACATGGGTCTAAGACTAAGTTACAGTCAGTTATCAATTAATGGCAGTGCCAGTGGTGAATTAGTCGGCTAATGTGTCCTAGGCTTATATAGTATTCGTGAACTATGTTTCAAAGGTGTCCAAAGTTAACCAATTGGCTACCTGTGTTCCTTTACAACAAACACATAGCATGCATTTCAATCTCTGTTGACCTGTAGTGCAATGCCTAACGAATTTTTACCGTGAATTTCATGCAGTTTTATTTAGCTCATTTTCTACTTTATGTCCTTGACCTACTAATTTGTGAATTCCATGGTCCCCGGCATGGAAACAGCGCATTTTATTACATTACGCTTACACTTTAGATTGCGCCGATATTACTGCTTGGTAACACCTATAAATTTGTATTCGAGCAAATTGTCTCCGGTAGATAAGAGTTCGTTAAGCAGACTCGAACCGGCGATTGAACTGGAAAATTGATTTGTTGAAGCGCTCTCTTTAGACACCTTTAAAAGTAACAACATTTGCCATATAAGAACAGGTATTAATTTAAAGCATTACTTGCTACAATGTCAGACGGATTTTCTAAAATAATAAGGCAAGATGATGTCAACCGTCCTGGAGCCAAAAGATGTCGTTAAACAATGGAAATTAGGGGCCTTCTGATCCTAGGGACATGGTAGCCGATTTGTTAGAGCACTCGCCTTGTTACGTGGAGGCTATGGGATCGAGACTGTTCTCGACATTAGTAGATTAGTTTAGAGCAATAAACGGGGCAAAATTTCAACACAATTAAATGCGTGTATTAATAAAATAAATCGTGTTTTGTTAAAATGAGGAGCCGATAGGGATTGTAAGTGTCCACGAACCCGTACTAGATGATGATAATAATAAACATAATTATAATAATCATGAAAACCATTCCAGTAAATCCTACGCTTTAAATAACATTGAAGCCCCTGAGGGATCCTTATTAAGCCTACCTCGTAGCAAAATAATAATAAATAATAATAATAATAATAATAATAATAATAAATAATAATAATAATAATAATAATAATAATAATAATAATAATAATAATAATAATAATGCCTTATTGTCTGCATTATAATAATAATATAAAAAATTTTAATAAAATAATAATGATAATAATTATTATAATAATAATAATATTAGTAATAAAAATAGTAATTTTGCCCATACTACTTCTGCTACTAATAATAGGGCCTAATAATCACATGTCGTACTCGAATCCATCGTTGTCATGTGGAACTGACAACCGATAACCGCGATGCAACGTTGTCCAGTTGCTCGATTGATCTGTTGTCTTGTTTGCTCTTCTGAGAGTAAACATCCTTTCTCAGGTTGACGAGGCTTTGGAGAGATGGTGCTGCTGTGCAGAGAATAATGAATTTCGGATTACCTGATAATAAGCAGGTCGTCGGGGTTATAATCATGATCATTATAATGATCGTGATCATCATAAAGATGACTATGATGATGATGATGATGACTATGATGATGATGATGATGATGATGATGATGATGATGATGATGATGATGATGATGATGATGATGATGATGATGATGATGATGATGATGATGATGATGATGATGATGATGATGATGATGATTGTGAACTGAGTTTTGTGTACAGTCTTGCAGTGCGAGATATTTAGCGTATATATTAAGTGCGCTTACTTTAGTTTCACGTGTATATGTATATATGATAGATGTATAACGTTTAGTCTTAGTGACACGCGCGGCCGGCCGATCTTGGCAGCGGCGCGCTATATGTATATTATTAGAGTTCGCTTAGGCGCACAGAAGACAGGTGTGTCAAGAGGCGCGAAGAATTATGCTGACTAGAGAAGTTTAAATTCGAGTGTGTTCGCTGTAGTAGTGTGGCTGACTAATTGAGTTGTAATCGAATTGAGTTCTGTCTGTTTGTTTCTTATTAAACTGAAAAGATATTAAACTGTGTTGCTGATTAATTCAGGTTATACTTATACGTAGAATTAGTGTTCAAAAGGTGAACGTTAAATAGGCGTTAAGTACGAAGAGAACAAGGATTTAATCAGAAGGATTGTCAACGGAAGGATTGGGTTGACATTATTGGTGGCAGCGTCGGTGTGGATAAATACTCACGGTGGATAAATACTCACGGTGGATAACAACTCACGGTGGATAAATACTCACGGTGGATATAAACTCACGGTGGATTAAAATTCACGTTATCACCTCCTTCGGCGGATAGAAGAATCTACGACGGTGATAAAAGAATTTACAACGGTGTTAGAAGAATATACGACGGTGTTAGAAGAATCTACGCGTTGTTACTGTGTGACGAATTTACGATATCATCGACGGTGGAACACGAGAAACGGTATAAAAATTTCGTTGTTTTCCACGAACAAATATAAAAGAAATCCCGTTTGTTTATCGATTCACACAACAAGAAAAACCGTGACTTCTTTGAAAAGAGAAATCACCAAAGTAAACAAGTAAGATGGAGAAACTAAGTGCTGAAAGACAAGCAGATATTAAGAAGATGTCTACGGAAAGGCTAAAACAGCGTTTGTTGAAAGCCGGTTTTAAGGAAGAACAATTAGAAGGTATTCACGTGGTGACATGATACATGAACTCGCTGAAGTGTGGGTTAAAGAAGAAGTCGAAGAAGAAGGTGCCGTTGGCGGTGCCGTAGAAAAGGCTATTGAAAAACCTCCTGCGCCTATGTCTATGGAGATGTTGATGCAGTGGATGATGATGAAAGAAGATAGGGAGGAGAAACGGAGACAAGAAGAGAAAGAAAGAGAGGAGAAACGGAGACAAGAAGAGAAAGATAGGGAGGAGAAACGGAGACAAGAAGAGAAAGAAAGAGAGGAGAAACGGAGACAAGAAGAGAAAGAACTGAGACAAGAAGAGAAAGAAAGAGAAGATAGACGAAGACAAGAAGAGAAAGAGTTGAGACAAGAAGCAGAACGTGTAAGACAAGACGAATTGCGCTTGCAGAGAGAGAAAGAAGAGAAAGCAGAACGTCTGCAGAGAGAGAAAGAAGAGAAAGCGGAACTTGCAAGGCAAGAAGAATTGCGCTTGCAGAGAGAGAAAGAAGAGAAAGCGGAACTTGCAAGGCAAGAGGAATTGCGTCTGCAAAGAGAGAGAGAAGATAAAGCAGAACAAGTGCGTAAGGCAGAACTTGAATTGCAAAAGAATCAGTTTGAGATTCAGTTAGAACAGTTGAAAAGAGATAGGGAAGATGCTGAAAGAAGAAGACTGGAGCAGATGATTGAATTTGAAAGAGCTAGAAAAAGTGATGAAGAGGTTCGTCAGCAACAGATTGAAGCAAAGAGAATGCGTGAAGAAGAAAAAGAAAAAGCGCGAACGTTAGAGTTAGAACGCGCCGAACAGATCAGACAAGAAGAACTCAAATTTCAGAAAGAAAGTTTGGAAAAGGCAGAGACAGAAAGACAGGAACGTCTGAAACTGGAGAAATCAAAATTGACATTGAAAGAAACGCAAATGAGAGAAGAACGGGAAGCTGAAAGAAGGAAGCAGCAAGAAAGTGAAACTTTGGTGTCAAAAATTAAGAAAATAGGTGATGCAATGAAGCATGTATTGCCTCAAATGCCAACTGATATGATGGAGGTGCCATTATATTTTGAAACAGTCGAGAACGCGTTTCGTAGTTTTGCTGTGGAAAAGCCGTTTTGGGTGAAATTATTACTACCATTGATGACGCCGAAAGCTCGAACCGTTCTGAATAGATTGTCATACGATGATCTAGACAATTATGATAGAGTCAAGCAGCACTTATTAAAAGAATTTAAGTTGACTTCGAGAGAATACAGAGCCAGATTTGTGGATGCTAAGAAGACAACAGAAGAGACTTATACGATGTTTACGGCAAGACTGAAGAACTTGCTAAACTATTACGTGAGAAGTCGAAACGTGAACAGAGAGTATGATACGCTCTTTGATTTGCTGGTAGCGGATAAGCTAAAAGAATGTTTACCGCCAGGTCCACTACAGTTTGTATTGTCGAAGGAAGGAACTGACTGTCTCCAAGCTAGTGCAGTGGCAGACTTAGCAGACATTCATGTAAACAATCGAATTGGGTTTGCATTCCCAAATATAAACAGTTATCCTTCTCAACGTTCCGTAAACCAAAGCCAGAGTGGAAAGTGGAAAAGTAATCCAGAAACAGGGAATCAGTTTAAAGGTAAAGAAGTCAAGGCTAATGTCCCTGTACCCAATGAGACCAGAGAAGTGACGTTTGGTCGTCAGGGATTTAACAAATCGTCAGCGCCGTTTGCCAAGAGGGAAGGCAACACATCGTTTACGCAGTATAAGAGATATGAAGGCAATGAACAACGAGGTATGGTGGTGAAGCGTTGTCACAACTGTGGTTCAGACAAACATTTGGTTAAATTTTGTCCAGTTCCAGTGGCAGCAGCTAGTTCTAGCAGAAATCAAGAACACACAAGGGTGAATTTGATTCAAGTGGTTAGTGATACAGATAATCAAACCACGGGTCAAGAAAACCAAGAAACTGAAGTAAAGTCAGTAATGAAATGTGGTATTCAAAAAGAAATTCTATTGGATGCTGAAATTCAGAGAGAAGTCATAGGAAAAGATGACAGTCGAATATTGAAGAAATCGTTCTTGCAATATGTCGAGGTTGAAATTCGTGCAGTAGACGGTAAAGAGCCAGTGAAAGTCAAAGCACTGAGCGACTCGGGAGCAGAGATTCCGGTGATTAGTGAAGAATTACTGGAAGGCATGAAGGTGGAACAAATTGGAAAAGTGAACTTGCAATGTGTGGCAGGAGATGCCATTCCTGCGAAGTTAGTGAAAGTGGATGTTAGACAGTGTGGTAGTGACGTGGAAGAAGAGGGATTTCCGCGTAAAATTCAGTGTTCACTTACACCTTATGTCACCTTGATGTGTGCTAGTATTGCAAAGATGGGCAGTACAGAAAGATTCTTGTTGCATCCAGAGATAATTGCCGAATTAAAAGCCGTACCACAGATGAAGATCAAAACGATACAAGGAGATGTGAGTGTACGAGCAAATGTAATGACGAGAGCGCAGAGTCGGAAACAGGAAATGGTAGATGTTGATGAGAAGAATGAAAATGGAAGTTCAAGTGATGAGGAAAACGAAAGTAATGAGCAACGAAGCTTATCGCGAGATGGTGTAATAGCAGAGATGAACGAGCAAGAGATGGCTGCATGCGAGAATGGCACATTAAATGAAACTGAAGAAGACGATGAATGTGATGTGGGGATAGGAGACTTGTATAGAGATGAAGAGATGGATGAAGAACAAAAGGTGCAGATTGCCGATTCGAAGAAGTTCGAAGAGCAACAGAGAAATGATGAATCGTTGAAGCCGTGGTGGAAGTTAGCACAAGAGAAAGAATCTGAATTCTGTGTGATCAACGGTTTATTGCATAAGAAATATCAGATATTAGACCAGACGATATATCAACTAGTGTTACCAAAAGAGAGACGAATTAAAGTGATGGAGTTGGCACATGAGTCGGTATTTGGAGGACATCTAGGAGAAGAGAAAACAAGAGAACGAATAAAATTATCTTTTGTATGGCCAAAGATGAGAAGAGACATTGTGAAATTTTGTAAGTCTTGCGAGAAGTGTCAACTAAAGGCAAGGAGTCTGGTGATGGATAGAGTGCCTATCACTCCAGTCTCAAGAGAAGAGGTCGCCTTCAGGAGAATGACAATGGACCTAATAGACAACCCGAGGAAATGGCACAAGAAAATTCCTTTTCACGAAAAGCATTTGAAAGAACTCAAAGAAACTACGGAGAAAGCATTATTGTTTGCAGAATCTTACTCTCAAGAAAAGCAGTTACAATACCCAAATCAGTATAACAAGAGAGCAAGGCACAAAGGAATTTGCAGCATACCGAATTCCTTTGATTTATCGAGCAGAAGTGGAACGTCAGATCAAAGAAATGTTAAAAACAAACATTATTAAACCATCATCGAGCAGAATGGCAAGCCCTTTGGTTATTGTTAAAAAGAAAGACGGATCTTTAAGACTTGCCTGTGACTACAGATACATTAACTCATTCACAGTGGATTGTAAATATCCGATGCCGATTGTCAGAGACGTTTTGAACAAAGTTGGAAAGTCTAATGTGATTTCCATCTTGGACTGTCGAAGTGCTTATTGGACTTGTCCTGTAAAACAATCTGATCAATGGAAGACAGCTTTTGTAACACATAATGGACTGTATGAATTTACTCGTGTTCCTTTTGGAATGATAAATTCAGGCCGAACTTTTGTTAAGGCGATAAATTTAGTTTTACAGCCTATAAGTGACTTTGCAGAACCGTATGTTGATGACATTGCTGTGCATTCTGACAGTTGGAAAGTTCACTTGCAGCATCTAGATGCATTTTTGATGCAAATGAGATTGCATAACGTTACTTTGAATTTGAAAAAATGCATATTTGGTAAGAATGAGGTAAGGTTTATCGGTCATGTGGTTGGGTCTGGTAAGATAAAGATGAATCCAGGCAGAATTGAAAGTTTGACTAATTTGAAGATCCCAGAAACTAAGAAGCAAGTTAAGCAACTGCTTGGATTTTTTAATTATTACAGACAGTTTATTAAGGACTTTGCACAGATTGCGAAACCTTTATCTGATTTAACTAGTAAACGTGTTTCTGATAAGATTGATTGGACTGTTGAACATCAGCAAGCATTTGATTTACTTAAAGAGGCTGTGCGATCCAAAGTAGTGTTATATGTTTTTGAAGTGGGAAAACCATTCAATTTGTACTGCGATAGTAGTGACTTTGCAGTCGGTGCTGTTTTAACACAGATGGACGACAAGGGAATAGAACGCCCTGTGTCATTTATCAGTCAGAAATTAACTGATACCCAGAAGAGATGGGCTACTGTGGAAAAGGAAGCCTATGCTATTGTTTGGGCTCTAAACAAGTTAAAAGAAATTATAATTGGATCGAAAATTTTCATTTTTACTGATCACAATCCTCTTACATACTTGACTGAGTCAATGTCTAAGTCTGCTAAACTTGTGCGTTGGGCGTTAGCCTTACAAACTTTTGATGTTGAGGTGAAGTACAAGAAGGGCAGATTGAATGTTATTGCTGATTGTTTGTCAAGGTTATAAGTAATCGTAAGACTGTTTATTAATTATTTAGATATATATATATATGTTTCATGTATTTTGGTAATTTCGCAAATTTTGAAATTTAATTTGCTCAATTCCAGAAAAAGGAAGGAGGTAATGTGAACTGAGTTTTGTGTACAGTCTTGCAGTGCGAGATATTTAGCGTATATATTAAGTGCGCTTACTTTAGTTTCACGTGTATATGTATATATGATAGATGTATAACGTTTAGTCTTAGTGACACGCGCGGCCGGCCGATCTTGGCAGCGGCGCGCTATATGTATATTATTAGAGTTCGCTTAGGCGCACAGAAGACAGGTGTGTCAAGAGGCGCGAAGAATTATGCTGACTAGAGAAGTTTAAATTCGAGTGTGTTCGCTGTAGTAGTGTGGCTGACTAATTGAGTTGTAATCGAATTGAGTTCTGTCTGTTTGTTTCTTATTAAACTGAAAAGATATTAAACTGTGTTGCTGATTAATTCAGGTTATACTTATACGTAGAATTAGTGTTCAAAAGGTGAACGTTAAATAGGCGTTAAGTACGAAGAGAACAAGGATTTAATCAGAAGGATTGTCAACGGAAGGATTGGGTTGACAATGATGATGATGATGATGATAATAATGATGATAATGATGATGATGATGACGATGATGACGACGACGACGTCGATGACGACGATGATGATGATGATGATGATGATGATGATGACGACGACGACGACGATGATATGATGATGATGATGATGATGATGATGATGATGATGATGATGATGATGATGATGATGATGATGATGATGATGATGATGATGATGATGATGATGATGACGACGACGAGGACGATGATGAACGTTGCTCGATAGCATTGACCCTCTGTGCGATGTAGATAGCCTTTCGAGACTGGGTTTTTGGCTGCATCCAGAAGTCGGAGAAAAAACTCAGCATTATTAGCATTCTCATTGCGACATCCGTCACTGTCAACCGGACTGAGCACGCCCTACGGAACCCATCCCAAGAACACTGGACAGACGACAGATGTCGCCACGAAAACCTCCTCAAGTGCCGTAGTCACCGTTATTTCCTGGACCCTGGAGTTACATATATATCACACACACGCACGCACGCACGCACACAGACACACACACACGCACTCACAAACACAAATCTAGACGCACACACGCACACAAACACGCACACCTACGCACGTACATACACAGTGAAACAGAGATACACACAGAAACACACACAGACACAGACAAACACACAAACATACACACAGACGCGCACACACATACGCACACACGTGCAAACGCACACATATGCACACACACAGAGAAGCAGTGACACACAGACACACATA